>CM031241.1:194728225-195369721 GCA_018340775.1 Taxus wallichiana var. yunnanensis
AAAATATGCAAAAATTTAAAAGGCGTATCCCAAGATTTCTAAGTGAAAATATTTGGGGACACCAAACACCATGTTCATCTTGAATATTATTTCATACTTTTATTTTGAACACAATTTCTAACCCTAACATCTATTTCATCATTCTCCTCCTTATCATACCAACCTCCCTCAACATGTATTAATAAGAAAAACATATCCTACACCAGAATTAAGGAACTTTTCCTTTATTATGACTCAAGGCTTATATTGGATCCTTACCCTTATATAAATTGTTATTGATGAATCATAACACCCTTCGATTTACACAAGTGTGTGTGCTTGAGCTCATGGTATGATTGGATAACATGGGTACTATCTCCAGCTTATGAGACTTGCTACTTGAGATAGACCTCCAGAGAAAGTGGGTTCTTACTCCTATACTACCAGCCACAATCTACTCTAATGCAAGAAAAATTGTCTTTTTCTAATCTAACTTTCCAAGGGGCCAGGGAGAAAGAGTGCATGAAAACAAAACCTACACTAAAGCGGTGATACACCAGAAAAGGAGGGAATGAGAATAGCTTTCCAATGTGTGAAAATAGAAGAAA
Organism: Taxus wallichiana var. yunnanensis; assembly: GCA_018340775.1. Classification (NCBI taxonomy): domain Eukaryota; kingdom Viridiplantae; phylum Streptophyta; class Pinopsida; order Cupressales; family Taxaceae; genus Taxus; species Taxus wallichiana. The sequence goes on from CM031241.1 coordinate 194,728,813, forward strand.
ATCACATACTAGAGAGGGTGATAACATTTCTCCACAATCTAGAAACTGCATTCACAATAACATTTCATACACACACAATGATAATGAATCCTGTAAGAGCATAAGATAGACACAATATACTTGCAATGAGACTAAAAGGGCAAGAAGAATGTAAACAAACACAATAGGGGAAAATACATCCACAAACTTGTATCTATTGCTTCATTAATATACACAGTTCAATCCATTACAAAATAAGGGCCTGGATCACCATGCAAGGAGTCCACTACAAGGTCCTACAGCACATTGTCTTCACAAAACCAATTTGACAGAGTTTTTCTACTCAAAACTCCCCTTTTTTACAATGAGCCCAACATTCTTATTTATAGAGTTCTGAGAGCAAAGAGAGAGAGAGAAATGAAAATCCTGAAATCTCTCTTTCAACCACTTGAAAGAGGTAGTAAATGAAGTGAAATGATAGTATGTTTCTTACAAAAGGCCCCCCATGTTGTCCCATAACTTTCAGTAGTGAAAATGTTTGCCCATGCTTCATTGAATGCATCCCAACTACCAATTAAAACAATATTCTAAACTTGGCACGTCTTCCTTAAATTAATCATAAAATCTTCATAAATTTCCATATTTCTTGATTTATTTGCATTGGTATCAGATTCATGATTCCAACAAGTCCAACTTTGTGTGATTTTGTTGAAAATGCAAAAGATATGGCAATCTAAGTGTAGGTAGTTGTTTTGGGTCTGCCATGCATTTCTTATATTTTACGGGATTGGGAATTTAATTTAATGGAGCTAAATATGTTTCTTTTATTTTCACATCTCTATCCTTATTAAAAATAATAATCATGCCCTTTACGAAAAGTCAAATTTTGTGAAAATCGGAGCTCTGGGTCAAAAGATATGACCGTTTGAAGTTCGAGGGTCGGGCGTTGAATTTTCCTTTGTATTGTGGGTTTTTCAGGGAACTCATGTCCCTGTGGAACTTGGACAATCCGAGCCTCCTTTCCCCGCATCACCCAATTCGGGATTTCCCTTCCCCATGCGTCTATTGTTGGCCGAGATGTCGGGGTAGTTGACTTTTCCTTTGTATTGTGGGTATGCGGGTTTTCGAGGAACTCATGTCCCTATGGAACTCGGACCATCCGGGACTCTTTTCTCCACCTTTTCTAATTACTTCTTTCTCGTGGTGATTGTAGGTTTGGATGTCTCACTTTTCCTTATGTGGCTTGGGCGATTTTCTCCGCATCACCCGATTCGAGCTTTCTTGTCCCCACGCATCCGCCGTGTTGGGTCGTTGACTTCCTCTCCACCCGCTTTGATTTGAGTGTGGAATTTTTTAGGTTTTCATGTCCAAGCTGTCCTTGTGGTCTAGGAAATGTTTTTCCAAAAACCCGCAATACACTAAGCCTATGCTTTGATCGGTGATTTCAGGTTTTCGGTCCTGCGCATACCTTCCTTTGTTTTCGGGTCCCGCATGTGTACAAAAACTTCTACATTTTCTACATTTCCTTTGCTTGCAGATATTTTGGCTTTTAGGTACCGAATATCCCGAACACATTTTTCCACCATCTCCGTAATACACTAAGTTTCTTTCTCATGCGACGAAATTGGCTATTTTGGGCCCAACTGTCCCCACGCGTTCTGTGCACTTAGGATGTGCCAATCCAATTTTACCACAAACCACTATTACCTTAGCGTTTCAGCCCCAAAATGGGTATGAAGAACCTTTGTTAATCAACCTTTACACCACATTCAATATATGAAAAGATTAGCTCATATACATCTACTTAGGTGAGGTCATAGGTCTAGGTGTCATAGGTCTAGGTTATCACATAGGTTATGATAGGGTCATCACTAGATTCATTACATGTCATGTGTCATATCGTATGGGAGTTACTTCCATTCCAGGAATGTAACTCCCCTCTCCACTTGAGGAGGTTCATGATTACATGCATTGGGGGTTACACAACACCCCTATTTGTACCCCTTACATTTTTTAGATCTATGAGAGGATATGAGATGTTGTGACCCTTTTGTAATCTTTTCATGCACATTCATGGTTGATGCTCACTCCCCATGCAACCTTGTCATGCTTTCTAGAGTGTAACTTGGTCGATGTTTGTGTTATCCTACATGATCCTCATGCTTCACATTTTCACATTCTTCATCATGGTATCGAGCACATGTTGTTGGGATCCATGAACTACTCACCATCTTCTCATTTCCCTACTACTCTCTCATTTTATTCTTCATTTTTTAGTTTTATGTGCAAGTTTTGTAATGGATATTCCATTCATGTGCTCAAATGCATTGATTTCAGGTATTGATTCGGGTTTAAATATCATTCATGTTTTTGTTCATGTTTTTTTCTAGGTTTTCATATTTGCATGCATGTTTTGGAGTGTTTTATAGTTTTTTGGTTTTCGAGATCTAGGTTTTTAGTTGTTTTTGAGGTTTTATTGGTTTTTAAAGTTGTTTTTGAGCCCAACTTGGCCCCAACTTTCATCTCAAGCTAGGAACCAAATGTTGGATCCCTAGCTTTCCCTTTATTCCTAACTCACCTTCTCATCAACTCGCTTTGCATTCAACACTGGTTTCGGCATTATGTGTTTGTATCAATTTTTCTTTGACCAATCGATTCATTTTTGTATCTCTTTTTCATTTTTCACACTTCTCATGATTTTTTTCCTATGCATTGTTCGATGACCTACGACCCTTCTTGTTTCCTTGGCCTTGTCTTCTCACATTCACCCACCTTCACTCATGTCTAGTTTCCTTTGTCTGGCTCATCCTCATCATAGCTTTGCACCTTTGTGTTTAAATGGCTTCATGCTCATGCACTATACCAACCCCTACGCTTTACTCCCGGTTTTTGACTCCACTTGTGCCCTCGATCCTACATTTGGATTCATCTTTAATCTTTGTGCTTCATATTCACGTTTCTTATCCCTTTGTTTGACCTTTGTATTTCCCTCTGCATTCCTACGTTTTTGTCCTCCCCTCACATCTATCTCAAACACCATGTACTATTTCCTTCTCTCTATGGGTATCTCAATCATTTCTCAACTTAACCCCAACTCGACCATAGTTTGTACCCATCACACCATACTCTTCTCGAGACCTAGTGTAAATCTCATTATTACACTATTGGTTGGCTCACTTTTTAATGGCTCAAACACATAGTAGCTCATCCCAACCATTACCTCCACATGCAGTGTCCCGATGTCCTCAACTCACACCATCTACTCAAACCTACTTGGTAACATCTCAATATGTCACTCCCGACAACGTGGCACTCTCACCTCCATGAATACTCCAAATGGTAACCAACCTCGATTACAAATCCGCTACCTGGTTGGTGCTTCACCTCCCTCCCATGACTCCTCCAACTCCAGCTCCAGTCGACCAACTCTCTCCTCTCATCCAACTCATCTTCAACTCTCCCACAATTCCTCGAGCCATCACCGAGAAAACTCGAGTCACTCACTCACCGAGCTACCACTCCATCTCACCCCTATTTGCTTCCAGACCTCTCTCCTCTCCCCTTTATTGAAAATTTTCACATTTTTTCCCTTTTTTACATTATGTTAACAAATTAAGGGAAAATAACAAAAATTCATCATTATAAGGGGGAGTATTTTTCTGGGCCTCCATATATAGGGTTATTGGGATTTTTCAAGCCACTTTTCTAGCTCATTGCATTGTAGTGCTCCTCTTCACTGTGGCTAGTGAGTGCATCCACCACAACCTTATGGAAAGAGAGCCTTTTTTTTGATGTGAGATGCCTTCTCTCACACTTGAGCAATGTTTATACCCTTGTGTTTCTTATGCCTTTTGTGCTTTGATTGTGTGTCATTCCTCTTCTTCCAACTAGGACTTCTTATGGCCTCCACTCTTATGCAATTTTCACCTACTACAAGGTGAGTGGTCAACTATCCAACATCACATGAACACACCTTATTGTAATCACACACTACTTATAAAGTGCCAAAAACATGGGGGTTATCACTATTTCTCGTGTTGTATTGCACAAATGCATTCTCGGTTGAGTTGATGTCTTTGTCCTTTCATTCTCACACCCTCTTTCTCATGCACCTTACTTGAAATTTGCTTCCGCATCATGGAGGATGTTCTTTCTAGACTTGAGCATCACATAGATCACTTTACATCCTCCATCACTTCTTCTTAGGAGATATAACTACACATCATGGTGTGCTTCTATGGAACGTTACTTTTCCTACAAGGGTCTTTCACACTTTCTACATGGGCTAGTTCCTACACCCACTGATTCTAGTCATCTTGAGGACTATCTTGACACATGTGACCATGTTGTTGGTCACTTGATGTTGCATGTCACTAGACCTCTCCGCCTTCACGTGGCAGACTCATATCCTCCCCACACCATCTAGAGCATCTTTCAATCTTTATTTGGAGACCCTTCACATACTTATTGTTTTGTTGTTATTGATTCATTGTTGTCTCCTCTTCTTCTTCATGTGATGACATTTCCGCTAACACATAATCACTTGTTTCCATCTCTGATGACAAGGATTGTGCTTCTAGTTATGATGACGGAGAGTACTACTAAGGACTCTCTCCTCCTTCTCTCACCTTTCTAGAGTATGTTGACACTCCTCCCTTCTCATCATACATCAAGTAGTATCTCTTCCTTAGCCTTATACATCATTACATCTACCTCCTTTCCACTTCTAGTGTGTGAGGCCCTTTCCACTCCTCTTCCTTCATGTGATGATTCATACTTGTTCAGACATCACTCTTTTGTTTGTCAATCCCCCTTCTTGGGATGAGTATCTTCCAGACCTTGGTCATCTTTTTCAGTGCCTACTTGTTGTGATGTAATACATGTTTCCTCATCCTTCTATAGGTGTTTTTGGAGGAGTTCTTCATCTCCTTTTTGGGAGTTCCCCTTTAGGGACTCTTATCACTTCCACTTTTTAGGATATCATTCATTGATCCACCCTTAATTTTGGATCCTCTTTCTATTGTGGGGTTTTTGTTTACCTTCACTTCACTTATGAATACCTTTCAACATATGTTCCTCTTCTCACTCTAAAATTTCTACACTCATGGCATTACCTTCAGTTTTTGACTCATTTTCTAGACCTATGTCACATTTCCATGGACCAAATTCAAATTTATTATTACTACCTTTGGTTTCCTTCACGGAGTGGGTATACTTCTAATACTCCATTTATGTCCTTCCTAAGGGTAGGCACACAATTTGGTGTGGTGGCTTTTCTTCAGTCTAGAGGTAGAGGACCACATCATCGACACTCTTCTTAGAGACTTCCTAGAGTTGAGTTCAATTTTAGATCCATCTATGGCATCTTCCTATGTCTCTCATTCCTTCTTCTCCTCTCTTATCTCTCTTCTTCTTCTTCTTCAGAGATTTCATTTTGTACATGGGTACCTTATCAGGATCCTCAATTGTTGGGACCCATTTTTGGCATCTTTCTTAGATTGTTAGAGAGTGTTTTTCATCTCTTGTGGTGGATGTTTTTCCCACTTGGGTTTTCCTCCATTTCTTGAGATCCTTTTTGTTCATGGGTGCCTCATCAAGATTTGTTTCGAGACCCATTTCTCATTTCTGACTTTCTACCTCATCCTAAGTTATGATGAAGGGGGTGTTGTTGTGTGATTATTTTCCACATCATGTGGTGAGTCATCTCACTTAGGTGAGGTCATAGGTCTAGGTGTCACAAGGGTTATGATAGGGTCATATTAGATTCCTTATGCGTTAGTGTGTGTCATATGGGAGTTACTTCCATTCTGGGAATGTAACTCCCCTTCTCCACTTGAGGATTCATGATTATCAGCAGCAATTGGGGTTACACAACACCCCTATTTGTACCCCTTACCTTTTTCATATCTATGAGAGGATTTCTATTTTGTGACCCTTTGATAATATTTCCATTCACATACATGGTTGATGCTCATTCCCCATACAACCACATCACGCTTCTAGAGTGGAACTCATTTGATGTTTGTGTTATCATTCTTTTCATATGCACCAATAATTTTCATGCTTCCTTTTATTTACAAAGCATATTATTTACAAATATTCTCAACTTGTTTACAAAGAACTCTGCCTTAAAGACTCTCCATGTCAAAATTACAAGTCTTTTACCTTCTTGAGGCTCTCCTACCCTAATTACAACCATTCTAAAATGTAACTAGCTCCTCCTCCCTACTTATTCAAATGAATGTTCTAATTCATCACTTAAAGGAGGAAGTTACAAACTATCTTTCATGAGCTTAACCATGGTTTATCTCACTAACACATGATTACTCAACTTGGTTAAGTATGGATGCCTTAGTTACATTTCAAATTACTATTTATATCATTTACATGAGTATAATATTATAAACCTATAACTTTAGACCCATAAATAAAAATTACAAATTCAAATATTTAAATATGTATTTTGTAGGAAAACTCCAAAATCACCCTTCTATATACATTTAAGATTTTGTGTGATTTATAATCCTTCCAAAATACCTCTCTAATACTCCCAGGGACACTTCAAACAAAAATTTGATGTGTTTTGTTTGATGATCCTTCACCATAAATTTGAAATAAAACCATTTTCATTTATCAATTAATAGTATCTTATATTTATATCATTAATCTAAAATTCAAATACTCCAACAATTGTCAATATTACAAAAATATGAGGAAAATTTTCAACTCAAAACTTAAAATTAGAATATGAAACATCATCCATGAACTCCTCACAAGAATTATCATCCTCGTCCTAAAAACACAGCCCAATTAATCCTCGTTGTATAGTATTTCCCTCTTATACCTGCTTCATATCCTTGAGGTATAAATCCCACCATAATTTTAGGCTCTATTTGAACTTAGTCATCTTATGATCTATAATACTTAAATTATTGTGTACACCTACCCAAATTATTCACTCTCTTAGAGGTAACCTTATTCCTTTTAATAGAGTATATCCATCCATATGTTAACTAATTACTCTCAGAATAAGAGGAACTAAAAACATGAGAAAGGATATGTGGATCATAAGGTTTCATTAAAATATCGGATGCCCCTATATTCTCCACAAAATCACCAACTTCACATGTGCCAATGTTAGCATATCCATCTTCATTGAACTTTTGTATCCATAAAGTTTGACTAGGTTTATCCACTCCAATCTAACATGTGAAATCTCCTTTGGACTATACATTTTTAAGGGCCTTCATAAGGCCCTTTTTCACTTTCTCATCATCCAATGGGATAACCCTACCTAGCATATCCAAATACCATTTTGGAATATGGGGTGTTCAACTTCTCCTATAAATTTTGAATGATGGGATGAATATGATCATGGTATAACTCTATAGTGGGGTCCCTCACTCAAATAGTTGCCTTCATTTCCAAAGCATGTTATCAATGTACTCATATATCTCACCAAGATTGGCCTATCAGGATCCCCTTATTTTATGATGCTAAAAATAAAATATATAATTAACATGATGTATTTCCTAGTAGCCCAAAATTTCTTTCTCACCACCACTTATTTTTCTCTCTGTCCTTACTTTTTCTTGCAATAATATTGGTTGGTATAATAATGTGTCATAATCATAACTTATAGGGATTCATGAAAGTTAATCATCATTTCCAAAAAATAAAATAGGATGCAAAGTAGGTGTCAACTAGTTTTGAGGAATTCATTCCTCAAATAGCTTCAAACAATGATAATGATGTGTGGTGATTGCTTATGAAAAATTTCACCTCCCTAGCCTTAGCCACTAGATTTTGTGCCCCTTTGAATCTTTCCTACATCTTTTAGTGCATTGTTCATGAAATTATTGTGATACATCGTATAATAAATATGATTTTAGGTACCATCCACTAGTTTGCATGTTTCTTTGCACACATAAGTTACATTTTTTTTACATGTATAAAATTTGAAGGGTCAACCTCCTCAATGGAATCCTTAAAAAAATTTAAACTAAAACTTGGCATATTTCTCATTCCTAAAACAATAAATTCCTCTGATCTAATATGGTCCATGTTTACAAGAGACAATGATATTGATGAATGGCCAATATATAATATTTTTCCAACCATCCATGATAATCCTACATCCATGTGACACCCATGTGACCTTCATCTCCTCCATTAATAAATTAGCCTTGGAATAGTTTCTATCCAAGATTGGTATCTTCATGGGGCACATAAATTGTACCTACTTTTTATACCTTGGTCATAGCCTCATTATAATTTTTCTACCTCGGTCATAACCTCATTATAATAAGGAGATATGGAAAAATGAAATTGGATACCATTAACATAAAAATATTCCTTTAATATCATCATTTGTCTCTTCCCCTACCTTCAAATCAAAAAAATCTACAACTTGATCAGGTTCAGCCCCATGGTCTTTCTCTTCCCTCTAATTTCAACTTGTTTCATTCCAAAACAATAACTATCCAAAGTATTTGTATATGTCCTGAGATAGCTTAAAGGGGTGTCAACATTAGATTTCATACCACACACTTATAAAAAAATGTGGCATTTACATTATAAAGTATCACAATCTTTTCTCTATGATTAAGTGAAGGAACCTTATAAACACTAACCCCTACTTGTAAGGAGAAACAAGTGTGAATTGATCTTGGTAATTTTTATGCTATGTCTATAAACATATATTTCATTTCTATAGTTTACGCCCCCTCTATATTTGGGGTTTGCAACTATGTGAGAAATTTTTTTCATTAACTCATTTTTATCGAATGGTCCCGTGGAAAATGTGCCCAACATTTGAGATAGGAATCAAGATCACTAATATTTTAACTACTAGTTAGAATTGCCACTGGATTTTTCCTCACTTCTTTAGCCCCATCCCTAATAATATCATCATTAAAACTTCCACCTATCTCAATCCTCTCCTCCTCTGATTCATAATCATATTTATAAGAACTCGTGATTATTTTCTGGGGTTGTAATGAATAAAAAACAATCATAACTGTATGCAATTTTTTTTTTCTAAATCCATAATTATATGCTTCATGCATTGATTATAAAAAATAGACATAGATTTATGCAATGAATATAAACACATTCATAACTATATAATAAATGAATTAAAACCATCCATATGCCCATAACTATATGTAAAAATATTGAAAAACAATAATGAACCAAATTATCAATCACTAATCAAGAGTTTGTATGTTACAATTTATAAAATTTAACCCTAACATCCAAACCCTATACAATGTGTATTTTGTAAAATCCTAAAAACTATAAACAAGATTACAATGTGAAAGTAGATACAAAAACTTAAAAATAGAAATTAAATAATGCAAATACAAACTAAATTTTAAAAATTGAGAGTATTATCAAGTATGTAAACAAATAAAATTATAAATACCTCTTGCTTTCTCTTTCTCTTTCTCTTGAATTTTCATTTCCTCTTCCTCTTACTCTTAAAATTTCTCTCCTCTTATTCTCTTTTCTCACTTTTCTCAAGTGTAAATATTGAATGTGATATGGAATGAGGCCATAGAATTATTTTATAACTTAGTTTATCGAGTTTTAGGTTTAGGGTTGTGTTATTGTTTTCATTTTATGTTATTTTCACTTACCATAAATTAAATTTTGAAAAAAAAAAATCCTTTTTCAAGTAAATGCAAAACACATTTTATACTACCAAGGATGTCTTGACGTCCCTTAACCATCCCGAGATGTCACCAAATATTTTCTCTTGCACTGCCTAGTTTTTGGGGACATGTCCCGTGTAACTCTAGTAGTTATGAAAATTTTCATAACCATTAATCTTATAAGTATGGTTATATATATATATATATATATATATATATATATATATATATATATATATTATATAATTTTTATACTACTCTCAAATCCTAATAATAGCCTCTACTTATTTTTATAAAATCATAGAAAGTTCTTTATTACATACAATTCATTATGGAAGAGGGATATTGGTATACTAACAAATTCAAGTCATATCTTTTAATAAAGAAGTAGTAATTCTACCCAAATGTATAAATCTATAATATGTCCTTTTTTAGATTTCATTGATTTATAGTATATACATGTATGTGGGTGAATGTCTTATGGTTATTAAAAATATTATAAAGGATATTCATAAATCTTATAAGCCATAGTTTTATAAATATAGGTTAGAACTAAAAATATGACCACCTAATTCCATATAGTTTATTCTAACAAAACAATTAATATGCTAATTAGATACCCTTAGAACTATGATATGCATGTTATTCCATCTAAAACACATATATTTGTGAATTTTACATACAATAACATGGTGGTGACTATTTCTAGTATACCATATGAGTACCTTATTTGATATATTCCAATACCGACTTAATTTCCTACTCCATAGATAATGCATCATACTAAGACACAATTGTTGATGTATAATACACCAAGTTTTAATCATTTTCCTAAACATATTATTTATGATAGACTATAAACATAAGAAATGTAATGAATCCTACTTATCCTAACATAAATTATGTGTCATCTAGCCATGTGCATCATATTAATTCATCTACATCCATGTGTGTGTGACCCTCATAAGGCATTGATGTACTCTTGTTAACATTGATATCCTATTATTTCTAGTGATTTGATCTTATAGTTATATTATATGATTGAGGATGATATTATTGAACATCATACTACACATGGATATATCATCAATACAATAGGTCATTAAAAATTAACAATCATAAATACTTTATTAACTTCATATAGTATACCTACGAATTTGGGATATTCCTTAAACATGATCATTGGTTATTGTCTTATGACCATCACACCTTACAAACAAACTTTAACATCATTATTAATTGATTAACACTTTTTTTCTAGTTCTTAACCAGGTTGTTACCCAATGATGCAACACATTTCACGTGTCCGATGTGATTATTGAGGGAACAATACTTACCCATGACCCTAACTTTCATTTTTCTCAATTTTTTCATATGATATAATTCCATTAATATCCTTTATGTCCGGCATTTAACTTTTAATTATTTTGTTTTGAAAATAATATAACATTATGAAAATATAAAATCATGACCTACATTTTACATGTTCAGGTCCTTGTTTAGCATTGATCCTTGTGATCGTCCTGATTCAATAACGACACTACCATGGTGCTTCTGTGACTCCAAAAATTTCCATGTTAAATAGCGCCAAAACAACAAAGACTCGCTATAAAATTAAGACAAATATTTTTTTAATTACATTAAAAGATGTTAAGCCAATTTTACATACATTGGTAACGATTATTAAAAGCTTACTTCTTTATTCAATCCATGTCCTTCTAAATTAATTTAATTTATTTAATGCATTATTATTATCTCAATATTTTTCCCATTCCATTAGTTAATAATAATTTAAAACCATCAAATATAATTTATCCTCCAACATTAACTAATTAAATCTCACCCACCAAGGTTTATTTAAATTAAATTTAATGACATTCCTAAGCACATCATTAATCATTTCCTAGAAAACATTAGTCGTAAGCAACCCATTAATTAATTACCCTTACACATACACCCATTAACCCTTTTAACTTTACATTTAATACATTAACCCATCCCAAACATAACATTAAGTTAAAAGACTTAATTAAAATATCTCACCATTTTAATTTCATGCATGCTCGACAACATACTCTTACGGCTTTATTTGATTAATTTAACCATACAATATTAAATTTATGCACCCATCACTAATGGGTGAAGATTAAATCCCAACCATAGGATTCATTTAATCCTCTCCCTTAGATCTTAGGGTTCCTTATTTTTCCCTAAGTTTCCTTATGATTATTTGTATCTTTCATTATAACCCTAATGTGCCTCCATTTGCACAGGTCAAACTACAGGAAAGCGAAAGAATGGAGAGAAGGGATATTGAGATGAAACTATGTTGAAGAGGATGATACGGTGTGCAATGGGAGGATTTCTCCCCCTTTCTTTCATTATTTCAGTTTTATTGATTCCTAGGGTTTGGATCATTTTATTATGCAAGTTTCTTTACTGGTTATTTTACCAAGATATTTGGTTGTGGGTGTTTTATCACCCTTATGTATTTTTTGTGAGTTACAGAGATGAAACCAGATTTCTTTGGGGTATCTATTCATTTAGAAATTACAAATGCTTTAGATCTGGGTAATATACATCTTTTTTTTGATCATTCTATAGATAAATCTATTCTCAGATGTATACATATGTATATGTGCACAAAAATGTGTATATCCATATATATACTTCCTGACTAGTAATATTTAATCTGTATTCAAGTTTTTGAGTTTAAAGTTTCATAAAAGGAACTACTAGGTTGAATCTAACCCATTTGAAAAAAATAGTTTTGCACAGATGATGACTGGCACCGATCACGTAACCGGTGTCGGTTCAAAAAGGCTACCGACACCAATAGACAAGCCGATGTCATTCATCAGAAATCCATATTTTATTATATGTGAGGATATCTACATAAATATAAATATGATGTGCAATATATATATATATATATATATATATATATACCCAGGAGCTTTAGTCCAAGTCTTTTTAAAGCACTAAAAAAATATCATTACTCGATTACTTACTGGAAAATAAAACTAAGTCTTAGTTATGTCAAGTATGTAGGGAAAATACATAATCTTATATGGAATAATCTTAAGACCTTTAAGTTTATTTCTTCATAGATATTTACAGATTATTTTCAAGGTGCAAATATATATTTAAGTTGGTTTAATATTTCAAAACAAAACGATGCAAGAAGTGTTGAAAGGAAAATCCATAGTCCTATACAGGAAGACAGAGATATTTTCATTCAAAAATATAGATATAGAACATTACAACTTACAATATTTTATCATTTTTCCAAAACAACATCCAGATCTATATTAAAACAGATTACTTCAATAAAATTTGGAGTACTTATTTCATTGCTTACAATTTTCAAATACATGCAGACTTATAACAACCTTAACATAATGTAAATTTAGGTATTTACAATGTTTTATAAATTTTCAGACTTGTTCTTACAACATACTTTACAATAATTTTCCAAATCATTTTAGGCTTTCCTTATAGGCAGATTTTACAATAAATAAAGAAATAGAATACAGTTCTTTCAATATGAAACTTCAAGTGCATACAAATTTATAATAATTTAAAATGAAAGTAAATACAAGCCCTCCACCAAAATGGTGGAGACAACATATCCAAATTTTCACTCAAAGGAACTCCTACAACTCCAATTAATTCAAACCTGCAACTTCTTTCTTCATCTCCAGCACACACAAACAAGGGAGGGAGCTAGGCAACACTCTCCTCCCGCCAAATTCCAATGAAGGGGTGAAGCCAACCCCCTCATTGGCCCTCAAGCTCCAACCATGAGACAATGTGGGATGTTCACAACCATGACATAAAAACAATGGCTTCACATTTACAATACACACACAATCAAATGTTCCAACACATGAATAAACAATTAAAAACTCTGCAACTTTTCAATTAATCACATAGGCTCAATTTAGAGCCAAAGGAGAAGGAATAATGGTGGCCACCTCCTTATACCTCCCAAGTGGGTTAAGGGTCCACCCAAGAACCTCCAAATTTCACATCAAAACACTCTCAAAAATCAATTATTTCTCCATCAATAAAATGCATATAATGCATCAAGAATTTGTAACCTTTTCTCTCCCCATAGGTGGAGCACCTTACCCACACTCCCTCCTCAAAATAAATCCCTTTTATCTCCCCAATGGCCCATATTCCGGCATCCCACACCTTTCTTAAAGGAAAACTACCCAACCCAACAATCACACACAACCATACATTCATTCAAAATGCACTAACATAAACAACAAGAACAAAGAATAACATGAGTTAAGATCCTACCTTGTCATTGATGGTAGTGTATTCCTTTAAGTAATTCCAATTCAATTCCTTTCCTTGATAAATCACACCAAAAAGATCTTCCTAATCCAAAAATCAAGTGATCAAAACAAGTCCTTCTCCCAAATTCAAAACCAAAATGGAAAATCAAGATAATCAAAGTAAGTAACCCCAAAACCATCAAAGGGATGCACATAAATAGACAAGGAGGAAGAGGTGATGTGGCTCTATGTAAGATGCCACTTCATCTCCCTAAAATCCACATCACCCATTCCCCATACAAACCAAAGCATCATAAAGAGGTAGGTGAGGATATACCTTCACCAAATTTGCACACAAGCTCACTTTTGTATATTCCAAGGCTAAATTTAGAGGATCAAAATGTGAGGGAAATAATTACCTCTTTCCTCTCAATTTTCATGATTAAAGGCCTAAATTGACCCCTTGGGTCATAGGTTAGGTTAGGAGGGAATTCTAAAGAGTGTGGGACAAGTAAAACTTGTCCCATAAGCTCTCAAAATTGGGCTCAAAGCCCAAATCCGAGATTGGGATTAGGAATGGCACACATATACCAATGCCAAATAAAAGAGGTGAAAGGAATAAAGTATATTCCAAGGAATCTCTAGCCTCCCAAAATCCACATCATCACATTAACCATTAACCCCTACAATTAACATAATTAAGCCAAGGCACAAAATAAATATAAGAAACATAAGGTGAAACATTAGCTCACTCTAAAAATTACATACTCAAATAATGGGTACATTGACAACATGAACTTAATTACAATCACAACATCCATAGTAAAATAAATAACATAACCACAAGACAATTAAAATAAAGTAACACATACCTACCCATGGTCATATGTAAGGTGCTCCCCATGGAGACCTCTAAAATACGACAATCAAGAAGACGAAACAAACAAAACAATAAACATGAAATATGTCAAGGTGATTGTGTTGTTAACAAGTGACATTCCTTCATGGTTGGCCTTCCTAGTCCCTCCTTATTTATGTAATAGCATTTCCTGCAACCACAAATAATACCACCTTTGGCCTCAAGGCCACATCAATACGTCAAGGAAATCAAAACATGTATAACTATCCATCATACAATTATCATCATACATCATAGTATGTAATTCTACTCTAAATCAAACATTTTCAATTATCCAAAATCACAATTCACATTTTACAACAATCACATAATTCACATATTGATCACCTAATATCATCATGGAATCAATAAACCATAATATCAATGTACACATGGTTAGATGATGCATCAAAACATAATCGCAATTGCTATGAATCCAAGATGTCAATATATAGTAAAGTAATGTTAAATCACATGTGATGTAATCCACCAAGATCAGCTAGGTATCCATATAATCCATGATGAGAGTCAAATCACAATAATAATCAATGTCCATATAGTCTAAACACATACTATCCAAAATACTATATCAATATCCATGTCTCTAGGCAGCTAAAGAGCATCAACAAAGCAGAAAAAGGTGTCAAAGAGGAGTGGGCACTACACTTACACTTTATATAATGAATTAAGAAGTTGAAATCCATGGAAATAATACACTTTATAGCCCATAACACCTTGGGGGCATGTCTACACTATGGGATATCTTAAATAATAATCCTACTCGATCACATATTTAACACCTTATATCTTTTTACATCCTTATATCTTGGGATATTCCTACGACATTAGGGGTATACCTATACCAATGGTATATACATAGTTGATTTTAGCATGATAACATTTTTCTACACTAGTTCATTGTAAGTACTACACTAATATATCCTAGCTTACATTTCTTTTCTAATTATGACCTGAGTTATATATCATACTTTAATTAATGGTCACATTGTTAACTTCTAGATATTTACTTAGCTAAGATCCATGCTTACTTACATTTATCATTTTTTATTTGTATTAGGTCAATACTAATTTCCCGAGAACCTATTTTAGATACACAACATTGTTTCTTACACCATTCTTAACTTTATTATCTTGATTGATTTAAATTCTCGATCCACTTATATGCTAAATTCTCTTATTACTTTAATCATTTGATTGTTTTTATTTCTCAATGCACTTGTGTGACTACATACTTTGATTCATGATCGATATTAACTTATTTGACTACTTGTATGTTACTTTTGTTGATTGATTTAGGATATTGATTACTTTCACTTATTTTTGTACTTATATATTACAATTTTTATTACTTTAGGGAATTTATTACTTTGACTAATTTTTGCACTTATGTATTCTTATTATGCACATATCTTCTTCTTTCTATACTAGGATTATATATATGATCCCTCTCTCTATTATGTAATATAAGATCTAGCAACATCCACAAGCGAGTCTATCATTCCAAGCATGCTCTTAGTGCACTTACCTCGAGCAAGAGGATATGTCCAGTCTCCATCAAGTTTGGCATAAATGATGAGTAACAACCTTGTCTTACTTGATGTTTTTTCATGAGTTAACTCACTCATGAAAATGTTAGGTTATTGATAATAATAACATCAATACATGGATACACTTGACATTAGTGTAGTCTTATTGTACCCACTTAATAGCTATGCACTTTGGCACTTCATCCAGACAGATGATCTAGAAGTTCACCCAAATAGCGTGCATTTGCCAATTCCCTCCTTTGTTTTGCCTATTAAAATTTTACCATGCATGTTTACCGTATGCATGCATTACCAATTCAACCATTTATGCATAGAGAATCATCATAATTATGAAAGTGAAGAAACACATAAAATAAGGAAACATAATCAACATTCAAGATATACAATAACACTTGAATTCCTAAAACTCCATCATAAGCATAATTGTATTACATAACAAAGGTTGATTAGATCATAGTTCATTCCATACACTCGACATGTTATTCTATGAAAGCTCATAAAAATCCATGATCTCCAGATCTTAATACAAGCATTGTAACACACTACTACATCTAAGCTCAAAACCTAGCACTCCCTAACTCCTTAATTCAAACACTGCACTTAAACAAGAATGCACTATACCTATATATACTATGGGGAATTCCTCTTCACCGCCTTCATGCGCTTTCTTAATAATAAGTGTGCGTGTAGACACTAAATCATGCACTTGGGTATATTTCCATGTCCTTATCATACCACAATTGATATGATTCCTAAGTGATAAAATTAGTAATTGATAGCTATATTTGGCCTATTTTCCATCTTTCTGGTTTCCTCTTTGGTCTTGCACACCCCACAACCCAGACTAGCCTGCATTACTTTATATTTTTTAAATCTAGGCACCAATGCCCAGGTGCCCTCATCCCCTCTGGGCATCCCTAACCTCTTAGTATCTGACTCACTTCTTTTGGGATTCTTTTATCTTTTGGGAATATTATTTTATTATGGATCATCCATTTAGTTGTCTATTATGAAATTCAAATAAGGGAATCATATAAATACAAAGTTATGTGACCATAATAAAGGACCAAGCTCTAAAAATCTACTATTACCACCTAAGGTTGTATCCAAAGGCATTCTAAGAGCATCAAAGAATCCATCTAACACTCACTCATGGGAAAAGGGATTGCATACATGCATGAAAAGTTCATTTTGACATCCACACATCTATTTACATTGGTACATCTAGCTATTGCTCACTATCAAGTGCATCTTACATAAGAGATACCTAAGGCACAATTCTTGCACACACACACACACACACACACACACACACACACACACACACACACACACACACACACACACACACACACACACACACACACACACACACAAGAAGTACATGGAATCGAGATGTAGTGTAGTGCTTGGTTATAAGTTCACTCTATTGAGTGACCATTGGGGTCAGCCAACTCCCCATTTTTTCATATTTTTCTTGTTAGGATTTGATGTGTTTCAGGGTTTTGCAAGTTATCTCTCTATTTTTATATCACAGAGAATATATTGATCATCCAATGACACACAGTGAAAAAAACAAAGGTTATAGACCATCGTACTACACAAGAAGAATTAGTTTCTGATCATTTTCATGGTCATGCGCACCAAGAAGAGGTTTTCATTGCCCAAGTGCCCTTGACCCAATCTAGGAACCTTGTTCTATCTTATTCCGACAATTACAGAATTTACTAGGCAAAGTTACAATAGTTTCTTCATGTTTATTAGTCTAGTCCAACATGATTTAGGATCAACTAAAAAATCATCTAAGTCTTTTATTCCCTCTCTTACACCTAGGGTTTAATTTTTATCTAGCTTGTTGTTTGTGTCAAATATGTACTTTAGTTTTTATTTATCACATATGAATCTAAAATATCTAGGGTTTTACAAATTCATTTTTTCTTAAATCATTTGGTATACCCAATCTTTCAAACACTACCTTCTGAGCATATATCAAAATTTATCTTCTTCTCAAGTCATGGATCAATCTGCTTATTGTTATTTCACCCCAATTAAGGTTTCTGGCATAGTTATTGTTATCACAAAAAAGTAACACCCTGATTTTTAGTCACAGATCCCTACATTTTGATAACATGGGACCATATCTCAAGTTATGAGACTTTATACTTGAGATGGACCTCCAGAGAAGGTTGGTTCCTCTACCTATTCCTAATACTAAGCTATTCCTAAAAAGGTAAATGCCATTATCTAATCATAATCGATAAATCCAAGGGACCATGGAGAGAGGGAAATGCATGTAAAAATGGAAATCCTACACTAAAGGAAGTGATATCACCAAGAAAAGGGGAGATCAATCTCCATGAGGGAGAAATGATAAATAAATGAAGGAAGAAGAGGGTAGAAAAGTGTGTCATAGATCTAAAATGACATTCAAACTATCATTCCCATGGAGCAACACGAGAAAAGAAACCTACAAAAGGAGAATAAATATACACAACATACCACAAATGTAATAGAGAGGCAAGAGAATGCAATAAAAACAAGATAGGGTAGTGAATAACAAAAAAACATGAATTTTATTTCCTTAGAAGGATACAAATCCATTAAAATGAAGGAAGAAGGTAAGAATCACCCAGCAGAGGTCTAGATCTGAGGCCTACAAATCAAATTTGTTTGGGATAGCATTTTGACTTGGTGCCTTTTAAAAATGGAGAAAGATTACCTCAAAATAAAAATGAGTTGCATATATAGAAGAAGAAGATGGGATAGATAAAATTAAAAATTAAGTATCTCACGCACTCCTAAAACCACCAAGGACCACTAAGCATTATAGTTTACAAACCCAAGCATGGACATCATTGGGGTTTTTAGAGCCCATACCCAAAAACGACCACGGGATAATTGTTTGTAATTATATCTTATAAAATTACATTATTGTGACCCAAACCTACTCTCATCGTGTATTACTCCTTGAGACCTTTCCGAAAATATAAATTTTGTCTTATTTGGAGTCCTGGATCAGAATTTATGGGCATTTTAAGTTGCATGAAAAAAACTATCGTTTTCCTTTGTTGTGCAGATTTTCCTTTGTTGCGTGTATTTTCCTTTGTTGCATGGATTTTTCTCATTTTTTACATTTTTCACCAAGTATGGATTTATTTGAGCCTGAAGGAAAGGAGATCAATTCCTTGAACCATTTCAAGCACCCAAAACATGAGAAATACCTGCTTTTATTAGATTCTTCATCAAGGTCCCATGAAAATGCCCACGTCTATATTTCCAAAGTTATCCAATTTTCAAGGGGTGTCAAATTGGATAACATTTACTACTTCCAATGATTTTATGTAAGTTCATAATCAACATCCTTCTTACTTTATTATGCCTAGGGTTGATCCAACTATTAATGTATTCACCACTCACCACATTCATCCTTCTAAATCTCCTCCCATTTATATCCCACCACCTATCACTTCAATGGATCCTACCACCACTTCTAAAGGCTATGATATCATCAAGCATATTAATAACGCACCATCCAAAATATCTCTCTATGACTTATTATACAATGCACCCGATTTTCATCATACATTAGAGGTTTCCCTTCATTCTATCCACATTGAAAGAAATAATTCTTCGGTGGCCTTCACACATCTTATTCAATATCTCAAAATCTACCATGTGTTATATCATTTAGTGATGAGGATATATCACCATTTACTATTGATAATCCATGTGCACCTCTACTTATCACTACTATCATTGACACCATTTGTATCAAGTGTGTACTCATTAACAATGGATCCACCATTAATCTATGTGCTCACTCCTTTTAAAGAAAATTGATATTAAAGATAATCATTTCTAAAAATCCACTCTCATTTGTGGCTATGATTCCACTTTGCTCACACATGCCTAGGCACTATCACATTACCTATACAAGTTGGGCCTAAGATTGTTCCTACAATATTCTTCATTATCAATGCCTCATTTCAGTTTAATTTTTGTTGGGTAGACCTTGGATTCACGCAATGCATGTTTTCTTATCTATTATTCATCGATGCGTTAAATTCTTACATGATGTTATGAACATACCATTGCTTCTAACCCTGATCCATTCAATTTCTATCGCATAGACCCCGTTACTACTATTCATATTCCTCCATTGTAGCCTATTCCATATAGCAATATTGGTACATATGATATTGGTCAATCTAGTGCTTCACAGCCTTCTTCCACCTCTGCAATCATACCATCCATTTCCACTCACACTATTGATATCATTTCACCTACCGTGTCTACTCCCATACCCACCACCACTTCGCTCTTTCATACTCCTCTCACTCGTACATCTATCCCACTTCTTACCAATATCCTTGATAAGGCTATCCAACATGATAATGCCAGCACTAATGATTCTAATGACAAGATTGATAACATTGAACCTCTTGTTGAAAAATTGTACAATCTTAATTTTACTCCTATCAAGATAGATGAGTCATACTTCAATGATACTTTCATTTTTATTGGCCCTGTGAATATCAATTCAAGAAACCCCCTCCTTCTACTAATGTTATGGTACTTTATTGGGGTCTTGTCCATACATTAGACGTCATACACCTTCCTCATTTTCTCATAAGGAACCTACGTCTGCACTTCCTCCTTTTATGTGTACCATTTTCATTAATAATTCTTATTGGCCACACATTCCATTCGATCCCACCTACTTTAACATTATTTACACATATGATGGCTTAGCTTGGCTAGGATTCACATTCGATGATCTTCTCCATCCATCTCATTCTTCTCATTTATATCATGGATATGTTCACATTACTACTACTTATGGCCTTTGTGTCTTCCATCTATCAGTCTTTGTTGCATGCACTTCTCCACTTACTCTTGGGTAGTCTTGGCTTGACTACATTGGAGGAACTCTAGATCCTAATCATATTAATATCACATTTCTTATGCCCTTCGACCGTGTTTCTATTTGTAGTGTTCCATTTCTCATCTATTCAAAAATATTACTCATTGGTAAGCACATTGATGTCCATTAGTGCCTTTCACTGATGATGAATACATAATGCACATGTACAATTTACGTCAGTAATGGATCTTTACATGATCAATCACATACTATCACTTACCAAGCCTCTAGTGCATCTCCATTTGGCATCATGACACTAATGATCTCTTAGATGATGTTACTTGATTCTTCTTCATATCATACACATGGGGGCATCATACTTAGTTCCCCCCTCTTATCATTATTAGGTATCTCACATTTCTACTCTTATGCTCCATACTTCACATCTATTGTTTCTCATTCATATTACACAACTTGTATCATCATTACCCTATGACACACTCTTGTGCTATGATTCACACTTGACTGTTGAGGTCATACTACATCCATGAATCTCACATCATACACACGAAAAATTTCACACTCTATGAATTTGTGACACACCTTTATAGTATCACATTCTCACACATCACACTACCCGATGATGCACTCTAGTTCCATGGTTCATACTCAACTACTGAGGGTATAAATCTGAAATGAACCTCACCAAATTCACTCTCTATGCTACATGTTTCATTTATTTATCTTTCTATAACACACTATTATCAAACCATCTCCCAATGACGCACTCTTATTCTATGGTTCATAATTGATCGAAGGGGTCTTTTATAAATGAACTTTATCTCATATTCATATGCATTCACTTAGGGGGCATGTTTCTCATGTCATTAAATTTGCATTCCATTCCATTCACACTCACAACATGTTTCATATCTTGGTTGCAATTATTCTTTTTTCTTTATGCTCACATGTTACACGATGCTTATTATGTTAGCCGGATATCTAGTATGTCATTATATTTATCGCATACACATGAACATTCACTTTTTTTCTAGTTATGAATATAGAATTAATACAAATATTTGCACATAGCATGGATTCTTGGCACTATACCTCTTACTAGTCCCACCGAGGCTCCTAGGGGCATTTACTTTATACACATCACATGGGTACTATTGTGTCATTTTATACTACTTCATATTCTTACTAGCACATTACTCTATTGATATATACACGTCTTGACATACTTTTTATCTTTTTAACATGCTAATGGGTACTTCATGTGCATCATTTTTCTTGGAGAAACTATTTTCCACCATGGTTGTTTGATAAGTTTCTTGCTTATTGTTTTTCATTATTTTTCATTGTATGCCATTGTTTGTGGACTTTTCCCTATGTCTTTCTTGATCATTGTTTGTATGCTTTTGGCCACTTCAGCCCTGATTGTCTTGTGACATTGTGAGCTATGTCCCATGTTTGAAACATGCTTTTGTGGTATACATCATATTTTTTTTGATATATTACACATTGTCTTCTATATGCATATTTGTCTTAATTGCACTAACACATGTTTCTAGCCACTTTGTTTTGCATGTGCCTTAGTTTCTAACATGAAAATACCTTCCCTATTTAAGGTATCAGTTTTAAATGAGCATCTGGTACTCTCCTTTGGGCCGCATCCTCCTAGCGACATCGCATGCACCCAAAATGAGGGGGCACACATTGGGTGAATCAGTCACCCTTTACAAAAGCTCAAAGCTTCAAAGCTTCATTACAGTCTTGCACATCACAGGAACAAAACTTAGTTATAGCACAACAACAACCTAGATTCTTACTTAGGTCCTCAGTTTATATAGATGCCAAAGCACCCAGATACAAACATGAGCACCTGGGCACTTCTGACCCTTCTTGGGCACCTATGATCAAGGGGAAGCTACAACCATTTTCTCATATCAACATAGTTTTTCAGAGGTTTATAGAGACATTTTCATAGTACAAGAACAATCCTCCATCAATCAAAATGCATTCCACCTTCATTTTCTACTTGGATCAAATATGAACAAAGCAAGATCACACCATCTGTAGTGGTGTATAAATTTCAGGAAGAAGTCAAGAATGGAGAATAACATTAGACATTTCTCCCCAAAACTCTTATACCGTGGCGTGAGATCACCTAAGAAACTCACACTTGACATGAGATCACCTAAAAACTCATTCTTCTACAGAATTTCAAGTAACTTTCTATCCTTTTTACTCCTCACGAATCAGTGCACATGGTCCTTTTACTACTTTTTCACATTTTTACATACTTGGATCAATTTTTCACATATACATGACTTCGAATACTCTTTCGATATTATTTTTTCAAGTCCATCCTTAATATGAGATAAGAAGTAGCCCCACATCAGAAATCATCAAGTGACAACAAAAATGGGTATAAACTCGACATACAACACATATGCTTCGCTCCTAGGGTCGCTTCCACTTCATTAGCTTGCTTCATTTTTTATCACTCCACACTTTTTCTTATATCCTCAGCATGATTTCACCATCGATCTACATGTTTATCAGGTACACATCTCTTATCTACTTTATGTTATCAATTATTCACTCAACAACATAAAGTGGGGGAAAATATAGACATTAAATTTTGCACTTGGGTACATTTCTAGGTCCTAATCACATACCACTATTCATATGATTCCTAAGCAAGAAAACTATAAATTGACATCTATCTTTGGCCTCTCTTCCTCCTTTCTAGTTTTCTCTTTGGTCTTACTCACCCCACATCCCAGTATGACCTGAATTGCTTTATCTTTCTTGACTCTAGACACTACCGTCTAGCCAGGGACATCGCGCTCAGCTTCCTCATCCCCTCTAGGTACCCCCACCTACTTGTATCTTACTCACCTCTTTTGGGCCTCTTTTATTTTTTAGGCATCATGTTTTCGTATGGGTCGGCCTTTTAGTTTTCAATTACGAAATTCAAATAAGGGAATCGTATAAATAAAAATCTATGTGACCATAATAAAGGACCAAGCTCTAAGCATCTACTATCACCACCTAAGGTTGCATCTTGATTCAATAAATTCTAATTATTTTATTAAAATCAGAATGTAAAGATCTATTATAAATGATATATAATGGATTATAAATGTTAAACAATTTATTTAATTTTAACTATGAAAGGAAATTAGAGGGGTAAGTTACTTATCTCACTTATCCCGCAATGAATCTAGATTAGACATTATGATGAAATAGAAGAAAATACCATTGCAATGGACCACATAAAAATGCGGTAGAGGTGTAAATGACTTGATTGGGCACCTAGAGATGGACAAGGGCACTTTGTGGGTTCCATAGGCCTATTTTTGGGTGACTGGGTTTACATAAAAGGTCATAACATGGTTTTGATATGGTCATTAGGGCTTCATTCTTGCTCACCTTTGATTGTATATACATCGCACTTGGATCTCCAAGGTACTGTAAACTCGAATAAATTATAGACCTGTAAAACCCTTAAATAGACATCAAATCCCAAAAAATAAAGAAGTAAAATGAGGTGTCGATCATGTCCTTAGCTGTCATAATGGTGAACTTATGACTTAGCATTACACTACATCTCGGACCTTATTTAGTTATGTGTACTTGTGTGTGTAGTAGTGCTCTAGGTCACCCTCGTGCCAATGATGCCAAGATGGTAGGCGGTAACTAGATAAAATGTAAATTTATGGATGGAATAGAATGAAATCCCCTTCTTATGTAGTATGTATGTAGATTAATATGCCTAAATGTAGTCCCTTTCTCTATGTAGATAGATATCCCTTAAGTTGAATTTTTTTCCCTTATAATGGTATGTATGTTGTGTTTATATAGGGATCTCTTGTTCAAATTTAAACACTAATGACCCGACATGCTAACTAGTACCTCGGGAGATGAGAGGGAAAACTAAAAATAAAAACCTCAAATGTCAAAAATAAGATCAAACATAAAGAGGACATGGGTAGCTAGGATGGACAGGAGCACTGGATCTAGTGTCCAACCACGGGCATTAGTGTCTAGAGATGAGTGACAAAAAATGAGTGATAACTAACAGACAGGGATCCCTGTGACCTGACCAAAATTATGTGTATGAGTGACAAGTGTGAAAGATAAAAGTAATAAAGAATAATAAGACAAGTGGATGGACTATGGAATGGGTCATTAGTGAATACTTTTCTTATGCAATATCCATATATAAAATAACATACTTGGTGGTATAGTAAATATTAGTAAGTGTGTGATTTTGTGTCTACACATCCAAAGGAATTATAAGAGCATCAAAGTATCTATCTAGCACTCGCTCAAGGACAAGGGACTGAATTTTATGCATACATGCAAAGGAGGGAAGTTCATTTTGGCATCTACACATCTACATACATTGGTACATATAGTTATCATTCCTTATCAAGTGCATCTTGCACAAGAGCTACCTAAGGCATGATTTTTATGCACACACAAGAACTACATGGATTCTCGATATGTAGTGTAGAGCTCGGTCGTAAGTTCATTCTATCGAGTGACCTCTAGGGTCAGTCTAACTCCCCATTTGCATATTTTTCTTTTAAATATTTTATGTGTTTTGGGTTTTTGTAGGTTATCTATGTCTTTGTAGGTTAGAAAATATAGTGATCATTCGGTGACATATAGGTGAAAAACAACGAAGGTTAACGACCACCTTGTGACACAAGAAGAATCATTTTCTGACCATTTTCATAGTCATGGGCGCCTAGTATAGGTATCTAATGTCCAGTCACCCCCGACCCATTCCAGGTGCCTTGGTTTAGCTTATTCCAGTTGTAACATAATTTACCAGAACAGTTCATGATAGTTTACTCCTCTTGTTTACCGAGTCTTCTAGTCCATCATACTTTGGGATCAATTAAAAAATTAGCTAAGTCTTTTGTTCCCTCTCTTGCACCTAGGGTTTCATTGTTATCAAGCTTAAATTTTATGTTTGGTATGTACTTTAGTATTTACAAGTGTGTACAAAATACCTTGCATGATTTTTAAAATCCCTGCTAATATTAGATTATCCTAAACATATAACTTGTTTTAATCCTATTATTGTCACGATCTATGCATGATCCTTTAATTCTTCCCTGCATGCACTTTTCCAATTTATCTCATTTTTGTAAGTCCCAATCTTCTTTTCTATTTTTAGCCATGTCCTTGGAAAATTGGCTAAGTCCCAACTCTGTTCTACTCATGTGCAAACTTTCATGCGTTGATCCTTCTTGTATGCATGTGACCCTTTATGTACCCCTTGTTATTGGTTCCAAACCTCCACGTGTTTCTATTACTTATCCATTTTTCCCTTCTTAACATTACCCCACACTACATTCATTTCATGTCCTCGAAATATTTCTCCTAATTATTCCTCCAATAAATGAATCAAAGAACTTTTTAAGAATAAAAAATAAGGCCAAAAATACCATGAATCAAAGAATAAGAATGCTCAAACTTATTCGTAGGGGACCTCAAGCTTCAGCAAGGATTTGGAGGATTTCTGGATTATTTTTTTTTCCATTCTATGAGATCTCCTCTATGGCTTTCCCTAGTGTTGCATCTCTACAATTCTAGAAATTTGATCATGTGCCAACTCATCCAATTTCCCCTATATTTATTTGATAACCACATTAAAATCTTCACTTACTCTCTCCATCATATTCATTCATTCCATGACCATGATTTGAATTTTATTGATTCGAATTCTAGGGTCTCCCTCATGGCCTATATGAGATCTCTCTGCATTGATATCTCTGTCATGACCTTTATTCGCTCAAGCTTATTTCTTGGTGTATTCTCCTAGATTTCCTTGAGCTCCACTTCCTCTTTAGAAACGTGTTTGTTGAGGATAGGGTCACTCTTCTAGAACCTATCAAAATATAAATCATATTTTCTATTGAATCCCCTAACCTTGTGAATAAAGCCTCAAGCTCAACTATATTTTCCTCCACATCATTTTATTAATTTTCTTCTCTTCATCCAATTCTTCATTGATGGCCTTGCACCACTCTTAATTTTCATAAGTAGCATCCTAACTAAGTCCTCAAGATACCCCATCTCATTATTATAATTCATTCGAGCTTAGCTTACTAAGTTGGGCATGTACATTTAATATGCTTCACCAATTATCTTGCCTATCATAAGCCTCCTTCATGTTATTCTACTTTGCTTTAATATCATCCTTTAAGCCTCAATATTGTGCTCCTTATTCTTCTTATCTTCTACCATGAGCCTCATGGTATCCCCTTGTCCATAGGTTTTTGTGTAACCTCGCTTGTCATCTTATTTAAGGCATTACATGCACTTGCTCATCATCAACTTCGTGGGATCAACAATCTTGTATTATTTTCCTTCCTTTTCAATAATCCAAAGTGGAGGACCTATTACTTATCTCAAATTCCACTCTCTTTGCATGTGTATGCATGTTCCATGATAACATCTTCTTCATGTGTGAGATCCCTCCCTCTCTCATGCAAAGGTAGGTCCTAATAAATAATCTTTCCTTAGGCATCATGCTTTTGAAATTTGGTCCTTAACACCTTTAATAGGATCATCATGAATGACATGAATGGTGACTGTGGTGGGTGTCATTTCCTAACTACCTTGGCCTTGGTGCACTTATTCCTAGGAGTGAAGGTATTTCCACTTGTCTCTCCACAATTCCCTTATCCTCCTTGATGATATAGGAACCATCACCTTCTCCTTTATCCTTCTCGATCTCTTCCTCCTCTGTGTGTTGTGCATCTCTTCTTCATGTATCGATACTTCCTCCTCACTACGTAGACCTTTTATGATTCTCCCCCTCACCTTTCTTCAGGCTTAACTCCATGTTCATCTAGGTTGATTCTCTTTTTATTCTTCTTGTCCCTTCTTCTCTGCATCAACTCTTTTTCCATGCCTTCTTCCTCAAGGTCTTTCTTTCTTCCTCATCTAATACAACTTGAGATCTCTTAGGGATCCCTTCTTTTCCTCAAGTGACTTACCTTTTCCAGATAGAGAAAGCTTGCACCCTTTGTTTCCTTTCCTTCTCTTGTATTTCATCTCCTTCTTCTGACTCTAGTCAATGTAAATCCTCCTCTTTTCTTCTTCTTCTCGAGGGGTTTCTTCCCGAATTCTCTTTATGATCTTTATTGTACTCTTTTTTGTTGTTGAGGCATGTGATAGAGAGTCCCATACCTCAACTTATTTTCCATCTTTAATCTTTGGTCATAGGGTAATAAATACCTGCAAATCATGTTTCCAATTGTTATATTCATAATGGGGCTTATATCCAAGGTTTCTAACTCCAATGTCTCCAAATATGTTGGCCTAGAAGGGTATCCAAATATTTTACATGTGTGTGCTAGTTTGGTCCACCTTCTCTCACATCAAATGTCAACCTTTGGGCATCCTTTATCCTATTTATTACACATTTAAAATATTTGGTTGTGAATGCAAATGATAGTTTGCACCACAACCCCATCTCACCATTGTTCATCATGAACCATGCAAGGATAAAGTGTTTCATTATTGCAAAATTTTCTTCTCCTACTTCTTTTGGAAGTAGCTCCTTGGCATGCGTCATTCATTTTCAAAGGCTGCATGTGCATCTTATTATACCATTTTCTAGCCACACTTATATTGATTTTTAAATCCACCCTCACATGTAAATTCTACAAATTGAACCATGGGAGACTTGTTCTTTGTGCATAGGTAGATCCATATGTTATCCTCTAGTCCATCGGGAACACCAATTTCCCAGAAGACAATTAATAAAAAATTGATCCCCATGTTATATTTTCTCCTCTCTCAATCTGTGCCTTGGCTTCCTCAATAATCCCTTCGGTGATGAATTGTAAAATATTGTATTGTTTTTGTGCCATATTATGTGTGATGTAGAGGAATTTATTTTTTACTTCCCCCATCTCTCTGAGTGCCAAACTTACTTGACTAACCAAAGTGGGATGCTACCTTGTTACAAAGGGTCTATAATATTCTCCATGTTCATGGCCCAACCCTCTATCATATTGTAATTTGGTTGCAAACTCATCAATTTTTTTTCATCACATAGATCAGATCCGAGGTCTTTAGGTCTTTCCATTCATCTAAAGCCCTATTACTTATCCCAATCATATGGGTTGTAATTATCATTCTTCCATTCATGAAGTAGAATTAATCCTCATGTACCTCGACATCAACCAATGGAAGAGGTGTGTAGGCCTCCCAAATAATGGAAAATCAAACAATTGTAGAACCCCTACCTTCTCGAGAGATTCTTTTCTCACCAATTCATCCATTAAGTATTTGACCTTCCATGGGTCCTCATGGGTGGTAGTTCAATCATATATTCTTGTTTAGAGTGTCCTCCTTCCTCTGGTGAAATCTATGATTATACTCACTAATTTTTCATTTTGTGAATCTCGCAAGGTCCATTGTTGTTGTGCTATAATCACCTCCTTGGGGTATTACATTTCCAGAATATCTCTTTGGTTACTCCTCTTCCTCATGATTCCTATCTTTTTCCCTTTCCCTTACCTTTTCCCTTAGGTGATGTTGTGGTAGCCTTCTTGGGTGCCATTGATTATTCACTTTTATACTTGTAACTTGTGCCCTAGGTATTCTTGCTCCTCAAACCCATATTTCGTGAGTCAAATCCTTAGCCTTCCTTACATGTTCCCTATTTTCACCTTCAAGAGCCTAACTTTGTAGTGCTTGAGCTCTTGCAACCCTAGTCATTCACTCTCCAACTCTGCAAACCCTACTTCACTTGTGCCCTCACCTTCTACTCAAACTTCTACTTTCCCTACCAAAGGAGCTCCACACTAAAAGCCTTTACACAATACCCTAGTTTCTCATTGTTTGATTTTCTTTGTGCACTTGGTCACTTGGCTTCTCTGTCACTCAAATCTCTTCGAATGCAAGGTAGAAAATGACTTGATTTTCCCCTTTTATAGATTTTTCACACTTAATTACTCCATCGACTTAATTTTTGGCTTTAAAACCCCTTTTTCCGATTTAAAGTACTTTCTCATTTTTTAAAACACTTTTTGTAACTTAAAGGTAACTTTTCTTTTCTCCATGATTTTCTCCTTCACATGTATAGTATTTGTAACCTTTTCATGCACCACTACTTCCAATACTATAGTCATCCTTGTGTGCACTTCCTTGTGCCATAAACCATCTTCCTCTATGCCATATACCAAGTAGTCCATCTTGTTGTTGCCTCCCTCACATTACACTACGTGGCCTCTTACTCACATGGCTTCATGATCTAAAATCCCTTTTAAAGCACCATCATTCCTAACCACCGCAACACCTTCCTTTTTTTTTACATGCATAAACACTTATATCCATAGAGTACCTAATTTAAATATGTCATGCACCTCTAAACCAACTCCAAGGCAAGTACCATCATCCAATATTTCTTGTTCATACAGTGTCACACTGCTTCCACCCCACACTAAAAGTATGTGTGGTCCTCTGTGCATCAAATCAATAAATAATAATCAATCTCCTGCACTGAACACACTTATTACAAAAAAAAAAAAAAAAAAAAAAAAAAAGGAAATCTAATCTAAGTGGAAATACTTCCTTATTACAAACATAAAGGAATCTTATTTATAGTAGGGCTTCAACCTACTCCCATTGAAGTAACTAGGAAACATGGTGTCATCCAACTGCTTGTAATTGACATGCACCTGATTCTAGTATCTTGGTTACTACAAAGGGTCCCAACCAATGGACTTTCAACTTCCTGGGTGGTGTGAAAACTTGGAGTCATATAGAAGGACCATCTTTCCAACTGTAAAAATACTTGTTCTTGATGTGCCTATCATGCCAAGCCTTCTATCTTGACTTTTTCTATCTTTTGTCTCGCAATGCATAATGGCATGCCTCTCATCTATTACATCAATTTATCAATGTGCTCATCCACATCCTTTTCATCATCAATCCACCTATGCATGCAATACGCAGGGATGGTAACATAAATTCCACAAGTAGTACAACCTCTCATGCCAACACAAACACCAACTAAAAGGGTGTGGCCTTGTTCAACCATTTATATAGGTTTTCTATATGCCCAAAGAATGGATGATACCTTGTCATCCCAATCCTTTCTTCCAACATCACATATCTTTGTTAATGTTTGTCCCTAAGATCTTGTTGAAAGCTTCAACAATGCCTATTTCCTCATGGGTGATAAGGAGTAGTCTCATGGTGTGCCACCATAAACTATGCCAATAAAATTCTAATAGTTTCATTTAAAAATTTAATGATTGAAATGAGTTCCTCTATCACTTTTCAAGCTCAAAGGGCATCCATACCTACTGATAATATTTTTCCCAAAGGAACCTTGCTTTGTGAAGTTGTGTAATATTTTTAGTAGTGCATCCTCCCACCACCTTCAAATAGTAATCAATGTACATGTGATATATGTAGCATGTGCTCATGTCCTCCTGTGCATGTGGGTGGTGCAATAGGTCCTACAAAATCAATTTCCCATTTTCAAAAGGTTCTGCACTTGTTATAGGTCTCAAAGGAATTTCATCTCTATTTCTAGGCTTTCCAATTCTTTGATAATGATCACATGCTTTGACAAAATCCTTAGTATCCTTTATAATAATGTCTCCCACCATAAACCAACTAGAAGGATCTTGTGTGTAGTCATATCGCATCTCCTGCATAATGGCCTCTTGTATATTCCTCCATGAGCTTCCTCCATAATGGCTTTGCACTCATGCTCTAGAACACATCTACGCAAGACCTCATCTCTTCCCATTTTATACAAGTCTCCTCCAATAAGATATATATGGAGTTTCAACTCATATAGAAAGTTGCTTCTTTTCTAATGTCTTCATCCCCTTTGGCACAAGTCTAGTGCAAAAAATACTACTATGTATTTCAAATATGTGGGTATGTGATTCAACTCTAATAATTATGCATCATGCATAGTGTCTTCAATTTTATGTCCTCTCCAAAATTGATCCTTGATAAGTGATCAGGTCCCATTTCTCTTTCTAACTTTACTATAATTGTAAAATCAAATTCCTAAAAAATGAGTATCCACCGACAGATGTGCCCTTGCAAAATAGGTTTTTGACCAAGTACTTCAATGTCATATGATCTTATATAAAAATAAATGGTGTGGCCAATAAGTATTGTCAAAATTTTTGTGAAGCACGTAGATCATGATAATTCCTCATGCTTTATTTTTGTATAATTTACTCTTGTGTGTCAAATTCCTACTTGAAAATCATATGGGATGATCCACATTACCCTCTCTGGTTGTGCTAAGACTACACCAATAGCCATGCCAGAGGCATCAACATGTACATGAAAGGTTTGTTCCATGAAGGAAAGTAAGATTGGGTGTAGTGGTAAATTTTCCTTCAATGTTCTCAAATGTTTGTTTACTACATGTCACACCCAATAAAATTTTCCTTTAGCCTTGATAAATTCCTTCAGGGTGAAAAATCTTTGCATATCCTTTGATAAAATTCTTGTAATACCCAATATGCCCCAAGAAAATATGCACTTCACTTTGGTTGGTAGGTTCTTCTAATCCCAAAATCACTACAATCTTAGTTAGATCTACCAACAATCCATCCTTACAAATGATGTGCCCAAGAAAAGTTCCAAAGGGTGTAGAAAAGATACACTTCTTTATATTGAGAGATATTTAACTACCTACATCTTTCAAACATGAGCCTTAGATTATCATAGTGATATTTTACAAGCCCATAAATAGTCCAATCATCTAGATAAAACTAAAAAACTTATGGATAAAGTCATGAAATTCTTGCACAACTATGTGTGAGAATATTATTGGTGCATTCTTCAATCCAAAAGGCATCACAATATATGCAAAAATTCCCCATTCAGTGGAAAAGTGGTCTTTTCTTGATCCTCACGCATGCAATGCACACCTATGATACCTAAAAATCCATCAGTAAAAGAATAAATTTCACACCCTATGTAACTCCTTCAAGGATTTCCTCTATGAATGGTGTAGGAAAAGGATCTATGACACATGAGGCATTAAGTTCCCTATAATCTACACAGATCTTGATCCACCCATCCTTCTTGATGATTAATAACCATGGGACTAACCCACTCAGATTCCTCAATTGGTTCAATGATTCTAGACTTAAGATTTTCAATTTCTTCTTTCACCTTCACGTGTAGGTTTGGGTTCATCTATAAGGCCTCTTCCAAACTAGGTGTGCCTTTTTTTAAACTTAATCTTCATCTCTCCCAATGAGGGATGCACACCTTTCAACTCATGATAGCCTCTTGAAATAAATCCTTGGAAGTCACACAAGATCTCAATGATCTTTGCTACCTCTTGTTCTAACCAAATCTCCAATGATGGCCTCCTTAGGTGCATCCTTAGTCCCAATATTAACCTTCTTAGTTCTTTATAGGAGCATGGTACATGCGTGCCTTTTCATCTGTAGAGTCCATTACCTCATGTGTGCACCCTCTATATGGCTAATATCTAGGTTCTCCACTTCCTCATCATCAATGAGGTATACCATTTTCCCTTTTTCTTTCTCTTTTCCAAGTGCACCCCAAAGTGTCTCTTTATTTCCAATGTATCTTCACATGCCTCAAGATCAGGTCTCCAAGTAACTAAAGCATGAGATCCTCTACTTTTTGTTATCCCCCAATGTGATGCACTTCATGATCTACAAAGCCTCATGTATATTGGTTATTAGAAAAATAATCAAAAGTATGAACAATACCTTCAGTCATCATCTCATGTCAACTTGCATAGTCTCTTGTTTTAACTCAACATGGACATACCACACACATGTGCATCCACATGTAAAGTGAATAGAACTTATGCACCCAAAGAGATGGTGGTAAATCCTCCTAGCCTTGTGCCCATTGTCTCTCATAGTTATGGATGTGTACCAAAGTAGGATTCTTCCCATCATACTCATGTATAAGTGTAGGTACATTATTCCAAGTAAACCTTGTTGAAAAGGATGATTCTCACTTCTCATCCCCCAAAAGTTATCTTCTGTGTTTTCCCACCAACATGCGTTTTTTTCCATGCAAGGTAAAGTATACCATCATATATTCCTTTCTCACCTTCATTCTTCCACTAGTTCTCCATGGCATGTAAAAAATAATCAAGGATTTTCCTCTCCATTATACCTAGGTAACTGATTTTTTCCAAACACCCTAATCATGTGTGGCCTGATCATCCAGTGACTCTTCCTTTAACCTCACATCCAACCATTTCATATGTTCATGGGCCCAATTTATCACAAGAAACACTAGTAGTGTCACTTGAAAATTGCACGTCTTTCCCACTGAAGTATGCCTTCCTTAGATGGTTCCACATTCTCAAGGTCATGCACTTGTGTGTACATAAATCCTATTAAGTCTTCTTCACTCACAGGCTCAATGTATGGTGCAACCTTCACATCATCTAGGGTATGACCACACATCTCTCCTTGTTCTCAAAACTAATGATATATATCTTTTTTGAATCACAAGTCAACATTGTTTGCATAACACCAAGGACATCCAAGTAATGTTAGGAAATTTATCTACCTCATCCAAGTCTCTAATACTTCAAAATATCCTCAGTAAACTTGGCTCCTTGAATGGTAATTGAAGCATCCTTCAACACCCCAATAGGCATGGCCCTTGTTTTATTTTCCATATACAACACATTAGAAGATGGTTGCAATGGTGGCCTTCCCATCTAGTTCCATGCATCCAAAGTCAGAACATTCACCTCACACATGTGTCAAATCAAAATATTACTCACCAACCAACCATCAATCACTGCATCCAGTGTGATTTCCTTGTCATACTCATGGTTTTGTGGTGGTAAATTTTTCATGAAGGATCTTGCTGCACTCAACAACTCACACGTGGTATACCTTCTCATGTAGCCATTCTCCTAATAATGGATGATATTCTCCTTCCTCAACATCCTACATACCTCCTTTAAATCATCTACATCATTTTGTGAGCTCATCAATATTCTTCATGTTCCCTTTCATGCCTGTCCTTCAGAATTAGATCTCACCATGTAAATCTCTAATCACTCCCATGGTTTCTTGATAGACCTCCTTCTGATGAGAAGCATCTAGATACTTGACATGCATAATTCTCTCTCTTGATGAGTGGTTTAGCTTTAAGGGGCTCACATGTGTGTACATTTGCTTTTTCTGTGCGTAGTCACTAACATAGGGCTGTAATTCTAGATCAAGCATCTTCTTTGGTGTCCATTTCTCATTCTTTGCACGTTGTACCTTGATCATCCCCATGCCCTTTTCCTTCTTTTTTTTTTACACATATGCTCATAAAGATCAGGAATTCCTCAACCTTATGTTGTTTTCCACAATACACACATACCTATTCTTGGGACACTCACACTAGTAATGATATGGGGACCCAAGTATAACAAGTCCCACACATGAATCTTCCTCTACCACCATGGCCTCTACTCCTATATCCACCTCAAAACCACCATCTCTCTATCCATTTTTTCCCTTTATTAGGTTGGGATTCCTATGTTATGAGAGCTACTTTCCACATGGTTTTCAATCAATCCAATCCAGTCTCACATGCCTCATGAATTTGGTCTATCAATGAAATAATATTTTTGTATCATGGGTGTGTGCATCACAAATTTTATAGTACATAGAGACATTCTTCATTATTGCATGTGCAAGAGAGGGGAAATTCTAGACATCATGATTCTTGTGGAAAATATCACAAGATTATAATAATGCGCACACATTCCTACATGGAAACTATCCTTAGTATGCCCCTCCACATCACAATCGGTGCACCATAACCCACTTTGCATCTCATGTGTGAATTGGAAGAAATATTCTCCAATTTTTAGCCATAGTTGTTATTTGTGCCTCAAAAAAGGGCTCACTCTAGTTTCTACACTCCCAACTACTTCAATGCATGCGAAGTGATTTCCAAATCCTCACATGTTGATCCGATGTATGTCTTATGTGATAAGGCCCTTCAAAATGGAGTCAACAATCCTCCAACAAACCACTGTGCATGTTGGCTTGATGAATATCATAAGATAGCTTAGACAAGAGAGTTTTAAACCATGCATCATACTCCCTCACACTTTCAGATAAGCCCTGTTTGATATCCTTTAGTGCATAATACTTTTATTTCTCAAACTCTAGAATGTGAAATTCAAGCCAAAAAATATAGTGTGTAAAACATCATAATCCACCACAAGTCTAGTGTGGATCATACTTTCTATACCAACTATTGTGTGCCCTTGAAGTGTGGTGGAAAATTGACTTTCCTTTCTATCAGGGGTTGTTATACCCTTAGCTCTCCATAGTAATTCACACTTGTGCACATGCTCAACAGCATCCTCCACACCTCTATACTCTAGTAAAGTGAAGAGACATCTCAAAGAAGACTTGAGGTGTCTGTTGTGGTTTTTGAGGTGGTGTCTACTAAGGCTGATTTGGTGGTGGTTATTGGGGAGGTTGTTGTGGTGGTGGACCTGCCCTAGGTTAGGACTAGACCTAGATCCTAAACCTCCACCAGATTTCCTCCATGTGGTGGCTGACCTAAACCTCTTGAGCCTCCCGCCATGACCTGTGGTCCTAGTAGATGAACTTCCTTGTGTCCCAGTTGTTGTGTTGAACTAGACACCCACTTTCTATGTTGTAGTAAAACCTATAGGATTTATTCCAATGGTCTATGCATGCCAACACTCTATCTTGATGACATGCCTATAAAAATACCTCCAAAATTACTTCCAAACATTGGTGCACTATGTGCTTCATGTGTGCATCCTTAATTTTTTTGCACTTCCTGAGATGAAACTAGAATATGCCTACCTGTATCTCCTTCCCAACATGGAGATCCTACTTTTTACCTTCACTATGATGCTCTTTAACAACTACCTCTAGATTTGGAACACCTTATGCAAGGGCTAGGTAGCCAGTTGGTCAGATGCACACCCATGGTCCTCATTCTCTCCTCTAATGTGCTCTCATAAAAATCGATGGGGTCTCTCTCTATTGATTTTCCCAATGTTGGGAGGACATGATACTATGGCTCCTCATCTTCCACGGGGATCTCATCACTTTTACTAGTCATCATTCTTCTCGATAACAACGCTTCATCAACTACCCTCTCTATCGTGCCTCATTATACTTGAGTATTTCCTCTCTCTATCTTTCTTCTTCTCTAGGGCCTCCATCATCCTTCCTCCAAACCTACTCTTTCCCCTATCCATGGCGGGGGTTTATCTATCCATAGGTAAGTTCTCCATTCCCATTCTACCATCAAGATCTTGATAACTAAAGGTATTATGTGCAAAATAATATCCTCTTATCACACAAAAACCATAACTCTACTTCCTCTTGACAAGAATATGTTGAAATTATGTACTCCAAAGTATAGTTTGCACAAAACACCTTCCCACCAATGATCTACAACTTTAGTCCATGTCTCATTTGAATCAAAGAGTGTTTGATAATCTTCCTATGCATCCAAGATCTCTTTCTTGGGTGGAGACCTCTATTTTCCATGTAAGTTGTCAACCACTAGTATAACTCTACTAGGAAAAAAATATTGGGAAACGTCTCATACAAAAATCATACATATTATCTTCCACCCACTTTCATGCATTAAAATCAAGTCTAGTGTTATATCTTTGTGTAAAATTATCTTGGTTGTCTTTTTTATCCAACTCTCAATACTCTCCAAATATATTAATACGCCATCTACATGTAACATCCTAATAGAAAAATTGAAAATAGGTCCCAAAAATGGAACCAAAATGTAGTCTTATTTTACCCAAACTCAAGCTATGTGTGCATGGCACTTCATCTAGAAAAGTCTCGGAAGCTCACCCAAAGTGCACGCAGCCACCAAGTCCCTCCTTTTTATGCCTATCAAAAGGTTAGCATGCATGTTTACCATATTCATAACCAATTCAACCATTCATACATAGAAAATCATAATCATGACAATTCAAAAACACATATAATAAGGAAACATAATCAACATTCAAGATAAACAATAACACTTGAATTCCCAAAATTCCATCATAAGAATAATTTTATGACATAACAAAGGCTGATTACATCATATTTCATCCCATACACAAGACATGTGATTATATGCAAGCTTATAAACAACCATGATCTCCATATCTTAATACAAGCACCGCAACATAGTACTACATTTGAGCTCCAAAACCTAGCACTCCCTAACTCCTTAATTGGCACACACTAAAACAAGAATGCACTATAATATATGGTGGGGACTTTCCCTTCACCGCCTTCATGTACTTTCTTAATAATAGGCGCATGCAAAAAATATCTTGCATACTATTTACAATCCCTAATTATAATAGATTAATCTAAATGTACTTCTTTCTTTAATCCTATTATTATCTTGATATGTGCATGATACTTTAATTCTTTCCTCCATGTGATTTTCC
This sequence comes from Taxus wallichiana var. yunnanensis, assembly GCA_018340775.1. Classification (NCBI taxonomy): domain Eukaryota; kingdom Viridiplantae; phylum Streptophyta; class Pinopsida; order Cupressales; family Taxaceae; genus Taxus; species Taxus wallichiana. The sequence continues at coordinate 194,767,558 of CM031241.1, forward strand.
AATTTTATATCCTTTGTGTGCATCCCAAGATACCATAATTTTATATATTTATGAACCTTTCTTGTATGCCACTACTCGCTTTTCAATTCTTCGCCATGTCCTTGAAAAATTGGCTAAGTCCCAAAATCTATTTTTCTCATGCTCGAACCTTCACGTGTCGATCCTTCTTATATGCATGAGACCCTTCACGTACCCCTTATGCATGGTTCCAAACCTCCACATGTGGATATAACTTATCCATTTTTCCCCACTCAACAAGTAGTATTCACTCAATGACTTACAGAGTATGCATAGACAAAATGATCATAAACATCTTACACTCTATTGATATATTAGTCAATGTCTTTCATTACTCGGTACCATTACAATAGTATCCTTGTACTCATAATTAAAGGGAATTCCTTAAAATGGAAGTTGGGATATCATTAATTACATACACAAAATGACACACTATAACTTCAACTAACCATTATTTCATCGATTGATCACCATTTCATCAATTGACCACCCTCATTACATAAATATGCAAAGGGGTATTTATACTTTGGAAGGTTTCGTCCTTAGTCGGTTCAACATTAATCATATTGGTGCTTAACCTATGTATGTAAATTATTTCCTAAGACAATAGGGTGGCATACATTGATAAATGGTGTCACTCCCAATATTCTTACATTAAGAGGATGCTCTAGATCCCTGGGAATTATGATCCTTAGATGAATTTCCTCTTAACTCATTATAGTGTTCTAATTGTGCCTTATAATTAAACTTTATCTTCCTTACTATAGCATGCCAATGGCATACACTTTAACATGTATGTGGCCTATCCTGAAAATTATATTTTTAACTTTCTCTTAATTTAGAGCTCTTCATCATGTTCATGCACAAAAATCCTTTGTGAGTATACCCTGATAAATTCGCACATATATAGTCATTTATGAAAACCTTTGCATCCCACCTGTAGACACCTAAAATATGCTTACACTTAGAATTTCCTCCAATTCAACCAATTGATGACATTTTGTTAATCAACCCTTCTTCACTGCACTCTCAGATGCCCATTTACGACACCTTCTCAGTTGTATTCCTCCTATAATCAGCTTATTTGGCTAATATGTCTATAATTATCTAAAAATTCCTCCTTTCGACCATTCAGAACCTCCCTAGTTCTCTCTATACCACTTCTATTGGCATCGTAGGCTATCTATCAGTCGCAATTGGTTATCCAGACCCCTCTAACTCTTAATGAGTCTCTAATCACTTGCAAATCAATTTTAACTAGCCTAAACCAAGCTTATCTAATCCTAAAGAATGTTTATCCTAATCTATCTAAAAGTGCTTTTTGAGCTTTAGTCCCACATGCACCCAAAGTTCAAACCTCACTTAGACTTGCTAATTAGTCTAACCTAGGTTAATTACCCTAAACATAGTCAAACCTCACTTAGACTTGCTAAAAAGTGATTTTTGGACTTAAGATTTAGTCCCACATGCACCCAAATTCCAAAATCTCCCAAGTGGAAAACTATAAATAGAAGGGTCACTCCTCCCTCTCAAACTTACACCTTGTTTTCATAACAAAAATCTCTCATATTTGGAGATATTGGCATTAGACCTCATTTGCATTAGCTAAGCTAATAGGAATTTGACCTTGGCTATCCTCCATTAAAAGAGCTTCATCTTGCACCCATGATAGGTTAGTAATGGAATAGCTAAACTTGGCCATGTATCCATTTAGTGAGATTCATTCATCCTCATGGAGTAAACAACAAAACTGATTGCTTAAGTCTTTAGTAGGAAAATTTTATTAAGCTTTCAAGAATAGAGGTTAATGATATTTGCTAGATTTCTTGTTTAATTCAAGTTTTAATACATGCAAATAGGATTCCTTGCTCATTTCTTATCATATGGTCCATTGAGGGACTTTGCACAAAGCTTTGGGGTTTTGCCCCATATCCATAGCTCTTTGCAAAATCTTTCATTGAACACACCACCCTACTCAATATTTCTTCATGGATTGATATGGAATACATTATTCTTATACAAGTTCCTACCAATAAATACTATGTAGTAGAAAATTTGTGTGTGCATGCATAGAGGAAGTTCCTTACAAAAATTTTAGAAAAAAAAATCCTTTTATTTAGATAAATTTGGGTCCCAATATTACCCCACCCTAGTTTGGTTTCCCACCCTTGGGTAACCCTTTTCAATCTCTTAAAATAGTTATGGGGCTTCTTTTTGCAGAAATTTCTTTTCCCCTTCCAAGTATCTATTTCCTTCTACAAAATTTTCCTAAGATTATCAAACTATCTACCCAAATATTTCAAGGCATTATCTTTTTCTTATTTGTAGCTTCATCATGCATCAATTAAATGGTCTTACCTACCTCAATATTAGCATTTTCATGCATATCTTCCTCTTGAAATTTTATCTTATGTAATTTTGTGAGGCTCTTCCTCATGTTATCCTTTTAGGACTTATTTCACCCGCTAGGTATTCAATGTCTTGAAGCAAATTTTCTCTTTCTATCTTTCTCAATTGTATAAACTTATATTCCTAAGGAATTCTAATTTTCACAATTAGGGAAGGTGTGCACTTCTATAATATTGTTTTTTTCAAATATCTTTTACATTTTTCAAAAAATGTTGCAATCTGACTTAGTTTGGTTGTTAAGTCCCCACACTATTTGAGATTCCTCACATAGTTAGCTTATTCTTTAGCTTTCTCTCTACTTTCACCTACTTCACATGAGATCATTTTTCACTTTCTCTATTATGTACCTTTTCTTCCATTGTAATATTTTTCCTCATTTTTTAGTGTTCCGGAGTTAAATTTTGTGCTCCATATTTGAGAATTCAGAGGTATTTCTTGTTTGAACTATTTTTGAATGATTTCTGTACTAAGTCTTAGTAATGCGTCACCAATTTATGCTTTCGTCATCTTATAGGTATCTAGGAAGGCTACCTTTAGTCCTTCTATAACATCTTCTAGTAGGGTATGTAGGATAGAAGCTAAAACATCAAATTGGAGATCATTATTACACACACTATAGTGAATGACACTAACTTCCTAATTTTATATGTCACAATGGTCTGATCCTTGTAATTATAGTAGAGTAACCCTAAATTCATATTTCCTTTTTGGAATCAAGAATGGAGAGTCTTTAACAACTCATCCTCATTGGATGTTTCAATGCCCTCCTCCTTTAATTCTACTTGTTTTTATTTTTCCTTATAGCTATTAAAATTTTCATGCCTCTCTTTACTCCTTGTGCACTCGTAGCTTTGGTATTATTCATTTTCCTCCTCTTCTTCTCCCACATTTATTACCTCATAAGGTTCCTTGGTAGTTGCACTAGGTCTAGTGTTAGAATCTTTGATGTTATTCCCATCATTCCTTAGGGATTTCTTATGCACTTTATATTCTTTAGGGGATGGTGCTCCTTGGTATATTTTATACACTTTTATCCCCTCCTATCTTTCTTTTCTTTTTCACGCACCTTCCATCTATAGTTGTATTTTCTCCGTGATCTTATGTGGGTTTCTCTTATGCACACATTTGAGAGGTGTTTCTGGCGCACTTCCTTTGAATTTGGCTTGGGTTTAGTCTGTTCTATTTCCCAGCTGGTTTTGCATCCAAATTCATGAAGTACCCATCATGTCTATATGTCCAAAGAATAATTATTCATCGCATGTTAAGTAGAATATTATCTGGGTCTTATTCTTCATATTCTTTTCACAGATTTGTTCAAGGATCATTGGTGGTAATTTTAGTTTTTGTGCCTTATTTTTCATTACCAATTTTATTTTCTTGAGTGTGTGTAATTATTCATATTTTTCATCTTCTTGTTGTGTTGATCCTTCTACCCTCCTTTTTGGTTTTAGTAAGTAATACATTCAACATGCTTTATTATTCACAATAATTGTGTGTTGTGGATTAATTGTGTTAATATTGGTTTCATATGCACTTTTCATCATATACCTATATTTCATTCTTAACAAATGAATATTGGCATCAAATTACTTCATATCCAAATGGGTTTTATTTACATTCTTAATCTAGTTCACAAACCGCATAAAGTACTCATCATTGAAACTAAAAGGGAGCTTGGTATAATATGTCATATTATTGTTGGTTAGATTGATACATGCAAGATATTAAGGTTACATCACTATAAACCGTGAGTAATATTTCACCAACTTTAGGATATTTATCGGTATACATCATTCATCCCAAAAATTTCCTTCAAGTGCATGAACTAATTGTCTTGTTTGGATTTGTACACTTTTTTGAGTGTGATAGCTCTAAGTTAGTCCTTACGTGGCTGGAGATTTATCTTCAAGGAAAATTTCCAAGTCACTTCCTTGGATCCTTTAGGTAAAATGATATAATTAAACACTAAAAAGAGAAATATCACTCATCCGGTAAATTTCACCATATGACATGTAGTAATTTTGCATCTTCCTTTATTCTATTGAAAATAAATTATGAGAGATTATAATGCATTCCCTTAGCCATCTTATGTGCTATGTGAGATAATATTTTTTTCACTTCCAAACATCTCTCTCGATACCAAAATTTAGAACTGATAAGGTATTTTTAAAATCTATTTCTTGGTTCCACGATGTTGGAAATAGAGAAGGTGCTCCCTCCTTGATTATATTTTATAAAATTTATTATCTTCTCTATGTCCTTCTCATCACACAAATCCAACCCAATAGCATACCTAGTATTTATCAACCTATTAGCCTTGATTATACATTTAGTTTTTTATCATCATTCTTCACCTAGAAAAGTAAAAGTTTCCCTCATGGATACACAAGATAAGGATCTGGATCAACTTTGTGGGCTTTCCAAAGTATGAAACTTAAATAGTTATAATACCCCCACCTAATAAAACATGTGTTTCATGAAATTATCAAATATGATCATGTAATTTATGGTCTTCTATTCAATATCTTTTGTGTAATATTCAACAAGTTTTTCTTCTAGTCCTAACGTGTGTTGATTGAATTTAGTGATTTTACATACTATCACCATGGATTTCCATTCTACTCCATGTACCATAGAGTTTGGATATTTCATCTATGAGATTATTTTTGTAAGAGGCATGTGATTCTTAGCCTTGATTTTGGTAGTTTTGTCGTGTTTCATTATGTGTGCCCTTTTTTCATTTGTTCTTGTAGTAAAAGTAATGGTTTATCCTCTCCTATTCCTTTCCCAAGTCTTCTAGCTCTTAGATAATGATTTTTTCCACTTATTTATATCCCAAAATTGAGTCATTTTATTCTCATGATGACTTTGGAATACTACAATAAATTGATCCTTGCACGGAACTTGATTCATTTACCTCCACATGTTTAAATTTTTTCACCCTTCAACTAGTCCTAGACCCTTGTTGATTAACTTGAGAGTAGTTAAGGATATCAAAACCCTTGATGTTAATGGAAGTCTCGGTGGTAATTAAAAAAATCTATCACCTACAACTTGTAATCTATTTGGTGGTATTCTCTCTTCCTTTCTTTTTAAGTGTCTTTGACCTTCATAGTATAGAAGTAATGATAGAATGTATTTTTTATCGTCTACAATATTATCTATAAATAGAACTTGTTTTTTCACTAGATCTATAAAATTTCTTATGAAACGCAAGTGTTTTGTGTATGATTTCCTTCATTGTTTATATATATCCTAGAAATTTCATGTCCTATCACAATTAATTTAATACATGTGTGAACACTCACTTTGTCACCTTTTGCATTCAATTTTCTTTTGTTCAAGTTATTTCCCACTTTTAATTCTTACTCCTTTTATGGTTTTAAACTTGAACTTAAATAATGACATCATCAATTTACATGTGTGTACTTTTATTCCTATGGAATTCATGTTGATTTCTCCTTGTACTTATAGTTGCATTCATCCCTTACATTTCTATGATTCATCACATTCCTTGTGCATCTAGAACATCCATTTCTCATGCGCACTTCATATCCCTATATCCTTTCTATAACCACTTCTTTCCTTCCAAATTTTTATTTCATGTGCTCCCACCCTTCCTTATGATATACCTATTATCTCAATTTTCACCCCTAGAAAAATTGAATCACCCACGACCCCGTGTAGAAGAAATTAAAAAAAGGTTTCGTCGAATGAGCCCACGCTTTGAATCTAATGAACAGGTTACGGTGGGCTCTAAAATGGAATAGTAGGGATGGGGAAGGAAGAAAATAGTTTCAAAGAAACCAGAGGCTCAAAGGAAAAGAAACGGTGAAGGCTTGAAGTCTTCGGGCTCTACAAATGACTCAAAACGAACCCCAAAATTGGCTAAGTATGGAGGAGACAGTGGAAGCTTCCAAGTGTCCAAACGGCGCACCTCCAAAGATTAAATCCCAAGAAGAAGACCCAAACTTATGCCAAGCCTCTACATGTCTAGAGCCCCAAAAGTTTCACCGACCGTTGAAAAGTCTAAGAGTCGGTGGAGGGTGCCAAGTGTCTCAACGACGCACATTCAAAAAGTGCGACCTTGAGCAGAGACTCAAATGAGCACGAGGCTTCCATGTGTCCAGGGGACCAAAAAAGAGCACGGGACCAAAATGACTAAGTATAGAGTGCATGCGGAAGGTGCCACATGTGTTAACGACACTCCTTCAAAGGTAAAATCCAAAGTGGGTTTTCAAATGAGCACGGGCCTTCGACGTGTCCCAAGTCCAAAAAGGGACAGATTCGAGGGATGAATAGTCAAAGTAGAGGCAGGCTGATGGAAGGATCCGAGTGTCACATCAGCGCTACTTAAAAATTAAAATTTGGGGAGGGTTTCCAAACATGCGTCAGGAATCCGCATGTCCAGGGTCAAACTTTTGACCCCGCCAAGCAAAGGACTAAAGAAAAATACAAGGGAACATCGTAGAGCCCGTAGAAGATGCCACGTGTCAGTCTGGTGCTATTTCATAAGTGAAAGGCAAGGACCAAATCTCCAAGGTGTGCGATGCTGCCACATGGACCCGGTATGGATAGACTCTTTCAAATATTGTACGCACCGTGACCCTAATCTTCAAATGGCCATATCTTTTGACTGGAAACTTAGATTTTAGCAGGAGAAGACTTTTTGTAAACATCTCGACACCCTCTATGCCATGGAAACATAAAATATCATTCTTAATATGATTTGGTGGGTAAAAATGGTAAAACATCTTTGTGACATTAGTATAAGATCTATTTTCTCTTAAAACTAGATCAGATTTGATCTGATCCACTATCCTTCCTCCTTCAATGTGTTGAACAAGTAATCGATGCGAGACTTGACAGATTGTAGGTGGATTTGAGAGGGGCATTGATTGATGGTGGTTGAGCTTTCAAATCAGGATTCGATGCATATATCAATGTGCTTGAATTAGGATTCAAATTTTTCCCTCCTCTCTCTCTCATTCTTCCTATATATTGTAATAAAGGGGCATATTCAAATGGTTGTTCATATTTTCTCTCCTACCCCCCTCTCTCTTTCTTACTTAGGGTAGAATATAGATTCTAAGCCTCCTCCCATGGCTCTATAATGGTTTTTATTTCCTCTTTCCCACGTATGATGTACTTGTGTAAAATTTTTGCAGTAATAAAAGCTGCTTCGTGATGCATCCGTCTATCCTTGGCTTATTTTATTCTCTTTTCTTACCTCTCATCATTGAAGGGTATATTGTGCATACTCTGATGTTTGTTGTAAGTTCTAGGAGTTGCATTTAATGGGTTTTGAAGTGGTGTTCCATGTGAAATCTATCTTTGGTCCATGGTGCATTCTATGCACCCTCTTCTCTGCTCATCTCTCTCCACTTCAGGCGGTGGATCTTTGATTCAACCAATTATTTTTCTAGTGTATCACCGCTTAGTGTAGGATCTTTCACCCTCTCTCTCTCTCTGTCCCCTTGGAATGGTTAGATTAGGATAGAATAGGTTCTTCCTGCACTGGAGTAGCTTGTGGCAGGTAGATTAGGAAGCAAGAACTCGGCTTTCTCCGGAGGTCCATCTCAAGTTTTGCAAGTCCCACAGCTTGAGAGATGGTCCCATGTTGTGCAATCACACCGAATGCCCCACTTCACACCCGGGCCATTTGAGGGTGCTGTGATTCTGTACTAACAATACCTTTTTCAATCACCCATCTTATTCCTTATCACTTTTTTGATAATTTCCTTCAACCTTAAATCTTATAATGGCTCCTTCCTTTTCCCATCCAAAGCACGTTGTATTCCCTATGTGCTAAATTTTTTACATACACTATCTCACCCTAACTAATCATGTTCCCGTCCCTCATGGAAAGATATGTCATATCTTTTTAGATCTCTTAAAGCATAAGGTGCATGAAGTTTGAATAATGTTGATTTTCAAAATAACCATGCTTATTTCAACTAAAAGAAAGTGTAGAAATTCAAACTTCCTAAAGAGAGAATACCTACCTAACCTAGTAGCATATACCATATGTAAATTATAAAAAGTAAATTCATGGATATCATGGTTTTATTGTACTTCCATTTAAGTGAGTTGACAATAAATATCTATTGAGATATTTTATTTTTCATTTCCTTTGGGAAAGATCTCATGTACTATATATAGGTTTAACATATGAGTCTTTAATTTTTCTGGTGGCACACCAACATTGATTCATAGAGTAGAGCCAACACACCTATGTGAAAGTTAAGTTCTTTATGTGTCTATCTTATCATTCCTTTTGGCATCAATTCTCTACACCTTGACACTATCATGCTTAAACCCCTTTTTCATCCAACTTGAGGATATTTTTAGGTTCTCTAGTATTGATTCCTCATCATCTAGATTAGAAATGCATATGATTCTAATTGATGGTACCATGAACTCTATATGAATAATTTATTTTATTCCAAATGTCAATTAAAATTCCATTGCTTTATTTAAAATTTTGTGCATCATTTTATATACCCATAGAAGTGTCGATACCTCATCACCTAGTATTTTCTTCCAACCCCGTAGATTTTATTAAGGGTGGTACTCAAATATTTTTAAAGGCATCCATTGTTCCATTTTCTTGTAGGTAGTATGGAGTGGTCTTATGGTGCATGACCGTAAATTCTAATAATAATACATAAACCTTATCATTTAGGAAATGAGTACCACTATCACTAGTGAGACTCGGAGGGGACCCATATCTAATTATAATATTATTTCATATGAATCTAGAGGTTGTAGTGGCATTTGAATCATTGGATAGCACATCGTATGTGTAATGAGTAAGATAATTTTTAACTATGAGTATGTACCTTGTGCATGTTAATTTTGATGTTATGTTGATTGGGTCGATGAATTTTTTTATTTCAAAAATATATCTTGTGTGAGGATTAATCATGAAATTATGTCACCCATATTTTTGGGTCATCTAACATGCTAACAATGGTCACATTTTTGTGCATAGTCCTTGGCATATTGAAAGAGGTTTTCCCACCATAATGCTACCACTAATATGTTTCACATTTTTGCATCATTGACATAGTGATCTACCGTGATTCCTTCATGTTCCTCATTTAAAATCCCTTTTATCATGTTCCATCACACATTTACACAATACTTCATCTCTAACCATTTTTTATAACTCCCTATTGATGATTTGAAATGGCATAGATTTCACTTCTAATAGTTTATTTTGTTGCACATTCTAATTTTCTTGGGCAAATTGGAGAATGAGTATGATGTCATTTAGTTCATCTAGTAAACTCTTAATTTGTATTGGTTGGGAATATTTCATGTCATATTCAATATTATTTTACTTCTCAAAAGTGTTGATGCATGAAATATGGCTAGTCCCTACATTGTTCTTTCCCAGTTTCACCACTACTTAGAATTCGAACTCTTGAAACAATATTATCCACTGGCATATGTGTCTATGTAGAACTGACTTGTTCACCAGATATTTGAGTTTCATATTTTCTATATAGAAAATGTGGAGGATGAGTTGAAGAGAGTTTCGAAAGATCACGAAAAAACAAATAATTTACAAACAATAAACCATACTCATAATAATCTCATTAATTGATATTTACGATACAAACCATATATATAGGAATATGGTTCCTATATTTTAGGATGTAGTTCAAACTGCTCCTTCCACATATTTCTCTCCAAATTCTATTAATGTGAGTTGTTGAAACTCACTCAAAAAATATATTTGTTATAGTTTTTTATATAAAATAACTTATAACAAATTACTAGCATACATATAAATAATAATTACCCCAATAATTATTATCTAATAGTTTACTAATTATACATTTACTTATGTAATAATTACATACATAATTATTATTTACCCACATATTAAAATGTAGCTATAACATATGAACTCCTAACATTCCCCCCATTAGTACGAACATGGGAAAACATGCCTTTGTACTTGTACTTTCTTTCATGATTTGGTGATTTTCACAAGATGATCACAAACCGGATGTATGGTTTTCATACAGTTGACCACGAACCAAGAATGGTGGTTTTACAAATGGTAGTACCACAAACCAAAAAGGTGATGGTTTTTCATATGGTTTACCAACAACCAAAAGCAATGGTTTTTCAAATTGGTTTACCACAAACCAAAAATGAAGGTTTTACAAGTGGTTTACCTACAACCACATCATGATGTGCCAAGCATTATTATCAGCCCTCATTAATATATTACTGTAGGAAATAACAAAGGAAATTATTCTAAATTATGCTTCTCATACACACATAGAAAATTCTGACATAATGGAAATGGAACATTGATATTATGTTCCCCCCTTCAATGTGAAATTTCCACTTATTGAAATAGGAATACTGCAAACCGAAACATACTCAAACTAGAACACCGAACACAACGGAAATTACACAAAAAAAATAAAAAAAGTAAATACTCACGCCATAAAAAATTTCACCACAAATGATATGCGGCCCCATCATTGGTGACTAACGAGTGGTCATTGATTGACCTCCAATCTCTGTTTTCCTCCTGCATCCAATGTGACATTTCTATTTCAATCGTATTTGGATTTGAGGCTCTTTATATATTTACATGTTGTAAAACGTTGACATTTTTGTGGTCGAGTTATTTCAAGTTCAGTAAATCTATCATATCCTACTTCAATATTTTCATGAATTCTTTTATCTTGATACTTTATATATAGGACATCACATTCCAGCTATAGTGCATCCATGAGACAATTTTTTTATTTTTTGTACTTTTACCATGACTCACTATAATTCTAGACACACAAATTTTGACTAATCTTGACAATTATGAGACACAAAGACTATTACAAATCCATCACAATACTTTTTGTAAAATACTATAAATAAATAGTATTTACCATAAACTACTCTTAAACACCTTGATCATATATTATAGACTGTATTGACCAATACCGACATTAGACAAATCACCTATGAATCAAAATGAAAATCACATTCTTGTTTACCATAGTGATCATTGGTGATTAGAGAGAATCATTGGCGATCCATAGAATCATTGACAATTGAAAGTAGAATTGTTGATGATTATTGAAATCATTGAGATTGTAAGAATCATTGGCGATCGCTATTAAAATTTAACAGATCATTCCATATCTGCATTTGTACATGTGTTCAAATATGTTCAAATTTAGATTACTTTTTGAGACTAGTGCCAACATGAAATAACTTTTCCATATGAATCAGCAACTTAATAATTGTAATCAAAACTATTCAATAGAATTTGAACAATGAATCTAATGAAGAATGATGCCAAGTCGAATGTAGGAAAAAAATAACTCCTTTGTCTCCTTTATTTTATATGTACACAATTCTTACCAGTCCATGTCTCACACAAATAATCTATAATAAAGTAGTTTTTTCGTTTCTCTAAAGATTGCTAAAAATTTATAAATACTAAACTCTCATTCTCACAACTATTAAAGACTCACATATATGGGGCAGCCATAACTTACAACAGATCTTCCCCTTCATTGATATATTCACATCGACATACCTTATATGATACCAAATGTGGAGGATGAGCCAAAGAGAGTTGCAGCAAAGATCACAAAATTTTTTTACAAAAAATAAACCATACTCATAATATTCTCATTAATTCATCTTTACAATACAAACCATATATATAGGAATATGATTCCTATATTTTAGGATGTAGTTCAAACTACTCCTTCCATGTATTTCTCTCCCAACTCTATTAACATGAGTTGTTGAAACTCACTCAACAAATATATTTGTTATAGTTGTTTTATATAAAATAGCTCATAAAAAAATTACTAACATACATATAAATAATAATTACCCCAGTAATTATTATTTACTAATTTACTAATTTTACATTTACCTATATAATAATTACATATGTAATTATTATTTACCCACACATTCAAATGGAGCACTAACATATGAATTCCTAACAGAAAAAGGGGGTCACTAACAAGTAATTCCTAAATTTTTCAAGCATGTATAGTTTGGAGAGACCTTCACACTATGTAGTGGTAAAATTATGTTCCACAAGGGTGATATTTCTAGTGGAAAATAAAATCAAATTGTCTGTATTTTATTTTCATGTTTGCATGATAATTACTCCTACCATTTTTCTAGATGTGATGACATGCATGTGGAAAGGGGTTTTCCAATCTAGAAATTGTATAGTGGGCATGCTAGAGATTTTTTCCCTTAATTTTGTAAAGGTTCTTTTCCAGTCTTCATTCCATTCAAAATCCACTTATTTTTTGATAAATTATTCCAATGACATGGCTATATTGGCATATAATTTGATGAATTTTTCATGGTAGTCACAATTCCTAAGGAATACATGCAATCCTATTGCATTTATAGCACCACAAGTGGGATAGTGACTTCTATTTTTGCTAGGTTGACTAGAATTCCATCCTTGCGTATAATATGCCCAAGTAACATTCCAAAAGGAGTTGTGAAGAAAATTTCTTGACATTCAATGATATTTGTAGCTGGATAAATTTTTTAACATCAAGCACAATCACTTGCAATGATATTTGACTATTCAATAGACCATCCAATCATCCATGTAAACATGTTAAAATTTTACGATGAAATATTCAAACATGACTACTACGATGTGTAAAAACATTTTTGGCATATTTTTAGGCCAAAGGGCATTAAAGTATGGGAAAAGGATACCCACTCAATTGTAAACATGGTTTTTTGTTGATCCTCCTCAACTATTTACACTTGGTGATAACCTAAAAACCCAGTTGTGAAGGTGTATATTTCTCTCCCGGTGACACCTTCTAAGATCTCATTTGTGAAGGGGTGGATAATGGATCGACAACACATACTATATTCAATTTCCTATAATCCATGAATATATAAATTTATCCATTATTCTTGATACTAATCTCCATAATACTAACCAACTCAGACTCCTCTATTGATATTACTACCCCTGTTGACAATAATTTATCAATTTCTTCTTTAAATTTTACAAGCGTCTTGGGATTCATCTAGTACATTCATTTTCTCATTGTCTTAGCATTCTCTATTAGTTTTATGTACATATTTATTATTGTAAGATGCACTCCCTTCATTTTTGAATAATTTCATGGGAAGTTGCCTTTCATGGTCATGTATAAGTTTTATTTTTTTTTTACCTCTCACTTAAACCAATAGTTCCCAATTATCAATATATTTGGTACCTCCTCAATGCCAATGTTGACCTTGATAGATTTCATGGGATCATCATATGGTTCATTTTTAGATGTCTTTCTATCAATGACCTCATTTATTCTGATATAGATATCAATATTTAAGTGGATGGAGCTTATTTCCTCATCAATTGATAGACCAATTTCGATTTTCCTTTACTCCTCTAGTTACACTCTAGTCATACCGCCTCATCCTATCATTAGAGTCCCTATTGATTTTATGTTTCTTGAAGGTTTTTGGAAGAGTTATTCCCTTATTTTTGTACATTGTTGGTATGTGCTCCTTTCTTAGTGTTATATCTAATTATGACATTTTGAATCCACTTATGTGATTGATGGAAATTGGGTGTATTAGAGGAAAATGTGAAAGTGTGCACAAAATGAACTTTTACCTTTATCCATGTTGTAGCATCTCTTCTCTCCTCACAATTTTTGTACCAAGTGTGCACCCAAATTTTAAGGTATGGTAGAATCCATTATTCCATAGAGTAAGTTTGATTATCATGGTGTCATCTCTCCACATTTCTTGAGATTTATCCAAATACTCCTAAATCTTGGTTACTCCACTATAACTTGTTAGTTTGTGTGTGTGTTTTGTTTAGTCAAACCTTTCACTCATGGCTTCATGTACCTTGTCTCATGAGTCAACTTAAGGGTGATGTATTTCCCACCATATTTTCATTTTCCCCTTACTATATAAACCATTGTATTTATGTGCACTTTTACATGCGGTATATATTTTGTCATCTTTTTCTAGAAATATTGGATGTTTCCTCTGTCATGATATAAAGACACAGAGGCATTATTTTCTTCTCCAAGTTGTCAAACATATTTTACCTTGGGTTTTGGTTTTGTGCTCAATAATAATCTCTTATTTGATTGAACTATCCCAAAATCACATCCAACTAATTCATAGGACCCATGCACCTAATTTTTTCATGTTTTATTTGTTGTGTCCAAAATTGAATGTGTGTCATCCTATTGAGCACACCTTCCTTATGTGCATAAAAATAGTCCATCCTCTCAAATATTCTATTTTATATATAGTCCAATACTTATTCCCCCTACACATTTTTGACATATAGTACCCCTTGGTTGTTTTACATTGGTATGATCACATGTGGAGAGTCATTCTTGAATTTTATTTAGCACTTTTTGAAACGCAGATCTGCATTATTGGCATAACACCATGTCATCTAAGGAGCACTAGAAATTTATGTTCCTATTTTAACTCAATCATCTCATATTCCCCTCTGAATTAGAATCCCATGATGCTAATAAGGAAATCTTCACAGAATCTTATTGGTAGTTCCCAAGTTATTTTAAATCTAAATAAGATGTGTGGTGAAATATGAAGCAATAGCCATCCCATCTTGTTCTTTGCATCAACTATGAGTATGTTGACTTTTGTTTCACTATTTTCTTTAAGGATTTAGATGAAACATATAAGGGTATGGGCCAAGGAGGAATACCTTTTGTGAAGTTCAATGTAAAGGTTTTTGCACACGTTCGACTTCTTGATCCAATGCTTTGAATATGAGAGATTCCTTTTGGCTAGGAGGAACTACCTGAAATACAAAACAAGACCATAAGAAATATTTTAAAAATGTATGTTAGTGGGCTGCCTAGCGTGTGCTAGATCTGGGAAGTGTGATACTTCCTTAGTGGAAGTCAACCCACTGTTTAATACAACTTGATTGAAGAGATGATATAAATAAACAAGGTCCTATTGTAGTTGATTAGATTTAGGTATCTCATTCAAATACAATAAATAAATCTAACATAAAAGGATAGGTTATGATCAGATCTGAAGTGGGTAGATGGTCGGGGTGATCGGATGGGTCGGGTTTAGGTTCGGGTCACTTACGTAAAAATTATTAGGTTTTTATTAGCAGGGTTTTCAAATACAAAGGTTCATGATGTCGATTAGGTATGACCGATGATGGTTTAGAGGGAACCGACAATGGTCATGGGTAATCGGTGTCGTATGGATGAGATGATATAAAATCAATAAAATCTTATTTTGGAGATTTGTCTAAGATTACACAGAGATGGTAAGGGAAATGATTAAGTTCATGGGGGTGTTGGGAATACTTAGATATATTCAGGCATCGGGTATAGGTGATTTAATGGTTTTCGGTGGTGGAATGGTTGGGTTTACAGGAATGTAATGGTGGTAGGATGAAAATGTAATTAGGGACTGATAATAGAGGTGAAGAAACCTTTTAAACTAAATAAAAATGAAATGAAGCAGATGATAAACACACTTACTGGTATTTCAGATCTGATGGCTAGAAGATAATGATGGTTTATCTATGAAATGGTGGTCAGTGTCGTGGCAGTGCTTCTCAGAATGATACCATGAATGAAAATACCTTCAGTCAGTTCTGGTGCTAGCTATGGATATATGGATGTGCAAAATGGCTCTAGTTCTTGCTTGCATGTAGATCTCCTTCATTCTAAAACTTGATAATGTGCCAACCTCTTCAAAAAAATACCAAACTTGTTAAATGGTAACCGATGACGGTTTAGGGTGACCAGCTTGGTTTTGGGTTGACCGACATCGATTAAGGTGGGATATCCTAGGTTGCCTAAAATAGTAGATCTTGGCTATATTTTTCTTTAGCTTTGTTCATTGGTTTCGGTATAAGTGGAATGTTTTGCATAGATAAATGGGAATATGGTTAGAGGAAGAAAAGGCATGTTCGTTTAAGGTTATACTACGTCTTATCTCATTAAGGTAGGTAGGGCTAAGTCTTAATTAGTTATGGAAACATGATATGAATAGGTCTATGGTGAGGTGTCTGGGTGAGGTGTCTAGGTGAGGTGTGCATCCATTTAATTAAAGGAATTAAATTAATAAATGGGGTTAGGATGGGTATTAATTTAATTATAAATAATTAAATTAATATTAAGGTGGGACAAAAGGGGCCATGGTTTGGTGAATATATGTAAGTTAGTTATTCAAAAGGGGACCAAGGGGAGTATAACCTAATTTTGTTGTCTACATTTTGCCCCTTTTTTCACATGGATTGTATTGGTAAGCAATGCTGACAAAAATAGGAAATGGTTGTGTTGAGTATAAGTGAGGGTGGGATTGCCCCAAGCGTGGGTGAAGGTAACCCCCTCAAACTAGGAACCAATGAGGTGAAAGAAAGAAGTGGTGATTTGTTTGATCAAATGAGGAGGTGGAAAAATGAAGGTCATTAGACACATTGGGTAAAGGTTAAATGTCAAATCAGTTAAATGTTAAAATCTACATCATCTAAGGTTTATAGGTCTATCCAAACATGGTTAAAGTGATTCTAGTATCCAAGTTATATGATATGGTGCGGAAACACAATAGAGGTCAGATGTAGGAACGTTTAGGTATGTTCTAATACACCAAAGGTCATGTTAGGATAAAAACATGACAATAGGCAAGGTAAGGTCAGTAGGAAGAACAACACGGGTAACAATGCCATAAGTTATAGCAAGCACATAAAGTCAATGGTCACACCAAGTAGGTCGGTTTAGGTAAATAGGTCATGGCATGGGTAAGGCCAAGGTATAGGTAAAATAACAACTCCTAAGATGCAACAAAGGAGATGTAGGAGTAGGTTGAGCTTGTAGTTATGGTTCAATGGGTGGCCGGAATGATAAAAGGTATGTTGGCACTAATGGTTGCAGGAAAAAGGAATCTTAGAAAGGCCAAAGAGTGATAAGGGTTGACCGATACAGTTATAGGGTGACTGATGTCGGTTCACTAGGGCACAAATAGGACCAACATCAGTCATATTGGGTTGGGTTTATAAAACAAAATTTTTGTATTTTACGGAATCATTGTTGTGTTTTGACTTTGGAGAAAATGACAGAGCCATTTGACTTTTTGCTACTTTTTCTAAGAGAGAAGGACAAGGAATTGTACCCGGCTGAGGTGGAGAGTACGAGTTGGTGAGAGGAGCTAGGGATATAGGTCCATGAGCTCAGGGGGGTCAATTTTATTGGTTGGATTAGAGGAGTGGGTTTTGGTGATTTGGGCATGAAAGAGGTAGGACAGGGTTTAGGTGTGCCACCAGTACAGTAATGCTGATGTACCACCATGCCGATAAGATTACCATGATGAAGTAAGATTAGATCTCGATCTTGATTTACGCTTGTTAGTTGGAATATTTGTAAAAATTGGTTTGGGTAGAAACGAGTTTGGGCATGAATTACTTATGAATTTGGAAATAAAATTGATTCAATAGAAAGGGTAGGAAGTCTAATGTGGGTTAAATATGGGTAGGGGGAAAGCTAAGGGAAGTTTGGGTAGGATAGGATAGTTTGATAGGTTAGAATGGTAAAATTGTGGAAAAAAAGGGGAGGGTTTTATGGGTTTAATCTGCGTGGCGGATGTTGTGACATCGGTCAAGGGTATCCGGTCGTGGCCAGTAAGCTATAGTTGGCATTGATCAAATAGTAGATGACCGATGTCAATCACCAGTGACCAAGGTCATTCGGATTTTGAGGAAAAAAATTTGAGAGAGGGTTATGGTGGGAGGGAAAGAGAAAGAGAGGTTGTGAGGTATAAATGTAAGTGTGTTGAGAATGGGTAGGGTAAAATGTATATATGATATGAGTTAAGGGGTGGGAAAGTGGGATGGGAAAAATGGGTAGGTCGTTAGGGTTGCAGGGAACTAAATAAGAAGAACTTTGGGAATAGGTTAGTCGGGTAAGTGATATGGTAGGTATGGTCAAGTTTTAATGATGGTGTGGTTTGTTGGGTGCAGGATAGGGACCACTTATGGATGAGAGATATAGTATTGCCTCTATTACTATCGATATGAGGGAGTGTGATGGAAGAGGAGTGGTTTCAAGTTATAGATGTTGTCTTTATTGGGGTTAGAAGGTATAGTAACATAGTTCAGGATCCGAGCTTGATGGTCACACTCATCGATAGATGGGATTCAGTGACCAACACATTTCATCTACTGACGGGTGAGATCACAGTCACCCTAGAGGACATGTACAGGATCCTGCAGTTACACGATAGTGGGGATGCAGGTGTATTCTATTTCTTCAGAGGATTTGATGTTAATAGTGTTTGGATAGGGGATGGTAGACTTGAGGTTTCATAGTGCAAGCCTGAGTTATGGAGAGATGTATGTGGCCCATCCTTAGGAGATGAGGCTAGTGGTCTTGATTAGAGAGGCAGTGTGTTGTTTTGCATTGCCAGATGTGGAGGGTGGGATATTCCTGCAGGAACTAATGGGCGTTCTCCATGATATGATGGAGAATAGGACCCATTTTTCTTGAGTACCAGCATACTTGGTGCAGCTATACATGGAGCTATGGGCCTACAGGTGGTTGTTGACATTCATCTTGTGTTGCACCTTTCTCTTACACTGCTCGGCATACAAGCACATCGTATGTGTGTGTCCAGTTTGTATACCCCAACTGGATGCATTCAAGGCAGGCTTTTTTCAAGTTATCTACAGGTGTTGTGTTCTGTTTTGGAAAGCACAAGGATGTCAGGGCTACACATGATGTAGCATACTACAGGCACATGCTAGAGGGTTTATCTAGTGTAGACATTATCTGGAGGTTGTATGTTGGCTTCCCCTCATATAGGAAGATGGCAGTGGAGCTGGATGGATTAAAGATTTTGAGATGGATAGAGGGGTGTCATGTTGGTGAGCACGAGATGATCCCCATTGACAGGGTCAAATGGTAGTTGGGGTTGCCCCAGGATGTGCCACCTCTATTTCCACAGTATAGGAGGGATGATGTGGAGAGACCTATGTCTCCACCATGACATATAGTGCCGGAAAAGAAGGAGGAGCAGCTCGTTAACCACCGTTGATGATGTGGGATGTGGGATGCAGATGCATATAGATAGTGGTGTACAACCTAGTTGCGAGTAGCACTACCTAGGCTAGGTCATCTAGAGGGATGGAATTTGGACTTTGAGAGGCAAGAAAGCCTTGGTACCGTAGATGAGATAAAAAGGTGTGGCAGCAAATTGAAGTGTGAATACTAGTGCGGTAGGCCCACAAGGTGAAGGGGATGTGAGTATGCCAATCCTTCCCAGTATCATTAACTAATTTCATAAGAATTATGTTTAAAGTTTTATTATTTGATTCTTCTTGGCCATTGGTTTGTGGGTAATAAGGTGATGAGAAATTGAGTTGAATTCCAAAAGCATCACACAACTTTTGTAGGGTTTTGTTTTTGAATTTCTTTCCATTATCAGTGATGAGACGGTGAGGGACGCCAAAGCGACAAATAATGTGATGGTTGATGAATTCACATATTTTCTCATCTTTTGTAGAAATGAGGGGGATGGATTCTACCCATTTAGTGTAATATTCGGTGTAGTTTATAATCCATTAATGGCATTGTGAAGATTGGGGATTGATTTCTTCGACAAGATCCAAGCCCCATTGAGAGTAAGGCCAAAGGTCTCGTGCGACTATAAGGCCGACTAGGTGTGTGATGAAGATTAGTATGTTGTTGGAATTTTTTGCAACATTTGACATAGTCACAATAGTCATGGTTTAAGGTTGGCCAATAATATCCAAGGTGAAGAATGCATTTAGCAACAGCTAAACCACTAAAGTGGCCTCAAAAAATTCCACCATGAACTTCCTTGATGGTGTAGGTAATTTCAGAACTTATAAGGAATCGTAAGAGAATACCTTAAAATTCACGTTATAAATGAGATCACCCATGATGACATAGCGAGAGACACTTTTAAGAAAGGAACGTTATCCATTACGAGTCAAATCAAGAGGTAGAATGGAAAGGAAATATAGTCTGAAAATGCTTATACCAAAGGTCACATGGGTCAAGTTCAACAGTTCACAGAGTAGACTCACGAGGTAAATAAGAGGGTGATTTTAACCTTTGTATTATGACAAAGATTTTAGATTCAATGGGTGAAGTGGGTATTTGAGAAGCCAAGCGAGGCCATGGTATCTCGCAAACTTATTAGTAGAATAAAGGTTGGTTTTTAGTTTGTAACTATCAAAGGTATTCAAAAGTATGTCTACATGATTATTATACTTTTGAAGTATTTCATTACAACATTGGTATATACCATTAACTTAGTTTATGACCAGCTAAGAATCACTAAAGATATTGATTGACTTAACATCTAAGGCATAAGTAACCTAGAGACCCAATATGAGTTCTTCGTATTCGGTGATATTGTTTTTACAATCAAAATCTAGTTTGAAAGATAAAGGCATTGGTTCACCATCAAGTGGAATGAGGATAACACCAGCCCCAGCCCCACGCTGATACTTGGATCCATCGAAGAAGAGAGTCATTTGGTAAGTGTTATCATCCAAGGAGAGGTTAGCTATGGATTCATCCAAAAAATTTAAGTTCGAGGATTGATTCTCGAAAAGAGGTGCATCTGCTAGTTGGTCAGTGATGGTTTGGCCTTTGATATACATTTGATGGATGAAATCAAGGTCAAGGTCGGCAAGAAGCATGAGCCAACATGCAGTGAAATGATGTTGATAGGGTTTGGCGTACATGTAATGTAAGGGGTTGATATTGGTGACAACGAAGGTTTTGTGGTTGAGTAGGTAATGAAGAATCTTGGTGGCAACAAAAACTAGGCTAAGCATACATTTTCGGTGTATGTGTATCTATTTTTGGTAGCCTAAAAGGGTACAATTATGTAATAAACCACTTTCTCTCTATGTTTCTCATTGGGATGAGCAAGCATGGCACCTAGGGAATGGTCAGTGGTGGAAATGTATAGTTAAAGGGTTTGGTCATCCTTAGGAGGAATCAACACGGTGGTTGAAGAAGGTATTGTTTTAAGGCATCAAAGGATTTACAAAATTCATCGTCCCATTTGAATGAGACGTCTTTCTTGAGGAGATGGTGAAATGGTTAATAGGGGTCAAAATTTACAAGATAAAACAATGAATTGATTGCAACTTACCTTGAAATTTTAGAAGTTGTCGTAGATTAGTAGGTAGAGGAATTTTGAGAATAGTCTTCACTTTAGCAGGGATCGACTACTATGCCATGCAAAGAAATGATGAAACCAAGGAGTTTTCCTAGAAGTTTTGTAAATACGCACTTCCAAGGTTGAAGATGAACACATTACTAGATAAGGTGATCAAATATGACCTTAAGGATTGTCAGGTGTACGGCCTGATGTTTGGATTTAGTAAGAAGGTAATCTTCCAATATGCAATGCATGATGTCATGGAAGATATAAGTCATGGCTTGTTGATATGTAGCACCACATGTTTTTAAGGCCAAAATTCATGACTCAATAGCGAAAGGTCCCCCAAGGAGTGATGAAGGTAGTTTTGTGCTGATCTTTTGGAGTAAGTAATATTTGATTATAACCCGAGAAACCATCCATGAGTGATAGAATTTCATGGCTAGTGGTGAGATCAACTATTTGTTCAATGCCTAGTAGGGGAAAATCATATTTGGGGAAAGCTAAGTTAAGGTAACAAAAATATGTGCAAATTCGAGTCCCCTATTGCTTTTGTGATAGAACGATATTAGAAATCCATTGGGTATAGTCAATGGGTAGGATGAAGGAAACGAGAGAAGGCATTGAATTTCTTCTTTGACAAGAAGAGCAATGTGAGGATGCATTTTCCACACTTTTATTTTGTGGGTTTGGTATCGTGAATGGTTACGATATTGTGGAACACGATTTTTTGGGTCAATATCGGACATATCTACATAGGACCAAGAAAATCATTGTTGTGGTCCAGGAGGAAAGACTCAAAACCTTCTTGTTTAGTAACATCTAAAGACTAACTTATCTTTAGAATGTGTAGGTCATCTTGAGTATTAATGTTGATTTCAATAGTCAATTCATTCAACATGGTTTACATCTTAGAGGGTAATGACTAATGAATATAATAATCTTCCGTACTAAGGTAGGTGAGGATGGACTCATCGTCCTGACATTGAATGACATTAATAGAAGGTGTATCATCATTGATCATGTTAGGATATAGGAAGGGAATAGAAGAGGGAACCTTTCCATCGTGTTGATAGGTTAGAGGTCCTAGGAAATCATGTTTATGAAAAAAAAGTTAGGAGGGATAGATTCGGGATCTATGGACTCGTGGGTGAAGATGGTGATGTTGCTAAATGAGGTGAAGAAGGTTTTTCCTCCTCAATGAGGTTGACACGAGATTTATTGGAAGGTGGTGTGGTAAATCCAATGCCACTATGATCATTTGTTTATGGGTGGTACATGAAATGACAAAGATGGGCGACCTTGTTCATAAAAACTAAAACCAAAGTCTTTCCATGTGCATCAGTTAAGGAAAGTGTGGGTAAAATGATGGTTTGTCAGGGATTGGAGGTCAAATGAAAATGATCATTTTTGGGATGAAGGTTCAATTGAATAAGTGGAAATATCAAGTCCCCCATATGTTAGATTAGTGTGAAGGTGGGGATGACCATAAGGAAAACCCTCACCTACGTGGTAGTCATAACTAGGGTGTTAGCACAGTTCCAATACTCTTGTGGAGTGAGGAATGTGTTGATATTATATAAGAGATACTCCCTCAAAGTGAGGTGTTGAAAAACACCTTCTAAGGGATCTGTAGTCGATATGTGGGTAGTAGGGATAGATAATTCATTAGATGATTTAGAAGGAGGGGGCATTGGTTGGTTAGGAAGTAGAGTGGTCGATGTGGAAGTGCTGCAACAACAGTAGGAATAACAAAATTAGATGCAAGAGAGGTGGTGGTATCATTGGTCGATGGGCTTGTGGGTGAAGGTGAATTGGGGGTAATGGTAGATGCCTTGACTAGTATAAGTACATCATCAAGGGTCAGCAACATGTTACAAGTTTTAAATGGTGACGAGTTGTTGGGGATGGTATAGTTATGTCCTTCATGCTCAAATTTTACACAATAGTGTAAAGTTGAAGGTACACAGCCCATGACGTGAATGCGGGTCTTCCGAGTAATAGGTTATACTAGAACACTCCTTCTAAGACGTATAATAGTTATAGGACTATACGAGGGCCTACGCGAACATGAAGGATAATAGTGCCAAGGGTGGAGGTGATGGTGTCGGTGAAGGATCACAACATAACTAGGTTAATATGCATATAGTTAAAAGGGATACGCATTTGATCTTATGTGGAAAATGATGTTAATGCTAGCACCACCATCAATCATAAGGTGTCATACGTGAATGTTATTGATATAGACAAAAATGAATAGGGTGGGATCATGATCAAGCTGGAGAGGTACAATCTCCTCATCAAAGAAGTTGAAGATAGTGATGTGAGGAGTGGGCATGGGGGTAGAAGAACGATATGATTTGGTAAGTGAGACCACGTGGTGAGGGGTGATAATTGAGGCCACTGGTGTGGGGTAATTGTGTAGAACTTCAATGGATTGTAAAACCTCGATAAGGGTTTGTCTGTGGTATTCATAATTTTGGACAAGATCATACAATGACATCTTTAGAGGGGACTGATGTAATTGTTTTATCATTGCATGATGGGTGACCCCATCGGAGATAGGGTATGTAGGTCCACGAGATGGTGGTTTTGGGTCCAGGTACAGATGGTATATTTGGTACAGGGTTGGTTGATGGGTTGGTCACTTTTTCTTTTCCCTTGTCTTTTTGAGCGCGGGTAGCAATGTGAACCATGTTAATCTGAGGGGAGGGGATAAATGGAGAAGGTGTAGGATGAGTGGTGTAATGGCATGATGGGAAAAAACCTACCAAGGGAGAAAAGCCTTGTGAAGTGAGATGGGCACAATGGTATTTAGGTGGTGATTTGGCTAATTCTCTAATACAGACCATGTTGATCTCAAATTTTAGAGGTGGATAAAATGGTTGTGGGGGTGGAGATATTGGTCATTGAATCGGTAAAGGATGATGATGTGTGGTGACAGGTGAAGGTGGAACATGGTTCTCATCAAGAAGGTTTTCATCATCAAAAAATTTCTCGGGAGGAAAAGTTGGAGAATAATGGTCTTTAGAGCCTTATAATTTTCTACATCATGTCTGGCACATGATGATAGGAAAAATCTTAGTTTCATCAAACCCTTTTGGTTTGGGTTTGATAGTATTATAAGGTCGAAGGGGTGGTTATGTGATGACAAAATTCTCTAAGATTAGTTAAAATGTTGGCGTAGTAGACCCTACTAATGAGATCACAATGGGAAGTGAGTGTTGGTTTGGATATGGGTGTGGATGATGGTGAGGGAAGAGGATTTATCATAGGGGGGATGGGTTGGTCTACTGATTTGATGAGTGGTATGGTTTTATGCAATTTTATAGCATCTTCTTGGGTAAAGGTGGGGTAGAAGAGTTGGCGATGGAAGGTTTGGTTGGTTTGACTACCTTATTGGAGGGTAGTGGATTCTTATCTTTAGGTTGCACCTTATTGAGTAAAGGTGGCACAGGAGTATGGGATGTAGAAGGGAAAGCAAATGGTGGAAGAGGATGGATTACCCACATGGGAAACTGAGTTACAGTGGTGGTGGTTCATAGAGGTTAGATAGATGGCATGGGTTGAAGTCGGATAGGCAAGGTTGGGGTTATAGTAACTGACAGAGGTATAGGTTGCAAGAAGTGCATGGGTGAGGGTGAGGGAGTTTGGTTTTTGGGTGAATGAGGTGTAACAAAGGATCGTGATGCAGTAGTAGGTTATTTATCTTTTGAATAGCCTTGGGTAGAATATTTTTAGTCAAGGTTGATGGATGGGGCCCTAGGATGGACAGAAGGGGGGAAGGTGACAAAGGTGTGGTAGGCGAGACCGGTTTACATGGCTTAGAAGGTTGGGTTTTCCTTTTAGGCATGAGGATAATGTTGGTGCATGCTTGGGAAGACATGGCTAAGTCCAATTTGATAGGTGGGTGGGTAAGGTTTGATGTTGGCATGACACCCAAAGTAGTGATGGGATAGGTGTGTGTAGGTTACAAGGTTTGGGAATGGTTTTAGTTGTGGGTAGAGGTTTGGATGTAGGAAAGGATGATGATGAAGACTTGAAGAAGTCATTCCAATCGGCATGGTCATTATTGTTTTGGTTGCCGAAAATACCTTTGGGTAGATCGTAGAAGTATCCTCGGAAACATTTGAATTTGGGTCAAAACGGGAGCCGAAGATGTCCCTAGAGCATGGAATGATCAACATAGTCCAAATGATCAACTAGTTGTGAAAATGGGACTACTGAAGAAGAGGATGGAATGGGTTGGGTGGAAATCCCTGTAAGATATGTATGTGAGATAGGGAATTGGATAGCCTCGGAATCTATGTAGGTAAAATAGCCAGATCAAGTCAATGGGGTTACGGGATGCTTTGGAGGAGAACTACCCCTATAGGTAGTGGTATGTCCGAAGATTTTCCCATGAGTAGGAGAGATAATAGGTAGGGTGATGTAGACTTCATCCTTGGTGGAGGAGAAGGTGGTGATGATTCTTCCGAGGATGGGAGAATTAAGAGTGTTGACTGTTTGGTAGGGTGTGAGGTAGGCGGAAATGGTATCATTAGAAGGTGTGAGTTCATCTATGAGAGTATGGGGAGATGAGAGGGACTCCTCCATGTGTGAAGTAGTAGGTGAGGTATGCTCCTTTGTGGGAAAATGTGCTCATGTGACATAATTTCCTCAATAGATGAACTAGGTGGTTTTGAGGAACGACCTATATGATATCAAAAACTATGTGGACTTCACAGACATTGTTGTCACTAGATGAAGGTTCACTATTTTCATTAGATGATGGTTTATGATTAGGGAATCACTTTTTAAATAGGTGTAAATTTTGATTTGTTGGCACGTTTGGGTTGTCCATGGAAAGGTCTCCATTATCTATCATTTCTTGGACAATTTTTTAAAAATTTATGCACTTACCGTCACTATGTCCCTTAACGCAATGGTAATTATAGTAATCATGTTTTTTATACCATGCAGGCATAGGAAGAGTAGGACCGAAACCTTTATGATGTTTTATGGGAGGAAGTGTAATGGCTATAGCTTTAAGAAGATTTTCCAAGAGTGAAGAATAGGGCTCTCCAATTGAGGTGTACTTCCGTTGCTCCCGACCGGAGTTGAAAGGATTATACGGGAGAAAGATTGGAAGAAGGTTGGGCTTGATTAGAAGGATGAGGTGGTCCTACCTTTAGGAATACCACATTGTTAGCAGATCCTTTGGGATTTGAATAGTTAGTTTAAGGTTTTGAAGATGAAGAAGAGTCGTTTGATTTGAACGGGGTGTTTTTGTTCTGTAATTAGATCTTCTTTTCTTCAATGGCGTGAATTTCTAGTTTTCATGCCATGATGAACGCTTCATCAAATTTTTGGAAGGTTTGGACTTGTAGATTTGGTGGGATGTATCGCACAAGCTCTAGTGAAAAATCAATAAGTTTATTCTAAGGTAGTTGGAACGTCAATTGGTTAATAAGACTCCACCAACGGAAACAAAATCTATGATAGATTCATCTTCATACTGTCGAGTTGAATAGAGATCAGTCATGGTGACTTTCTTGGTAACATTGATTGAAAAATGATCTAAGAAAGCTTGGGCTACTTGATAAAAGGAATAAATGGAATGTCAAGGTAATCCACTATACCAATCCAATGTTGGTCCTATCAAGGACATTGGGAAAGTTTGTAGGAGAAAAGTTTCATCATGCATGATTAGGTAACACCCATGTTTAAATGACCACAAATACTATTGTGGGTCTTCTTTACTGTTGAAGTGATTGAATTTAGGCATTTCCCAATGCCTAATGGGTAAGGAAGAATGGTAATAGATGGATGAATAGGCTCGTTATAGATTTCATCATACATTAAAGAATTATGGGAGCCAAAACATATGCTTCTAAGTTCTACATCTTCTCCATCATCATTTTAATGAGGTCATTAGTAGGTTAGGATGAATGGGTGCCCCTGCAGAAAAAGGGGGTTGATGTTGAATGTATGAGGTGGGTGGTATGCTAGTGTATGGTGGCACTAAGTATGAGAACTACATAGGAGGAATAGATGTAGGTGGAACATAGCTAACATAAGCGATATATGAGGTCGGGGGTTATTGGTAGTATGTGTAAGCGGGTGGGGTAGTCATAACAACTCTAGTGGTGATTGGGGGTAAGAATGTGGGATAAAAAGGACAAGGTTTTGGAAAGGGGTGTAAGTTACCAACACCAAAGGTGGTTGCGATGCAATGGGTATATGTGAAGCGGTGGGTGTAGATGGGGCTATACTCATAGCGGTTGTTGGGGGAAATTGATGGCACGGGTATGATAAATGACGTAGATGTTATAGTTATAGCGGTTGTGGGATCTAGTTAAGACACCACATGTTGTAAATTAGATGACGGTAGTGCGCTAAGTGGTGCTAGCTGATGCAAAAGTGGGGGCTAGAGTAGGAGGGATAGATATGAGCATGTCGTATATTAAATTTCCTAAGAAATCTCGGGTAGAAGAATGGGCAAGGTAGTACTGGAGGGTAGCGGGATTCTAGTCGAGGATTCTCACGAACTCCTCATCGCCGGTAATGATGGGGATGAGCTAAGTCAGATCCATAGGTGACAAGATAGATGAAAATGATGGACTATGTGGGAGTCGCTAATGGCTAACATGAAATACGAGGGTTTTAGTTTAGTTGTGAGTCAACACCATGTGAATTAGCATATGTTAGGTGAACTATACTTTGTAAATGACACATGGAATAACAGAGATGGGAAAAAATAGATTATGAGAGAAAAAGTTGGTAAATGTTTTGATTAAAATCAAAACAGAGTGACCAATTCTGTCAAACTAATCGATGATAGTTAAGGGGTGATCGATGATGGTTATAGGAACCGATACTAGTTATTGTGAGAAAATAATAGTTTCAAAAATGAGGTAGAAATCATGATGATCATTACCAAAGTAGGAATACAATGATACAAAGAAAATATAAATAGAATAGAAGATGAGATAAGTGTCTTTTGGGTAAACTAACCAAAAGAACAAGGAATCGACACCGATTAGGTAAACCGATGACAATCGATGTAAATTGACGATGGTCATTAGACCGATGTCGGTTGTTGTAAAATCTTAAGAATGAAGAAAAATAGATTTTTTTGAATTTAGATTAGATGAATAATAAACCTAGAAGTTTGGGGATGATAAGATGAGGTCCTGACACACTCTAAGAAAGTCAGAATACTCCACCTATGATGGCAGAGTGTGAAAGGTAAAAAGATAAATGAAGAAGTGTATCCTCACACCTTAAAACGTAACTCAAGAACAAAGCTAAGAAAAATACATAATCCAACAAGTGAATTTAGTGTGTTTATATTATGCTATTTGAAATACTGACTCATGAATTTAGAGTTGATTTTTTTATTGAGAAGGCTTCCTATGAAGAAGGAAATTCTAAAGGTAAGGTTTCGGGTTATGTTATGGCGGGGGTAGTCCATCCTCGATGGGGTACTGACAGAGATAAGTTGGGTGCCCACTATCAATCCTCCGATCATGTGATCATTTATGACAACTTCTTCTAAGTGAGATGTTGTTTAAGAAGATGTATAAATTTAAAATTTGTGCAGTTTGGGAAAAGAGAGAGAGAGAGAAGTAATTTCTTTCTATGGTTAAATTGTGTTAACCATCAAGTGGGCATGACTTCCAACGTATAGATTTTCCCTTATTTTTAATGTGATCTATAATACAACAAATTAGAATGTTATGCAAGTGTTTTTAAATCCCAAATCGAAGTGTGATATTCGATGTAGCAAGTAATGAATAGGAAGAGGGATGCTCTTTCACTAATGAAAGAAAAAAAAGTGTTCTTTTTATAGCACCAAAAACACAATTGCTTTTAGACAATAGAAAGAAGGGAAGATTCCAGAGAATAAAATTAATGTGGAAGCTTTTCAAAAGGGAAAAAAACACACAACTTTCACCTAGGAATGAATAAAATGCAAGGAACCCGGATGGGTCCCACCAGGCATGCCAAAATGTTTTACCATTTTCTTTAAGGATTTAGAAAAAAATAAGGGTATGGGCCAAGGAGGAATACCTATTGTGAAGGTCGGTGTAAAGGTCATCATGCGCATTTTAAATTCTTAATCCAATGTTGATCGTGAGAGCTTCCTTTTGGCTAGGAGGAACTACCTAAAATACAAAACAATACTACAAGAAATATTTAAACAATATATGTTAGTGGGTTGCCTAGCATGTGCTAGATCTAAAAAGTGTGATACTTCCTTAGTGGTAGTCAACCCATTGTTTAATACAACTTGATGCAAGAGATTATGTAAATAAACAAGGTCCTATTGTAGTTGATATGATTTAGGTATCTCATTCAAATACAATAAATAAATCTAACATAATAGCCTAAGTTATGATCAGATCTGAAGTGCGGTAGATGGTTAGGGTGATGGGAAAGTTAGGTTTAGGTTCTAGCTCACTTAGGTAAATATTCTTAGGTTATGTTATTAGTAGGGTTACCAAATGTTGGAACATAATGATTAAGTGGTCTGGCCAACCTTTAATTAATATGGGTCCATCACTATTATATAGGTTAAATATTTAACAATATGAAATACTTTTTTATTATTAAATATTCATACCTAGGTAATACACATTAGGTAAGTATTTAAGAATGTGAATCATTTATTTTTATATTTATTAAATACACTCACCTAGGTATATGTGTCAACCATTTAGGTTGAAAAGGTGGGTCGGAGACATACCCGATCACCTTATATAAAAAGGACTTTAGGTCCTCATTTGATATATTCGGGAAATATATCAAAGGTGTGCAAATCAAGTGATTTAGTTTTACCCTTGGTAAATAGGGTTTTAAGGAGGAGGTGATCTTACTAGATGTAAAATAAGTTCTCTAAAGTAAAAGGTTATTTTCAAAGTGGTTTTTACCCTTTTGGGGTTTTCCACTATAAATACTATGTCACATGTGTTATTTATTTCCTGTAAGTATTTCTTTATTTACTTATGTTATGATGTAATGTTTATTTAAATATTTATTGTAACATTATATAATATTTAAGTTGATTAAATCCGTATTTATTAGAATCCTCAAATTCTAACATTGAAAACTTGAGAAGTTAAATTAAATAAATTAAGATAAAATGTTTTGTATTTTATTTATTTAATTTGTAGGTTTTTTTTTAACTAAATTTGTCAAGGTAAATTAAATAAATTAAGATCAAATATTTTGTATTTTAATTATTTAATTTGAATTTTTTCTGGAAAGGTAAATTAAATAAATTAAGAACAAATGTTTTATATTTTATTTATTTAATTTGTACGGGTTTTTTCAACCAACCCGGAAAGGTAAATTAAATAAATTAAGAGAAAATGTTTTATATTTTATTTATTTAATTTGGGGTTTTTTTTCAACCATGTTTTAAAATAAGTTTTAAAAGTTTTACTTTGTGAAGAATCAAGGTGAATTCACGGGGGAAATTTTGGAAACTTCTTACCTTCCGTCAAAACTTGTGTAGAGGTAAGTAAAATATATACTATAGTTTATAAGTTTTTATAGACTATATGTTGTTTTTTATTTACATTATATAAACTATATACCTCTTTTTTAAAGTGAATATATTTTTACATTATAAATTATAATAGGTTAATATAATGTATTAAAATATAACCTCCTTAATATTATATAGAAGAAGAAATTCTAGAAATACACAACAAGTTTTGACTCCATTAAATTTGACGGTCAAATGACCATCACGACAGACCAAACATAAGGCAGTATGACGGTCATTTAGACGTCAAATTTAAGTTGGCCGAATCTTTGTCTACATTATTTTTTCCAAAAATTTGAAGTTATTTTGCATTCTTAAGGGTTTCTTCTTCACTTATATATGGTTAGAATTTATATATATATATAAGTCTGGGGTATAATGCAAAGCCCTTTATATTATGGGTTATTATTTTGATCATGGAGATTAATTAATATGCATTGTAATGAAAAAATTAGTTATGATTAAATATTTTATGTAGATCTATAAAATTTAGATCTGTTTCTATTAAAAGTGTTACTTTTTTTATAAAAATGTATCTAACTTTGTGGTACATTGTATATTATAATGGGGTGTGTTTTATAGGTTCAGAAAACAATGATGTCCAACTATTTCTATCTTGACAAAACCCAGATCCTAAATGGGACTAACTACAACATTTGGAAGATCAGGGTCAAATCAAAACTTATGGCGAGGAAACTCTAGACAATTGTTTCTAGATCTGAGGTTGCTCCCACCGGTCGTCAAGCAACTGTAGATAACATGAATGCATTCTCGCAATGAATGCAAGAGGCTCTTTCCATGATTTTGCACAATGTGAATGATGAGTACCTTCTACACATTGGTAATATTGAACATCCAAAGAGGTATGGACACAACTAGAGTCCATGCATGAAGGTACATGTTTATATGAAATTATTAAACTAGTTTTAGATTTCTTACAACTCCTAAAAGGAGATGAAAAAGTAGTTAATTTCTTAGCCAAAATTAAAAATATTAAAGCACAATTAGATGGATGCAATTTTGATTTAATTGGTGAAAAATTAATCTAATTTATTGTTCAGTTAAATATACATGAAATATTTAGGAATTTTATTTCTATCTTGAACTCTAAATATCAAAATGAAAATGATCTACCTGATTTAAATACCTTGAGTTCACTTTTGATACAGGAAGAGCAAGTGATGATGAAATTTGAATCTAAGGAAAATTCCTCTCAAGCACTTCTTGCTCAGAATTCAAATTTCAAACCTCACAAGCCCTTCTTAGATCAAAAATTTAGATCTAAATCTTCTTTTGTTGATAAGAAAAGTTTTTCTTTTGATCAATTGTGTGTTAGCTTTAGTGGTAAATGTCACAAATGTGGTAAATTTAGACATAAAAAGGAAGATTGCAAAACTAAGAAACTTATCCATAAAAATAAAAACAAATTGTTTCTTTAAAATACAATTTAAGGAAAAAGGATAGCTTTAATGATATTCCTAAAATAATTACATTATATGATGCGTTATATTCTTCCTCTAATTCTAAATGGATTCTAGATTTAGGTGCATCAAATAATATGACTGGTGTTTCAAATTCTTTATTTGATGTTGTGAAAATCAATGAATGTGTGTATCTTGGTGATAACTCATCTCTAGAAGCAATAGATAAAGGGAAAGTAAAATTTTGCTAATGATGTGTTGAATAATGTTTTATTTGTTCCTAAGCTAAAAAGAACCTTTTATCATGTTCTCAATTAACTCATGATAGTTTGGTTATTCAAATATTGAAAGATACTTGGTATATCAAGGATAGAAATGATAATATAATAGCTGAAGGAATTCAAATAAATGGTCTATATATTTTTGATGATTTCCATTCTGCATCCTTTTTTGTTTCTCAAAGTTTGAATAATTCAAAACTATGGCATGAAAGATTAGGACATGTTAATTATAGAAGTTTATATGAAATGGATAGATATAATCTTGTGAAAGGTTTTCATGTGTTTTCTTCTTCTCATGATGCATGTGAAGGGTGTTTATGCTCAAAACAAAGCACTAAACCCTTTCACTCACATCTTGAAGAGAGTTCATCTTCCCCACTAGAACTTATTCATAGTGATGTTATATGACCTCTTGAAGTAGCTTCATTAAATGGTTCTTTATATGTTGTGAATTTCATTGATGATTTCACCAGATGATTTGGTCATATTTTCTTTAAAATAAATCTGATGTACTAGGAAAATTTAAGGAATTTAAAGCATCTGTTGAAAACTCTTCAAATTATAAAATTAAGAGACTTAGAACAAATAATGGGGGTGAATATGTTAGCAAATGAATTTAAAAAAATTATATTGATTGTGGTATTAAAAGGGAATTAACTTCTCCTCATTCTCCCCAATCTAATGGTGTTGCAGAATGTAAGAATATGACTATTTTAGATATGGCTCGCACTATGCTTCATTCTACTAGTCTTCCCAAATTTCTATGGGCAGAAGCAATGAACACAACAGTCTACATTCTAAATAGGGTCCCACCAAAGTTATTCATCTTTCAACTCCTTTAGAAAAATGGTCAAATCAAAAACCTGATATTTCTCATCTAAATTTTTTTGGTAGTCTTGTTTCTTTATACATTCCTAAAAAGAAAATAAAGAAACTTGATATGACTTCTTTCTCTTGTGTTTTCATTGGATATGGTATTAACACTTTGTAGGTCTAAGGATTTATGACCCTGTAAAAAGGGAAGTAACTAAAAACCACAATGTGATGGTTTTGAAAAAATACTTTTGTTCATCTGATAATGGTAAAGATGTTCCTAACTCTATCAATATTTCTAATAATGGTTATGATTTTGATATTGAGAATATAGTAAATGGTCATGATGGTGTTTCTTATGTTGATACTCTTTCTAAATCTCCTAAATCCCTAGTTAAGAAACCAAATTGGGTTCAATTTGTGTTAGAGAGTTCTAATCCTATTGATCTTAGGAAAATGAACAGAAACCATCATATGTACCATGCATTAATGACCTTGTATGAACCTAAGCCGCAAAGTTTTGAAGAATCTTCTCAAGATGAGAAGTGGATCAATGCAATGCAAGCTGAATATAATGCCCTAATTCAAAATCAAACCTGGGATTTGGTTCCACCTCCAGAGAAAAGAAGTATTATAGGGTCTAGGTGGTTATACAAAGTAAAATATAATACAAATGGTAGTATTGACAAACATAAAGCTAGACTTGTTGCTAGAGGTTTCACTCAAAATCTTGGTATTGATTATGTTGAGACATTTTCCCCTATAGCTAAAATGAGTACTATTAGGACCTTATTTGTAATTACTACTCAATTTGGGTGGGAAATCCACCAAATGGATGTGAAAAATACCTTTTGAATGGTGATTTAAAAGAAGAACTTTACATGTCTCAACCTAAATGATTTGAAGAAACTGGTAAAGAAAATTATGTTTGTAAATTGAAAAAATCCTTGTATGGTTTAAAGCAAGCTCCTAGAGCTTGGTATGCAAAAATTAATTCTTTCTTTAAATAGTTAAGATTTTCTAATTTTTCATCTGAAATGATCTATTCATTAAGCAAGAAGGATCACATATTATCATTATTTGTATATATGTTGATGATTTTCTTATGATTGGTGATAATCCTACTTTAATTTGTAGAATTAAAGAAAAATTGAAATAGTACTTTGAAATGACTAATTTAGGTCTCTTACATCATTTTCTTGGCATGGTTGTATTTCAAGATAAACATTCTATTGTTGTTTCTCAAGAACAATATGCAACCAATGTACTGAAATTTTTTAACATGATTGATTGTAAACCAATTTCTACTCTTATGGAAGTTGGACTGAAAATTGATCCTAAACCTGCATGTGAAAAATTTGATCCTACTTTATATAGGCA
This sequence comes from Taxus wallichiana var. yunnanensis, assembly GCA_018340775.1. NCBI lineage: Eukaryota > Viridiplantae > Streptophyta > Pinopsida > Cupressales > Taxaceae > Taxus > Taxus wallichiana. The sequence continues at coordinate 194,802,606 of CM031241.1, forward strand.
GTTAGTTGGTAGTTTGATATATCTCACTATCACTAGACCAAATATTTCCTATGTAGTAGGAATTACTTCTAGGTTTATGTAGGAACCTTATAGAGATCATTGGAATCTTGCAAAAAGGATTCTTAGATATATTAAAGGTACAATCAATTATGGGTTGCATTATACTAAGAATGAAAATGCTAACTTATATGGATTTTGTGATTCTGATCATGTTGGTGATGTATTAGATAGAAAATCTACTTCTAGTTATGTGTTTAAATTTGGTGTAGGTGCCATTACTTGGTGCAGCAAAAAGCATCCAACTATTTCTATCTCTTCAATAGAAGTTGAGTATAGAAGTGCAATGGAAGCTGCAAAAGAGGCTTTATGGCTAAAGAGGTTGTTTGATGAGATAAAGATGAAGGATCCACATAGTGTTCCTTTGTTCTATGACAACCAAAGCACCATATATCTTGCACATAATCCAGTACAACATCAGAGGACAAAGCACATTGAGATATATATACACTTCATCCATGAGAAGGTGCTAAGTGGTGAGATAGATCTCAAGTTTGTGCCGACTGAAGAGTAGGTTGCTGATATCTTCACAAAGCCCCTGAGTGTTGTAAATTTTTGTCACTTTCATGAAAAGCTTGGATTGTTGGAGTTGCATTGAGGGGGTGTGCATGAAAATGCCACCTCCTAATGGAACTTGGTTTTTGTAAAAATACCTTCGGTATTTGTAAAAGACCTTCGTGTAAGTTTAAGAAGACCTTCGGGCATGTATACCTCCTCAGCTTATTTTTTAGAAAAAAGTGTAGAAAGATCTTAAAGGCGGTCTTCAGTAAAATCTTTAGAGTTATTGATTTTATTGGTAAACATCCAGTACAAGCATATTATTAAGAAGGTCATTGGTTATAAAAGGCTCCTATATGCTGGGTTCAATAACCTTTTATGAGAACTTGTGAGAATATATAAACTCATAAATCATACTTAGCCATTGATCATGGGATGATCTTTGGGATTTCAAATCCTTTTGTACCAAAAGGTAACTTGAGTATGATCAAGGTGTTATAATTTCTTTACCCGATATGCTAGCCTAAAACCTTTATGGTTTAAGGATTGTAAATCCTATAGTGTACCATGGGCAGTAATCTATTGGCATATGTTATCCCACTTAACATTAAGGTGGATGGTTGGAACATAATGATTAAGTGGTCCGACTAACCCTTAATTAATATGGGTCCATCACTATTATATAGGTTAAATATTTAATAATATGATATACTTTTCTATTATTAAATATTCATACCTAGGTAATACCCATTAGGTAAGTATTTAATAATGTGAATCATTTATGTTTATATTTATTAATTACACTCACCTTAGGTATATGTGTCAACCATTTAGGTTGAAAAGGTGGATCAGAGACATACCTATCACCTTATATAAAAAGGACTTTATGTCCTCATTTGATATATTCGAGAAATATATCAAAGGTGTGTAAATCAAGTGATTTGGTTTTACCCTTGGTAAATAGGGTTTTAAGGAGGAGGTGATCTTACTGGATGTAAAATAAGTTCTCTAAATTAAAAGGTTATTTTCAAAGTGGTTTTTACCCTTTTGGGGTTTTCACTATAAATATTGTGTCACATGTGTTATTTATTTCTGTAAGTATTTCTTTATTTACTTATGTTATGATGTAATGTTTATTTAAATATTTATTGTAACATTATATAATATTTAAGTTGATTAAATCCGTATTTATTAGAATCCTCAAATTCTAACACCAAATATAGTGACCGATGTCGATCAATTATCATCATCGATGATGGTTTAGAGGGAATCGAGGATGGTCATGGGTAACCGAGCGTCGGTATGGGCGGATGATAGAAAATCAATAAAATCTAATTTTGAAGGTTTGTCTAAGATTACACAAAGATGGTGAGGGAAATGATTAAGTCTGTGGGGATGTTGGGAATACTCAAGATATTCAGGCATTAGGTATAGGTGATTTAATGGTTTTGGGTGGTGGAATGGTTTGGTTTACAGGGAAGGTAATGGTGGTAGGATTAAAATGTAAGTAGGGATTGATAACGAGAGGTGAAGAAACCTTTTAAACTAAATAAAAATGAAATGAAGAAGGTGATAAACACATTTACTGGTATTACAGGTCTGATGGCTAGAAGATAATGATGGTTGATCTATGAAATGGTGGTCGGTGTCATGGTAGTTCCTCCCGAAAGCTACCATGAATGAAAATACCTTCATATTAGTTCCGTGATGGATATGGCTATCCTGGATGAGCTTGAAAGGGCTTTGTGGTTTTTTCTTATGTGGTAACCTCTTCAAAAAAAGATACCAAATTATTTATGTGGTAACCGATGATAGTTTAGGGTGACCAACGTCAGTTTTGGGTTGATCAGCGTCGGTTAAGGCGAGATATCCTAGGCTTCCTAAAATAAGATCTTGGCTATCTTTTTCTTTAGATTTCTTTTTTGGTTCCAGTATAAGTGGAATTTTGGCTTAGATAAGCAAAAATATGGTTAGAGGAAGAATAGGCATGTGCTTTTAGGGTTATACTAGGTCTTATCTCATTAAGGTAGGTAGGGCTAATTATTTGTTAGTTATGGAAACATGATATGAATAGGTCTGGTGAAGTTTTTAGGTGAGGTGTCTAGGTGAGCATCCATTTAATCAAAGCAATTAAATTAATAAATGGGGATAGGATGGGTATTAATTTAATTATAGATAATTAAATTAATATTAAGGTGGGATAAAGGGGCCATGGTTAGTGAATATATGTAAGTTAGTTATTCAAAAGGGAACCAAGGGAGTGTGACCCAATTTTGGTGTCTACAAATTCCACACATGTTTCTACCAATATTTCATTACTATTCCAATCATATATGCACACATATACCAGGATCTCTTGGTCATATTATTTGGCCTATGTGGACTTAATATCCCTTCATTATGTTTGACCAAGGTCCTTGCCTAGCTCCATATCCTTGATATGTTAAGAGATCCTCTAGCCAAGTAATGGGATGATGAATTTAATACACAATAAATTTTATACCTCTCAAAACTCATCCCTTTCTAATTATTTAAATCTTGGTACACACTACACATCATTTATGCCATGCATGTATTTTCCAAGGAACTAAATCTCTCCTTGAAGCTCTCTGACTAGCTGCTTTGTATCTTACAAGACCTCTTTTTTATCTTGCATTAGGAAAACCCTTTGCTAAATAGTTTTTTCACACCTGATTTCTTCTAAGGGTAATTATAATCTTACTCACGTGTATCGATCCCCATAGTAATATTGAGCTTAGGGAATTGATTGGGTTTTGGTATATTGGGTTTGGATCTATACTCATTTGGTGAAGCATTGATAATTCTTATCATACATGCACCCTTCTCACTTTTTTATCGATCATATCATACAAGTTAGGGTAGTATTATACCTTGAGTTCCCCTCTAAAATATGTGCACACTAGGAATTTAAGAAATGTCTTTGGTATTGGTCAAAAGATCCACTCTTATAGTAATTCTTTGGTGAGAACATCCCTCCCCCACAACCACCACGTCCTCACCCACCCTTCCCACATGTATTTACCTTGCGATCTTATCGATTATTCCCTATGGTTTCTTACTTTATCCTTAGGTATCGGGCCTCATGTATTTACTCTATCATGTGATGATCCTCCTTGTTATGCATATGTACATCAAAAATTTAGAATAGAGTGATACATTTTCTGTGTCACACACTAAAATAAGGGATAGTTCCTAACATTTTTTCCTTATTTACATATTTCACATGGATTAAGAGATTGTTACCTAAATTTTCACCCCCGGAAAAATTTTGGATCACCCATGATCCCGTGTAGAAAGAAATTCAAGAAACGGTTCCATCGAACAAACCCATGCTCCAAATCTAACAAACAGGTTGTAGGCGGGCTCTAAAATGGAATAGAAGAGTCAGTGAAATATAATAAAGTGTCAAAGAAATCAGAGCTCAAAAGAAAAGGTACAATGAGAGGAGGATAAAAGTCTTTGAGCTCTGAAAAGGACTTAGAACGAGCCCCAAAATTGGCTAAGTATAGAGAGTTAGCGGAGGGTGCCAAGTGTCTCAATAGCACACATTCAAAGGTGGGACTCACGAGTGGAGACTCAAATGAGTGTGGTCTCACCATATAGTCCAAATTAAAAAGGTGGGATAGAGTAGGCCCAAAATTTGTTAAGTATAAGAGTGTTAAGTATAGGTGTCGTGCAGTGCGGACGGTGTCTTATGCGACACTCCTTCAAAGGTAAAATCCAAAGTGGTTTTTCAAATGAGCACGGGCCTTCCACATGTCCCAGTCCAAAAAAGGGACAGATTCGGGGTTAAATATTCAAAGTAGAGATAGGCCAATAGAAGGATCCAAGTTTCAACATGGTGCTATTTCAAAATTAAAATTTTGGGTGGGTTTCCAAACAAGCGTCGGGCCTCCACGTGTCCAAGGTTAGACTTTTGGACTCACCAAGAAAAGGACTCAAGAAAATACAAGGGACCCCGTGGAGCCCGTGAAATCCACCACATGTCAATCCAAAGATAATTTTAGAAGTGAAAGGTAGGGGAAAAATCTTCAAGGTGCGTGAGGCTGCCATGTTGACTCAGACAAACAAACTCTTTCAAATATTGCGCGCTCGTGACCTAAATATTCAAATGGCCATATCTTTTGACAGAAACTCATATTTGGGTGGGAGAAGACTTTTTGGAAATGTCTCAACACCCTCTATGCCATGGAAACATAAAATATCATTTTTAATAAGCTTTAGTTGGTAAAAATTGGGAAATTATCTTTGTGCCATTAATATAAGATCTATTCACTCTAACAACCAGATCAGATTTGATCTAATCCATCATTCTTCCTCCTTCAACGTGCCGAACAAGTAATCGAGCCAGAATCAAAAGATTGTAGGCTGATTTGAGAGGGGCATTGATTGATAGTGGTTGAGCTTTTAAAGTAGGATTCAATGCATATCTCAAGGTGGTTCAATCAGGATTCAAATTCTTCCCTCCTCTCTCTCATTCTTCCTATATATTGTAATGAAGGGGGCATATTCAAGGTGGTTGGTCATTGTTTCTCCTCTACCCCACTCTCTCTTTCTTCCTTAGGATATAATTTGGATTCTAAGCCTCCTCTCTTGTCTCTGCAATGGATTTTTCTTGCCTCTTGCCCACTAATGATGTACCATGTAACATTTTGGAGCAATAAAATTTGTTTCGTGATGCATTTGTCCATCCTTGGCTTATTTTGTTGTCTCTTCTTACCTCTCATCATTGCAGGGTATATTATGCATACTCTGATGTTTGTTGTAGGTTTTGGGAGTGTGCTTAATGGGTTTTGAAGTGGTGTTCCATGTGAAATCTATCTCTGGTCCGTGGTGCATTCTGTCCACCCTCTCCTCTGCTCACCTCTCTCCACTTTAGGCAGTCGGATCTATGATTCAACCACTTCCTTTTCTGGTGTATCACCACTTAGTGTAGGCTCTTTCACCCTCTCTCTCTCTCTTCCCTCTTGGAATGGTTAGATTAGGATAGAATAGGTTCTTCCTACACTGGAGTAGCTTGTGGCAGGTAGATTAGGAAGAAAGAACCAGCTTTCTCTAGAGGTCCATCTCAAGTTTTGTAAGTCCCACAGCTTGAGAGATGGTCCCATGTTGTGCAATCACACCAAATGCCCCACTTCACACCTAGGCCATTTGAGGGTGTTGTGATTCTAGACTAACGAAATTATGGGTACTTAGAAAAGGAAAATTCATTTTTTTGAGCTTCAACTTCATAGTTAGTGTAGACATAAAATTGCGCACTTGGGTACATTTATTGGTTTTAAATAATATTAATGTATACATGATTCCTAAGCAATAAAACTAGTGATTTGGAAACTATATTTGGCATCTTTTCTTTGTCTCTTTTTTTCTCTTTGATCTTGCACACCCTACATCCCCGAAAAAAACTGATTTATATTTTATAGCCTCGAACACACTCGATGCCTAGTTAGGACATCAACGCCCAGCACTTTTGTCTATCCTAGGTTGTCTTGACCCTTTCTTTATTTACTCACTCCTTTTTGGTTTCTTTTATCTATTAGGAATATTTTTCACTTATGGTTCAACATTCCATTTTTAATTATGAAATTCAAACAAGGAAATCATATCTATAGTCATTTAATTCTCAAAAATGGGGACCAAGCACTAAAAATTACATACTATCACCTAAGATTGCATTTAAAGGCAAAAAGAGCACTTTAAAGGAATCCATCTAGCACTCACTTAAGGGAAAAGGGTTGTATTATTCTACTTACACAACATAGGAGGTGAGGTCTATTTTATTCCATCTCACACATTTGCATCATTGAGCATCTAACATGTTATCTAGTGAAAATTGCGCAAGGGCATGTTAGGGAATCGTTTCTACACACACTCACAAGAACTACATGGATTCTATATTTATTGTAGCACTCAGTTGTAATTTCACCCTTCAGTTGATCGGCAAGGTCTGTTTGAATCCCATTTTACATTTTCCTTTTATAGGTTATATGTGGTTTTTGGGTGTGTGCAAGTGAACTTCTTTCTTGTAGGTTACAAGTACCTTTGGCAATCAAGGATTAAATATAAAGAGAGATATAAGAACTAACATTGAAACCCTTGTGACACATAATAAATCAGATCCAGGGTGTTTTTATGGCCACCACTACCCATGTCCAAATCACCAACACCCGGGCATATTGACTAGACAAATTTTTATCTAAGTATCAAGACACATTTGATAGTGGTGTGAAAGGAGGAGGTGTGGAAGTCCTGATAGAGTTACACCCTACAAATTCGTGCCCATAAAGATAGAATTTGGGACTCATCCATTTTTTCATGTTATGAGATAAAAATAGACATGAAGTGATGACCATGCATTAGACAAAGATAGAAGATTTGTGGGTGAAGAAAAATATATTTTGGGGACAAGAAGAAGTGAAAGATTCATGCATAACTCAAGCTAATAATAGGATGAAAATTTAGTGGTATTAATATATAGTCTATTATTAGGTGAAGATTACATGCTTCTTCAATTTTTGTTGTAATGACACATGGATATTTTAAACATGTAGGCTATTTTGAGAATACATTGGTGGTGAAGGGAAAGTTCCCACCCCCTATATATGTATTGATTTGTAGGGTTTTGAGAGAGATGGATGTATTAGAGTTATGTTGTTGGCTTATGATCGTGCATGACTTATGATGGTATTCTAGTTATGTATTTAGCATTTTGTTTTATGGTTAATTAATATAATCGATCATTTTGGATGGTTATTTTTTAGTGATGTTTCTTCTCATGGTTATTATATGGTAAACATAATCTTGATCCTTGCTTGATTCACTATGCACTTTGGTTGTGAGTTGATTATTGTTATGCTTTATACTTAACTACTTATTATGGATATGGAACATATGAATGATCATGCTAACTTTTGACAAACTTGGTATAAAAATAAGGACCTGGTACCTTTGTGCACTTTGGGTGAGTGCTCATATCTGTCTAAGTGATGTGTCTCATGTGTCTATGGTTTTGAGCAAGAAATAGAGATTACATTTTGGTTTCATTATTGGGATCTCTTTTCAATTTGTTGCATGATTAAGAAGTATTGGTTGAATTTGGGCAGCATTGAGAGTTGGGTTTTGGACTTAGAAGATCAATCTGCTCACAGATATAATATATGACTTGATTTTAATGCTCGTGCATGGGTTTTAGAACATCTATATCAAGAACTCTATGAGACATTCTTTTTTCCTATAGAGTTGTATGAGTGGCTGGTAGCATATGAATCAAAGTAGAATTAGAGGTATATAACAATTGTTTGGAAACAAGAAGATTACCATACTCTGTATGATGTTGATGTGACTTGGACATGCATTGTAAATCATTAGTGGAGTGGTGTTTTGCACAGTTACATGTTGGAGTATACTGTTTCTACTTATTCCTATCTAGATTATGTTAAGTTTCAATTCTTGACGAACCTAAAGGATCTTATTTACGCACTATACCTTTAGAAATTAAGATCTTGTTGGTGACTCTAGATTTGGAAGAATGACCTATGGCTAGCTAAACCCCCACCATGCGTGGTGGAAAGAGTATGTGTGGTGAAGGATAGCAAAACTTATAGCAGAAAAGGAAAGAGAGGAAATATGGCTTAAGTATAATGAAGTGCGGGAGAGGAATTAGTGAAGAAGTGCGATGTTGAGGAGTCTATGGAGTTTTGGACTCAAGTGATGCGTAAATGCTTCGAGGTTCACGCAGAGGACGTGGAACCTGAGTAGTTGGTACTCCCCCATTTAGGAAATTGCTGAAGAGAATCCCCTTCAAATTCATATGAGAGCACTTCAGAAGAAGAAAAATAAGGACCATAGGCACGCATCTAATCCCACCCAGAAACCTTTCCCCTTGTGCTTGGTCTTCCAGTTTCTAAAACAATCATTGAGAAAAAGGCTAGTGTTGGTGATATAATAGTGATAGGTAGCTTTCATTTTCCATTGAATACGAAGTTCTTTAGAAAACAAATTCATTTATGGTTGTGTAGACATCTTCTTTGTTTGGTGGTCTAATTGGTGGTATATTTTCTAGTGTGTCATCAGGATAGAACTTAGATCTATAGAACGTTGGTAATATATCTAGAAGTAGCACAACTTCACGTAGACTATGGGAGTTCAATTTAGTACAACAATTGGAATACATAGTAGCTCATCCTCTGGTTTGGTGTCTACTATAAGAGGTGGATCAAGGGGATCATAAGGATTGGGATCTAGTAGATCTAGTGGTTCTAGAGGTGGAGGGAATACTGGAGGTAATACAGGTTCTGGATCTAGTGGGCATGGTCCGCACTAGCCACAACAAGTCTATTATGATATGTCTCTTTGCCTACTAGAGTACAAAGGTATTAAGGATGCATCAAAGAAGGTACACATGTGTGAGATATTATGACACGCTAAGGGAATCACATCTCCTGAGTGTAAGGAAATTCATTTTGCTACTACTTTGCAAGGGCACATGCATAGTTGGTATAGGAAGTATGATCCAAACCAAACTATTGTAGATTACAACCGTAATGTATGATGCTTTCTTGGTTGAGTTTCATATACCTGAGTTTGAATAGAAAAGCATCAGTGCATTGAAGGAGATTAATTAGGGCATGGCTGAGAGTGTAAGGGAGTATGATGCATGCTTTAAAACTTTTCTATCAAAGTTATCTTATGATATACACCCTATCCAACATACACAGTGGTTTGTTGGTGGTTTTGATCACACCTTTCAGAGGGTTTCTCTCTCATAAGATGTTTACATATCCATGTGAGGCTTTGGAGGTAGTTATTCATGATGAGGAAGTTGTCAGTGTAGACAATGGAGTTAGCTTGTTCTTAGAGGCACAAATTGCATCTATGGAGAAACAGTTAGAGGAACTATTGGCTAATTCAGCTCATGAAACGTGTAGTGGGATATGGTGTACAGATTGTGAGATTGAAGGACATACTAAGTATATCTACCCTCGTAAATCAATGTGCGCCATGTTGCTCGATTGTGAGATATTTAATTTAGATCATGATTTAATTAGATGCATGTTGCTACAAAGATGCACGCAACTGGAAAATGTCTCTTGTTATTGTAATATTTGTAAATCCCACACTCATGATATGAAAAACTATAGATTAATTGATTAGATTCATGAAGCTATTGAAAATGGTGTGCACCAGACTAGTGTTGTAAATAATTCAAAGGAGAAGGAATGACATCATCATGAAGGGCACTTCGATGAAGGTCGTAGAGGTAGATGTTATCATGGAGGATACAGAGATCATGGTCATGAAAAAGGAAGAAGTGAATTACCTTACATAACCTGTTTACATGTGGATCCCCTTCATCAATATAGGTGTGAATTCCCTCATAATATAGTCTTCTCATGGTGCAGGAAGCAACATAAGTTTGAAGAATGTCTTGAGTTATATGAGAACATCAGTAAGAACTATAAGAAGAATGATAAGGGCGTGGGGATGATTAAAGTATAAAGTGTCATAGAAGACCAATGGATGCCTAATATTTCTCTTGATCCTCATATGTTTCCTTTGTTATTGACTTAAGGCTGCACACACTCGTGAGAGCCAGAAGTAGAAACATGTTATTACAAAGAAAGAGGTGATAAATGTGAAATATCCATATCCTACCCATCAGAAGTAAGTTTATCAAGAGACTATGGAGGTTATTAGAAACTTGTAGGGTGAGATACAATGCTTGAAGGAGCACTCACAGAAGTTGGATCAGGTGAATAAAGTTGAGATTCCTCATAAATATTTCTATGAATTGAAGGAGGTTTGTAGGATGTTGCACTAGGAGAATATCAATCCTTTGTTAACGGAATGGTTGAGGGAGAAGATACCTCGTGTTGGATCTTAGTGCAAGAGATAGATATTCTATGTGAAATTACCTCCTCATAGTATTGAGTATGATAAAGAGATCACTCTAAATGCAATTGTTAATGGGTGGTTGTTGAGTAACATATTGATTGATACATGTGCAAAAGTAAATGTACTCACTTTGGATATGTGGAATCAAATGGGGAGACCAACGTTACAGCCTTCTTCGAATGTGTTGTATATGAAAAACATGACTAGGGCCATGCCCATTGGAGTATTAAAGGATTCCACTATTACTATACAAGAGGCCGAGTTCACTTGAGAATTTGAGGTCTTGGTTCTTGCAGAAGCAAATAGTTTTCCAAAGACTACTTGGGTGCCCTTTGTATTACATGAATAATGTTGATTTGTGCTTTAATAAAGGTTATATCAGTTTTGAGAAAAAGAGGAGCACATAATTATTCCTTTAACAGATGGGAAATCTACACCATATGTATAACCCTTGAGTGAAGAGGATCTAAACAAGATATATGCACGTATAGTTAGGGATCCTGAAGTGCTTGAGCCATCTAAGGAAGGTGTTATATAGTGGGATGATGCTCAGTCTATGAGTGATATAACCAATATTTCCTATGATAATTGGGTGCATGGAACGTATGAAATAGTTAGGTGAGAGATCAAGAATATAGTTACACATGTGATCATGCCACAAGTTTTTTATCACTTGAGTCATAACCAGGTACATCGGTACATGTAGACACGTAAATTTTGTATCTCTACCTTGTCTACCTGCGTGTGCATATTTTACCATGGTATTACTTCATTCCCCCTTTATTTAATTAAATTCCCATTTATTAGCTCATCCTTACTAATCTTTATTAATAAACATTAATTGATTAATTTTAATTAATTAATTAATATCCTACCTTTCCTTAATGGACTTTCTATTTTGGATTCTTTTATCCTAAATCTACATCCATATGATTTTTCCTATTTTTTATCCTACCTAGCTTTATCCCCTAACTCCCCATGACACATCCCTAAACAACCTATTCCCACCTATAAGCTTTAAAGCACTTTTCATCCCTTAAAAATCCAAAATCCCAACCAAAAGCACAAAATCCACCCCCTTGGGGAAAGTTTCCTTGTAGAATCGGCGGTGACACATCCCACTCATCGTTGACCCTATAAAATTGAGTGATTCCTTTCCAAAAAGGACAAGATTCATACTAACATATGAGCTTCCTTCTGACTTGTGAACTCTTCCTCATGCTTGAGAATTCCTAGAATAGTTATAGACCTCTTGAATCTCCTTCTAACATGTTTACATCACTCACAAACATCCTTCATGGTATTGTCTTTGTTTTCATGTTATTTATTCAATTATTATCATATTATCATTATCTTTCTTGCATATAATGTTTTACAAGGAAAGGTTAGCTTCTAAAGAACACTCAAATCCCCTGCTGCTAACCTTCTCTTTTAGCTTCCTTTCTTGTAGGTTACTGTTCCATCCATCTACCTTCGACCTTGTCCAAATCTACTATAGTCATCATTGACCCACCCTATTCATCATTGAACAAGGACCTATTTATCAAACATCCTAGAAAAATCATTATTTTCAATCCTTTTCTCTACCTTTATGTCCCATATATCATTTTGCAGGTCATCTCATAACATCTACATACCTCGCTACCTTCGAGTTTACATACAGACCTTGCAGTCTGCATATTTACCTACCTTACATGTTTAGATCTACTCTCCCAAGTTTCTATCGACCTACCTCTATATAGTCCGGTTCATCATCAACCCAATCAGTATTATTTAATTTACAATTATTTATATCGATTAGTGCTTATATCAATCCTTATCACTTTTAGATTTAGTAGTATTTCTTTTTCTATATGCTATCTGTTTATCCATCCTTTACTTCACTTTTGTTTATCAAATGGGGGTTAACATCCATGAAAGGAAGTTAATTCTTCTTTGAACCGGATTCATCGGAAACCCTCACATATACCATCTAATCCATTTTTTTGTTGGTGATTCTTATTTTTAGGTTTATCGAGTTTTCAATAAGGATTGGTCATTTTTCACCCGTTCATCCATATCACGCATTTGAGGTACCATAAACCCTCCATATTATAAGTTGTTTAGCTTTCTTTAGTACCTAACATCATTAATTTGAATCAAATAGAACACTAAAATAATATTCTTGGCATCGCCCGATCGGACCACCCTTTAAGTGATCCTTTTGTATTTCTTTTTATTTTCTTCTTCTTTTTCTTCTACTAACACTACAACACAAGGCTTTAATTTTTACTTGCTCATGTTGGGTTTGGTTGCTTGAATCACTCTTCATTTAAATTTTAGATAAAAAGTAAAATTTCTATCCAAGTATTCCTCATTTTTTCCCTATTTTCTCCTTTCTACATCATATTTCCCTTTTTTCTGTCATCATCAAAAGATCACATCTAGATTTGGTTTTTAAAAAGGAACCTTTTTTCTACATCCTTCTTGATCACATAGTTTAAGTAGGAGTTAACCTTCTTCATCTCACATTCTATCACACACAACCAAACGTCACGCATCTAAATCAAACATGAAAACATTATCCTACCCGGTTGACTGATTTGGATTTCATCACCCAATAAGAAGTCGTCTGAGACTTCCTAGCCATAACAAACACTGAAACTATAAATAGATTTTCTTCCCTTAGGTACCTCATTATCCATCCCTTTTATTTTTTCACACTTTCTTAATAATCAAAAACTTAAAAAAACTTGTTTACTTGACTTATCTAATCTAAAAATGGAACAAAACTTTATCCCAAATGGTTCTCAACAAAAATCTATTATGACCAAAACCTCGTTGCTTCTAGGCATTCTTCTATCCCCATCGGTGACTTTCTACTCCATAAACCCACCACCTATCGATCACATCGACTAGTAGATCATATTTCATCCCCATCATCTCATACCATCCATGCTTCATCTGGCATCACCATGCCTATCCAACCTATTGATATTACTATTCCTCATGTACTAGATCTTCACATTCAATTCCAAACATCTCATCATATTCCTACCAATCTTCACCACTTGATATCTCCATACAACCATTTCTTAATCCACCACCAATAAATCCATCTTCACTAGCCACACCATACAAATTTAATCCATTTTCACTCAACACCATACACCAAACACCTTCCCCACATCTATTTCATGTACATCATCATTTATTCCAATCTTAGATATTATACCTACGTGTCCTTCAAAATTTACCCCCACATCAACCATATCCACAATTTCCCTACCAACCACCCTAACTTCTAGTGTTACTCTCATATCTACATACAATCCTACCCTTACCACATCCACATTGGCCTTAATTTTTACTCCCTCTTTATCTAAACCTCTCATATCCAGCCCATTGTCCACATCCATCCCAAACATTCATATCACTACACTTACCTTGACATCATTATCACATATTTCTTTACCCATGCCCACATCATCTATTTCACCCCAATCTTCCACACCTGAATCCTCAACATCTACCATGCCCACATCCACATCCACTATCACACCTATCACACCCTCTCAATCTACAAACATGTCCACAATGCCTCTTGAAAAACCAAATAAAAACACAAAGGGAATTCATACTTCTTCCAAAAACCCTCATTTCTACATCACCTCCCTCTCATATAGACCTCATCAACCACATCATTCAAACACCCATTACTATTTTTATATCAACACCTACTCATGTCATTAATCCCACACCCACATCTACATCATCCACTTCATTAGACTTTATTCCCCCATCCACATCTATTCCACCTTTTTCCATCATACCATCCATAGAATCAATATTGGTTCCTCTTTTCATGCTCTTACCCACACCCACCAAATCATATATCGTGACCACATCTCCATCATCTCCCTCTTCTTCCACACCACCTTCATCATTTGAAGAATATTGAGGGAAATTTAACTTGAAGAAACATTAGGTTATCCTCCCATATCATCCACACAATCAGAGACTCCTACATTAAACAATTCATCATCTTCCTTAGAACAAATCATGTAAAAATTACTTCCTCCATCAGCCACAACACCACCTTCAGACCCACCGGTTGAAATCATTGTCATCCCTCCCAAGGGTGCTTCTTCACAGACCAAATCCAAAACCCTTGGTACCTTTCCTCAAAGGTCACTTTCATGGCCTCATAAGAAGATCAATATTCCTCCAACCAAGACCAAATCTACATCATCCATTTTGGGGCCACATCCATCTATCCTAGGACCACCTCCTTCATCACAATCAATCAACCAATCCAAATCCAAATAGTCTAACTCCCTCCTAGGACCAGATCCTTCATCAAAAACACCTCCACCTACCAATCAATCCAAGCCTAAATCATCAAACCCTTCTTATTCTAGAACACCAATCACCATTAAAACAAAAACCAAAGCACTAAGACCTCAAAATGATCCAACTTCATCCGCATCATCTCACAAGACCTCTCCTAACACTTACATCAAATTATATGTGGAGTTCCACCAACATTTACTAAAAATATCTTCCATCACATTTCCATCAATCAAGGTATTTTACCTAAACAATTTGAATCCCTCATGGTTAAATTCCCACCGCATTTGTGCCTATTATCATACCCTGGTTCATGACATTGAACATTGTAAGGCCCTTCAAACCATCGTCCATGATCTCATTGAGAGGGATGACCTTCTTGAGGTTTCTCCTTCTCCATCTACCATTTCATCCATGATCAATCCAATTCCTATTTCTACATCCGTCTAAATTATTAAGTCTCTTCATTCGTCCACATCATCCTCTATCATCTCTCCTCCACACATATTTTCTTCTCATGAAGGTCCTCCCTTATTCATCAATAACGTTTTCCTTGTTACACCACCCCTATGACCCCATTTCATCTCTTCTGAAATCCACTAACTTATCCATATCCCTCTCACTGGGGAGCATCCTCCTTTCTCATTGATCCTTTCATATCTTCTTCCTCATCCATACATATTATTCCTCATGGCTCACTTGACGTTGGGGGTTCATTCCGCTTGGTCCGAAAATCAGTCGCTTGGGCAGATCTATGGATAAACGAGCCAATAGTGTGCAAGGCATAGCCCCTCTTTGAGTTAGCAAAGTGAAACTGGTTTATATTTATTCTACCAGCAGGAACCTATGCAAGTCTCATAGATTCTACCTTCGGGGATTTGGGATCTCATCCCGTAGGTGTGTTTCCGGCGTGAAAAGAAAGGAAAGGAAGGGGGATGAAGAAAGAGCAGTGTCTCGAAGGAAGAAAAGAAATGAATTCCAAAGCGAGTAAAGGTCGGAAGGTTTATGTTTTGGGATTGGTAGTAAACAGAGACAAACCTACTTGCATAAACGAGCAAAGCAATACGAGGATGAATAAATGACAAAAATCAGATATGAATCTAACAGAATAAACACATACGATCTAACATAAGAAAGGCCTCGATGCATAATACATCCATTCAAAGACAAAGTCTCAATACTTGTATTATCTTTGTTTTCTTCATTACATGAAATCTCAAAGTTTTTTCCTTCACTTCTATTTTCATCCGAAAAGATATTCATCCATGCACAATACTAAAAGTATTGGAATATTTATAGAAGAAGAAGAAGAAAGAAGGAAAAAAGGAGCCAACAACTATTTACAAAGATATTCATAAAATATCTAAAAGTCATGTTGACTTTTACAACTTGATGGATGACATCATCCCATGATGCAACATGGATGATGTCAACATATGTATCAACACACTCCAGATATTTCAAGAAAGATGAAGAAAAGAAAGGGAAGAAGAAGAAGAAGAAGAAGAAGAAGAAGCAGCAGCTCATCGTCATCATCATCTTGCAGCCGAAAGGGGGTGGACTGCTTTTGTTGCTCCTCAGGTGACGAGATATGGAACTGAGACCGGTATTCCATGAACTTGTTGATTATTGGCCCAAGTTGATCCTGAGAAGGATCCTTGTGCCTATCGCTTATCGCCTCACAAGTATCCCGCTCATCTATGAGCTTCTCTGGGAGTTTGGAAAAGTCCTTTTCCGCCTCAATGAGGAACCCGACGAAGTCCCTACAGGCCAGCAGGTTGTTGATGGATTCTGTGTCAAATGTGACCTCTGGCCCCGTTCCTTGAGAAGTGATCTCCTTGAAGATCCGGGTGGTTTCATCAGCTTTCCTTAAAGTGAAGGAAGGAGTAAGCAACCCTGGCGACATATTAAGAACAATTCATTCCATTTGGTGCATCGCATCCAGGGCTTCTTCCTTGACTTTGTCAATCTTTTCTAGAATAAATTCTAGCTGATCCACCCGATAGTCCAGAGTGGACATGATTTTGTTGAGGGCCCTTGGGTGGCCGAAGACGCCGAACTTGACCAGATCTTCGACTGAACAGTCGAACATTTGTTGGAAGGCCTCGTGCTGCAGTCTAGCATGTTCCAGCTCTTCTGATATGGGCCCTGCTAACGCTTGGAGCTCTTTATTCACCTTACTGATATTCAGGTACAAGTCGAGAACTCGGCGATCACTTTTTCGCTGTCTTTGAGGATTTGGCTCCTCCAAGCGGAAACGGCCATACCCTGCTCGCCGATCTTGGCATACTCATTAATTTTCTCCTGGCTGAGAAGCTCAGAAGTCTCGGCGGCAGTTGTGGGAGGCGCACTACCCATCTTCTGTAAGGCTTGGAGCAGATATTTGTTTTGCTCCTTTAGTTTCCTTTTCTCTTCCTTGGTTTCCTGAAGCTTTTTGCAGAGGGCGTCAACTATGGAAAGAGCCTCCCCCTGAAGACTTTCGGAGGATGTCCCCATTGTGACTTGGGTCACAATAAAATCTGTCGAAGATAGATCCTTTTCCTCTTTGAGAGGATTGGGGTATGCGATTTCCATAACTCTCTCCCCTACAACGCTTTGAGAGAAGCGCGTGACAGGCTTCTGCTTCTTCACCCCCTTAGATGGGATTATGGAAAATTCCATCGGAGCGATGGGAACTTTCCTCTTCTGTTGACTTAGCTTCTGAGAGATCCAGCCGGACCTATGTTAGAAGGACCAAAAGCAGAGAGGAGGGCAGCTGCAGAGAGAAGAGGGAAAACATGGAGACACGCGGCGCGGCGCATTGAGAGAATAGCCGAAGAAGTGCCCACAGAGGAAAGGGAAACTGCAGCGATGGAAGACATAGGAGGGGAAGGGAGCTCGAGATGAAGGAAGAAATGGAGGAGGATAGATCAACGAGGGAAGAGAAGATGGATGAAGAGGCGAGGGAACAGTAGAAGAAGGGGAAGAGGACACGACCAAAGGGATGGTCGCTTGAGTCACTCGAGGAGGGGAAGGAAGATAAGAAGGGACGGAAAGGACCTCGATTGTTGTAATAATGCCGACATCCCGAGTGGATGGGCCAATGGGAATATCCTCTTACTCTTCTTTCTTCGGCGGCCGCAGTTATTACTGCCTGCATGCTGTGGAAGGAGGATTTTCAGAGCTTCTTCTTGGGTGGTGCTGGACTCACCCTCTACGCCTTTGCCTTTACCTTTAGGCTGCTTTTTGGATCGTGGAGGTGCGTTACCCAGTGGGGAGGTTGTGAAATCAACCCCGAGGTAGATTAGGCCGTTCATCCGGCACCAATGTTCTGTCCTCCGCAAAGTCTCCTTGACCCTCTCCTCAATTGTCTGAGGAGCCTTAGTTCTATCAATGGCCGGAAAGGGCCAATCGTCCCCATCTCAGTAATAGATATACCTTGTCTACTTCATCTTCTGTAGTCTGGTAGCCTTTGGGGACAATGGCTACCCCATATTGGACGATTTCTGCCAAGGCTAGGCGAGAATGATCCTTTCTTCTGAGCTCCACCTCATGGATGATGTCAATGTAAATGTCCTCGATCTGAGGGACGTGGATTGGATCAAGCTTAGCCCTCGGCAGACAGCTCCTTGGGTCAAAGGTAGGCCTGGCTGGGAAGTCATGTTTTAAATTGAGTAACTCCAGCTCTGCGAGCATTTCCTTCACCTTGTGGTGGGTAGAGCATGTATATCGGCCCACTGTGAGGGGGAAAGGAGTTCCACCCTTCTTCCTTTTCAGGCATTTTTCGTGATATGTGATTAGCTGCCTTGACAGCTCCAGCAGAATCAGCTTAGGCCCAGCATACCTTGGTAGCCTAGTTGGCTCTCCCAAAAAGTTGGCAGCCCTTAGATAGGTGAATGTAGGGAACTCGAGTAAACAGGGCCCCCATTTCTCAATGATCAAGCTACTTATGTTTTTGGTCGTGAGACCATAAGTCATGTTCGGCCTCAGCAGGTAGATGATGTGATAGAAAAACACATCATTAACTTTTGTGAATTGGGAGATGCTATTCTCCAGCCTCAATTCCAGGTAGTACTCGTATATCTTGACCTGAGGCCAAACTCCACTCCGCGCCAGGCCTGGATAGTCCCTCGCTGATGCTTTCGCAACGTAGACCACGTAGGAGTTCATATGGAATGCCCCGTTGTCTTTGAATTGTTGTAGCTGCTCAGAGATTGTGTTGCTTATAATTTCTCCCCAGCAAAAGTGCTGATCAGGCATATTCTTGTTCATGGTCTCTAAGTACCGCAGCATCCATTTATGGAAATAATGGGCATTAGAAAGCCCGAAGACCCTGCTCAGGAACGTAATGGTATCGCTGAGCTCTTCTGAGAAGTTGCTGCGGTGGATGAGCAACGGAAGCTTTTATTTCTTCAAATGACCTTTTCCCCTCTTCGCTCCATTTGAAAGTTGGTGACCCCTTCATCATGTTCAATATATGATGGGTCTTCTCGGCAAAGTCAGGAACAAAACACCTGAGAAAGTTCACCTTTCCGAAGAAAGAATGAACACCAGTCTTGCTTGTAGGCAGAGTAAGGATTTGAATAGCCTTAACTCTTTCGGTATCTATCTTTGTTCCTTCTTTGCTAACCACATGCCCTAGCAACTTCCCTTCCGTGACTCCAAAAATAGACTTTTTTGGGTTTAGGGAAATCCCATGTTCTCGGCACCTGGCCAACACTTGCTCCAAATGATCACAATGATCATTTCGTTGTTTAGAGAACACGGTTAAGTCATCTAGATAAACCACAATGACTTTCCCCATCATACCTTTGAATGCGAAATCCATGGCCCGCTGAAAAGTGGCGCCAGCATTAGTTAGGCCAAAAGGCATCCTGCTGTAGGCAAATGTACCCCAGGGAGTAGTGAATGCTGTTTTAAACTGATCTTCAGGTGAAACTTCAATCTGATTATAGCCTGAAAAACCATCAAGCATGGACAACATCTCTGATCCAGTTACTGCTTGCAGAACTTGATCCATTATCGGAAGAGGGTAGTTGTCTTTCAAGGAAGCTTGATTCAAATTGCGAAAGTCTACGCATATGCGTATCTCGCCGTTTTTCTTGCGCACTGGCACAATATTTGCTACCCAAGTACTGTGATGGATAGGAAAGATGATTCTCACATCCAGCATCTTCTGAATTTTGGCCTGGATAGTACCTGAGATCTTAGGATTATAGTGCCTCTGCTTCTGGCGGAAGGCTTTGACATCTTCTTTCAACGGAATGTCATGTTGAACGTCCTTTGGCTTAAAGGACTTTAGATCGGCATAGGACCACGCCAAAACGTCCATATATTTTTTTAGCAACTTAACGAATTTTCGCTTCTCTTCAGGCGTACAACATTTTCCAATGTTCACAAATTGTGGGTGCTCTACCGAACCTATATTGACCAGTTCAGTTTCTGGGGAGGAGTTAGGGTCGTCTCGCCTCTTCTTTTTCACAAAACGGTCATGCCTGTCAAATAACCGCTCCAGAGAAACATGGCCCTTTGGGATTTTATTTCCTTTGAGCTGACATATGCCATCATTCCCTTCAGATTCATCGCCTTGATCGGTGACTGATTCACGGCAAGTGGAAGTAGACCCTTCAAAGTGTAATTCTTTAAAATTTTCTGCCTTCTCCAGAAAAGCAATGAGTTGATTATCATCGTTGAACACCTGCCAATGCTGAGAATTGTCTGGCACGCTCGGGCGGAAAACCACCTCAATGGTGTATTTGCTTGTTTTCAAACCTGGGTGTGGGAGCATGAGGGATGCTGAAATGGCCAATGAATCGGCCATGTCATTCTGAGCCCTTGGAATGGACTCTATTGAAAAAGCATCGAATTCTTCAATGCTGTCCCATACCGCATTACGGTAATGCCTGAGCCTTTCATTCTTCACTTGGTAAATCCTTTTGACTTGATTTACAACTAGCTCTGCATCACCTTGTACTTTTAGATTTTTAATCCCTCTTTCCCTTGTGGCTTGCATACCGAGTAAGAGAGATTCATACTCAGTGGTATTGTTTGTGTTGAAAAATTGTAATTTGAAAGAGAGAGGAATTACCTCCTCTTCGGGAGATATTAGCACGGCTCGGCGCCACATCCACTAGTTGCACAGCTGCCATCGAACTGCAAGGTCCAGATCTTATTAAGATCTCCTTCTTGAACGAGAACAACCCCTTTATCAGACTCGGTAGACAAGAAGTAGTTCCCCATCCCTGATGATTCAAAAAGGATTTGAGCTTTGGGGTCCTCAGAACTAGTAACCAAGTATTTCTTTTGTGATTCCGGCTCCAAAGTCTGCATTACGCCTTTGACTGGAATTCTAGCTTTAGACCAGTCCATATGAATTTCTCCACCAACTTCGCTGCAAAAACTTCTTCCCAGCAAAATTCCATAGGCTGCCGGAATGTCAGCAACGAGGACTGTCATTTTTACTCTTTTATCTGGGAAAGCCGCAAATGCAAATTGCGCGTCTTTGATTTGGCCAACCAATGGAACCTGCTTGGTTTCCAATGAATAACATCTGCCGAAAGGCTTGGTAAGAGTGAGGCCCAAAGCATGGGTGACCTTTCTTTGGCATGATGTTATCGAAGCCCTAATCAATTATGCAGTTACTCAGCTTGTGTCCATTGATCAGGAGAGAGAGATAGAAAGGCTCTATCTTACCTGATGCCGATGTTGAAGCAACATTTATGTGGGATTCAGGGGGAGTGGAAAGGATTCCTTTTGGGGAAACCTGTTTAGATGCAACAGCTTGACTCTGAATATATTTGGTCAATCTTACAAGTTGTTCGGGGTTTGACTGAAGATACTCAGCTTCAGACATTTGGATCTTGGTCTTTTTTGCATGATCTATGATATCAAATGTGGCCAAGGGTTGCGTTGGTAAAGGAATGAGTCCCTCACTTCGCGATGATGGAATAGGGTTGGTGGTCTTGGTAGGAACATGAGAGGATTGATTTGGAGGAGAGATAGGAGGAAAATATTTCCTTGTAAAAGATTTGCCAGGGAGTTGAGTAGGAAGAGGATTACCTCTTTTAGCAATGATCGGAGGCACGTTTGACACGGCCTTCTCCTGCTGGACATGGGCAGCAACTTCCGCTTCTTTTCCTTGCGAGTGAGTAAAAACAGCGTATGACTGTCCGCTTGCATATCCCTGGGTACCCTCTTCTTCATCAGATTCTTCCTCATCAAATTCCATATACCCGATAGTAGAGTCGCCAGTCGGTTCACCGACATCTTGATCATCTTCGCCTTGAGACGAAGGTTCTTCATAATACTGCTCTTCTTCTTCGATTTCGGCCAGAGCGTTGACCGGAGGAGCCTCAAGCGCCAACCGCGGAGCAGCTGTAGGTAAGCGCGGCCTTTGTGAAACATTGTTAGGAACGAAATTCCTCCGCGGAATATCCCGGTATGAGGAACTGGGGAGGCCTGGGCCAACTGCTTCTTTAATGCAAGCAAGTCATTCGCCATCTTTTGAAAGGCTGGATCAGACGAAGTAGTGGGTGAAGGGCCCAAAGATTTAGGCTTGGCTGATTCCTTTTTCAATTCGCCAGATATTATCAAATTATCTTCTATGCGAATGGCAGCAGCTTGGGCGAGAATCAAGGTGGCAACTCGTTCCTGAAGGAGCAAGAAACTAACTTTCGAGCTCATAGCGTTTACGAAGAAACACTTTTGATTTTCCGGCGTTGGAAGCATGGCAATAGGGACACGGTTGATTAGTGCATTGAACCGGGTGATAAAATCGCGCATGGTCTCATTGGCCTCCTTCTTCAGGTGAGTGATTCGTGATAATAATGCAAATGCATCCTCTGAAGGCTTGTATCTGTCTTCGAAAGCATCCCGCATAAGGTGGCCCAACTGGTAATAGATCCGGCTGGTAAATGTTGAAACCATTCAGCTGCAGGTCCTTGTAGGGTTTCCAGAAAAAGGCGAACCGACACATCTTCATGAGTTACATCCAAAATACTACATGACATGATGAATGCAGATATGTGGGAATCCGTGCTTTGATTTCCGCTCCCATCGAATTTGGGAAAATTCTTTCGGTTTCCGTGAGGGAGCGCGTGAATTGGATGTGGTAAGGCCAAAGGACCCATAGTGTTTCCCCATGGTACTGCCATTTGAAAAGCCGGAAAGAGAACACGAGCTGGAAGTGTGGTTCCACTGAGTAGCAAGGCACTACAAAGGGATGTGGATGCCCCCTGCAAAAGACTTTTTCTTCGTGAAGGTGAGACACTCCTGGATGACCGGCTAGCCGAGCTTAGCGCTGAAAAACGCGCCGGTGTCACGCTGAAATTGTGCCTTTGAAGCAGATCGAAAGTAGGATCAGCTTCTCCACGGGCTCTCCTGCTGCACGTAAAAGGTTCACTCGCCAGTGTACCTTCTAGATCTGCAACGTTATGGCACAGATTCAAACTTTCTTTTTGGTTGTACTTGCTGATTTTCTTGTTTTTCTGATAAAAACCAGCAGCATGCACTTTTCTAAATATTTAAAAACTATCCTCTTCAGAAAACCAATTGCGGTTAATGACAAATAACAACGAGGATAAGATGACAGAGAAGAATAGCAAGCTGATTTTTGGATCTGATTTTGACTTTTTTCAGAGGGTTTCAAACTTTTTGCAAACAGCCAAAAATTCAAATCTCTGACAAAAAAATACTGATTTTTACAAAAACTCAGCGAACTAAAGATTTGTAACTAGGCTAGATCTATGGATCACAGAAGAAAATTTTCAATTCAGAGCACTTTTGCAAAATTTTGGATTTTTGTTAAAAAGTTCAGATTTGCAAACAAGCAGTGATTTTCTTATTTTTTCTAATTTTTCTATCTTACCACCATCATGGAGTCCTGAGATCTATTTGTTCCCCATTGGAGTTGCCAAAAATCATTAGTCTAAAAATTTTCACTTAGGCGGATCTATGGATAAACGAGCCAACAGTGTGCGGGCATAGCCCTCTTTGATTCAAAAGCGCGGCTGGTTTATTGTTATTCTACCGGCGGGAATCTATGCAAGTCTCACGATTCGCCTTCGAGGGTTTGGGATCTCATCCTAGTAGGTGTGTTTCCATTTGTGAAAAGAAAGGAAAGGAATGGGGGATGAAGAAAGAGCAGGTCCGAAGGAAGAAAAGAAATGAATTCCAAAGCAAAAAGGTCAGAAGGTTTATGTTTTGGGATTGGTAGTAAACAGAGCCAAACCTACTTGCATAAATGAGCAAAGAAATACGAGGATGAATAAATGACAAAAAGCGAGATATGAATCTAACAGAATAAACACATACAAATCTAACATAAGAAAGGTCGATGCATAATACACCATTCAAAGACAAAGTCTCAATATTTGTATTCTTGTTTTCTTACATTACATGAAAGCTCAAAGTCTTTTTCTTCACTTCTATCTTTCATCTCGAAAGATATTCATCCATGCACAATACTACAAGTATTGGAGTATTTATAGAAGAAGAAGAAGAAAGAAGGCAAAAAAGGAGCCAACAACTATTTACAAAGATATTCACAAAATATCTAAAAGTGATGTTGACTTTTTACAACTTGATGGATGACATCATCCCATGATGCAACATGGATGATGTCATCATTTGTATCAACACACTCCAGATATTTCCAGAAAGACGAAGAAGAGAAAGGGAAGAAGAAGAAGAAGAAGAAGAAGAAGAAGAAGAACCAGCAGTTATTTGTCATCATCATCTTACAGCCGAAAGGGGGTGGATTGCTTTTGTTGCTCCTCAGGTGACGAGATATGGAACTGAGAGCGGTATTCCATGAACTTGTTGATTATTGGCCCAAGTTGATCCTGAGAAGGATCCTTGTGCCTATCGCTTATCGCCTCACAAGTCTCCCGCTCATCTATGAGCTTCTCTGGGAGTTTGGAAAAGTCCTTTTCCGCCTCAATGAGGAACCCGACGAAGTCCCTACAGGCCAGCAGGTTGTTGATGGATTCCGTGTCAAATGTGACCTCTGGCCCCATTCCTTGAGAAGCGATCTCCTTGAAGATCTGGGTGGTTTCATCAGCTTTCCTTAAAGTGAAGGAAGGAGTAAGCAACCCTGGTGACATATTAAGAACAATTCGTTCCATTTGGTGCATCGCATCCAGGGCTTCTTCCTTGACTTTGTCAATCTTTTCTAGAATGAATTCTAGCTAATCCACCCGATAGTCCAGAGTGGACATGATTTTGTTGAGGGCCCTTGGGTGGCCGAAGACGCCGAACTTGACTGGATCTTCGGTGAGCAGTCGAACATTTGTTGGAAGGCCTCGTCAGCGATCTAGCATGTTCCAACTCTTCTGATATGGGCCTTGCTAATGCTTGGAGATCTTTATTCACCTTACTGATATTCAGGTACAAGTCGAGAGAACTCGCGATCACTTTTCACCTTTGTCTTTGAGGATTTGGCTCCTCCAAGCGAAAGCGGCCATACCTCTCGCTCGCCGATCTTGGCATACTCATTAATTTTCTCCTAGGTGAGAAGCTCGAAGTCTTAGCGGCGATTGTGGGAGCGCACTACCCATCTTACGTAAGGATTGGAGCGAGATATTTGTTTTGCTCCTTTAGTTGCCTTTTCTCTTCCTTGGTTTCTGAAGCTTTTTGCAGGGGCGTCAACTATGGAAAGAGCCTCCCCCTGAAGACTTTCGGAGGATGTCCCCATTGTGACTTGGGTCACAGTAAAATCTGTCGGAGACAGATCCTTTTTCTCTTTGAGAGGATTGGACTATGCAATTTCCATAACTCTCTCCCCTACAACATTTTGAGAGAAGCGCGTGTGCTTCGCTTCTTTGCCCCCTTAGATGGGATTACGGAAAATTCCATCGGGCGATGGAACTTTCCTCTTCGTTGACTTAGCTGAGAGATCCATGCTAGACCTATGGTAGAAGGACCGGAAACAGAGGAGGGGGTAGATGCAAAGAGAAGAGGGGAAAACGTGGAGACATGTGGTGGCGGCATTGAGAGAATAGCCGAAGAAGTGCCCACGGAGGAAAGGGAAACTACAGGCGTGGAAGACATAGGAGGGGAAGGGAGCTCGGAGATGAGGGAAGAAATGGAGGAGGACAGATCGGTGAGGGAAGAGAAGATGGATGAAGAGGCGAGGGGAACAGTAGAAGAAGGGGAAGAGGACACAACCAAAGGGATGGTCGCTTGAGTCGCTCGAGGAGGGTAAGGAAGAGAAGAAGGGATGGAAAGGACCTCAGTTGTTGTAACAATGCCAACATCCTGAGTGGATGGGCCAATGGGAATATCCTCTTCTGCTTCTTTCTCTTCCGGCGAAGCCGAGTTATTACTGTTCTAGTATTGTGGAAGGAGGACTTTCAGAGCTTCATCTTGGGTGGTGCTTGACTCACCCTCTATACCTTTGCCTTTAACTTTAGGCTACTTTTTGGATCGTGGAGGTGCGTTACCCAGTGGGGAGGTTGTGAAATCAACCCCGAGGTAGATTAGGCCGTTCATCCGGCACCAATGTTCTGTCCTCCGCAAAGTCTCCTTAACCCTCTCCTCAATTGTCTGAGGAGCCTTAGTTCTATCAATGGCCGGAAAGGGCCAATCGTCCCCATCTGTATCAGTATATACCTTGTCTACTTCATCTTCTGTAGTCTGGTAGCCTTTGGGGACAATGGCTACCCCATATTGGACGATTTCTGCCAAGGCTAGGCGAGAATGATCCTTTCTTCTGAGCTCCACCTCATGGATGATGTCAATGTAAATGTCCTCGATCTGAGGGATGTGGATTGGATCAAGCTTAGCCCTCGGCAGACAGCTCCTTGGGTCAAAGGTAGGCCTGGATGGGAAGTCATGTTTTAAATTGAGTAACTCCAGCTCTGTGAACATTTCCTTCACCTTGTGGTGGGTAGAGCATGTATATCGGCCCACTGTGAGGGGGAAAGTAGTTCCACCTTTCTTCCTTTTCAGGCATTTTTCGTGATATGTGATTAGTTTTGCCTTGGCACTCCAAATAGATCAACTTAGGCCCAACATACCTTGGTAGCCTAGTTGGCTCTCCCAAAAAGTTGGCCCTTAGATAGGTGAATGTAGGGAACTGAGTAAACAGGGCCCCCCATTTCTCAATGACTGCTACTATGTTTTTGGTCGTGAGACCATAAGTCATGTTCGGCCTCAGTAGGTAGATGATGTGATAGAAAAACACATCGTTAACTTTTGTGAATTGGGAGATGCTATTCTCCAGCCTCAATTCCGGGTAGTACTCGTATATCTTGACCTGAGGCCAAACTCCACTCCGCGTCAGGCCTGGATAGTCCCTCGCTGATGCTGCAGCGTAGACCACGTAGGAGTTCATATGGAATGCCCCTGTTGTGCTGAATTGTTGTAGCTGCTCAGAGATTGTACTGCTTATAATTTCTCCCCAGCAAAAGCGCTGATCAGGCATATTCTTGTTCATGGTCTCTAAGTACCGCAGCATCCATTTATGGAAATAATGGGCGTTAGAAACCCCAAGACCACCTTTCAGGAACGTAATGGTATCGCCGAGCTCTTCTCGAGAAGTCTTTGCGGTGGATGATTTGGGGCCACCGGGTTACTACCTTTTTGTTTTTCAAGTAGACCTCATTCATTAGCTGCATACATGCGATCCTCATTGTCATCCCGTGCCTTAATGCATTCCACTTGGCTGACGGCCACAAAGTGCCGGTGGTGAGGGATGCCGAGTATTATCTCAAAGTGACAGGAAGTGAGGTTGATGACTACCTCACCCTTGTTGTTTTCGACACATCTTGTGTCTTTGTTGTAACTTTGGGAAAAAGCACCATCAAGAATTCATTATTGACGACGCTGACTGGGATTCCGCTTGCAAAGTGCAGGGCACTACCGATCAATTTGTCCATCCATGGACTCCTTGTGACTTTCTGAGTTCTAGCCCAGAATTCCTCCATATCAATATGCCCTAATTCTGAATCTCTGACGTCCATGCTGCACTCGGCCTGAGACTCGGGCATTCTGACCCTCTGATATTTATATTTCATCTCTTCTTCTATAAGTTTGGCCTTGCCTTTGGACTTGGTGGGTCTCTTCTTGGATGTAGACATATGTTCTTTCGAACTCGATTCTTGATATGCATGAAGAAGAAGCGAGACCCAATCCAAAAAGGTTGAATTAGCCATTTGATCCTCCATTGAAATGTTAGCAGAAGAAAGAGTTAGATATTTTTAGGCTCAGGGCGCAGGAAAATTGCAGCTTACGGGGCTAAATAGGTAGGGCACACAGGAAAGGGGTGTGGCAAAGGTTAAACTGGCGCCAAAGGCGCATGGCGCATGCATCTTTGCAGAGTGCATTTTATAAAGGCACATATATTTTTCATGTTGCATTGGGATTTGGTGCGCCAAAGGGAATATGGTGCGGCGCATGAAGGGGGTTTGCACAACACGAATGTTACTGTAAGGAGGGATGCGCCTGCGCTTTTATGACTTTATACTTGGCGCGAGTAAAGCCGGTGTTGCATAGATCTTTGGGTGCGCCATTGGTGCATGGAAATGTGATGCGATAGAGAAGGTTGGCGTGCCCTAAGGGTGCAGAAGTTCATGATGCAGCAGACAAAATGGGTGCGCCATTGGCGCGGGTTTTGTTCATGTTGCAAGGGGGACAGATGCGCCATGGGGGTGCAACTGTTCATAGTGTAACAAGACGCACTTTGTGCACCCAGGAAAAAGCAGTCCTCTTTATTCCTTCTTGTCTTTTACAGGGTTATTGGGCAATGAAATGGCTCATCAAAAAGGAGATAAAACCATGCTTTTAGACAGGTTCCCCTACCAGCAGATCTGGACAGAGGGGGAGGGATATGGGAAGATAGCAGAAGGAGGAGGATCTTGATATTTCAAACTTCAGGCACAAACTAAAACCAGACCACCAAGCACAAAGAACCAAAACGCAAAACATGAGAAAGAGAAAAGAACCTCTCACCTGGACAAATAGCAAAAATTGTGCAACGGGTCCACAAGGCGTTGAAAACGACGGGCGAATGGCAGAGCTCGAGAAAAAATCATGTGCTTTACTGATCGAGACAATGACATTTGTGGGCACGCAAATTTTATATATAGGTGAGCTGGTCATAAATGCGCCACCCACTTTGTAAAGGGTGCATCAAAGTTGCTGTATCGACACGGGAAGGCATGCGCCCTTTGGCGCACCAAAGCGCCTACCAACATGAAATTAAGCGCGCCTTTGGCGCACCGAAAGGATGTCGACATGGGATTATGTGCGCCCTTTGGTGCACCAAAAAGGGCGCAACAAACGTTGTGTTAACACGAAGGCGCATGCGCCTTGGCGCACGTAGGGAAGACTCAACATACTTTGGCGCACGAAAAGGCGTGTTGACCTTTGACAAAAAAAGTATGCGCCAAAGGCTTAAAAGGGGGCGCACCAAAGGCTTAAAAGGGGGCGCACCAAAATTTGGTGTTACATAGTAATTCCATGCGCCATCCAAAAAGGACTAAGTTCGGAAAACAGACCCTCCCGGAAAGGGATTTTACGACGTTCCGAACACACGGGATCCCTAGTGAGGGATCAAAACAAAATTTTTGGTATGGTTATCGGTAAAATTGCCCTTGTCAATTTTACGGGATAACAAATTCTAGGATCAATTTGTTCACGGATTAGTTCCTCTCCATACTCAACATCATCTTATCTTATCTAGCTCAACTCATCTAATCTTGTCATCCAACATATATGTCATCTCCTCCTCCTATGACCACATTCATGGCCATATATGTGCTTCCCTTGAGAGCACCATGGCTTTACGTAAAGACCACCGTTGTGGATATATTTTTGCCTATCTTAGAGGCACCATATCCTCACCATAAGCCCACTTTTATGGCAATTATTATCACTTACGAGGTGTTGTACATATCTCATCTAGTCTGAATTTATCTTCACCTCATCTGAAGTCCACTTTTGTGGCCATACTTATCCCTCCCTTGGGGGCCATTTACTCTCATTCTAAGTCCACTTTTGTGGACATATTTGTGCTCCCCTTAGGGCACCATATTTTCATTCCAAGTGAACATCTCTTCATCTCATTAGGGACACATTTTTTCTTCGTTTCTTCATTGTAGCACATAGTTTTTATCTCCACTCATCTACAAGCTCTAATCCAATCCTATCCTAACATGAATTTAATGTTGATAACCTTGTCCTCAAATAAAATCATAACATCACCACTCTAGAAAGGATCCAACATGGAAAGTTTTCCCCTAAGTGGATTATACCATACATTATCACGCACAATTATGGGTCAGAGCCTATCGATTGGCCTCCCTTGATGGTAAACTAGAAGTGGAACCTCTTAATGTGTTGCACTTATGACCATTCTATTGTTATCATACCAATTAATGAGCATTGATTCATATCCTTAGATCATTCCTCCATTTTATCCTCTTCCATATTTCATTGTGATGATTAGGAATTATGTGGTCTACCGACACTTCTTAGATCTGACCTTAAATATGGGCGTCATGGTTCTTCCTGTAGCATATTCCTTATGGATATGTTCTCCCCTTTGTTGATAACTTTGTGATCATTAAATCCATCACCCTCTTCTTCACCTATTGGAACCATGCAAAGGTTCCAGGGGTTTTTCTTATACATTCATTATCCCCTTCTATGTGTTTTACCTAGCTATTCTTAGTTCTTCCTCGTGTATATTCAAAATTCATGGATTTTCTTCTCAAAAAAAAAAGTTATTAAAAGCATACTACTCCCTCGAAGGACAATTGTTCAAAAAAGAAAAAAAAAAAAAAAAAAAGAAGCATAAAAATCAAATTCAAAAGTAAATCAAAACCTCGAAGGACAAATATCATATATCATTCTTTCTATCTATATTATGTATAAAGTAGACCATACCCTTGAAGGATGGCTACTATTTTGTGTCATGGCATTGAAGGCTTCCCGCATTGATCATCCTTCCATTTTATTAGCATCCTAAGAAAGCTTCCTGCATTGATCAACTTTCTTCTAGCAAACTTCCCGCATTGATCAATTTTCTCTTTCCCTTCTCAAAGTTGGGGCATATATTTAGGTAGCACCACTTACAGAGAACCCTCTTCCCATGTACAAGTTACATCACAAACCCCTTTGTCGTGTCGACACTAGGTTTATGAGTTCATTTCATCTATGTTTCCTTTTGATCTTTGATATAGCTAACTATCGTTAGTTATTTTCTAACATTTATTTTGGCTACATGTGCCTTGTGTTATTCAATCCCCTCTCATTTATCTCCAATGCACTTGGAGGCATCTTTTCCTCGCACGTTCCTTGATATGATGTAGTATCATTTGTACCCATGGGTCACCATTGTTAAGTTGTTTTTATCCTAAACCTTGTTTCCACATCTATCTCGTATATTTCCTTTAATACAAAACATACCACTATAATTATTTATATCCAATGTTATAATATATTATACATGATAATTAACCATCTAATCATACATTTATTTCATCATCATCATCAAATATAAATTAAAAAAATATGCATTTCATCACATCACATTTTTTCATCACATTTAACATAAACATCATCAAATCTAAAAACATATATATATAACCATCATCATCACATCATGCATCCAACTTATCACATCACATAATAAACATATAATCTAGTAGAAAAAAATCAAAATCATATATAATTTTTCAAAACTAAGTGTATCAATACGTCATAGTTGGCCTTTAATGGCCCTCTCTCAAAGAAGAGATATCATCAAAATTGGTAAAATATACGTCTGATATCCTTAGGTCCACTCCTCTAAGGGTGGGTACAACACCTAATCCTTACGCATTACCACCGCCCTCGTGGCCTCCCTCTTCTTTTTGTGGCTGAGCCACACTCACTGTACTCCTAGACAACCCTGCATCACCTATCACTATCCTCTGTAGATGCTCCCAGTACCACAGTGTCTTTGGTAGCTTCTCAAACAAGATCCCCTCATAATATCTAGCCTCTACGGTTGGGGATCTTTATTTTCCCATGAAATACATGATGATAGGTTCCACCTGTCATGATCCATGTGGTGCTTTACCTAGGCACCACTAATCGACTCTATCACAAGAATAGCTGGTAGATCTCCAAAATAGGCCATGTAGGCCTCCCTCTATTTATAGTACCGATCTCTATCCCGATAAAATTAGTCTCTCTCCTACATGAATGCATCCCTCTATTATATATTTGAATCTACCTCTACATGCATATGGTCTCTCTCTACTCACATTTGGTCCAACTCAGCACGCAATCAAGACACCTCCATGGACTCTCCAAAGACCACCTTCTCCACCACTCCCTAGAGTCACCTCTATCTCAACCTCCATCTCCTCTATATATTCCTTGTCCTCATCTCCTCTCTCACTAGTAGTCCGAGCTATCCTAGTTGTGGTAATCAATCACCAAATCCCACTCC
The DNA here is from genome assembly GCA_018340775.1 of Taxus wallichiana var. yunnanensis. Taxonomy (NCBI): domain Eukaryota; kingdom Viridiplantae; phylum Streptophyta; class Pinopsida; order Cupressales; family Taxaceae; genus Taxus; species Taxus wallichiana. The sequence continues at coordinate 194,834,824 of CM031241.1, forward strand.
AACTCCTACATCATCATCATCATCCCAAGGTGTTGACACCTCCTCCAACGGATCTGTCATGTCGTGCAATGGTGTCTCCCTGTCTAACTCCTCCCTCTTATAAAAAATTAGATCCTAAGGCACCGTTTGGATGACTCCAAAATGTCATCACACTCGGTCAAACTATATGGCCTCAATCATCTCCATCCGTCTCCCCGCACCCACCTCATTCGCCTCATATCATCGGCCAACTCTTGTCTACCCCCTAACCATACAAGGAACTCTTGATACATCCATCATATGATATGATCAATATCAAGATCATCCAACCTATCAACATACCAATCCACACTCCTCTCACTTTTGTATCCAAATTCCCGATTGTCCCTCTGTCTCAAAGATCCTAGAGCTATCTTTATATGGTCTCTAGGAACCCATGGAATCCTTGGTGGCCGGATCACCACAATGTTCTCGTAGGCCCAAATGTGAAGTAAGAAGCCTACGTCAAATATTGATCTCCTTCCTGCCCTGTACATCAATAGCTCATGGTAAAAATGAGCTAACAAGTAAGTCCCAAAAGAAATTATTTTCCAGTGATCTACTATATCTACAACCACACTAGTTAGCACCCATGGAAACCGTACTCCTCCTGAGTCTGACAATACATAACATGATGCTACCATCATAACCAAGCAGATCAATGAGCTGCGAGGTATGCCTACCTCATACCTTAGCTCACATGAGAATGACCCTAAAGAGAATCTGATATGGGATGCATCGGCTCTAAATATTCATGTCAAAACTATCAACCTATTATCACCAATTATGCAGACTTTCTGCTCTCCCTAAATAGGTAGCTTGAGGATGTGGTTTAAATTCTCCAGGGTCCTTATCCTAAACTAGAATGTCCCCATCTCGTATGTCCCATCTCTTTACTAATGTGGTCATAAATCCCACATATTGTGGGATCCTATGATAATTCCTGAATCCACCTAACCCCACTACGGATAGATGATCCCACTCGGCATCTGTAACATCCCCTTTGATATGCTCATAAATAGTTGAAACTTGTTCTCTCAAATATAGGGTCTCCCTGGCCTACAATCAGAAATAAAACATGCATACATTATATCGACGATACAAAATCCATTCAAAATTCATCCAAAATCCAATTTAACCCTAAATTAATCAATCCAACCATATCCGACCTCGACCCGGGTTGGGTCGACATGTTTACTGGTCAATCGACGTACCTAAGGGCTGGATTGACGTCGACCTCTTTGGGTTGCCACCGACCACCCTAGCATTATCCATTTTTTACAAAAAAATTTGCAAAAAAAAAAATTAAACATAAATTTAATTAAAAACAAGTTTGGGTTTTGTTACTCACCATATTATGCACCCTCTTGTTTCCTCATTGCTCTACGGCCTTCATTTCTCTATTTTCTCTTTAATCACTCTGATCTCTCTTGTAAATTTTACACATCAAAATGAGCATCATCAGCCAACCCCATGCTTATATAGCCACCGAAACCCAATTGTGGTTGACCCCCTTGGTCACTTTGTTGATTTGACCTAGTCATCGTCGACTCCTTGCAATAATTATTTTTGACTTTACTTTTCCTCATCTTCCTTGCATCCTTTCCTAGGGCATCATCTAATGTTGACCTTCAAGTCCGCGTTTATAGCCATCTATATTCTTCGTTTAGGGAATTTTGTTTCAATATTTTGCATCTTCTCGTGTATCATCTAAAAGTCCACATTTGTGGCCATATTTGTTTTCCCTCTGGGCATTTTTATCCAATATTCAAAATATCCCTTTATACACTCTAAGTCCACCTTTGTGGCCATATTTACCCCTCCTTTAGGAATTTTATTTCACATCTTATATAATCCACGCACAAAGTCCACCTTGTGGCCATACTCATTCCCCCTTGGGACATTTTACTTATCCGTTCACTTCCTATTTTCCTTTATGGCCATACTTATCCCCCTTGGGGCATATTATTTCACCACCCATTTTCCAATTTGCCTTCTTGGCCATTTTTTTGTCCTATATTGGGGTAGCATTATTTTCATCCTCGTCCCTTGCAGAGACACATACATTTTCACTTGATTCCTCACGTCAAAAGGATTTTGCATACTTTTCACATACTTTGATGTTTGCCTATGACCCATTGGTCATCTTAGCTTGCATCCATATTGTAGTGTTTTTTTCCACTCACTCACCTATAGAACATTATCACCATCTCGATTGAGACCACAATCATCCCTTATCAAAGTGATATCAAAGTCACCGCCATGATGTTTATTGTTATTGTGATCCTTTTTCTTGGGTCATCTTGCCTTGGTTATGATTTTACCCATCTTTCTTCACCCACCCGACCTTCATCATCTACCTTTTTCAAGTGTGTCATTGATTTCACATGGCATCATTGATCCCCGTTTAAGGGGATTTTGTCATCAATCCTTCTTTATCCTTCATCTTACTTTCTCATCATTTTTATCTCATGGCTTACTACTGCAAAACAACTCAACAAAAGGGGCAAATGTAAACACCCAAATTTGGTATCTCTACCCTTATATACCCACATGCGCATATTTTACCATTTTCTTAATACATCCCCCCTTTCTTTAACTAAATGCCAATTTATTAGCTCAACCTTATTATTTTTTATTAATAAACATTAATTGATTATTTTTAATTAATTAATTAATATCCCACCTTTCCCTAATGGAATTTTTATTTTGGATGCTTTTATCCTAAATCTACATCCCTATGCTTTTTCTTAGCTTTTATCCTACCTATCTTTATCCCCTAACTACCCATGACACATACCTAAACAACCTATTCCCGCCTACAAGCTTTAAAGCACTTTTCATCCCTCAAAAACCTAAAATCCCAACCAAAAGCACAAAATCCACCCCTTTGGGGAAAATTTCCTCGTAGTCAGAGATGACCCAACCTAGTTGCCATCAACCCTATAAAATAGAGTGATTCCTTTCCAAAAATGACAAGATGCATATGAATATTCAAGCTTCCTTGTGACTTGTGAACTCTTTCTCATGCATGAGCATTCCTATAATAGTTATAGACCTCTGGGATCTCCTTTTAACGTGCTTGCATTGCTTGCTAACATCCTTCGTGAGATTATCATAATTTTTGTGTTGTTTATTCAATTATTATCATATTATCATTATATTTCTTGTATCTAACATTTTTCAGGGCCAAGTCAACTTCAGCAACACTCAGAGCCTCATTTTTAGCCTTCTCTTCTAGATTCTTTGCTTGCATGTTGCCTTTTTTCTCCATCTACCTTCAGCCTTGTCCAAATCTACTACAATCATCATCAACCCACCTTAGTCTCCATCTACCAAGGTCCTATTTGTCAAACATCTTGGCCAAATTATTGTTTTCTTTCATTTTCTCTACCTTTCTATCCCATAGATCATTTTGCAAGTCATCTCACAACATGCACAGGCCTATATTACCTTCCAATTTTCATTCATATCTTGTAGGTTTGCATATTTCCCTATCAGGTTCAAATATTCTCTCCCATGTCATTTTCAACCTACCTCTACATAGTCCGGTCGTCAATCAACACGAGATAGGTATTATTTAATTTACATTTATGCATGTCATATTAGTGCTTAGATCAATATTTATCACTTTCAGATTTAGTAGTATTTATGTTTCTACATGTTATCTGCTTATCTATCCTTTACTTCGATTTTGTTTATCAAACGGGGTTGAAATCTATAAAAGGAATTTAACACTTCTTGGAACCAGCTTCAATGGGTAACCCCCGCATATACCATCTAATCCATTTTTCTTGTTTGCATTTTTATCAATTTTGTAGTAAGGATTAGTAATTTTGTGCTCGTTCATCCATATCACACATTTGAGGTACCATAAACCCTCCATATTTTGATTTGTTTAGCTTTATTTAGTAGCTAACATCATTAATTTGAATCAAATGAGAAAACTACAACACTAGTATACCGGTGAAGGAAACCCCGATGTATTTCTGTGCGCTATAGAAGCACAGTGGAAGGATGAGGGTGACAGAAGAAATATGTTGTTTTATACCCTGTGTGGGACAACAACGCATTGGTGGACTACACACATAGATAACCTTTTAGAATGTCGAGAGGTACAAATTGTCTTTTCTACTAGGTTTCTAAGGAAAAATGTACCTTCTCGATATGTTAGTTCCATGGGAAGGATTATGCTTCACACCACATTCATGAGAGACTCTAGACAAGGGGCATCAAGCCTTGCTTGTCATCACTCTAGGTACATAATTTCTATACCACTCTAAGCATTTACATGTGCACATGGTATGTTCATGCAGAGATAATAAGAGTGATAATTAATTGGTAGGAGATGACCTTAGGTATGATTCAGACCTTTGACTATTTTTCTACTAAACCTTCGGTGAATGAAGCATTACATATTGTGAAGTTCCTTACGATTGGGCATCGCACAAAGGCTGAGGAACTCCTATTAGATATGTTTGGAGAGTTATATTTGGAGCGTGCTTTGAAAAAGAAGAGATAGATGAGGAGCATCTTGGGTGTGCCTGGCTAGAAAAAGAAAAGGGTAAGCTGGTTTACATGATTGATGATGAGGAAGTAGAGAATTTGGATGTTGATCACACTATAGGTACACATGAGGTATTAGATAGTGCTAATGAGAAGGCGTGTGGTTATCATGAGCCTATGAAAATGAAGAAGGTCAACATTGGGATAGATGCAGTGCCTAATGAAGCAATTAGTGGTGACTATTGGTCCGAAAAGGAGGTGGCAAAGATTATTGAGCTATTTCACAACTTTAGGATTGATTTCCAAGGCTATCATGAGTTTAAGGGAGTGTGTCCCTCTTTGGGAGAGATGAGGATCAAGTTAAAGGAAGGTTCAAGTTCGGTTTGCAAGAGGCCTTACAAGATGAGTCCTAATTTATGCGTCAAAGTCAAGGAATAGATTGATAAGATGTTAAAATTTGGAATCATTGAGTCCATTGAGGAGTCGAGTGGGTTAGCCCCATGGTGATAAGCATAAATAAAGATGGTAAAATAAGGATCTATGTGGATTACAGAGAGTTGAATGTTTCTTGTGTCATGGACCCTTTTTCACACCTTTTACAGTGGAGATCTTGGAGGCGTTACAGAAACTAGATTTACTCTCTCACTTATGGATTCTTTGGTTATCATCAACAGTGAATTTCTAAAGAAGACCAAGAAAATACAACTTTCACCACTGAGTGGGGAATTTTTTTGTATATAGTTATGTCATTTGGGTTGAATAATATGCATGTAGTCTTTTTGTGCATTGTTGTACAAGCATTTGAGGACATTATACACAAGTGTTTATTGGTTTATTTGGATGATTGGAGTGTATATGGGATGGTAAAAGGTCATTGTGATAATTTGAGACTTATATTTGAGAGGTGTAGGTAGTTGAGCATCTCTCTAAATATTAAGAAGTGTATCTTTGTGAAACCCTTTGGAACTTTGTTGGGACATATTATATGCAAAGAAGGTTTGTTTGTAGATCATGCTAAGGTCATAGTTGTCTTAGACTTAGAGGATCCTACTAATCAGAGTGAGGTGTATGGGTTCTTAGGACATACAAGTTACCAAAAAAATTTCATTATGGGATATGTTGAGATTGCCACGCCCTTGGAAGAATTACTTAAAATCAAAGGAAATTTCCATTAGAATGAGGCAGAATAGCTAGTGTTTGAGACATTGAAGAAAAGACTTACTTCTGCACTCATCTTTTGCTTTCCTTCTTGGGATAAACTATTTCATGTACATGTTAATGCCTCTATAATGGCCATTGGCACAGTGTTAGCACATCTAGATGATGGGATTATCAATCATCCTATTTTTATTGTGAGAAAGAACTTAAAACCAAACTAAGCAGAATTATACAACTACAGAGCGTGAAGCATTGTCCATGATTTACACGCTGCACAAGTTTAGACAATACTTTTTTATAACTCCTTTTATCTTTTATACATAGAACATGGTACTTAAGTACTTGGTTAATAAGCCCATTTTTAAGGGGCGCATATGTCGGATTCTCTTGTTTCAAGAATTTAACTTTACCGTGGTAGTAAATCCGGGAAAGAGAAATTCCAGAATAGATCATTTATCAAGAATTAACTCAGGCGAGGACATAAAAATCATTAAGGATACAATTATGGATGACCGATGTTCACATTTATCCACACACCCATTGATTTGGAAGATATTACTATGTTTTTCCATACTTGGTGTGGCACCTGAAGGGATTAAGAGCTTAGAGAAGAAACAAATTTCCATACGCATCACGCCTTACATGTTAATTAGTGGAGATTTATACAAGTTAGGTCATGATGATATTTTGTGTCAGTTTTTACTCGAACATGAGAGTGAAGCTATAATGGAGGAAGCTCATGGTGGAGTTGCAGGAGGACATTATGTATGAAATGTTATCGTACGTAAGATTTTTTGGCTAGCCTTTGGTGGGAAACACTATATAAGGATTGTAAAGAGTATGTCAGGGCATGTGATCATTGTTCAGTGCCTTGGGAAGCCTGTACATAAGGATGAAACTCCTTTGAGATCGATAGTGAGCATATAACCTTTTGAGAAATGGGAAATAGAATTTGTGGGTCCTATTTCCCCACCTTCACGTAGGACTAGATAGCACTATATTATTACATGTATAGATTATCTGACCAGGTGGGAAGAGGTAGTGCCTACGAAGTATTACACGACAACTACCATAACAAGGTTCTTATGGGAAAACATTATCAGTAGGTATGGATGTCTATTGAGCTTGACAAGTGATAGGGGAACACACTTTTTGAATGAGACTACTAGAATGTTATTAGTTGAGTTTATGGTGGTGCATCATAAAACAACACTCTATCACCCACAAGCCAATGGTAATGTTGAGTCTTTCAACAAGATATTGGGACACACATTGAAAACGATCTGTGATGTTGGAAGGAAATACTGGGATGATAAAGTCTCTTCTTTACTTTAGGCATACAGGACAATTTACAAATTATTGAACAAATTCATACCCTTTCAGTTGGTGTTTGGCATAGAGGTTATTCTACCGGTGGAATTTATGTTACCCTCCCTGCATATTGTGTGTGTGGGAGGACTGGATGATGAATAAGACCTTGAAGATCATATAGAAAAAATGATGTAGTTGAATGAGAGGTGTGTCATCGCATGTTGGAGCTAGAAGATGTAAAAGGCCAGGTAAAAGGCATGACATGATAGGCATATTAAGAATAAGTAGTTTGAGGTTGGACATATGGTTCTTCTTTATGATTCCAAGTTTGTGCACCACCCTGGGAAATTAAAGGTTCATTGGTTGGGACCGTATGTGGTGACATATATACTTGATTTAGGTGCTTGTAAGTTACGGCACTAGATGGGACTCGCTTTCTTGTTACTTTAATAGGAGTAGGTTGAAGCCCTATTATAATTAAGTCTTCTTGGTGTTTGTAATAAGGAAATATTTCCATTTTAGATTATGTTTCCCTTTAATGCATTTTATTTATGTGTTTCTTTTCATCATTGCTATTTTTTGTCCATTTAGTTCAATGTTTTGTTATAGTAAGCGTACTTATGCACCCGTAGTTGATTACTATCTATTGAATTCATGCATAGAGAACCACACATACTTTTAGTGTGGGGTGGATCGGAAATAATAAGTAATTAGTGTTATGTTACTGATTGGTGAGTGCAAAAAAAGAAAAGCAGTGCTTGAATTGAAGGTATTTAAGTAAAAATTCTCATATTTAATACCACACGTAGATGGATGGAGGTGCAATGTAACTCAAGGTAGGTAGTAACATTGGAAAACTAGTTAGTATGAGGCACATTAGATAGGTACTTTGGTGCATGGAGGCGTGCGTAAGAAAATATGTGGCCAAGAAGTAGTGGGCACACCAGAATTTTATGAATGAGGCATGGAAGAATACGGCGTGACATGTGGAAGAGTGAAGGAGCGGAATTAATTTCATGTGCGGTGGTGGTTGAGGAAAAATTAATGTGGGAATTTTGAAAAACCTATAAAATTTGGTGCTTATAACATTATTTTTACCTTGCATCCTTTGAGCTATCAAGTTGTGAAGTGCGATGAAGTGTGTAGTGTGAAGAGTGAGCTATTGAATGGAGAACTAGGTAAATTCATGGCATGGCATTGACAAAGCTCCGCGTACAAGTGTGTTTGAGCTTGTCATGTGGGTGAGGAAGAAAGATTCATGTAGTTAGGGTTTTAAGGAGGTAGATTTGTGGCTAGGGCACATTAGGGTGCGGGAAATAGAAGGGAATCAATGATTAGGAGGATTTGGAAGCATACATTAAGAATTAGTACCATGAGTTGTTGATACCTACGAAAGACTAGCGCGTTTATTGTTGAGTTAGTTTATTATTCTTTCATTCTTTCTATAAATTTTTGTTGTACTCATTTTTTGTTCTTTGAAGATGGAAGTTGGATGACCACATTGCCAGGGGTGGCAATGAAGCTAGTGTGGGGTAATTTTTACTGAAAAAATTATATCTAAGTATCAAAAGAACATTTGATAGTGGTGTGAAGGAAGGAGGCACGGAAGTCGACAAAGTTACACCCTACAAATTCGCGCCCAGGAAGATAAAATTTGGGACTTAACCATTTTTACATGTTATGAGATAAAAATAAACATGGATTGATGAGCACGTATTATATAAAGATAGAATATTTTGCGTGAAGAAAAATCTATTTTGGGGACAAGAAGAAGTGCAAGAGTCGTGCATAATTCAAGATAATAATAGGATGCAAATTTAGTGGTATTAATAGATATTCTATTATTATGAAAAGCCTACATACTTCTTTAGTTTTTGTTGTAATGGTGCATGGATATTTTGAGCATGTAGCCTATTTTGAGAATGCATGGGAGGTGAAGGTAAATTTCCACCCCCTATATATGTATTGATTTGCATGGTTTTGAGAGAGACAGATGTATTAGAGTTATGTTGTTGGCTTACGAGTGTGCATGACTTATGATGGTATTTTGGTTATGTATCCAACTACTATGTTTTATGGTGGATTAATATAATGGATCATTGTGTATTATTACTAGTTATTGATGTTTCTTCTCATGGTTATTTTATGGTAAACCTGATCTTGATCCCTATTTGATTCATTATGCACTTTGGTTGTGAATTAGTTGTTGTTATGCTTTATACTTAACTACTTATTATGGATATGAAATATATGAATGATCATGCTAACTTATTGACAAAGCTGGTATAAAAATAGGTACCTAGTACCTTTTCATGCTTTGAGTGAGTTCTCATATCTATCTAAGTGATGTGCTAGCGTATGTAGGGTTTCGAATAAGAAATATAGACTATAAAGTGAACCTTCCCTGATGTGGGTGCCCAGTCCTATATTGTTTATGAGTTCCATAATTTCCAATGAGCATCAAAGATGTTGTTTACAACATGTCCTAGTATTTTACCTTCCCATATCACTCCTAGTTAAATCAGAAATCAGCTAGGTCCTCTTATCTCCCTCTCTTGCTTAGGGTTTTACATCATACATGCTTGTTTTCTTGTGTCTTACTTTGTATATTAGCACTTGTACATCATTTATTATAGTAGTTACTCTGTAATAATATTTAATTCAGTTTATATCAAATCATTTAGTGAAAAAAACTCACTCAAACCCTACCTTATTAGAATGCATCTAAATTTATCCCTTCTTGAATCCATGGATCAATCTTCTTATCCCTCCTATACTCCAACCAAGGTTTCTAGCATTGTTGCCACTGTTGTTGATTTTATGTGGGTCCGTACTAAGCATCCTCCCTACTTCATTACTCCAATGCCTGATCCAACCATCAATGTAGTCACCACTCATCACACTCGGCCTCCTAAATCTCCACCTATTTCTATCCCGCCACCTATTACTTCTATAGTTCCTACCACCACCTCTAAAGGTTATGACATCATTGAGCAGCTTAAGAATACACCAGCCAAAATATCTCTTTATGATCTCTTATGCAGTGCACCCAATTTTTTTCATACATTAGAGGCCTCCTTTGTACTATCTAGATTGAAAGTAATAATTCACTTGTTTCCTTTACCCATCTCATTCAATCCCTCAAAATCTACCACATGTCATATCCTTTAGTGATGAGAATATCCCTCCCTCTTCCACTTTCAATCCATTTTCTCCTTTGCTTAAGAATGCCACTATTAGTTCCCATTATATTAAGTGTGTACTCATTAACAATGGATTTTCATCAATCTATGCTCTCTCTCATTACTCGTGTAATTACACATTCCTGATAACCTAATCACCAAATCATGGGTTCAAGTTCACGGTTATGATTCCACTACTCGCACATGCCTTGGTGTCATCACCTTACCTCTACAAGTTGGACCTAAAACCCTTCCCACTCCATTTTATGTCATTGACACATCATTTAAGTTCAATTCTTTACTTGGTCGACCATGGATTCACGTTGTGTATGTTTTCCCTTCCATTGTTCATCGATGTGCTAAATTCCTACATGATGGCTATGAGCACACAATTTCTATTGAACCTAAACCATTCAAATTATTCCGCATAGACCTAGACACACCACCATGCACATACCTCTACTTCAGCCTATTATATACCATAATATCGGTACATATTATGTTGGTTAATCTAGTTCTTCACATATTTCTTTACTTCCACATGCCTCTCATCCATTCCTACACATACTACTAATCTCATATCCCCCACCATGTCTACTTCCATAACTACCACTAGCCCACTTGTCATGGCTCCTCTCACTCCTACATTTGGCTCCACTCCTACCAATATCCTTGACAATGCTATCCAACAAGATAATGCCATCACAAAAGAATCCGAGGATGATTTTTATGTCGTAGATCTTAATGATGACACATTGCATGATATAAAATTTACTCCTCTTCAAATAGATTAATCCTACTTCTAGGATACATTTTTTGTTATTATCCCTAGTGGATATCAATTCAAAACACCCCCTTCCTCCACTAATGCCATGGTACCTTCCTAGGAAACCTTCCATACATTGGACATATTCCAACCTACTGCATCTCCCAAAATCTACTCTATGTCATAGCTTGATCCCTTCACATACACTCTTTTCATACATGACTCTTATTGGCCTCATATTCCATTCGACCCCACTTTCTTTGACATTTTTTCATGTATCATGGCTTAACATGCCTAAATTTAACATTTTCTAATATCCTCCCCCACCTTACTCCCCTCACCTTTATCACAGATGTGTACTTGTTACTTCTTCCTATGGCCTTCACGTCTTCCATTTATCAGTCTTCCTTACACGTACTCCATATTCCTCTCCACTCACACTTGGATAGTCTTGGCTTGACTACACTGATGGCATTTTGGATCAATCATATTCATATCACATTTCCCATGCCTTTTTCTGCATCTCTATTTATAAAGATTATTTCCTTAGCTATACTAAAAATATAAATTTTTGATATGCACATAATTGTCCGCAACCTTCTTTTATTGATGAAGAATATATTATGTGCATGTATAATTTAAACCGCACAAGATTTTATACGATCAACCCCACACCATTGCTTACCAAGTATCTAATCAAAATTCAATTGGTTATGATCCTAACACTAATGATCTCTTATATGAGTTTACTTGATCCTTCTCCAATTACATGTTTGGGGGAATCACATTTTCTTCCCCCCTCCCATCACTATCAATTCTCTCTAGTGTCCACTATTACACTTCACACTATGTGTTTCATGTATAAATATTTCTTGGCATTCCTATAACCCTTAATACACACATTGTATTGGCATTACCCTATGATGCACTCTAGTTTCATGGTTCATACTCAAATGTTGAGGGTCTAATTCTGAAATAAACCTCACATCCACTACACTTCACGCTTAGTGCTTCATGATACATATTTCTAGCATATACTCTCTCACAACACTTGTTCCCAATGATGTACTCTCTAGTGCCATGGTTCATACTCAAGCTGTTGAGGGTCTAATCATGAAATGAAACTCACATCCACTACACTCCATGCTTGTTGCTTCATGATACATCTCTATCATATATTCTCACACAACACATTTCACGATGACACACTCTTGTTTTATAGTTCATTTTTACTATTGAGGGGTCTTTTGTAAATGAACCTCATTTCATACACATCCAATGGGGGCACACTGATCCTATCATATTCACATATTGCATACCATGCCATCACACTCATAAAGTGTTTGCATATCTTGGTTACATTTACTCTTGCTATATTTTTCAACTTACATGTTGCACTTTTCTTACTATGTTATCTGGATACTCAATATGTCATTATCTTTATCATATACACATGCGCATTCACTTGGTCTCTAGATGTGAATGCATATCTCTTAGAAATACTTTCACAATGCATGATGCTTGACACTAAATCCCTTTCCAAATCCACCGAGGATCTTGGGGGCATCTACCTTTACTACTTTCACACATTACATGTTCTATTGTTTCATCATTTAATACTTATTCTTACTAGCACTTATTAGTCACTAATATATACATGCTTTGACATACTATTTATCTTTCTAATATGCTAATGGGTGCTTTATTTTTAGAATTTTCCTTGTAGGATGTATATAACCATGGTTATCTAACACATTTTCTTGCTCTTGATTTCTATTATATGTTTTTGTTTGTGGTCTTTGCCATATGTCTTATGTGATCATTGAATGCTTTTGGTTTCTTTGGACTTGATTGTCTTGTGAAATTATGAGTGATGTCCAATGTATGAAACCCATTTTTCATGGTCCATCTTGTCCTCTTACTTGTTTATTACGGTGTTTTCTCTACCGCATGCTAACTTTTATACTAACACTTATTCCTAGCCAATTTTGTTTGTTTGTGCCTTTGTTTTACCATACACATCCCTTACCCCCTATAGGTATTCTTTATCAGATATGTATATTAGTCTTTGTTATCCAAAATTCAACCCCCAAGGTAATTTTGATAACATTATTCAGTCCCGAGCAAGTAGATTGATTCAAGGCCCAAAATCATGTTTTTGGGGCCCCCAAACTTCTTTCTAACTCTCCTGTCCTCTATTTTGGGTCACATTCTCCTACAATCCTCACATGCACCCAAAATGAGGGGGCATCTATTGGGTAAATAAATCACACCTATATCAGCTCATAAAACGCTATAATACGATGTTTGGCTCGAGGTAAAAATGTGCCCCTCAGTATAGTATAAAATTAGCAAATCAGACACACAATCACAAAATAGTCCATAAATAGACTTGGACCTCACACATAGAGTAGACACTAGCACCCATAATTAGATAGTATCACTTGTGAGCTCTTGTGTCCTCCCCTGGGCACTAATCTCCTAGGGAATAAAATTTCCATTTCTCGGATATGGCACAATTCACGGTAGTTTTCAAAATAGTTCTACAATAGCACACACTCGCCTCTAGTCACAGAATGTATTATGTCTCCTACAATTGTTACAATATAAACAATTCAGAACTAATCGAAAAAAATATGGACAAACAGAACTAATCGGGACGTGCCATATGTAGTGGTGCTTATGAGGGCACAGTCATGGAAGGAGAGTAAAACTAGACCTATCGCCCCAACACTTACTCCATCTTCTTACCCTGTGGCAAGTTAGATTAGGTTTCAAGTAAACCCTGGCATGAGATCGCCCAAAAAAGGATCACTCTTCACATGAGATCACCCAAAAAAATTCTCTTGGCATGATATTTCCCAAAAACCTCACCATCATCATTCAAATCAGAAACTCCAAAAAAATTAGCGGGAACTCTCTTACATATAAGGTGCATACTTTTGTTTACACAATCTTTATATACTTATACACATGTTTCTATTATCTATCATATACAAAACTTAGACTACTTTCTTGTTCTTATTTTTAGGTTTGTCCTTATACGCAACAAGAAGTATCTCACATAAGCTACATCAACATGCTACAATCAGTCACGCTTCACCCCTAGGGTCCACTTCCCTTTCCTAGTCTCCATGCTTCACTTTGTAATCACTTCACGCTTCACTTGTCCACTCGGCACACTATCGGCAACACTCTACTCTATAGGATCATAAGGTATGCATCTTCTATCTACTTTATGTTATCAATTATTCACTCAACAACATAAAGTGGGGAAAATATAGACACAAAATCATGCACTTGGGTACATTTCTAGGTCCTAAAGTATACTAATGTATACATGATTCCTAAGCAAGAAAACTAGTGGTTGAAAACTATCTTTGGCCTCTTTTTTTGTCTCTTACTTTCTCTTTGGTCTTACACACCCTATAACCCTGACAAAACCTAGTTGATTTATCTTTTATGGCCATAGATATTGGCACCCAGTTAGGATGTTAACGCCTGTGTGCTTATGTCCATCATGGGTGCTCCTGAACCTTTCTTTCTTTACTCACTCTTTTTGGGTCTCTTTTATATTTTGGGCATATTTTTCACTTATGGGTCGGCCTTCCAGTTGTCAATTAAAAAAATCAAACAATGGAATCATATATATACTTAGTTACTTCTAAAACATGGGGACCAAGCACTAAGCATTACATATTATCACATAAGCTTGCATCCAAAGGCATAAAGAGCTCTTTAAAGGCATCCATATAACACTCACCAAGGGATAAGGGCTACATTATTCTACATACACAACAGAGGATGGTAAGTTTATTCTATTCCATCTCACACATTTACATCATTGAGCATCTAGCCCACTATCTAGTGTAACTTGCACAAGGACATCCTAGGGAATCATTTCTAAACACACACATAAGAACTGAATGGATCATGAGATGTATTGCAGAACTTGGTCATAAGTTCACTCTTCTAGTGATCGTCGGGGTCATTCTAGACTCCCCATTTTTGTATTTTACTTTTTAGGTTTGGTGTTGTTTGTGGGTATGTGAAGGTGAACTTCTATCTTTCATGTTACAGTACCTTTGGTGATCAAGGAGAAAATATCAAGTGACAGACATGAACTAATAGCGAAACCATTAGGACATAGAATAAATTAGATTCTAAGTATTTAGGTGGCCACCAATGCTTAGGTGCCTCTTTCCTACTATAGGTGCCCCTATATTGCATCATTTATGAGTTCCAAAATTTCTAGTGATCTTAAATGATGTTTTTCACAACCTATTTTAGTATTTTACCTACCCATATCACTCCCGGTTGGCTCAAAAATCAGATAATTCCTCTTACCTCCCTCTCTTTCTTAGGATTTTACACTATACATGCTTGTTTCTTGTGTCTTATTGTATATTAGCACTCATACATCATTTATTATAGTAGTTACTCTATAATAAGATTTAATTCAATTTATATTAAATGAGTTAGTAAACCAAAAAATTTGTGTTTCTCCATCACATTTTTTGCATCAAATTATCCATTGAGTCACTTTACGCACCCAAAATTGCATGTGCTACATTGTTGAAAAATGGTTACAAAAGTTCCCAATGATGATTCATGTCCTTTCAGAAGGTGTTCAAGTTCCTAAACCCATTCGTAGTGTATATTTATAACCTAGACATCCTTACTTAGCTTTTCGCTTCTTTCTTTCTATGTAAGTTTCGGTTTTTAGTGCCAGGACTACCACCCTTCTTGGGCGGTGGTTCTAAAACTATCACCTAGGCAAAGCGGTCCCATGACTACCGCCACGCATAGCATAGCAACAAATCCTGCACATTTCTTCCAGAAACTTCCATGCATCAAATTCACACGTGATGCTTCACTTAACTTGTGTTTTAAAATGTGTTTCTTGCCCATTTTAGATGATTCTAAATCCCAACTACGTTTTTTCATGGTATTCCTTCCCTCTTATATTTTTAAATAGATTTAATTAGTTTGAACTACCTCTTGTAACATCCCGACTTTTGGAACTCAATATTTTTAATAAGGCTTAATTGGAATGGTATTTTTTATGGAATTCGACTTATGAGTTATTTTGGCATTAACTTATGTGTTAATTATTCCTTTTGGAATGTGGCACATAGTTTCATTTAAAATAAATAAATAAAATTAAATTTAGCCTAAAAGCTAATTGGAGGCATTTTTGAAGTTTAATTATGTTTAAATGGATTTTGGAATCCATGGAATAAAGGAGAGTTAGGTTTTGATTTTTACCATTTAGCATGTCGTGAAGAGAGGAGGAAGTAGAGGAGAGACCATGTAAAAAAAAAAATCTGGAGGATTTCATGGAAGTTTTACGGCCATTTGGAGCTGATTTTGGGCCCGTATTTTGGGGATCTTTCCATTCTTTATTGCAGCAAATGTTGGGGAGAAATTTTCTATAAAAATAAATAAGGTTTTGGAGTTTATTTTGTGTGGTGTGGAGCTAAGAAGCTGGAGGAAGAAAAATAGAGAAGGAAAGAGGAAATCACAAAGGGTTTTTGGTCTTCTTCATCGAGAATATTTCGAGGCAAGGGTTTCTTGTTTTTGTCTATGCAATATTTTACAAATAAATACATATTCGGTTTTTATTCCTCTTACTGGTAATGAGAAATATGGATTATCTATTGTGGGTATTAATATTTTTGAGTTAATCCTGTATGGGTATTTGGAAAATATGTTTATTTTAATATGGGAATTTTATATTCCAGATCTCTCATGTAGGAGAGCCAGAGATTTCATTTTTATCCTTACTTGATAAATGGAATCCATGAGGTTATTCATTTGGTTGTTGAGAGAAGATTTCTTGACATTTTCGCTATGGGTTTTGGACTGGTCTCTAGGCTGCATTTTTAAATGTTGGAATGCTACATTTTTGTTGATTCGTTGATTTTCTTCAGCTGTTATAAGTTGTGTTATTTTTCTTTGAAGTGCTATTTTTTAATTAAATTATTGTTGCATTTCTTGCTGCAGTGTTGGCTGTTATAATGCCGAGTTTTGGGTAATTCCTTACTGTGGTAGTTAATATTTGATGTGTTATTTAGTTGTAACACTAGCTGTCAAAACACAATGCTTTGGGGTGATTTCTATGCTCCAGGTTGCTGTCAGATTGTTGTTTTCTTTACTGCAGTGTTTACTGCTAGTACGTTGCATTTTGTCAAATGGTTAATGTGCAATCATTTGCATAGCATTTGAAATAATGTTTTGCTATGACATTTTGTCAAATGATTAGTGTGCAATAATTTGGATAGAATATTTAAAGAATCATGTGTTGTGACATTACGTCAAGCAGTTGATATGCAATCTTTTGATTGTTGTTTATTTGCTGCGGTGTTTCTTTGTTAATACGCTGCATTTTGTCAAATGATTAGTGTACAATCATTTGGCTAGAATATTTAAAGAATCATGTGTTGTGGCATTACGTCAAACAGATTGATATGCAATCTTTTGATTGTTGTTTATTTCTTGCGGTGTTTCTTTGTTGAATTGGAATTAAAGTGAATATCTTTTGTCAAATGATTAGTGTATGATCATTTGGCTAGAATATTTGAATCATGTGTTATTTCATGGCATTTTATTATGTCAAATAGTTGATATGCAATCTTTTGATTATTTTTTTTATGACTATTTGTGCATGTGTTTCTTTAAAATGAATTCGTTGGATTATATTGAAGTGAATATCATTTGGCATATTATTATGCATTCTTTGAGTACAAATTCGGATTTGAATTTTGTTGAAAATTTATGGCATTTTATTATGATCTTGGCATATTGTTCATTGGAATTTATGTGAAATTCTTTTATGACACTTTTGTCATACTGATTGGTATGCATTCTTGGATTATATGTGAAGTTTATTATATGACATTTTGTCATATGGTTGGCATGCATTCTTGGGTATAAAGGATCTTTTGTTCCTCTTGGAAATTATGTTATGTTGCTGATCTGATTTGGCATAAAGTTCATTGTAAGAATTGTAAAGTGAAGTTCATGTTGAAGCTTTGACAATTGCTTATCATGCCTTCTCCTTTTTACATGGAGCCTATATGTGACATTTCTTCAAACAGTTGGTATGCTGATTTGATTTGGCATGAAATAATATTATGAAATGCATTATGTAATCAGCCTTACGTGAGGTAAGTTTTATGCATTTTCATGTAAGATGG
The DNA here is from genome assembly GCA_018340775.1 of Taxus wallichiana var. yunnanensis. NCBI lineage: Eukaryota > Viridiplantae > Streptophyta > Pinopsida > Cupressales > Taxaceae > Taxus > Taxus wallichiana. The sequence continues at coordinate 194,852,964 of CM031241.1, forward strand.
TTAAAGACACCACTCTTGAAAGATATTCTGAACTTGGTTAGTTCATGCATGTATACATGCTTTTTGAAATCATTATTATAATAATGAATGAATTAGTATGTTGATGCATGATTGTATATTCTGAATACGTTTTCATTTGTAGAATACTACATATATGAAAATGGAAATCCTTTCCAGTTCAGTTTGAGCTGACCCCTTTGTGGAAAATACAGGCCATTCTGGAGATAAGGGAAAGGAAAGAATCTAAAGGGATTCAAGCTGATTTCAGATCTTGATTAGTTACTTTTATATTTCAGTTATGGAATAAATTGTACTTGATGTACTATTAGAATAATCAGTATATTATATAAGCTTATGAGGCTCTTTGCCATTGCATGTAACTTATAAGATTGTACTGAGATATCGAAAATAATGAAATGTCCTTTGGACTCAACGCTGATTTTTAGCAATATGTTTAGCACATATGATTTGTTTGTATAATTTTATGATTTGATTATGTGAGAAATCAACATATCAATTTAATAACGGGAATAATGGGAGTTAGAAAAAAAATTTGGACCTCGGTTCTCGAGGTCCTTACACTTGGTATCAGAGCTGAGGTTGTATAACACTTAGGCCTCTGGGAATGTTATCTAATACTTCTCTTTGTACTTACCAGGAACAATGGTAAGAACTCGGAGCAGTGGTGGTGTGAATAATCCAAACCAAGGTCGTGGTGGCCGAAGGGGAGGAGCTGGAAGAGGTACAGTAGAGGAGTTGGTGGAAACATCAACCCTATCCTCAACCCCACTGAAGAAGTCCTAAATGAAATTCTCAGGACTGTCAACACTTTGCAAGATAGATTGACAACTCACGAGAGGAACCTAGAGCAAAATAATGGCCTAGGGGGTAATCATGTAAGACATGACCAACATGAGGTAAACCTAGGAGACTTGAACAACCAGCTGCATGCTCATGAAGATTTACCCATAGGGAATAGAGTAATAGATCCCTTCCTCAAGGAATTGAAGAAAGTGCCTATTCCTAGATTCAAAGGGTTATCCACTGACTCGGGTGATAAAGCTGAGGCTTGGTTGTTTAACTTACAACAATACTTTGGGCTGCATGATTGCAACTCCAATACCAAGGCCCGTATTGCAGTTTACCACCTTGAAGAGCATGTTGTCTTGTGGTGGGCTCATTTGAAGCAAGTTAAGGGTTATGTGGATTCTACCATTACTTGGGAAAATTTGAGAAGAAATTCAGAACTAGATATGTCTCAGCTAATCACCGAGAAAGGAAGCAAACTGAGTTTCATAGTTTGAAACAAAATAACATGACTGTAGCTGAGTATGAAGCTCAGTTTTTAGATCTGATCCGTCATGTGGACTATATGAAGGATGAAGAATCTAAGGTAACCAAGTTCAAACTGGGTTTGAGAGAGGTTATCCGGCAAGATGTAAATATGGTCAACCCTAAGAGTCTTGCACAAGTAGTTAGTGCAGCCTATAGGGGAAGAAAAAGAGCAATCTCGATTAAAATACCGCCAGGAAATGAAAGAGAAGGCAACAAACAGTAAGAAGACTGATTATTTCCTCTTCTGACCTTACCGAAACCTGATTTCAAAAGGACTAATTTTAATGGCAATAAGAACAATGGAAAGTTTCATGGAAATAATAACCGGGAGGGCCAAGGCCTCCCATTAAACAACAACAAAATAATCAGCAGGCTGGTGGCAATAGATACACACCTGCTACAGGAGCCAACAAGGTTCCGGTGGCAAACAAAGAACCTCAACAAGGTTGTTGGACATGTGGTAAGAACCATTACCAAAGAGATTGCCCAGAATTCCTTGCAAGCAAGACAACAAGCCACCAAGTCTACGCAGCGGTAGATAACCGCAAGGCTGAGCACCAAGCAACCCCTATTGAGACTAGAGGTAAAATCTTTGATGCTGAAATTTCTGTTCTATTTGATTTTGGAGCATCTGATTGCTTTGTGTCTCCTAGAATAGTGCAAAAGCTAAATCTGAAAATTGTTCCTATGAAAGAAAAATGGCAAGTAGAATTTGGGACGGGTAAAAAAGTGCAGATTTCTGAATATTTAGATCAAATAGAAGTTGATCTAGGGATGTTTAAAACTAGATTAAATCTGCATGTTGTTCCTTTGGGATCTTATGATATGATTATTGGCATGGATTGGTTGCAAGACCATAAAGCTCAGATTGATTGTTTTGACAAAAGAATACATTGTTTTGATGATTTTGGCTTTGAACAAGTTCTGTTTGGTATAAAAAACAGCAAGTTTTTACCCACTCTTTCTACCTTATAGTTGAAAAGAGCAGTCCGTAAGGGATGTCTCTTATTTTCCTTACACATGGAAGAGTCTTCTGAGGTGAAGGAACCTAGTTTTCATGATTATCTAGTATTAAATGATTTTAGAGATGTTTTTCCCAAGGAATTGCCAGGTCTGCCCCCAAAAAGAGAGTTTGATTTTTCAATAGATATCATGCCAGGTTCAGCCCCTGCCTCTAAAGCACCTTACCGAATGAATACTGTGGACTTACAAGAGCTAAAAGTCCAACTGCAAGAACTTCTTGAGCAAGGAATGATTAGGCCAAGTGTGTCCCCTTGGGGAGCACCAGTGGTCTTTGTTAAAAAGAAAGATGGTACATTAAGGTTGTGTATTGACTACCGCATGCTCAACAAGGTTACCATTAAGAATAAATATCCGCTTCCCAGGATAGATGATTTATTTGATCAAATGAAAGGGGTAGCTGTATTTTCTAAGATTGACTTAAGGTCTAGTTACCATCAACTTAGAATCAAAGAGGAAGATTTGCATAAAACAACTTTCCGTACAAGATATGGACACTATGAATTCACGGTTATGCCTTTTGGTTTGACCAATGCACCGGCTGCTTTTATGAACCTAATGAATAGTGTTTTCAGAGATTTTCTAGATAAGTTTGTATTAGTCTTCTGGATGACATTTTAATTTATTCTATAGATGAGAAAGAACATGAGAAACATTTAAGAATGGTTCTACAAAGACTTAGGGACCACAAATTATATGCAAAACTGTCTAAGTGTGAATTTTATAAAGATAAAGTGCACTACTTAGGACATATCATTTCTAAGGATGGTATTTCGTGGATCCATCCAAGATTAAAGCTATTGAAGAATGGCCAGCTCCTAAAAATGTGACAGAAGTCCGAAGTTTCATGGGTTTGGCTGGGTACTATAGAAGGTTCGTGAATGAATTTTCACGAATAGCCCATCCTATCACATCGCTACAGCGAAAGGGTAAACATTTTGAATGGACTACTAGGTGTGAGGAATCCTTTTTAAAGTTGAAACATGCTCTCACTACAACACCTATCTTGCTGGTTCCAGATCCAAATAGCCCTTTTGAGGTCTGGATTGATGCATCCCTAGATGGTTTAGGGGGTGTAATAACTCAAGAAGGAAAGGTAGTGGCTTATGAGTCACGAAAATTAAAGCCTAATGAAATGAACTATCCCCCACATGACTTAGAGTTGGCTGCAGTAGTTCATGCTCTTAAGAAATGGAGACATTTCTTGTTGGGTAAGCCATTCAAACTTAGAACAGATCATAAAAGTCTGGAGCATCTGTTTACTCAAGACAACTTGAATGCCCGACAAAGGAGATGGCTGGAATTGATTAGTGACTATGATATGGACATAAAGTATGTCAAAGGTAAAGAGAATCGAGTAGCTGATGCACTCAGCCGTAGAGTCCACTTTGTTGTTGTTTCTAGAATTAAATTTTTGCTAAAGGATCAGCTATTACAATAATAGAAAATAGATACTTTCTGTCAGGAAATGACTGAAAATATGTTGCAAGAAATAGTGGATAACAAGTATGTTGGGTACTCCTTGGACTTAGATGGTCTTCTAAGGTTCCAAGGTAGAATTTACGTACCTTTTGAAGGAAATTTCAGAACTATTATGATGCAAGAAGTGCATCAAGCTCCTCATTTTGCACATCCCGGGTCACTAAAATGACTCATGAATTGAAACAATTTTATTTTTGGCCTGGTATGAAAAAGGATGTGGCTATATTTGTTTCTAAATGTTTAGAATGTCAAAAGGTGAAAGTTGATCATTGCCATCCCGGTGGTAAGATTTTTCCCCATGACGTTCCAAAAGACAAATGGGCAACTATAACTATGGATTTTATTTCTGGTTTGCCAAAATCTAAAAAGAGGCATGATACTATCTTAGTTGTTGTTGACAAGCTAACAAAGGTTGCTCATTTTATTCCTGGTAATCTAACGGATGATGCACCTGTACTTGCTGATAGATTTGTGAAGGAAGTTGTAAGATTACATGGAGTTCTTGAACTGATTATTACTGATAGAGATACTTTGTTTACATCTCGGTTTTGGCAAACTCTGGCAGCTGCTTTTGGCACAAAGTTGCATTTTAGTTCTTCTTATCATCCTGAAAATAGATGGGAAAACTGAAAGAGTAAATCAGGTATTAGAAGACATGCTAAGAATGTATGTTATGGACCAGCAAAACAAGTGGGAAGATTTTCTGCACTTAGTTGAATTTGCTTATAATAATACTTATCATACTTCTTTGCAAATGGCTCCTTTTGAAGCTTTATATGGAAGGAAATGTAGAACACCCTTGGGGTGGGAAGGCCTTGAAAATCGGGTAACCACAGGTCCTGATGTTTTAAAAGAATACGATCAACAAATGATTGTTATAAGACAAAAATTAAAGGTTGCAAGTGATAGACAAAAGAGTTATGCTGATAAGAAAAGAATGAAAAGAATTTTAGGTGGGTGAAAAAGTGTTTTTGAGGGTGAAACCTCATAAAAGTTCAATTAAGTTTGGAAAGGCATCTAAACTTGCACCCAGATTTGTTGGTCCATTTGAAATTTTAGAGAAAATTAGTGTTGTAGCCTACAAGCTAGCATTGCCTCCTTCACTTTCTAAAATTCATGATGTATTTCATGTCTCACTTTTGAGAAAATATGTGCATGATCCCTCACATGTGCTAACTTGGCAGAACTTGCAAGTAGATGATAAGCTAAATTTTCAGCTTGAGCCGGTAAGGATATTATCACAGCGAAGCATTAAGTTGCGAAATAGAGATATCCAACAAGTTTTGGTCCAATGGGACAGCCTAAGTGAAAGAAGTGCCACTTGGGAAGATGCAGAGTATGTAAGAAAGAACTTTCCATTTCTTTTTAAGTCTCGGTAATCGGGACATTACCCTTGTTAAGGGGGGGAGGATGTAACATCCCGACTTTTGGAACTCAATATTTTTAATAAGGCTTAATTGGAATGATATTTTGTGGAATTCGACTTATGAGTTATTTTGGCATTAACTTATGTGTTAATTATTCCTTTTTGGAATGTGGCACATAGTTTCATTTAAAATAAATAAATAAAATTAAATTTAGCCTAAAAGCTAATTGGAGGCATTTTTGAAGTTTAATTATGTTTAAATGGATTTTGGAATCCATGGAATAAAGGAGAGTTAGGTTTTGATTTTTACCTTTTAGCATGCCGTGAAGAGAGGAGGAAGTAGAGGAGAGACCATGTAAAAAAAAAAAATCTGGAGGATTTCATGGAAGTTTTACGGCCATTTGGAGCTGATTTTGGGCTGTATTTTGGGGATCTTTCCATTCTTTATTGTAGAAATGTTGGGGAGAAATTTTCTATAAAAATAAATAAGGTTTTGGAGTTTATTTTGTGTGGTGTGGAGCTAAGAAGCTGGAGGAAGAAAAATAGAGAAGGAAAGAGGAAATCACAAAGGGTTTTGGTCTTCTTCATCAAGAATATTTCGAGACAAGGGTTTCTTGTTTTTTCTATGAAATATTTTACAAGTAAATGCATATTCGCTTTATTCCTCTTAAGGTAATGAGAAATATGGATTATCTATTGTGGGTATTAATATTTTCGAGTTGATCCTGTATGGGTATTTGGAAAATATGTTTATTTTAATATGGGCATTTTATATTTTGGATCTCTCATGTATGAGAGCCAAAGATCTCATTTTTATCTTTACTTGATAAATGGAATCCATGAGGTTATTCATTTGGTTGTTGAGAGAAGATTTCTTGACATTTTCACTATGGGTTTTGGACTGGTCTCTTGGCTGCATTTTTAAATGCTGGAATGTTGTATTTTTGCTGATTCGTTGATTTTCTTCAGCTGTTATAAGTTGGGTTATTTGCTGTTGGAAGTGCTGTTTTTTTAATTAAATTAGTGCTGCATTTCTTGCTGCAGTGTTGGCTGTTGTAATGCCGAGTTTTGGGTAAACCCTTACTGTGGGTAGTTAATATTTGATGTGTTATTTAGCTGTAACACTAGCTATCAAAACACAGTGCTTTGGGGTGATTTCTATGCTCCAGGTTGCTGTTAGATTGCTTGTTTTCTTTACTGCAGTGTTTGCTGTTAGTACGCTGCATTTTGTCAAATGGTTAATGTGCAATCATTTGCATAGCATTTGAAAGAATGTTTTACTATGACATTTTGTCAAATGATTAGTGTGCAATCATTTGGATAGAATATTTAAAGAATCATGTGTTGTGACATTACGTCAAACAGTTGATATGCAATCTTTTGATTGTTGTTTATTTGCTGCAGTGTTTGCTGTTAATACGCTGCATTTTGTCAAATGATTAGTGTACAATCATTTGGCTAGAATATTTAAAGAATCATGTGTTGTGACATTACGTCAAACAGTTGATATGTAATCTTTTGATTGTTGTTTATTTGCTGCAGTGTTTGTTGTTAATACGCTGCATTTTGTCAAATGATTAGTGTACAATCATTTGGCTAGAATATTTAAAGAATCATGTGTTGTGGCATTACGTCAAATAGTTGATATGCAATCTTTTGATTGCTGTTCTATTTGCTGCAGTGTTTGCTGCTAAAATGAATTCGTTGGAATTGAAGTGAATATCTTTATGGCATTTTATTATACTGCTGGAACAAATTCATTTGAATTTATGTGAAGTTATTTCATGGCATTTTATTATGCTGTTGGATTGGATTCATTGGAATTTATGTGAAATTCTTTTATGACACTTTGTCATGCTGCTGAAATGCATTCTTGGATTATATTGGAAGTTTATATTATGACATTTGGTCATATGGATCTCATGCATTCTTGGGTATAAAGGATATTTTGTTCCTCTTGGAAATTATGTCATGTTGCTGATCTGATTTGGCATAAAGTTCATTATAAGAATTGTAAAGTGAAGTTCATGTTGAAGCTTTGACAATTGCTTATCATGCCTTCTCCTTTTTTTTTTACATGGAGCCTATATGTGACATTTCTTCAAACAGTTGGTATGCTGATTTGATTTGGCATGAAATAATATTATGAAATGCATTATGTAATCAGCCTTACGTGAGGTAAGTTTTATGCATTTTCATGTAAGATGGTTAAGACACCACTCTTGAAATATATTCTAACTTGGTTAGTTCGTGCATGTATACATGCTTTTGAAATCATTATTATAATAATGAATGAATTAGTATATTGATGCATGACTGTATATTCTGAATACGTTTTCATTTGTAGAATACTACATATATGAAAATGGAAATCCTTTCCAGTTCAGTTTGAGCTGACCCCTTTGTGGAAAATACAGGCCATTATGGAGATAAGGGAAAGGAAAGAATCTGAAGGGATTCAAGCTGATTTCAGATCTTGATTAGTTACTTTTATATTTCAGTTATGGAATAAATTGTACTTGATGTACTATTGGAATAATCAGTATATTATATAAGCTTATGAGGCTCTTTGCCATTGCATGTGACTTATAAGATTGTACTGAGATATCGAAAATAATGAAATGTCCTTTGGACTCAACACTGATTTTTATCAATATGTTTAGCACATATGATTTGTTTGTATAATTTTATGATTTGATTATGTGAGAAATCAACATATCAATTTAATAACGGGAATAATGGGAGTTAGAAAAAAAAATTGGACCTTGGTTCTCGAGGTCCTTACACCTCTTCACCCAATGATTTGGAACTCCAAGGTTACCTTGTGCATGAAGGCACATCCTAGCCAATTCCTATATATTCAATGCTTGTATTCAAGTAAAGGGCCTCAAAATTTTGTGTATCTTACATAGTATTTCTACAAAAATCATGTTGGAAATCACATAGCCAAGCTCTATTCACTTGTGTTATCTCTCTTCCACCTGCATTGCAACTAGGATACCTTCAAGCTATCATTTCTCAAGTGCCTTCTCCTATTACTAGCTTTGCATTCCCAATTCCTTGGACTCATATGGACACACAGAGAAATAAAGGGACAAACTAAGGGGACAGATACAAATACAACCATATTTTCCAAAGCTCTTGCTTATCTAGGTTAGAATTATTTTTTTGTTTGCTTCATTTGTCAAATTATCAATTTTGAGTTATTCATTTCAAATACATATCAAATAGAGTAGAAAAATTGTTCATTTCAGTTGATTAAGCAATTACAAATAGAGAAAATCATTAGAAAGCTTGCTCTTTGACATTACCGGGGAAGTAGTGGGGAACAATAGCTCTTCTAGGGTTATGATTTGTTCTCCACCTCTAAGGTAGGGTTTGAAGGGTTTTGATTAAATTAGTTTAGTTTTTTTAGATCTAGATTCACATACTTGCACAAGTAATTAACTACAACTAGTTGATTACTTGTATTTAATTTCATTTATTAGATTAGAAGCATTGTTTAAAAAACTAGAAAAAATAAAAAAATTACTTTTACTAGATTATTTTGCTTCCATTGTTTTGTTCAGATATATTGTGAAAATACCAAAAACATAGATTAAGTTTCTTTCGATAGTTTTTTTGTTTTATCAAAATCAATTCAATTAATTCTTCATGACCATCAATGGTCCACAACAAGAAAAAAATGTTTGGTTCTCGATCCATTGGTCCCACAACCCAACGGGCCATAATTTTTGACTGAAATTGTTACGGGTTTATGCTTGTTAGTTTTACACACATTTGCTAGGTATTCATATAAAATAGAAGTGGCTAATCAAGCCTACAATTATTGGACTACTCCTAGGAATACGTTTTGATTACATAAATGACCATACAAGGACCATAGCCTCCATGAGTTTATGGTTGTGATCCCCAATGGGCCTACTAATCAATTAAATATTGACACTGGTTTGTGCACATCGGTATTTAGGTCATCACCTCTTCCACCGACATCATTACACAACTTATAGTATTGAACATAACAGCCAATCAGGCTACTGATTTCTGACTAGACCAGAAAATCACCCATAGTCCCTATGGTTTCATTATGCCTCTCATTCTCACTTCCATTACCTTGTCTGGAAATCTATACAAGACACCTATAGGTCACTTTCCGTGTGTTCCACAACCAATAGAAAAAATCTCGGTAGACCTTGATAAAGGATGGACTGGATATGAGGATTAGATGATGATGAGGATTAGGTTTGGATGATGATATGGCTAAAATATAATGATATAAGGGGGTGTGTTACCATAAAGTTCCCACGGTTATCATCATTAGAAATTTATGATTGATGTGGCATAAAGCAAGATGCACCAAGGTATAAAGACCATGATGACTGAATTTCCAAATTCCCGTATCATCATATCATTGGATGATTATTATAAAAATTTGGTCCTCATATCATTGGATCGTGCACAAGAAAATAAAAAAAACTTGCCTCATATTATCGTCCAATATGTAAATGTAGACAAGCAAGTAAACATACAAAAGTGGCCTCATATCATATCATTTGATTTTTAGATTTTAGATTTTGAATTTTGTATGTTTGATTATTTTGATGTTTAGATTTTATATTGTTTTGATTTTTGGATGTGTTGATTTTTAGATTTTGGATTTTATATGTTTATATTATTCAATGTTGGATGTTTATATTTTGGATTTGAGATTGGGGGAACATTTGAGGATAGATAATATTAAAGGATTCGGATGAGATAGCTCATGGGGGATGGGAATAGATGTAAGGTTGGATTTGACCTCTTATAAGTCCCAAAGTGTGTTTTAGTAGTATGAAAGGGAAAGAGTGAGTGAAATTAGATAGGTTGGAGAGGATAGGGATTGGTTAATAGGTTAGGATTATATGGGATGTGATATTAGGATGAGGGATGTGGTATAGGATAAAATGGGGGATATGGAATATGATAAGATATGCACCCAAGTATAGGGAAGGATCATCGACTACCCACCAATGTTTGATCCAAGGGAAAAAATATGTGAATGTGATGGATGGGAAATAAAATCAGTGATGAAAAAAATATGATCCTAATGACACATGTTATAAGGAAAGAGGTAGACTAAAACAAAAGTGTGACCAAGGTCTAAAATTACACAGTAACATGCAAGTCTTATGTCCCTACAAAATCAAAGTGTGTATGATTGTGATAGTTCATTACCACATGAAGTAAAGAATTGATGGGTAGTATGTGAAGACAAACTATCCAATGTATAGGGAGTGATTAAATCAAGTAGGTTTATGGAAGGTGGACGGAAGTTTAATTCGTGCATTTCTCTACTATCATCCAGACATCCATATCCCCAACGGAGATACATCTGATTCTTGTCATAACATTTCTCTACTACCAGCCAGGCATCCATAGCCCTGGTAGAGTTGCTAGAAACACCCCTAAAGAGAGTTTTGAGGTGTATTTTATTTGATATTTTGAATTTTAAGATAATTTTTTACTTTTTGATATTTGAATTTTTTGCATAAAGCAGTTCCACTCTCTTGATAACTCTCAAGGGGTTAAGAATCACTAGTGGATTGATGGGGGGATGGAAATGAGCATGGTGAGGACATTGGCTAGAGTTTAAAAATATGTACCCAAGGGTATTCACCACAAGTTGATTAAGTGTGTTAAAGTGTATGGATCTCTAGGAGGACAATGGTGCTTAAATGTTCAAGGTAATGATAGACCAAGGTCACACAATTGTAATAAGTATTATTAGATTACAACATGTGTGATAATTTTCATAAAGTGTTCAAATGAATGGATTAGAAGAGGATATTAATGGATGTGATGATAAAAATGGATTAGATTCAAAGGGATTTGGATGTAATGAGGATGTGTGGGAAGGAAATAACATATGTGCTCAATCCATTTTAGGTGTTTGGTATTTGTAGGGGTAAAATGATTTATGATTGGGTTGATTAGTTAGGATGGAAGAATAAACAAGAGGAGTGGTAGAAATGGGTTGTGATGGAGTATTGGGAGGTATTTTTTTAGTGTTAGGTTTATAACCTAAGCCTAAACGACACAGGATTTTAATGAAGTGAGATGGATTCATGAATGCCTTGTTCTTTGATGTCTAAGCCTTTGTGTTAATGTTTCATATTAGAAAACATATTTTTAGTTATAAGGTATGAATTGGATGGGGAATATGATACCATGTGATCATCATGAGACTGGGGGTTGTAAATTTTCATCTGCAAAGAGACGGGCTTAACAAAGGATGGGAGATGAGATTTATTTTTATTTTTGGTTGGTGATGGATGTTTGGATGTATGATGGAATTTAGATGGTTGATGATGTTTAGATGTCGAGTGGGTTTTGGATGGTGGGATATGGTTAGGGAGAGGATTTGGATGGAAAGGTGGTGGATAGAGAGGTACAAGGATAAGAATTCCTTTGTGAATGATTTTTGGACATAACATCAAAGTTACATGCAACAATTGGTTGAATTTCCATAGGTGAGATAGAGATCACAATAGTAACATTCACGATACCATGAGGGTTTGGGAAGGTTTTTATTGTGTGGTTTGATTGGGGGATGGATGATCATGTTGAAGGTTTTTAGATGATGGAAGATGGTGGTCAAGGATTCTCCTAAAGGAGTGAAGTGGCTTGGGTTAAATGGTTTGGAGGGAGTAGGAAGTAATGGTGCAGGATTAGGTAGATGATGAGATATTATGGTTGATTTGGATTTAGGATTTGGATTAGATTTTTTTGGCTTATAGGATGAAGGGGATGGATTATGCCTGGGGGCCAAAGTGGATGGTTTGGGCTTGGATGTCAAAGTAGATTTGGTTGATTTTGGATTGGTTGGAGTATGTGGTTTTGAGGTAGATGGTTTTGACGTAGGATTAGATTGATTGGGACTAGTAGATGTAGATGAAGGAAATGGTGTAGATTTTGATGAAGGGGATGGGGTAGATTTAGATGAAGGTGATGGGTGTGTTATGGGATTCACATTAGATTTTGGTGATGTTGGGGATGAAGGATAGTTGGGAGATGTATGTGGTATATGAACCACATTAGGTTTAGCTTGTTTACGGGATGAAGTAGATGAAGGTATCATATGATCCTCATTAGATTGGGTAGGATATGGGGTGGGGAGATGATTGGGACTAGATTTATTAGGTTTGGGATTTTTTGACTTAGGATTCACTTTAGATTTTATAGGATTAGGGGATGGTGGATTTGAAATAGGATTAGAGGATAGGGTAGTGTAAGGTTGAGGTGGTGAAAGGGTTAAGGTGGGATTAGGTGTAGATGAAGATGATGAGGATGGCATAGGAGACACATTATATGGTTTAGGATGGGAGATAAAAGGGGGTGATGGTGACTTAGGAGTCACATTGGATGAGATATTCTTGATAGGATTGAGTGTAGGTGATGGAGGGGAAGAAATGGGCTTAGGGGATAAATTTTATGGTGGATTACGAATTTTGGGACAATCTAGGAGAAATCCTATAAGATCATATTGTGATGATGAATGTAACACCCACAATTTTTTATGTTCTAAAACCACATTAACCTAAATAATTATCTAGAAAGTTATGGCAAAAATTAAAAAAATATTTTAAAAGATTGCAAGGATGTCAACCCTATAATATGTTTAATTAAATCCTACCATAAATATACTACATTACATTAAATGGAACAAGTCTAGATTAATAATTAAATGTTCTTGATTCGTTTCTAAGGTTGATACATTTATAATCTGCTATTAGAAAAGTGTCCATTAATTCCTTTACTTGGTTAAATAGTTTTCCCCTTCATAAGATGACATTACAACCCACATTTATTAAACCCTTAACCTTATTTACTTTAGCTCTCTTAAATTACTAGCTTTAATGTCCATTTAATCATTTACTAGAACATACTAAAAGAGTTACATATTTAACTTAACACACTAGGGCACTAAGTGGCCCCATTCACCCATTTATACATACATTTAAATTATTTACAAGCTCATAACATGAATATTATCACCTAACAATTGTAGGGTTGATTCCTAACCCTTGGATCAAATCAATTGTGGCCACTAGATCTTAGAGTTCAAATGCTAACCCTAACCATCCTTGTGAAATTTTATTAAACCTTTCTCTTTCCACCTCCTCATTTGGTATCTTTTCTTTTCTTTAATTTGCAGGTTGTAGGAGTGGAAGCCATGGAAGCAAGGAAGGAAGAAGCCATGGATGGATTCATTTAGATCAAGTAAATAGCTTAGTTTATTTTATGGATTTTTTATTGTAATGTATTCTATTTTTTTATCGTAGAGGTTTCCACTCTAAATCTAGATTTGTTATTTAGTTATTTCCATTCTTGAGTTCTTTGTTTGGGAAAAACCCTATTTCCATTTTAATCTATGAGATTTAATACATTTAGATGTTCATTCAAAGATTTACATACTTAAACAAAGAGTTTATTCCCCTATGGTATGTTGGTAGTTTCCTTTTTACATTTTATAGGCTCATATTTTAATTAAATCAAGTTTACATTTTATCCTTAGCTTCCTAAGAAGGTCAGGTCCTATTTATGTTCCTAAAGTCTCTAGTTGAAAGGTTAAACCATTTATTCATTCCATGCCTTAAATTACTAAATTCAAAAAGACTTTGTATTTCATGCCTTAAATTACTAAATTCAAAGATTTTTTATTTCAATAGTAATAAGAAAACAACTACAAGAATATTTTCCAACAAAATTGTTTTCAAACTCAAATGAAGAAATGAAACTTAATCTATTTCTAAGTATCATTGTTTTCCTTTCCACAAAAAGAATGTAATTTTTCTAACAAAGTAACTCATTATAATTTATTGCATCCTTCCATTTCAACTATAACCATTTACTCAAGGAAATCACAAGAAACTATTATACATTTAAGATTTACTAAGAATACATTCTCAATGATTTACAACTTCCAAGTTTTCCCTTCATTCTTACAATAATGCAACTTCTACAAATAACAATGAACTTTCTTTTCTTTGAACATAGCTCATTCCTTACAACTTAATAAATAAAATATACAATACAAATTTTCTTTTAAATGCAAGTCTACTAGCCTTCCACCTTAAGTGGGAATTATAAGAAAGGTTTCTACAATGAAGGATTTTTTTAACTTCTACAAATTCTCCAAGTCCCAAATATTCAACAAAATATCCTCCATTTCTTCACTTCAATCACAACTAAAAAATGGGGTGAGACAACACTCTCCACCCAACCAATAATCCAATGAGGAGAATAAGCTATCCTCCTCATTGGCCCCTGAGCCCCAACCAAAGTGCAATAAGGAATGGATACAACTCATGAAACTAACACAATGCTTCCACATCATAATAAAAAAATTCACAACCCTTTAAGACACATTCAAATACAAGATACAATCACAAGAATGAAACTATTAAAATACACAAGGCTTGAAAATGTAAATCCAATGGAGCAAGGATCTATGGGGAGATCACTTATGCCTCCCAATGGGATTAGGTGCCCACCTTAAAATTATCCAAAACAAAACTAAAATCCCCTACACAAATATTATTCCTCCCTCAATATCCTCTTATCCCTCCCTACAATATAAAATCCCATTAGACTTCTCCTACACTATACTTAGGCATTCTACCCAAGATCTCACACAACCTAACTCACCCAAAACATTCAAAACTCTATATGCCTACACACATATAAAAAGCCTAACATGTAAAAATTCAATGGATCCCAATGCAGCTCCTAACCTTTCACTTACATGGTAACACACTTGATAAAAAAACACATTAAAACAATATCCTTAAAGATCAATCCAACTTCAATAAGCTCCAAAATCCAACAAGCACTCCAAAAATACAAGTGCACAATAAAATGAAGTAATTCCCAAAAAAATAATTAAACTTGCATATATATAAAAAAAGAAGAGGAGGGTGAGGTGGCTCCATGTAGGATTCCAAATCACTTATCCTCAACTCCACATCACAATTCAAACCTCAACCCCAATCCATAATAAATTGGTGGTTAAGAGAAATGACAAACCTCTTACACACTCAACACAAACCCACACCCCTAAGGACATAATTTAAAACCCATGTAAGAAAAGTGCAATAAATGTCACATTTTTCCTTACAAAACACATAATGGGGTCTATTTTTGACCCCTCAACCCATAGGTATAGTTGGTATATGAAATTAAGAGGTGTGGGAAAAGCTTAACTTGTCCCACAAACCTCCAAAAATGGCCCTTAAGCCCAAATCCGAATTTTTCAAGTAAGATAGGGTGTACAACACTCAAGGTCACATACACTCAACTTAAATCACAAGATCCAAATGAAAACTACTCTAATAAATGGCCCCTTTTGTCACATCCCCAATTAACTTAATAAACATGATTAATCCACTTAATTAAGGCACATTAATCAACAATGCTTAAATGAATTACATCACAAATAAATCACATACTCCATAATAAATAAAAGAAAAAGGAAAAGAATTACACACATATCCCATGGTCACATTTAGAGGTCATCCCCCATGGGGACCCCTAACAAACTAATAACAAAACATAACACATTACACAAGTTTCCATGGTGACCATCGTTGTATCCATCCAGTATTCTATGTGGTTGGTCTCCTAACCCCCTTTGATTGTTGTGATATAATTACCTACAAAATCACACAATACCTCCTTTAGCCTCGTGGCCACATCAAATACATCAAAGATAAAATATACACACATCCATCAATAAATATCCTCATATAACTAAATCATCATCTAAACTAAATAATGTTATCATTTTTCTATAATTTCAACAACATCTCAATTCTACCATTTCATCGATATCAGTGAGATCACGAGATTAGTTCAAACACTAAATCATAGTCAACATGGCAAGAATTCTAAATGTTAGTAAATACATATGCTAACAACACATCATCATCGTTAATATAAAATTTATCTCTATGTATCTAATAATCCACACAAATCATACTATGAATCACAATCCATCAATAGTCAGAATATCTCTATCATCTAACATCATGTTAAACTAGAATAATACAATAATATCCATGTCTATAGTCAACAGTAATCAAAATCAAAATATAATAAGTGTCGAAGAGGACTGGCACTAAAATTAAGATGAAGAGGATGGAGGACTAAGATGAGATGTGGGTGATAATGATTGTGGATGAAGTTCTTAGGGTTGTTATGGATATGTGAATGGGACTCGATGATAGGTTTTATAATGATTGAATTTAGTAGTTGAGGTTTTGGATGATTGTGGATTAATTATATGAGTTTTGATAGTAGCAAGGTGTTGGTTATGATAATTGATAGGGGATTTGGAGGTTATGGTTTGGGATGGTTGTGTTAGTTTAGGATAGGTAGCTAGATTAACAAAGACATAAATGAGGTCCTCTTAGTCTAGGTTAAAGTCAGTGAGATGGTCAAAGTTTATGTAATTAGCTTGTGAGCATAGATGTTTATGTTGTTTAGATCGAGGTATGGGTTGAGATGATTTTGTTTCCTCGAAGAGGAAGTCAATGGGATGAGGGGTAGAGATATTAGGAAGGGAAAATTTTTATGGGGTTGGTTAGGAGTTTATGGTTTAGGGGTTATTGGTTAATTGAATATTGAATATTGTATATTTTTATTGAGATATTAGATGATTTTTAGGATGTTAGGATCGATATGGGATGGTTTATTTGGATGATGAGGATGGGATTGGTTGAGGTTGGATGTTAAGTTTGAGATTTGTTTGTTAATGTGTTGGATAGTGTGTGGTACTTTATGGTCAAAGTGATATGGTTGACTTTGATGGGTGGGGGATGATGGGATAGTTGGTTGATGGATTTAGAAAAGAGGTAGGGTTTGGATGTTGGTTTGGAGAGGATGGGGATTGAGGATCAAAGGCCATGGTTAGATAAGGATGTGTGAGGGATTATATTTAGATTAGGATTTAGATTGTGATTAAGGATGGTTAATTATGATTATGTTTGATTGATTAAAATTTTAAAGTAATGGGATGGTTAAGGGTGTTTACAAGAAAGTAAGAAACATGCAACACATACCATAACTAGTCAAGTGGGGTTACAACCAAACTATAGCTCACTTTTAATACCACACACCAATGGTGGTGCCAAAATTAGCTCTCCACCTATGTGTCAATGTGTGATAGGCTAGCAAGTAATCTTGAGCAATAGTAACCGTGAGAACTGCGTGGCCTCCTTTTATTATAGTTCGATATGTAGCCAAAAGGGCTACATAATCTAGGATTACAAGCTCACTATGGGAGTCCCGATATAACTTATGACCCCTAGTACGTGGGACCCAATTCTATGTTAATGATCAATATGTTTTTTTGAGACCTAGGTTTTAGGACATGGAGCCCCCTACTTCATGTCGCTCTTAAAACAAGAAAGCAATTAGCCAATAATGACAGTTGTCCTTGAATTTATATGTCCTTCCAAAACAAGAGGTGTGTCTCTATGTGCGTGGAGGTGAATCCCATGGTCACAAGACCCTAGGACTATGGTAAGTGCATAGATGTCACTTCCACATCACATTACCCCCTAAAAATAAAAAGGGAAGGAATACTAGCCATTTTTATCCTCAAGATCATCCTAGGACATGAGAAGAGAGCATACATGGTGTTTTCGTTGAGTTCAAAACAATAAGCAACAAAAAGGATGATAAACATAAACACAATAAAAATTAATGATAAATTTTGTATAATGGGGCCTTCAAAAGGGGACCTATAAAACAAAAGGATTAGTAGTTTGTTTTATACCCCAATGTTCTTGGATTGTTTGAGCTGCAAAACAAAGGGTGTGTAGTTTTTAATTAATCAATTTCCTACAACCACAAATGTTAGGAAAATACATATTGAGTATTAAAATTGATGAGAGTTTCCCCTTATCCGCATAATATTTCTAAAAAACATAATGTAATAACCTGCAAGACACCACTAAAACACTAGAAAGTGTGATTAGATTGGTTAGTATTAACGTAAAATTATTTAAAACAAAATCACTAATTGAAAAAACAAAGGCATTGTTTCAGGTCAAATGTGCCAAACCAGAACAAAAATGCTATTTTAGAAAAAAAGCACTAATCTACTCAAAAGTGTTGAAACAATAACAAAAGTGCTAATTTCTTGACAAAAGCACCAATATATGCTCAAAATCACCAAAACACAAATACAAAGGGTTGACAAAAATCAAATTTTAAGGTCTATACAAAGGCGTTGATATACAGACAAAAGCACCACTATATCTGCAAAAGAGTTGATATATCTGCAAATGCTCCAATATACAAATGCGCAACTTTATATGAAAATGTTCCAATTCATTGCAAACATGTTACTTTATCTACAAATGTGACACTTTATCTGTAAATGTGCCACTTTATCTACAAATGTGCCACATTGTTGACAAAAGACATAAACATGCTAAAAATTACAATTTTGGGGTTTTAAAGGTTAAACAAAAGCACTGAAGTAATTACAAAAGTGCCACGAAGTTTTATAAAATCACTAAAGTGTATACCTATGACCAAATATGTTAGATTTTCATGCAAAAATGTTGTTTTGGTCAAAAGTGTTATTTCTTTTGCATAAGCACTGAATGATAGGTCAAAAGCATTGATACGGAAGACTGTAACAAAAACTTGAATTTTCAAGATGCAAATCAAAACGAAACTTTTCCAAATTTGAACAACTAATTTTTAATATGGAATGCTACTAAAAAAATCAAAAATTTGGTGGGTAAGCCACATGGTGGGCACTAGAATGTATATGATAAAAATATTAGAATTAAAATGTAATAAAATAAACAAAAATTTCTTCCTACTCTAATCTTCCTAACAAATACCTCAGATAGAAATGGATGAAAAGGAGAGAGAATGTAATACCTATACTTACTAAGAAGATGACAATGCTCCTCCTTTCATGTGTTGGATTCACTTTTGATTGTGGATTGGATGTGCTTGCTTCATATTTTGGAGTCACTTGGGGAGAACCTCCCCTTGATTGATTGATGATTGCTTGATGAAGGATGAAGGATGAATGATGCTAGATTGGATATCAATGATGGATTGATAAAGTGGATGGATTGATTAGATGATAAAAATGGAAAAGTTTGGTTATGGATTATTCAAGTTGGATCTCATGGAGGAGGAGAGCCTTATGTATATCTTGTGAGTGGAGGATTCAATGGCTAAGATGAAGCCATGTTGGATTTGAATCAATGGTCAAGAGTGCATGATAATAATGGAGAATTCTATAATAGAGATTTCTATAATTTGAGATAATTCTCCATTGAATTCAATGGAGAAAGGGAGATATATATTTGAATTTTTAAATATGAAAGAGTGAAATTTAGAGAAGCTTCTAGAAATAGAAGCCTCTAGATTTAGAGGTGAGGATGTGATTAGGATTAATATTAGATTAGGTTAATAAATGATGATTAGGCGTGAGGTTACATGGAAAGGTTAGATGTAGGGATGTGTAGGGTAGGTGGTCGGTAGATGTAGGAATATTAAATTCCTAGGAAATGTTAATGAAGAATTAAAATATGATAATAGGATATAATAATGGATTAATGAGATTAATGATAAAATGGTATGTAATTAATGATTTAAAAGGATCAATGATGGAATGATAAATAATGATAAAGGGTAAAAATGATAAAATGGATTAATAATAATAATTAATCTTGTGATTAATTATTATATGGATGATGTTGGAATATTTACGGGAAAAGGTTAATTATAATTAACCATGTCGACATTTTAGATGTCTACAAAGTGACCGTAGTGGAAAATGGTTGTAGATACTTGATATGTGTACACCCCGGGGACTTCTTATGACACTTTGGGAGGGATCAAAAAAGGTAAATTTTTACAAGTTATAATGAATATTAGGTGATGATGACACCTCAAGGATTAAGGGATGGTACTTTCATACTCCTCAATACGGATTTAAGCCTCTTTATCAATAGTTTGTGTGATAATTCTCCATTAAAATTATGTGAACCGTGTTGTCGTACACTTCTAGCAATTGAGGCGTTCCTATATGCTTTTTTACTAGGGGTAAATAGTTTTGAAGGGACTATAACCTGTTACAAAAAGCCCAAAAACTAGAAAGTGCATCAAAAGTATCTATTATTAGATAAGTTTTTCTTCATTAATTGTTGTTGTGGAATGACTTAGAATTTTATGTGAGAATGGTAATGTACACAAAGTTTTGTCTTACCCTAAGAGGACTTCATATATGAATCCTTATGGTATATAATTTATCATCTCTTTAACCTTTACACATGTGTTAGGTTGGTGTGAAGGATCTCTTATAGAGGATTGTTTTGGTTTCTTCATGGCATTGATGGAATTTTTCACTGAGTTTAGGTACGAATGTGCATTTTGGGTCACGTCAGATGGGCTTATAGACTTGGACCCAACCTTTGTATTGTGAATATAATTAAAATTTATATTTTAAGAAGGGGTGACATGAAAAAATTATGGAATTTAATACATAATCAAACCCTAGACTAAAATAAACTTCATCTATTGTGTGGTATTGAGAGCCATGATGGATGTAATCGTGTTTCTGCAAGGATATAACTCCTAAACTAATAACATGTGAGGAATATAAAAGTATGATGGTAAACCCTAGGTACATTGGTTTATTGCAAAAGGAAATTGTTAGTGTTATTTGTGATTGGTGAGTTGGGCTAGTGTCTTTATCGCATTTTCTAAAAATTACATTTTTTCGGTTACTTTTGGGTGGTTAAATAGTGGGCAATACGGTTGGTATCGAGTGAGGTTCAACCACTTGCACCTCTGGGATAAATTGTTAATGATTTTTATGTAATTTTTGTGTTACACATAACATGAGTATCATTTCGGATTTGGTTGGTGTGTCACATGAAGTTATTTTGGTGTTCTTTGGTCCACTTGTGGTACTTAGGCATGTGGCTCATAACGAGCATGTCCTATAGTGGGTCCCCAAATTCCTTTTTATGGATTGGTACTATGTCAAATCATACAAAAATTTACATATTTTATCCTATTGACTTAGTTTGGTACCTTTTTGGATAATCGTAATACACGGGTGACATTTGGAGATAGATTGGTAGTTAGCAGGAGATTGGTTAGTTGTTCTTGAGTTCTACATCATCAGTGGTTGTGACATTTAGAGATAGATTGGTAGTTATTAGGATATTGGTTTGTTTCTCTGATTTATATATCATCAATGGTTATGGAATTTGGGTATGTTATTTGATAGGACAATAGATAGTGGTATTTTAGTGATTTGGAGACGTATTTCCACAGGAGCATAGATATCATGACATATATCTTATTGGATCCATATTATTTATATATACCAAGATGTGCACTCATGATTAGTACCCCTATAGGTGGCCCACAAAAGGTTGCGTAGTAATTGTGATGTGGATTTCTCATATGTGTTATATTTATAAACTTTCTTTTTCTTTTTAGGACTAACATTTTATTTAATTGGTTTATTAAAATTCCTAGAGACTTTTCTTGTTATTCTTGGATTTATTACAAGATTTTCATGGTTTCTGTTGGTGTGTGTATTTTCCACATCATTAGGTGAGTCATCTAACTTAGGTGAGATCATAGGTCCATGTGTCATTTAGGGGTCATTATGAGATTCCCTTACGCGCCAGTGCGTCAACGCGTCAGCACGTTAGTGCGTCAGTGCGTCATATGCGTCATTGGGAGTTACACTTCTATTCTAGGAATGCAACTCCCCTCTCTACTCAAGTTTTCATGATTGTAGCACTGGGATTACTCAAAGACCTCCTATATGTACACCACATTTGATCTATGAGATAGAGGAGATTTTTATGGCTTAACCAGTTACGCTTGTTTTTCAAATCTTTGCATGCACATTCGGTTGATGCTCGCTCCTCTCGAGATATCTTCACACTACCATTTGCATGTCCATTGATGTGCATGTCATCCCTCGTGATCCTCGCTTGCGGTTTTCAAACCATATTTCATGGTATCGTGAGCGAATCTTGTGGATCCATGACTCATCGGTTTTTGTGTGTGTTTTCCACTTCCGCGTGATATCTGATTTCATGCATGTGTCGTAATGGCGATTTCATTCATGCTCTACTTGCATTGATTTCGGGCCTCATACCTTTGTTTGGGTTTGTTTGTGGTTCATTTGGTCATGTTGGTGTTTGTGGATTTTCAGGCTTCTTTGAGGTTTGCATGCAATTTTTTGGAGCATATTCGGGTGCGATTTTGAGTTTTCTGGTCAGGGTTTGTTCGTGCTAGTTTGTGCGTTTTAAAAGGTTATTAAAGTGCTTTTTGGGTCTACCTCGACCCCAGCTCACCGAGCTGGGAACCGAGCTCCCCCCTTGCTCGCCGCCTTGGATAGCCACCAGCTCGTTGTGCCTTATTTTTAGCTTGACTGCTCGGTTTTCCCTCGGGTTTCTTTGCATTGGTCTTCAACATACGAGTTTTTTTTTCTTCGACCTCCGTTCTGATTGCCTCAGGTTCCCTACCATGGTTGTTCGTTGTTGCCTCTAGCTCGTTCCTATTCAAACTCACCTCTGCGGGATCCTCTACCGAGCTACTTTTCCTTGAAGTCTCTGGCTTAATCCTTGTTCCACATCAGCACTACCTGCACCCTGTTTGGCCTCGCTTCTACATCGTTCCATCATTACACGAGCTCGTGGTGTTGTTGGTTTGCTCTTGGGAGTTTTCTCTTTTTTTTTCTTGCCTCGAGCTGCTCCCGGATCCTCCTCAGCTCCAACACCTATGTTCAAACTCAGTGGCAACGTGGCATTAGCTCCATCTACTACAACCTGCCTGCAGTCTGTTATAACCTGCCTGCATCTGCTCCATCATCTCCTTCATCCTGCACGTTTTGGTGTGGACGTGGTGTTTTCTGCACTTTGTGGACATTTTAAGCCTTCTTTGGCTCATGCTTTGCATTATTAACATCTCGGTTGTTAGTTCTACTACTCTGTTGGATGAGTTGATCTTTCCTGCTCATGAAAACACTTCCATTCTCCTGCTTGTGAAAATCTCCAGCTCCAATAGTTTGAACCGTCCTTTGTAGACCGTTTTCTGCTCCCACCTGCATTGGCAGCTCCACACGGAATCCATACCTGTAGCATTGGTTTCTCCTTGCGTGGAAATCACCTTAGCTTTAGCCAGCACGTTACAGTTGGCTTCCACACAACCCAACGGTTACAAAAGCCTGCAAACCTGCACTTTTTCATGTGGCATTTTTCACCTCCTCCTGCGTTAGTTTCAACCACTCTGCAGACCTGCACAAGAGAAACATTCTTCATTACCTTGGTACGTGGTCACACCCTGATCTTGTGTTGGAATCTCACCTACAGCACTCAACACGTGGAATCATCCTTCAAATGTAGCAAACGGTTACAATCTACCATCCTCTGCGCACTAAACTGTCAACAAAACACAGCAGCACATTATGCTGCGCATGGTTTGACACCTTCCAACGTGGGTCCCCCTCTCACCACCTTATTTTTCTAATGTTTTAGGGTGTTATTAAAAAAAAAAACATTCATGGCATGTAATTGAGTTTTAGACTATTTTTTGGCTTGTATTCTTCCCTTCCTTCGAGCATCGAAGACGGAGGGCGAGGTCCGAGGTTGGCAGGAGGCTAATCCCCCCTCGCAGTAAAAAAACTATGCCTAAAATTTGATTCCATTTCCAATGAGTACCCACACGATACCCTTTGCACCCATTTTGTGTACTTTTTTAATGCGTTTGCAGCATCTAGTGCATTTTTCCATCAGTTGCGGGAATCGTTTTAATGCTATAACTTTTGACTCGCTGCTCATTTTTGAGCGCTTCCTTAGTCAAAGTTGCATGATTTTTCACACTTTACGTGATGGCATTGCCAATTTTGTAAACACACTACTTTTATAAAGTGCCGCATTCTGGGGGGTTGCTTGTACTCTTGGGCCTACACACGCAGACGCATTATCGGCCGAGTCCAACGTCTTGCTTTTGTGCATCTTGCATTTTTCATCATGGAGAGTGCTCTTTCCATACGTGAGAATCATAGGATCACCTTACACCTCTGCCACTTCTCACCGGGAGAGATACCTATTCACTTGGCATGCTTCCATGGAACGTTACTTCGCCCACGAGGGTCTTTTACCCTTCTTGCTTGGGCCAGTTCCTGCACCCATTGATCATCGTCATCTAGAGGACTTCCTCAACACTTGTGACCATGTCTTTGGTCACATGATGATGCATGTCTCTCGTTCTCTCTGGTTTCACGTGGCAGACTCAGATCCACCTCACCGTGTCTGGAGCATTCTTCAGTCCCTCTATGGAGACCCTTCACATACTGCCCACCATTGTTGTTGCTGCTGATTCAGTTGTCTCCTCCATTTCTTTGTGTGATGACAGTTCCACTGACACAGAGCTCGCTTGGTTCTACTTTTGATGACAAGGATTATGCATCCAGTTCTAATGTCGAGAGTACTACAGAGGAATCTTCTCCTCTTTCTCTCACTATTCCAGAGAGTGTTGACACTCCCCACATCTCATCAGATATCGAGCAGTCCCCTTCTCAATCTCATATAGTCATCACACCCACCTCCTTTCCACTTCCAGTGTGTGAGGCCCATTCCACTCCTCTACCTTCATTGGATGACTCATACCTATCATACATCGCTCTTCTGTTTGTTGAGCCCCCTCATTGGGACAAGTATCTGCCTGACCTTGGTCGTATTTTTGTAGAGTCTACTTGTGATGCACTACAGGTCCCTCATCCATCTACAGGTGTTTCAGAGGAGTTCATCATCTCTGTTGTTAGGAGTGCCCCTTCTGGGACTCTTACCACTTCCACTTTTTCGGAGACCTTCATTGATCCACCCTCAGTTGTGGATCCCTTTTCTGTTGTGGAGGATGTTTTGTTCCCTTCACATCACTTGGACATCCTTTCTGTAGGTGTTCCTCTTCACTCTGACAATTCTACGCATGTGGCATTACCTTGGTTCCTTGGAACTCACTTGCTAGACCTATGTCACACTTCCGTGCACTAGACTCAGAGTTCTTCGTGTTGTTGCCTTCAATTTCCTTTGTGGAGTGGGCGGACTTCCAACACATCATTTCTGTCCTTCCTAAGGGTAAGCACATAGTTTGTTGCGGGTGGCTCTTCTTCAGTCCAGAGGTAAAGGATCTCGTCATCGACATTCTTCTGGGAGACTTCCTAGAGCTGCAGATTTCAGATCCGTCCATGACATCTTCTGCATTCCTCTCGTCTCCCTCTTCTTCTCTCTTCTTCTTCTTTTCGAGAGATTTCCTCTTTGTACATGGGTACCTTTCCAAGCTCATCTATAGCTGAGACCCATATTTGGCATCTTTCTTAGATTAGAGAGTGTTTTTTTCTCTTGTGGTGGATGTTTTTCCCACTGGGTTTTCCTTCACTGCTTAGGACTTCTTTCTTGTACATGGGTACCTCATCAGGCTTTGTGCCGGACCCATTTCTCATTTCTGACTTGCCGCCTCATCCTAAGTTATGATGAAGGGGGGGTGTTGGTGTGTGTATTTTCCACATCATTAGGTGAGTCATCTCACTTAGGTGAGATCGTAGGTCCATGTGTCATTCAGAGTCATTATGAGATTCCCTTATGCGTCGGTGCATCAACGCATCGGTGTGTGTCGGTGTCATATGCATCATTGGGAGTTACACTTCTATTCTGGGAATGTAACTCCCCCTCTCTACTCAAGTTGTCATGATTGTAGCCATGGGGGTTACTCAGCACCTCCTATATGTACACCCCATTTGATCTATGAGATAGAAGAGAGTTTTATGGCTTAACCATGTTCTTCCCATTTGTCAAATATTTTCAAGCAATTTCAAGCAATGCTCACTCCTCTCGAGATCTCTTCACGTTGTCATTCATATGTTCGTTGATGTGCATGTCGTCCCTCGTAATCCTCGCTTGCGGGTTTTCAAACCCTCTTTCGGTTTCAATGTGGCTACTTAATCATTTTTATTTCTAAGTTTTCATGGATTTCATCTCTTTTTGGAGACTCGAGCTATATTTTTTCTTTAGAGGCCACTTGGCTAAATTTTCATCAAGTTTGTTACATGGTTGTTTTTGTATGTTGGTGAGCTAGTCCTATTTTGTTCGTGTTGTGTTCTCTTATCATATGTGGGTACAACCAAAGTGTCATGATTGTATGTTTGGGGTTGTATGACATGCCCTTGGTTTTGGAGGTGATAGGGATATATGTGTCTAGGAATATGGAGTAACATATCCCCACTTTGATACTTGGATGCTCGGTCCTCCTTTACTTGGTGTGATTTGGTGCTCTTTGGTTGAGTGACCCTCATGATTATTTGTTCTCTTCAATGGATTGGCTTTGATGTTATGCAGTATGAATCAGTGGATTGGCTTTGATGTTATGTAGTATGGATTAGTGGATTGTCTTTGATATTATACAATATGGATCAACAGATTGGATTTTAGGCTATGCGGTATGGATCATCATATGATATGTAGTATTTATCATTGGATTGGGAAATGATTTTTGGGTCTCCTTGTTTTCTATGATCATATTCTTCAACATTGATATGGATATGGTAATAAATTTAGGATTTATGGATTATGTGTGGGATGGTTCACTCTACACGGTTATGGTTTCTCAGTAGGTTAGTGTAGTTTGTGGTATGCAGGGAATACATCAACAAACATATAGAATGGATCCCTAATATTTTTCTTGGTTCTATTAGCTCCCTTAAGGAGAGGTTGAGATATTGGACTACAAATATGTTGATAGATATTATTATACTTGGATTTAATGGGCATTTTATCTAGAGATATTTGTTAACTTGGGTCTTAGGGACCCAACTACATATGTATTTACCTTGGGTCTTGGATTCTATACTATAGAGGTGATATTTGTCATACCTGGTTGTTATGTGTTTCGTTACCATGTTATAAACATGTTTGTATGGATTATATGCTATAGGGACTGTGTTTTGGATGGTATGTTATGTTTCTTCATTGTTATGAGGGTGTACTCTTGATGAGAAAAAGGTGTTCTTATGGTAATCTGTTTGTGTCATCATATACTTATGGCCAATTAACTTTCTCATCGACATTGGTATGGTGAATGTTATGTGTATACACTTCCTTGTTTTGGAGATGGTCTATACTTGGGATAGTGGTCTTGTTTGAGTTACTGTCATGAAAATGTGAAAATGCAATAAATGAGGAAGTAATCTATGTTATGGTGTTAGGTATTTAATGACCTCATGTTGTATTGTATTTTTAAAAACCCTCCAAAACAATAGTTTAATGTACTTGTTAACGATAGAAGAAAAGAGATGAAACTAGTAAATGATGAAAATGATTGTACAAAAAAATCACACTAACCCACTTGTGCTTTTTAGAAAACTAATAACTAAAAATATGCTTACAAGAAAACTATATATCAAAAAATAAATTCATAATGAAATTTAGTTTGGACTCACTATGATAGAGAGAACTACCAAAATCCATAGAACTTAAACAATTGAATAAAATCACAAAAATATTATTCCCTTGTGATCACGTGTTAGCGACATGGTCTTGGCTCTAAACGACATTATCATTATTGACCCTTTTCTTTTCTTTTATCCTTCCAACTAATATTGGTGTTGTTTTACATCTAGGACAATGATCTTATAAGGGGAGGGAGATGTAGTTCCCCTATCTGATAGCACAACTTTGCAGGGGTGTAGTAAACAAATCATTGAAATTGGCATTGCAAGTTACAATTAAATTTTTTAAAATATCATGGAGGAATGCGTGGACCACTATGTATAATACGGATATTGATTGGGAGCTAATCAAGGTATTTTTCTCCTCTTCCCACTTACTTTTAACCTATCTTAAAATATGCACTTGAGGGTGCTTTTCTCGAGGTGTATGGCTAAGCACATGGAATTATGTACCTACAACTTGCACTAGCCATGAGAATGCATGGAAGAATGTGAGTTAGCTTTGGATTCTATAAAGAAAACATATTGGAAGGGGCAAGTAAATTCTCCAACCGCATACGCATCCTCCCAAGACATTCTAATTTGAGTCTTTCCTTACCTCTAGATGTGTTCATTTTTGTTTTGGAAAATATATTTTCTTTGGGCCCACTCTTTGAGATTTAAGTGCTATGAATAGGGTGTTTATTGTTATAATTATTGCGCATGGATTCATTTTAATTTATACGAGAATGAATCCCTCATACCATTTGTAAATTTAATGAGAATAGGAGGATTGGTGTTGCACTCTGACCCTGATTATTTCATTGGAGTTGACCAAACCTCAACTTGTTTCAAAAAATAAAAATAAAAATAAAAATAAATTTATTTCTTTTAAAATTAAATCAAGTTAATTGAATGGAAAGGGGATGACTTAGCGGTGGGTATGCTTGAGAAATATGTATCAAGTGGTGTGTTTGAGAATGGTAGGCCTAAATACATTGTGAAATTATTCACGTCTCTATGAGCCATTCAACCTAATGCTTGAAATAAATGCATCGTCATGGATTGGATGGTGGAAAGTTTGTATAAAAAATTGGAGCTTGATGCCAAGTTTTGGTTATGGTTAATGAAAACTACAAGGAACTATTATCCTAATCAAATTAGTTCACATTTTCTAGCATACTCTACATATGTGCCACAACATAGGGTGTTTTTTCTAAACGTGAGGATCTAGCGAAATGCCTATAAATTTTGAACATGGAAGGTCCAAAAGGCATGCAATTTTTTTGACAAAATTCATTGGAGTCTTTCTAAAAATGAAAATGATGAGTGTTGAGGCCAAACCATTGTCGATGTGGTAGTGGCGAGCTCTAAGGTAGATAGGTATGCAAAATAGAGATGCATGCACTTTATCTATGAATTATTTAACCAAATGTCTACAATAAATTATAGTTTGTGTGGTTTTATTAGTTTGGGGTCTGAATCAAAGAACCACCTTTCTTGAGAAAACTTAGTTCGTTACTATTGAGGTGTTGATCAAACATGCTGAAGTTTGATGGATGTGTTTGTTTAGTGGGGGAAAGTTGGAGAAGCATAGACAAGATTCATGAGAAGTGGGAAATTAAATAAATAAATATTACACACAAATGCATCATCAAGATGCCATCTCCATAAATTCCATAGTTATTTGGTATGCACAATATGGGCTTGTTCTAACTACCTAGGAATAAGGTATGGAGAATAATCAAAGGATAAATATGGAGGAAGTAAGTCATATGTCATAGCTTCAATAACCATAAGGGTCATGTTCACAAAATATGGAGGTATGTGAACTATTTGACAAAGTTCCCCAAAGGAATGCAGCTCCAGAGAAGATGAAAATTGCAAGACGTGATCCAACTAGAATGGTAAATATGTCTTGAAGCACACCTTATATAGATGTATCGATTAATGAATATTCTTGAAGCGGACTTGTAGCTTGTACACATCCAACTGGACCCAAGTCTCTCACACCGCTTCTTTGGCTAACATGCATGGTTTTCTCTCCATTCTAACATGTCTTTGCATTTATATTTTTCTTTTTTATGTAGTTAGAAAATTAAAATGAATAAAAAGTATAGATTTTGTATAAAAGTTGGAAATATGTTATACTTCAAAAACATTGAATCTGCTTTATTGCTTCACATTTAAAGGATTTATATTGAATGTTAATCTCACTTGGTAAAACTTATTGTGAAAATAAAAAACTTAGATGATGGGTTAGGATAATGAAAACCTCCCAAACAAAAAAATGAACTTGAGACTTCATGATAATTGTCAATTGTACTCTTGCAAAATTTAATAAAACACAAATTTTCTTAGATGCGCAAAATACCCCTCAAATTCTGTAATGGGAAATGATGCCTTAAACATGTTAAATGATGATGTGGGATACCACATCAACCACTAGAATGATTTCATATAGTCATTTGACAAATTTTTGTCACTATTCTAGGACCGCGACTGGTCAATATTATTGTGTTGACAGCTACTATGAGTTAATAATTTTATTTGGTTTTGGCTCACGATTTTTGCAGCACATCAATAAATGAAGTTTCATTACTTCATATTGATTTTAAAAAATATAAAATTTGAGAGATCCTAATATTACATAGTATTGTATGATAAATAAACACTAAAGCACATATCTGACACAAACAATAAGCAAATGAAAATTGAAACCATAGGTGCAAGAGAGAGAATAGAAGACTTAGATAATTTTGCAATGAATCTTGAAGTGTTCTAGACTGGTAGAATGATGAACAAGATGAGGATACTATCGTAACCGATCCTAATTAATTTTCTAACTGTTGAAATAGCCTAGATTGGGGCATCTGGACTAGGTCAGGGGCACCTAGTCATCGAGACCTCTCGTAAATGCATGTGATTGCCCAAAACCTCATAAACTAATTTTTTTGTGTCACACCAATGTCATTAACCTTCGTTGTTGGTCACCTATGTGTCACACTATGCCCACAAAATTCACTTATAACATAAAAAACAAATGATATCTTGTAAAACCCCAAAAACACATCAAATCCTAAAAGGAAAAAGAAGTAACTTGGGAGTGGGACAAACCAGAAAGAGAGAAAAGAGGTAAAAGATAGATTTCAATTACTAGTTTTCTTGCTTATGAATCATATGAATAGTGGTATGTGATTAGGACCTAGAAATGTACCCAAGTGTGTGATTTAGTGTCTACATTTTCCCCAATTTATGTTGTTGAGTGAATACTTGATAACATAAAGTATATAAGAGATGTGTATCTGATAACCATGTAGATGTGATGGAAAAAGCATACCGAAGAGATAAGAAAAAGCATGGAGTGATAAAAATGAAGTGTATAAGCTAAGGAGGAAGTGACCCTAGGGATGAAGCATATGTGTTCTATCGTGGTGTACCTATTGTTATCGTTTGATGAAGGGTTGCTTCTTATTACATATTAAGGACATACTTGTAATAGAAGAGTGAAAGAGTAGTCAAAGACATGTACGTTTAAAAATACGATCCAAGTATGTAAAATCATGTAAAAAATGTGAAAATATAATAAAAGAAACATGTGCACCTACTCCGTGATGAGTGAAAATGATAGAAAATGTCTGAAAATGTTATAGAAGAGCACATTTTTGGGTGATTTCACACCAAAAGTGAGTTTTTTGGGCAATCTCACATAAACAATGAGTTTTTTAGGGGATCTCATGCCAAGTGTGGATTTTTTGGGTGATCTCACACCAAGAGTGATTTTTTGGGCAATCTCACACCAAGAATGAGTGTTTTGGGTGATCTCACACCAAGTACAAGTTTTTGGGAAATCACATGCCATGACAAAAGAGTTTTGGGGAGAAATGTCTAGTGTTATTCTCCATCCCTGACTTCTTCTCAAATTTATGCACCACTGTAAATTGTGTGATCCTGTTTTTTTCTAGTTTGATCCAAGTAGAAAAGAGAAGATAAAATGCATTCTTATTGTTGGAGGATTGTTCTTGTACTGTGAAAACTACTATGTAACTGCTAAAAAATTGTGCCAATCTGAGAAATTAACTATAACTACCCATGGTCATAATTTCCTTGGAAAGTGTTATCTCAATTTTACCCCCGGCAAAATTGATCAAACACGACCCCGTGTAGGAAGAAATTAAAAAAATAGTTCCCTCATTCACTCCCGTGCTTCAAATCCAACAAACAAGTTACTGGAAAACTCTACAATGGAGTAACAGGGTCGGGGAAGGAGTAAACAGAAGGAAGAAACTAGAAGCTCAAAGGAAAAGAAATGGCAAAGGTTCAAAGTTTTCGGGCTCTACAAATGACTCAGAATGAGCCCCAAAATTGGCTAAGTATGGAGGAGACAACGAGAAGCTGCCAAGTGTCCAAATGACACACCTCCAAAGATTAAATCCCAGGTTGGAGACTCAAACAAGTGCCAAGCCTCCATGCGTTTAGAGCCCCAAAATTTGCACTGGCCAGTTGTTGAAAATTCTTTGACTCAGCGGAAGGTGCCAAGTGTCGGCTTGGCACAATTCCAAGATGGGAGTCCTGGGTAGAGACTCAAACTTACGCCAGCCCTCCATGTAGCCAATGGTCAAAAAGGTCAAAAAGGAGAGTGGGCCCAAAATGACTAAGTATAGAGTGTAGGTGGAAGGTGCCACGTGTCTTAATGATGCTCCTTCAAAGGTAAAATCCTAAGCGGGTTTTCAAATGAGCATGGGCCTTCCACATGTCCCAGAGTCCAAAAAGGGACAGAGTCGGGGTTAAATAGTCAAAGAAGAAGCAAGCCGGTGGAAGGTGCCAAGTGTCAGCATGGTGTTGTTTCAAGAGTAAAATTTGGGGCGGGTCTCCAAACAAGCGTTAGGCCTCCACGTGTCCAGGGTCAGACTTTTGGCCCCGCTAAACAAAGGACTCGGGAAAAATACAAGGAACATTATGGAGCCCACAGAAGCCTCCACGTGTCGGTTTGGTCTGTTTCAAAAAAAAAGGTAGGGACCAAATCTCCAAGATGTGCAAGGCTGCCAGTGGACCTAATACAGATAGACTCTTTCAAATTTGCACACCCAAGACCCTAATCTTCAAATGGCCATATATTTTGACAAAAAATCAGATTTGGGTGGGAGAAGACTTTTTGGAAACGTCTCGACACCCTCTACACCATGTAAACATGAAATATCATTCTTAACAGGATTTAGTGGGTGAAACATGGGAAAACATCTTTGAGGCCATTAATACAGAATCTATTTGCTCCAACAACCAGATCGGGTTTGATTTGATCCATTGTTCTTGTTCCTTAGCACACCGAGCAGACATATGGAACCAGAATCAACAGATTGTGGGCAGATTTGAGAGTGGAATTGATTGATGGTGGTTGCTATTTCAGAACAGGATTCAATGCGTCGCAGAGGTGGTTGAAGCAGGATTCAAATTTTTCCCTCCTCTCTCTCTTATTCTTCCTTTATATTGTAAAGGAGGGGCATATTCAAACGGTTGTTTATCTTCCCTCTTCATCCCCCTCTCTCTTTCTTCCTTAGGGTTTGTAGACACTTGTAGTTTGGCCAATGCACTATTACGACTAATATTGTGCTAGTTGTGTTTCTCCTACAAACCGACGAAACACACTTGCGGTTCGACCTATCTAACTTTCTTCCTACGAAATCCCTTTTGTTGTTTTTCTTCTTGTAAACCATTTAAACAAGCTATAATAGCTTTATTCTAACTACATTGGCTTTTACTTTCTTCCAGGTCTACTTCTATCACCTTCCGTCCTATCAATCCATTCCATTAGATTGATCTAACCCTTCCAAACTCTCTACAAACCCTAATCACCTCCTAAACATGTTTAACTAAGCTTAAACATGGTTTCGTCACTCCCTAAACCGAGTCAAAGTAAGTTTTGACTTGCTAAAAGTGTTTTTGGAATTTAGTGTTTGTCCCACACGCACTCAAGTTTCCCATTTTCCCAAATGAAAAACTATATATAGGGCTAGACCCCTCTCTCTCATTTTCAATAATTCCTCCCTTCTTCCTAGACATAGATTATACTATTTTGCATCTAGGTTCTAGATTTCATTTCTAGTTTAGATATTGAGCTATTTACTTCATCTCTTGTATTTCTAATCCAATTTATAGGGTAAAGGAGAAGATCCATTGGCTTAAAGGCCTATAATGGGGAGATCTCTTTCTCTAAATCATTTAAACTGATTGCTTAAGGCTTACTAGGTTCATTATTTTAAGCTTTCAAAGAATAGAGGTAGTTTTAATTATCTTAAATTTGAGTGTTTACTTCATAATGTATGCTAGTTAGAAAATCTTTCTTATTTCTTATCGGATGGTCCACTGATTTGTTGATTGAAGCCTTTGGGGATTCTTTAGGAATTCTTACCCCAAATTTATGGCTTTCACAACTTTTCTTTGAACACATTTGGGATGCCCGGTGGGACTCTTATGTCCATCCTCCATTAATGGAGGTCATTTAGGCTTTTCAAAGTTATTTTTCAAGCTTTTTAGTTTAAAATCACTTGTTAAATTCCTCATTTCTGTTTTAAACCTTGGATTAATGAACTATATTTAAATGCATTTGTGGGTTTAACATAGAAATAGGAAGATTTGACTAACCAATAACCTTTTTGCTCTTAAAATTTTGGAAAATCTGTGTTTTTTATAGGTTTTTTACAAGGCATGCGTAGGTGTTTTAAAGGGACGCATACACGTTGATATATGCACATCTCTGTCATAAAATTTGCGTACCGTCGAGGTATCCTTTGTCTTGCTAACAAAAAATTTCTTTGCGAGGATGCATCTACATCCCTGTTGATCCTGCATCCATGTCTCCATCTATCTAGATGTATCTATGTAATTAATGCCACTGTAAAATTGTATAGACTTATTTTGTTTGGGCCATGTATTCGTCGGTAGGAGTGCGTCCGCTTTGAAACCCTAGCATACCTGTTGGATTATGGTGCGTAGGTGTCGGTGACTATTTTGATCTTAATAGACTCGTGTAGGTGTAGGTGTAGGCACATACCCATTGGTTGGGTGCGTATATGTCAGTTTGGATGCACATGTGTTACTTGTCTGAGTTAAATTTTCTTACAATCTATTCTAATTATTTCTCTGACATTTTTTATGTAGGTTTCTAAAAATTGACAGGGTTAAAAACAGGGTTATCTCCTTAAAATTTTAGTTTGCATGATTAAGTGTTTTTCATTCCTTAGCTTAAATTAGTATTTGTAAAAGGTGTGTATGCTCTCTCCTTACAATTTCCAAAGTGATCTTGGAGATCAAAAAAACTTGCATAAAATCTATTTTACATGTTAAAAACACTTGCTCTTTTAAAGGATAAAGTAACATTTGTATGTGCTTTACATAAGATTTCCACTTTGCATATGCTCTTCCTTCGTGCCTTTAGGTGATCTTAGGAATCAAAAGCAAGTGTTAGTTCTCTTTACCTCAATCGGCAAACCAAAAACTACTAACCAACTTGTTGCTTACGAACCTTACGTTGGTCAAAGAAAGGTGTGAGTTCTAGTACACGTGTGTTTGCAGATTGCCAAATGGTGTGCCACTTTTTAAACCACATTATGATTAAAAAAGATAAAAAACACACCATATTCAACACATTGTATTGCAGGTTTTGGAAAAGGGTAAGTCCCTCTCTACTTAACTGGAACGTAACCCCTTTGGCATAACGCCTTAAGCTATAACAATGGGGGTGGTTCCAGGAACCCCAAAGTAGTCCACCGCTGAGTAACCTTGTGGAAGAAATGGGAAGCGCCTTGCTTAACCCACTTGATTAGTTTTCCTTGTGATATAGAGTCACAATTTTTCCCTATTGCGACCCTATTAAAAGTACATAATGGATGCATTTATTGTCCATTGTGCTTGAAGGGGAAAAGCCAAGATAATCCCAAACTAGTCATTGCGACTTTTTGGGTAAATCACCCCACTCGTGGATAACTTTGTGACACCTAGTTGAGATAACCTATTAGGAAATCCATTTTTTCTGGAGGCCAACTTTACTATTCCATGCACGTCGTTTCACCATCACGAAGTGATAACTTATTTGGATTCAGCATCGTGTTTTTCGAACATGGTAACGAACTCATCCCAAGTTTGATCTGAGTGTCTTTCATCATGGATTTAGAAAAACGTATTACTTAACTTAGATTCCTTCTCATTTTTTAAACAAGGCAAAGCTCTGCCCAAGTGAAACTAAGTATATTTTCACATATTCTTGATCTACACCCATGCATGTGTACTTTCCACATTGGAATTCGAATAGAGGCATACGTTACGTGTCATGTTAGAGATAGTGCTAGCTACTTTTTGTACGTTTACACTCATACATGTTTGTGGTTGGGGTGTTAAATGACTAAAGCAGGTGGGTATATTTTCACATCTTTTGCAGGTCAACGATCTTGACTTCGTGGATCTTCGTCATTGTTATGGTTGGTTTTATCATTTTGTCTCTCCCCTAGTTTGTCGACTTTTGCTTGCATTTTAGTCATTTAGTATTGGCATTTACATTACGTCTCCCATTCTTTGGGCACATAGTATAAATCCCTCTATTGTGTAGTTACGCTGCTCACATCATCGCAAACTTCTTGTTATACCTTCTACTTGATTTTAGTTCTGACGTCATCTAGGTTTTTTACGAGTGTTGATAACGCATTATATATATCGTCATGATGTTGTCTTGATATCGACTCCTTGATTTCTTGGTTGAGATATATTGACAAAGTGTTGTTACGATGTATCTAATTGTGACTTCTACTTTTAATACACTTGGCTTATTATCGGTATTTGAGTCGAGTTCTCGGTATACCTTATTAGGGGACTTTGTCGAGATTATGCTTGATATTCAAGCCTTGTTGGATTTCTAACTTCGCCCACATATCTGGTACAACATTTTCATTCATCTTGGTCTTTTAAGTATAGATTTGACATAACACAACTTAGGTAAGTGATACATTTTCATCTGTCCATATCGGTATCCTTTGAAAACTAGTAAACATAGTGTTGCATCTGAGTATCGGCTAGTAATGCCTAGAATTTTCAAAATGGCAACAAAATCCAGTGAGCTTAATATAGGAGCTAATCCTTTCGATGATTTCCCCTTTAGCAGGAATAATTTAGGACTACTCTTCTCTCAATTCAAAGATACAGAGACATTAATCGATCATAGTGGAGAACATTTGGATTCTTTGGGAGAACAACAAAGGTTAGACCTAAACAGATTTGACGAGATTTTATATTATAACAAAGATCAAGTACTCATGAGAGTCTTGGCGTTAGGAGCTAAACTTCTGCACGAGCGTGAAGAAGAAACAAAGGTCATTGACCCTAACTTAGGAGAGTTAAGATTCATCTTAGACATAGATAATCCTTTTGATGTGGGATATGCATCCACTTCTGGGAAAAATAAGGCCGCTGTCGAAGGTGAAACATTACGTAAACCTCACTTTAAGGCTTCGCGTAAAGTAAAGATTGTGCTTATGGCCTCCCATCCTCTGAAATTCAATGAAGAAGAGGATTCCCTGGTTAAGAAGGAGACCCTCCAAAAACAGATCTTGAAGTTGAGTCATAAATTAGCAAACCTAGGCACTTCAAAAAGAAACATAGGTAAGGAAAAATACAAAAATAAACTTAACGAGTTTCAATTTGATCTGCATACAAACTATACCTTTAAAGCAACTTAGGCTCAAAGGTCAATATCACCTACTAAGGATCAACTCATTCAGGATGAATTGAAATCTATGAAAGATACAATCACAACATTACAATAGGGAAGTGTGGGCCAAAACAAAAAGTATCTCTACAAAGAACTATGTCCTTATCCCTTCGATAAAGATATGATACTTGCAGCCCTTTCCTAAACATTTCGCTATCCCAAAGCTCGACAAGTACAAAGGCAAATTTGATCCTGCGATCGATCAAAGACTTTTACATGGATTTTCAAGAGGTCGCCTACAATGATAATTTTCTAATACAACTCTTTCCCCTGCAGTTTGGGAGCTTTGGCGATTGAATGGTTCTATAGCATACCTAAAGGATCTATAACAATGTGGTCGACACTAGCAAAAATTTGTGCAACACTATTCTTTCAATATTTAAAATGATATCATGATGAATGACCTTTGCAATGTAAAGCAAAAACCTAATGAGACCTTCGCGGGTTTCTTACAACGATGGAGAGTGCTGGCTAGTCGCTTCCCTTGTGCTTTACCTAAAAACAATTAGTGAGCATTTTTGTTCCTAATTTAAACTCGGAGATAGCCTTCCATCTTCAGATGCATTGTGGATCTAACTTCAAGGAAGTTATAGAGAAAGGTAGCCAAATTGAAAAGGCTCTTATTACCAAAGGAACACTTAAACCCTTTGTCAAAGACAAACATGAGGCCAAATTTGTAGACAAACCTAAGTTCTTTAATAAGAATAAGCATGTCATTGGTGATGGAATTACTGACTCCAAAAGAGTCCAAACGTGCAGATAGGTCCGCTTTTGAAGCTTTCACAAGGACCTCGTCCCAAGGCACCTACAAAACATACGTTCACAACATTGAGCGAACCCCTGACTACTATATTAAAACAATTAGATGATGCTAAAATGGTAGAGTATCCAAGTACCACAGTACCATTCCCAGAAAATGCTCCAAAACCTGGTTGGTATAAAGACCATGAATACTATGACTTCCAT
Source organism: Taxus wallichiana var. yunnanensis (assembly GCA_018340775.1). Taxonomy (NCBI): domain Eukaryota; kingdom Viridiplantae; phylum Streptophyta; class Pinopsida; order Cupressales; family Taxaceae; genus Taxus; species Taxus wallichiana. Next base: position 194,891,415 of record CM031241.1, read on the forward strand.
CATGTCAAAGGACACAAAACAAATAGATGTCTATGGCTGAGACACTTCATACAAGACCTCATTGAAGAGGGCAAGATTTCCGTAGAATCACCTCCTGATTCAGGACAGGGTCCTAATGAAAAAATGGGCATATACAAAGAACCTTTTCCCAATCACATGGATAAAAATAAAAGAAAACTAGATCATAGGCATACCTCTAATGACTATTACATTACTGTGTATGTTTACCCTAGTGATGACAGTCCATTCGAATCCATTATAGGTTGCATCCGTTTGTCTGATGAACGAGTAAACACAATCCGAATTCTCAAAAGAGTTGTGTAGTTGGAATGCGACACGCTCACTTAATCATACCTGATCCAATACCAACTACCTAAAGCCAATATAATTTACTAGACCAGCTAGAGAAAACACCAGCTAAAATATCCATTTTAGACCTTAAAATCTCTACTGATCACAAGGATATATTGTACAAAACATTACTGAGACTCAGGTCTCTACCGAGGTAGATCCTGCGCACTTACAAGCTATGATCGCCCATCTTGAACCTGCTGATCATATCAATTTTGATCGCAATGCTATCTTGTGTAACAACCCCGAGCATAATTTGCCTCTCTATTTAGAAGCGGTTTTTACCCGTCAAAAGATTAAAAGAATGCTTGTGGATGGGGGATCTGGTCTAAACATATGCACATTGAAGCTGGTTAGGTAGCTAGGCCTTTCAGAAATGGATCTGGGAGCTAAGACCATCACCATCACAGCGTATGATAATGAGGAGAGAGAATCTACGAATGCATCTTGTTATCGTGCCCATGGAAGTAGGTCCGACTGTCATGATATGACCTTCCACGTCCTAGATTTAGATCTCCCATATAACATGCTCTTGGGGCATCCATGGATTCATTCCATGCAGGCTATCCCTTTGACATTTCATCAGTGTATCAAGTTATGCCATGAAGGACATATAGTCACTATCTCGAGAGATCCTAAGCCGTTCACTCACTGTCAAGCGTTGCATAGTTTCTCTCATGCAGCCTATGAGTGCCCTTCTATGGATGTTTTCATCTCTCTTAAAATGGAAGCTATGAAGAATCAAGTGGACTTAGAATCACTCACACCTTATAATCAGGACTTCCCTTCTTTGGTCAATCCTTTTTCATCTTGGGAGGCTACATCAACAAAATATAGCCCAGAGATCCATTTACTCTTGAACAAACATTATTAATTTCAGACTTATTGGTGTCACCTAGAACATGGGATAAGCCCTATTTTCAGTTCAAAAGTACACGAGAACCATGTTCAGAACCATTGGATACATTTGTTCATAGTGGCCTCCTGTCTGAAGAAAAAAAGATGTTGGAGGATCCCATTAGTAAGGTTCAAAAGGAACCATGGCCTCATGCCATCAAGCACCTTAGTATATTAAAGGACACCACATGATGTTTGTCATGGGTTATAAAGGATACGAGATGTGGTGCCAACGCACAAGGACGTCTAGAACCTATTCCTACTCTTTGTTTCAAATATGACAAGTATAATCTTGGGTTAAAATCCCAGGATGCTCAACCCATCGAGGTTGATGCTACCTTTTCTGAGTGTGAGGACATTTCATATAATGCGGATAGTGAAACAAGTTCCCAATGTAGCCTCTACGAAGATTTGGCTTCCATGAACCTATTCCCAGAGTCAACCATCCTCACCCTATCCGAATCCATCCCTTTAACCGATTATTAAGTCACATTGGTTTATCCTGAACTTGTAGATTAGGACCAACAACTTTACGTACCACTTGATATCTTCGAGAATGATGAAGCATTCACGGAATTCATGGGACTCAGGGATTTTCTTCCTACTAGGGACCACAAGAAAGGATTCCAAATTCAGTTAAACACATGTGCATACTTCGGAGAAGAGGTAGAGATGTGTGGCCACTTGGGTAAGAATGTTGTGAATAAAAGTAAAAATACTTCAGAGCAACCTAGTACAAAGAATAGATGGAAGTCTCACAAAGAAAAAATCTTCGAGACACTTATAAAAGAACAAAATGAAAAGCACGTGGATAAAATAATTTATCCATTTGAAGATGATAAAGAGCTACCTCAGGAGGTTGATCTCACCCTCCCTCCTAATCCTACCAGAATGGAGGATGCATCTAAGATGCTCATTGAGGAAACCATCAATGTTAACATTGGTTCAGATGATTTACCCAAGATGATCAAGTTGGGGGCTTCTCTCACTCAAGAACAAAACCTTTGTGGCACTCTTAAGATAATACATTGATATTTTTGCATGGACATATTCGGATATGCCCACTTGGATCCAACACTAGTTGTGCACAACCCATTGTGCACCTAGGCACGCCAAACCCATTAAATAGAAGGCGAGGAAGATGCATCCTAAAATTTCACTTCTTGTCAAATAATAATTGGAGAAACTCTTGGCTTTAGATTTTATCAAACCCATTAAAAACTCGACTAGATCTCCAATATAGTTCTAGTACAAAAGAAACCCGTTGTCATTAGGATCATCTTGACTTCCGTGACATCAATAAGGCATGTCCTAAAGATGATTTTACTTTACCAAACATAGATATGATCGTAGAATCTACACTGGCTATGAGATGTTATCCTTAATGGATGGCTTCTCGGGGTATAATCAGATAAGGATCGCAGAAGAGGATCAACACAAAACTACCTTCATCACTCCATGGGGAACCTTTTGTTACAAAGTCATGTCGTTCGGACTCAAAAATGTTTGGGGCTACTTATCAGCATGCTATGACTGTCATTTTTCATGATATGATGAATGATATTATGGAGGACTATGTGGATGACATATTAGCTAAGTCAAAGAGTAGAGAAGAGCACCCAAAAGTGCTTAGACATATCTTTCAGTGCCTCGGGGATTACAAGGTTTGTCTTAATCCTAAGAAGTGTGTCTTTGGCGTATTATCAGGAAAACTCTTGGGATTTATAGTATCATAGAGAGGGATAGAAGTGGACCCAACCAAGGTCACCTGCTATTACAAATATTCCTCCACCCATCACTCTCAAACAACTCGAAGTCTGCGAAGGAAAGATTCAAGATATTCACTATTTTATTTCTCAGCTTGCAGATAAATGTCATACCTTTACACATCTTTTGAAGAAAGATGTTGCTTTCAAGTGGGGACCCGAATGTCAGAAGGCATTTTCTCTACTCAAGCAATACCTTGTAAATCCACCTGTGCTAATGCCCCCTACTCTTGGAGAGCCTCTCCTTTTATATATTTCTACTACCCAATTCGCTATTGGTGCACTACTTGCGAATACGACCTTGACCATAAGGAGAAAGTTGTTTATCAATTTTGTCGTACATTGATTGCATATGAATTGAAATATCCAAAGATTGAAAAGGCCTACTTGGTAGTCGTCTTTACATTTCAGAAAATCCACCATTACCTCCTTAACAATAAAACTAAACTTATTTCCAAGATTGACCCTCTTAAGTACCTCTTATCCAAACTCTGTCTTAACAGGCCGAATGGCTAATTAGATCATTCTTTTAAGTGAATTTGAGATCGAGTTTGTAAATTAGAATTCCTTGAAAGGAAAGGTATTAGCAGATCAGTTAGTAGAAGTACCTTTACCAGGAATAGAGCCTTTTTGTCTGGATCTCGAGACCCATCTATGATGTATAGTAAAGAATCTGTGGAATGGCAGGTCCATTTTAATGGATCATTTACTTTTCATGGATCGGAAGCAGGAGTGGTGCTTATTACTCCCATAGGAGATATTATACCAAGGGCATTCCGGTTGGGATTTCCTTGTACCAATAACATTGTAGAGTATGAGGCACTCATTGCTGGCCTCAAGCTAGCTATCACTTGGAACATCAAACAACTGCGATTTATTGGAGATTCTCAGCTCATTATTAAGAAAATCAATGATGAATACAAGATTAAAGATGAAAAAATTATTCCCTATAAGAAGATGGTTGAAACCCTGAAGGAATATTTTTCACATGTCATATTTGAACAAAAACCCAGATCTCATAATAGATCTACGGATGCCATGGCTACCATCGGCTCTCTCTTGCGCATCCCGCCTGAAGAGAGTAAGATGCCTTTCTTTTTGGAACACTTATAGATGTCGGCATATGATATGCCTGAATCTGTTTAGCATGTGAGGTTGTTGGTCCCCTATCCCCATGGTATGACCCTATTTACCAATACCTACAAGATGGAACCTTCCCACCTGACATTACCCATTTAGAGAAAAAATCCCTTATCCACCACATTTCCCATTATACCCTCCTAGGAGGCACCCTTTATCATCATGGCTATGATGGGAACTTGCTTCATTGTCTAAATGTTACTGATTTGGTTCATGCGATTAAAGAGGTACATAGTGGTATCTATGGGGCACACACTAGTGGCATGGTGCTAGCTAAGAAATTGTTGAGAGTAGGCTACTATTGGCCTACCATGGAATCTGATTGCTGCAACTTCGTGAAGAAATGTGAACTTTGTCAAAAGTATGGTAATCTCATACATGCACCAACACAGGCTTTGCAGCCTATTGCAACGCCTTGGCCTTTTTCAAAGTGGGGTTTAGATCTCATAGGGAAGCTCCACCCTTCTTCATCAGATGGTCATACACACATCATAACTGCCACCGAGTATTTCACTAAATGGGTGGAGGCTATTCCTCTTACCTATGTCACCGGTGTGCAAATATCCAAGTTTATCATGAACCATCTTATATGCCATTATGGTATCCCCTCAGCCATTGTCACTGATAATGGTAAATATTTCAAAAACAAGATGGTAAAAGCCTTGTGTCAACACTTTCATATCCAACTTAAATGGTCCACCCCCTATTACCCTCAAGGTAATGGGCAAGTAGAGGCTACAAACAAAACTCTTGTGTGCATTATGGAGAAAATGGTTAGTAAAATTGGTCGTAATTGGCACTTGCAAATCCATCCCGCCCTCTGGGCTTATCGAACCTCCATCTGCACCCCTACTGGTGCGACCTCGTATTCACTTGTCTATGGCACTGAAGCCATCTTACCTTTGGAAGTGGAGCTTCCATCCTTGAGAATATCTCTCAAGGACTACCTCGACAAATATTAAGACTACAGAGTTGCTTGCCTGGCAGAGTTGGAACTGTTAGATGAACAGTGTGTATCGAGCACTTAATCACCTTATCACCTTAAAGTATATAAAAATAGAGTATCCAGAGGCTACAACAAAAGCATCATTCATAGGGAATTTGATGTAGGTGATCTCATACTAACAGAAAATCGAAGAATACCACCAAAGATAGGGAAAATAAAGGTAAATTTGAGGCCAATTGCCTCGGTCCCTATGTGGTGACTCGCTAAATATGGATCGGGGCCTATAGACTTGCCTATTCGGATGGTGAAGAGCTTCTAGAGCCCACGAATTCCATTCACCTCAAGCACTTCTATGCTTAGGCGCAGCTAAAATATCGAGATAAGAAACTAAAAAGTGGAAAACAAAGAAAAAACAAGCAAAAATTTAAAAATTGAGAAAAAAAAAGTAAAGAAAAAAGCAGTCGTCCTCATGTGAAAACCACGCAATTGTGGCACAGTGGGTATGTCCTTTTGTGAAAACTTGGTTTCCGGTGCTCAAGGAAGGTTTCTCGTACACAAGTCACTCTTGCGATAGGATGGGTAACTCTTGCTACTTGCTAAATTCTGCAATACCACAGCTAGGTCTAGGGATCCGACCTCATGCTCCTTGCAGGACCTATGATCTGGTTTACTTATGCTATATATGTGTGAATGATCTGCCTATTTGTATATTCCCACATCGCGCTTGGGGCACATTCAAATTCCACTTCATTATACACTAACACGTGGAATTTAACCCTTCGTATATTCCCACATCATGTTGGGGGCATTCCATGTTTCTTTAAATCTTGTACATTACTTTCAGAACATGACCTTGAAAATACAAAAACATTTGAAAAAATTACACAAAAACCTAAACATCTAAAAAAGGAAAAAAATCTTCTTGGGATGCAACTACACTACTTTCACAACGTTTCCCTAGGGAAAATTAGCCCAAACAACGTAAACCATAGTCTTAAAAAACTCATCCTTCGTGATAAACTCATAAAACATTAGAAAATATGTCAATATTGTCCCGTAAAAACAAAGTGGTAGTTAAATTACTTTTAGTTGTTGGTTTGTATAGTTTTGATGTACTTAGCTTGTTTTGTTGTTCATTCTTTGAATGATTCTTTGCTTACACTATATTAGATCTTATTAGGTTTAATTGTGTGTTGCGCTACATTCATTATTAGGACTTTTATGCTTATAAGTAATTGTTGTATGTTTCTTTGATTGTTATGTGCATCTATAGGATTTCATTTTTACTTGCTTAGATTAAAGTGTTAGATTAATCTTCATTTTAGTTGCATTGCATTGTGTTGCACATGTATATTTGTTTAGTTTTGTTAACTTTTTCTTGTGTGTTTGTTTAGCACAATTGTTTGTTATCACATCTATCATCTATCATTTCTTCACATTTATCACATCATTTACTACATCATATATAGAAAAATGCTAAGTACTACATCATGCATGTATGCTAAGCTAATCATCACATATTGTATCATCAATGGGGGCAAGAGGGGTTGCGCATAATCACTAATCTATCCCCCTCACACCAATATCATCTAGTATCATCTTATAATATTAGCCATGTGGAATCAAACATCTTGTAAATTAAAAACACGTGATATCAACTACACAAAGATATCATCACTATCAAAGAAAAACATATACATCTCTACATTTGAAAGTATGCCACATACATGAAGAAGGAAAGATACAACATAAACATCAGTGAAACATCATTACCATGATAGCATATCAAAGCAAGACAAATATACAAGGAAGTAAATGTCCATATGGTACATGTATAAAAATATCTGTGTCGAGTCCGGTATATACAAAATGCTTGTATCCATCTACCATATAAAAGGGGCATGGATCAGATACTAAGCCTACATACAGAGGCATGGTGATACATCAAAAGTACATACATCGATCAAAATCGAGCCTTCATCTAGAGGCATCCGTGAAAGAATGTAAAGAATCTATACATAGTCAAAATTAGCCTTCATAAGAGGCGTATACATCTAATACATACATCATGGCATGAGTAGGAGACTCGCCATAACTCTTTCCCTCACCGGAGAGCTGCTTTGGGACCATGTCCTGGAGGACAGAATAATGGAGGCTGTGAGGGGCCTGTCCTTGAAGAACCTTCCAACCGTGAGGGAAGACCTCAGTGCCCCTCTACTTTGTACTCAGGTACCGTGTAGTTGGGCTGCTATACTGATCCGGCAAACCTCCATGATCTAGAGCCTATGCCACTCACATCAAGCTGGGAATAAGGCATCACTCGCTCTGTTGTTAGAACTACCTAGAAGTAGGAAGTCCTGTAATAAAGAGCCTCACTTATGGCTCGATAGTGTCACGTATCAAATCATCATCTCCTGTGGCTAAGGCTTCCTGTAGGGTGGCATCATGCTCGCCTATCAATCGACCTCTATCAAGATCAACCCTTAACAAGAGTGGCCTCTCGATCCCACTCCAATGTGACACTCTGTAACTCAATACGAGCCCCTCTCTCCATCGATAGGTCTGTCCTTGACTGTACACTGGTCATGTTGAACCATGACAACACCTGTGTAATTGCTCTGTGCACCGGCCTAGGGCACCCACTAATTAAGCACCCTATGCTACCAACTATGCAATCCGACTCCTGTGTGGCCCTAACACTTTCCTAGAAGTGAGACTGGCCTGGTCTCTCTCGGTAGTCAAAACCTGAACCTGTGCTCTGGCCTGATCTCTCTCTATGGCCACCTAAAGCTGTCAGACTGCTATCATGGCCTGGAAATGCTACTCGTAAGGCAAAAATTTGGCATCCATCACCACCCCCTGGAGCCTAAGGAGGTGGACCCTGCTGTGGTAGAACCTATTGTAATGGGACATATATGCCCACTGGAATGCCTACTGGAGGAAACAAACCAGCTAGGGCCTAGTGTGCCTATCTAGGTATAGGCCTAGGACCCTATACTGCGCGTATGAGGCCCTCTTCTAACTCGATGGTGTGCGCATCGAGGCCACCCTCGTAATTTGAATCATCATCATCTCAGTATCACCCCGGCTTCATTATCATCACTAGACACCCCCACCGAGGAGGCCTCACGCCGCTCTCATATGCTGCCCTCGGAATGGTCAGCTTGTGTGGAATAACGTCGTGATACCAGGGTGCGTACTCTACTGTGCACCCTGGATCTCACACCTACCTCAAAGGTACCCATGCAATGGGCACCACCTATGTAAAACTGGCCCAGGATCTGTCATAGGCTATTTATGGCCCCATGTCAAAGTACTCATGTGCCCTCCGCTTGTACCACATATCAGGCCCGGAACATCCTGTGTGGTGCCAAACTATCACTGACATCTGTTAACTCTGTAAACCTCCAATATATAGCTGTGGCTACCCATGATAGAATGTTCTACTCCAACTATAGATAGATCTTAGGAAACCTCGGGCCACTTTGGAAATGTCGGTATGGCCTCCATACCACGGCCACCTACTATAGGTCATCAAGCTCTTGACGATAAGGATAAGGATCACCCCTGTAAGGCCAAACATCATCCCCGACTGGGACCCAACCCATGGTAGATGGCTCCTCTAGAGCCCGAACTCTCAGAGTGCCTAAGGGGCACCCGATAGCAATGTGATCCCAGGCCCATATCATAAGGAGCCTGGCCAGGCCTACCATCTTCTGACGGTAGTAGGTGATAAGATGTAGATCCCAGTAAAGATGTGCTAGAATGCACTGGCCCCAATAATAAGTCTCTCCCTGTATCAATCCAAGGATCACCCCGAGTAGTCCAAGTGGGAATGAGGAACTAGTCTTGTCAGGGAGTAAAAATCCACTAACAAAGGCCATCATATATACCACGACCCGATCTAGCTCCGGATCCTTGATGCAGCGTGACAATCTCACCATCATCCCACGACGAGGTATCGTCGGGACTCAACAGCTGTACAATGCATCCATCCAATGCTACTTTGACATTCACATACTGAATGGGCTAGCCAACGATAGGAATGTGCATGATGTGCTAGACATCCTCCAATGTAATGGTGATCTCCCATGTAGGTAGCTGAAAGCACTAGCTCTCGTTGTGCCATCTCTCTGCTATGGCCATAAGAAGGTCGTGGTCCAATGTGATCTGGGGCATGTCAGCCACGTAGGCTAACCCTGTGACATAAAGGAGGATATCTAATATCCCCCTATCTCCATCCTTGAACTACACCTCTATCATCTCAAGGTGGCCATATCTCTCCCGCATCTAAAGTACGGGTAATCTACGCTGTAAGATCAAAACAAGTGTTAGGCACTTATCTAACTTCTAGCTATCTTTCTAAGGAAAAATGGTTTGCTGAGTCCTTTAACTTACTAATTTCCCTTTTTATTTTTAGTTCTTCTAATTATTCTCCTTTGCACTTTTCTATTTTATTGCTATAAGTGTGTTTCATTTTCTTCGGATGCATGTGCACCTCTTTTGATGCATGTGCATCCTCCTCGACACCTACACGCCCTAGCCGATGCGTATGCACCCCTTACCTTTATCTTTTTCCCATGTATGCCACGCATGACGCTTGGTGCACCAAGTATGATGCATATGCATCCCTCCTACGCACATGCGTGCGTGCCCCCATTCCCGACCTAAATCCCCCTTTTTCCCTCCCCGACGCCAACACATCTAGTTCGGCGTGCGCGCGCGTATGTGTTTTCCCCTTCCCAATGGTTATGCGTGCGCGTATCCATTTTTCAAGTAGATATGCATGCGCGTATCCACTTTCCAACGCATACGTGTGCGCGTACATGTAAAAATTGACACATGCACGCGCGCATTCTTTTTGCCTTCCTACCTACCCTAGAAATGACCTAGAAAGCATTAAATGCGTAATTTAAAAGAGAAAGGATAGACCACTCATGAAGGGTCCATACGTGGGGTCTCTCTAGTACTCCCAGATCCGGTTTTCTCACCTCCGCCTCGTCGGTAACCTCTGCATCGTACTCCAAGCTCTCTTTCTGACACCTCACGGAAAAAAATTTGCAAGGGCTCAGTACAAATGAATTGGTCGTGATTGTTTTTACCCCCAAGTGGGTATATTAACTCGTCACGATGCCCCTGGGGCATGTTTTCTCCGCCATGATCATTCTAATCTTCTTCTACCCACCGTGATAATTATTTTATTATTAAAATAATTATTTTTATTAATTTTCACATGTTGGGGCACTTTGTGCTACCTTGCGGACACTTCCTCTTAACCTGGCATTGTTTATAAACCTTACGGTTTTTTTCCTATGTTTGATTCTTCTTTTCATCTCTCTACATCTTGTCGTGAACAATTATTCTCTATAATAATTATTATTACCTGTCTTTCTTTCCATGGGGATACCTTTTGGCTCTTTTGCGGCCTTGCCTTCCCTGTTCACCTCCGCGTGTGATTTTTAGAAGATCTTTGATCTTTTGAATTCTTCTAACCGATCAAAAAATTCAAAAAATTATAAAATTGATTCAGAAATATCAAAAACAGTATAAAACTTTGAAAATGACCTAAAAAAATTTGACCAGCTCATTTTTTTAGCTGAAATCTTTAATCATTGCATGGCGCTCATTCTATATCTTGTTGGCATTTTCACCTGTTTTGAAACAATGACTTGCAAATCACTCGATCTAAAACCACTTATAAAAGACCATTGCACAGTACTATTTCATTGTGCACGTTGCTTTTTCATCGACCCAAGTGTCCTCCATCATTTCCCTTGCATGTGCATATTGCTTGGGGCATCATTCTTACCCTTGTCATTTATCAAAACATTTGGGACTTCATCTTGATAACAAAATATTTGTGCAACCTTCTTGAATGTTGTTGGTTTAAGTGTGTGTGACTACGTATTTTCCCTGTTACATGAGTTTGTTTACTTCTCGTATTGCGTTGCATGTTTGTATGTTGCATGGAGTTGGCATTTTAGCAATAGAAAATTGTTTTGTATCTTGGATTTTCATGTCATTATACGCTTCTGTTGTATGCTCACATTTTTAATAAGGACCGATGAGGAGGTCTCTAAGCAAAATGATGATTTAAAAATTGAATACATTTGATTTGTGGATAGCTCAATATCTCTTTCCTTGTTTCTCATCTTCTTCTCTTCACACTTCCCTTTCCTCTTTCTTCTTTCTTTTTCAATCATCGATCACATTCTTCTATCACCCTATCGACACTCGAGGGGGCATCCTTCATCCTATTAATTTTTCTTCTATCCCTTCAACTTTTTCTTCTCTTTTATATTTGTCTACTTTCTTCGAAGTGATGTAACTTACATCACCTCAAAGAGGGGAAAATGTAGACACCTGTAGTTTGGCCAATGCACTATTACGACTAATATTGTGCTATTTGTGTTTCACCCCACAAACCGACGACACACTTCCAGCTTCGACCTATCTAACTTTCTTCCTACGACATCCCTTTTGTTGTTTTTCCTGTTGTAAACCATTTAAACAAGCTATAATAGCTTTATTTTAATTACATTAGCTCCTTACTTTCTTCCAGTCCACTTCTATCACCTTCCTATCCTATCAATCGATTCCATTGGATTGATCTAACCCTTCAAAACTCTCTCCAAACCCTAATCACCTCCTAAACATGTTTAAGTAAGCTTAAACATGGTTTTGTCACTCCTAAACCTAGTCAAAGAAAGTTTTGACTTGCTAAAAGTGTTTTTTGGAATTTAATGTTTGTCCCACATGCACTCAAGTTTCCCATTTTCCCAAATGAAAAACTATAGATAGGGCTAGACCCCTCTCTCATTTTCAAGAATTCCTCCCTTCTTCCTAGGTATAGATTATAGTATTTTCCATCTAGGTTCTAGATTTAATTTCTAGTTTAGATATTGAGCTATTTACTTCATATCTTGTATTGCTAATCTAATTCATAGGGTAAAGGAAAAGATCCATTGGCTTAAAGGCCTATAATGGGGAGATCTCTTTCTCTTAATCACTAAAACTGATTGCTTAGGGCTTACTAGGTTGATTATTTTAAGCTTTCAAAGAATAGAGGTAGTTTTAATTAGCTTAAATTTTATTGTTTACTTCATAATGTAGTCTAGTTAGAAAATCTTGCTTATTTATTATCGGATGGTCCATTGATTTGTTGATTGAAGCATTTGGGGATTCTTTAGGAATTCTTACCCCAAATTCATGGCTTTCACAACTTTTCTTTGGACACAGGGGTTGAATGTGGAGTCTAAGCCTCCTCCCATGGCTCTGTAATGGTGTTTTCTTGCCTCTTGCCCACTGACAATGTACCATGTAACTTTTGGAGCAATAGAATTTGTTTTGTGATGCATCTATCCATCCTTGGTTCATTTTATTGTCTCTTCTTACCTATCATTGTCATAGGGTATATTGTGCATACTCTGATGTTTATTGTAGGTTATAGGAGTTGTGCTTAATGGGTTTTGAAGTGGTGCTATGTGTGAAAACTATCGCTGGTCTGTGGTGCATCTTTTACACCTTCTCTTCTTCTCACCTCTCTCCACTTCAGGCGGTCAGGTCTATGATTCAACCACTTCCTTTTCTATTGTATCATTGCTTAGTGTAGGCTCTTTTACCCTCTCTCTCTCTATCCCCTTAGAATGGTTAGATTAGGATAGGATAGATTCTACCTACACTGGAGTAGCTTGTGGTAGGTAGATTAGGAGGAAAGAACCGGCTTTCTCTGGAGGTCCATCTCAAGTTTTTCAATTCCCATAGCTTGAGATATGGTCCCATGTTGTGTAATCACACTACATTCCCCACTTCACAATCAGGCCATTCGAGGGTGTTGTGATTATGTACTAATAGTTTAACACACTGAGCGAGACATAGGGAACCGTAGAATCAATAGATTGTGGGAAGATTTGAGAGCGGCATTGATTGACAGTGGTTGATCTTTCAGAATAGGATTTAATGTCACGAGGTGGTTGAATTAGGATTCAAATTTTTCCCTCCTCTCTCTCTTATTCTTCCTATATATTGTAAAGGAGGGGCATATTCAAACAGGTGTTAATCTTCCCTCTTCTACCCCTCTCTCTTTCTTCCTTAAGGTCGAATGTGAAGTCTAAGACTCCTCCCATGGCTCTGTAATGGCATTTTCTTGCGTCTTTCCCACTTAAAATGTATCGTGTAAATTGTGGAGCAATATAATCTATTTCATGATGCATCTATCCATCATTGGCTCATTTTATTGTCTCTTCTTACCTCTCATTGTCATAGGGTATAATTCACATGCATACTAATGTCTTTGTAGGTTCTAGGGAGCTATGTTTAATGGGTTTCAAGTGGTACTCTGTGTGAAAACTATCTCTTGTCTATGGTGCATCTTGTCCACCCTCTCCTCTGCTCACCTATCTCCACTTTAGGCAAGTAAGGTTATGATTTAACCACTTCCTTTTCTCGGTATATCACCATTTAGTGTAGGCTCTTTTACCCTCTCTCTCTCTCTATATATATATATATATATCCCCTTGGAATGGTTAGATTAGGATAGGATAGGTTCGCACGCCCGCACTTGGAGTAGCTTGTGGAAGGTAGATTAGGAGGCAAGAACCGGCTTTCTCTGGAGCCCATCTCAAGTTTTGTAAGTCCCATAGCTTGAGAGATGGTCCCATATTTTGCAATCACACCAAATTCCCCACTTCACAATCAATCCATTCGGGGTGTTATGATTATGCACTAACAAAATTTCGGGAGCACCCAAGAGCTAGTGTCTATATCTCTGCACTCGGCATTTTTACTAAGATGAGGACCCAAGTTAGATTATGGGTCATTTCTAAAACTATATATTATGTTGAACTATACTATATTATAGCTTTGATCGTTGAATGGGTTGAATGATTCACTCAATATATGCCCCATCATTTGGGGTACATGCGACATCTCTAGGAGAATGTGGCCCAAAAGAGGACCTGAAACTAAGTTCATCGATCTAATTTTGATTTCGGTATATGGGGGGAATGTGCATGGTATAAACCAAGGTACATGAAAACAAATTGGTTAGAAACATGTATGAGTACAAATAAGAAAAGTATGCATATAGAAGATAAAGTGTAATCTATCAAGCAAGAAGACAATGTAGACCATGAAAAGTGGGTTTCAAACAAGGGACATCACTCATAATGTCACAATACAATCAGATCCGAAGTGGCCAAAATAATATAAGAAATGAACAAGCAAGACATATGGCATATCCCACAAACAATAGCATACAATAGAAGAAATGAGCAAGCAAAGTGTAACAGACAACCATGGTAAAAATAGTTCCTCTAAGGTAAATGTTTACATGAAGCACCTATTAGCATGTTAGAAAGATAAAAATTATGTCAAAGCATGTATGGTATGATATAGAGTAGTGTGCTAGTAAGAATAGGAAGTAGTACAAAATGAAACAATAACACCTGTAGTATATACAAAATTAGATTCCCCTAGGAGCCTTGGTGGGACTGGTAAGAGGTACAGTGCCAAGCATCATTGCTACATGTAGAGATCTATAGAAATTATACATTCACAACTATAGAGAAAGTGAATGCACATGTGTATATAAAAATTATAATGACATGCTGGATATTTGTCTAACATAGCAAGAAAAGTGTATCCGTAAACATAAATAAGCAAGAATAGATGCAACCAAGATATGGTGTATTTTTGGATGAGTAGAATGAAGTGATATGTTATGTGTATGTGATAGGAGCCTCGTTCCCCCAAGTGGATTTTAATGAACACTATAGGAGGTTCATTTATAAAATACCCCTTGATAATCAAGAATGAACCATAGAATGAGAGTGCATCATAGGGTAGTATGATGTGTGAGAATAGAATGCTAGAAAGATGTATTGTGTAGTGTGGAGTGTGTGAGGTTCATGAATTTAGTATGCCCTTGAAATTCAAGTGTGAACCTTAGAAAAAGAGTGATTCATAGGGAAATGGTTTGAAATATGTGCACTAGATAGATAGATCAATGAAGCATAGAGCATAGAGAACATGAATGGGGTGATGTCCATTTCAGAATTAGACCCTCGGCAGTCGAGTATAAACTGTGGAACTAGAGTACATCATAAGGTAATGAGGATACAATTCATGTATGAAAGGGTTTGAAATTGCTAAGGAATATGAATCATGAAGTGTGGAGCATTAAGTGTAATAGGAGGTGTTATAAACCATTGATAGTACAAGAAGGGGGGAAGTGCATTTCCCTCAAGTATGTTAATGATGTATAACTACGTGAAAATGTAAGAAATATATTGTGATGGTGATGGAGTTTGAAATGTATCATAAGAAAGCATATTATTATCACAATGGTGGGTAAGAGCAAAGAGTAGGATCAAGCTTGGATGTGGGGTTAAACAGAGGAAGTCAAAGATGTCATCTAGAATTTGTTTGTCTTGTTTAATGAGTGGTTTCTTGTTTAGTAATGTTGTAGAAGAATTGAGTGGAGGAGTTAGACTGATTTTGAGAGGCAGTTTCTTAGGAGGTGGTGATGCGGAAGAATAATTAATAAAGGAGGTGATGGAGGACTGACCTTGAGAGGTGATTACTTAGTTTTATTGGGTTGTATAGGTAATGATTGATTGATGGAAGAAGGAACATTAGAAGTGATAGTGTGATTCTCGATAGACATAGATCAATTATATTTGGGAACCCAATGAGATGTATCAATTGGTGATGAACATGTAGGAACATTTTTGTAGAAAATTAAATGAGATGAAAATGTTGAAGGTGGTCAATTTGTCACTTCAAAGTATAACAATTATTACCATTATTTCCATTGATTCAATGATAATTACAATATGTGAGGCCTTGATATTGAGAAATCTAATAAGGAGGATAGTAATTAGTAGATGGCAAGTTGATAAATTAATGAGTGAGGAGATGCAAGAAAAAATCTTGTTGCTTATAATTTAAATAAAACTTGATAGGTGTGGAGAGTCATAAGACTTGGGGCTCACCGATATGAGCACATGTAGAAGACATAGAATTAGGATGGTGAGAATGAGATCTAGAATAAGAACTAGTATGAGCTTGAGAAGCATCCTTAAAATGTTGAATTTCAGATTTAAGAGATATAATCATTGATTCCATAGCTTGAATTTTATCTTGGAACAAAGAATGTAAAGCTTGAATGGAGTCTAAGATGGGTTGATTGGATGGAGGATCACGCAAGCTAGGGTCTTCGGAGAGACGATCAAAGATGTTACTTGAGTGGGTGATG
Source organism: Taxus wallichiana var. yunnanensis (assembly GCA_018340775.1). Lineage (NCBI taxonomy): Eukaryota > Viridiplantae > Streptophyta > Pinopsida > Cupressales > Taxaceae > Taxus > Taxus wallichiana. The sequence continues at coordinate 194,907,772 of CM031241.1, forward strand.
TATTGTGAGGTAAATACATAGTGTCTAAGGATTTTTGAAGAACATCTTTGCAAGGTGGATCATTTGAATAAATTCATGCAAATAAATGTGAAGAACCTTAGGAGCCATGAAAAAATGTGTAAGATAAGGATCATAATGACTGATCACATTAGGGTTCAATAAATAATTTAACAAATATGAAATTTGTGAAATCCTAATATTGTAGAGTAACATATGATAAAAAATTTTAAAGCATAGATCTGACACAAGCAATAAGCAAATGAAAATTGAAACCCTAGGTGTAAGAGAGGGAATAGAAGACATTTTATTTTCTAATGAATCCCAAGTGTTCTAGATTACAAGAATGATGACTAAGAGGAGGATATTGTCACAACTAAGTCGATAAATTTTTTAATAGCATAATAACCTAGAACTAGGGTGCTTGGAATGGGTCAGGGAATTTGGGCACTAGAGACCTCTAGTAGGCACCTGTGACTGTGCATAACCTCATAAACTGATTTTTCTTATGTCGCACCAATGTATGTAACCTTCATTTTTGTCACTTGTGTCTTGCACTATGCCCACAAATTCTCCCCGTAACTGTAAAACAAACAATATCCTACAAAAACCCAAAACACATCAAATCCTAAAAATAAAATATGTAAATGGGGAGTTGGGATGACCCTAGTGGTCACCCAACAAAGTGAACTTATGATTGAGTGCTACACTACATCTCAAACTCCATGTAGTTCTTGTGTGTGTGTCCAAGAATGATGCCCTAGGAGGCTCTTGTGCAATATGCACTTGATAGCACGCAATATTTATATGTATCAATGTATATAGATGTGTGGATACCAAAATTAACTTCCCCTCTTATTAAGAGCATGCATAAATGCACTCCCTTTTCCCTTGAGTGATAGATAGATGGATGCTTTGATGATATTTGAATGCCTTTGGATGCAACCTTAGGTGGTGATAGTAAATTTTTAGAGCTTGGTCCTTTATTATGGTCATATAGCTTTATATTTATATGATTCCTTTGTTTTAATTTCATAATTGATAGCTAAAAGGATAACCCATAAGAAAATAAGATGCCCAAAAGATAAAAGAGGACCAAAAGAGGAAAGTAAGATACAAATAGGTCGGGGCTTCCAGAGGGGACAAGGGTGCCTATGCATGTGGCATTATAGTTGGGAGATGGTGTCTAAGTCAAGAAAGATAAAGAAATGAAGATCATATTGGGTTATGGGGTGTGCAAGACCAAAGAGGAAACTAGAAAGATAAAAAAGAGGCCAAAGATAGATGTCAATTACTAGTTTTCTCACTTAGGAATCATATGAATAGTGGTATGTGATTAGGACCTAGAAATGTACCAAGTGCATGATTTAGTGTCTACACATACCTATAGTATTTTTGGAGGAAAGTCATAGTCAAAATTTAGTTTAGTTAAAATGATCTTGGAAGATTTTCTTTTAAGGGGGTTTGTAGGCCTTTGGTCATTCGATGACAAATTGAAATGACTCAATCATGACAAGTAGCTCCAAGAAAGTGACTATCATTTGAACCCTAGTCACTAGATCCTAGTTCCGTCAACTTCTTGGGGATCCCTTTAGATAGGAAAATAGAGGAAACTTTACTCTTGGTGAGTTTGAGTTTGGAAAAATAGTTTCTCGAACCCAGTTTCTAGGTCATTTGGGCCAAATATTGGGAATTTCTTTAACTTACCACAATATTAAAAAAATTCTTTGAACCTTCTCCTACCCGAATAAATATTGGAAACTCTACTAATACTATTACATGACCCTATCAAACTCCTTTATGTTCTTTTTTGTTAAATAGCTTGTGGGTAATATAGTGTTCGTCTCTCTTCCCATTTTTCTCTCTCTAGTTTGATAACGAAAATAAAATGCTTCTATTATTTTTACTCCCTTCTATTTCATACAAGTGTTTGAATTTCTTTGTAAATGGAAAATCATATATATGTGAAAAATTGTTAGTTTTAGGGGAAACCAAGCCAGCGGCCTTTTCGCTTACTATGTTTAAACTAACTTTTCGGTTGTAGGTAGTGGAAGTAGGAGTAAAATGGATGTTGAAAATCTAAATTTAATGTTTATTACTAAAAATGTGTAATCAAGATGGAATTAGAATAGTCTTCAAATTTAGCAATAGTACTTGTTGTATTATTAAATAAAGAAGAGTTATTTTCATTGTGTATGTGTGTTAAATAAAGTATTGGTGAAATGTTACTTGTAATTACAATTCAACTATATTACGAGAATATCATATTTAGTTGAATGTTGTGAATCCTCATAATTTTGTATATTTTTATAGTAGTGAGGTAAAACTTGAAAATATCTTTATCATAAGCATGTAAAGAAAAAGGTTTGTCAAATATAGTATTAATTGTGACGGTTCCTCAAACCTTGTTACACCCTTTTTCCACCTTAAATAAGAAATCATGAGTTCTCAACATAATGTAGTTAGTGCACTTATCATCTTGCATAGAATTTTAATAATAATTGGTAGATAGGAAGGCTAATAATTAATTGATAAATGTTGTAATTATATTTGATATGTAGTTGTCATGGTTGTCGTATAATGTACTCAAATCATGTTTCCTTGATAAGATATATATGGTATACCCTTCCTCTTCCCAACGTAAAATATGTTACATCTAGGTTATTTGGACATCTTGGTTTTACATGAGATGTGTAACACCCATAAATTACACACACAAATACAACAGTAAAAATACCGAATAATTTTTTTACTTTAAATGCTCATTACACAACACCACATGGGCTCCAATAGATAAACTTAACACCACATAAGACACTTACACAAGTCATTAACTCACATAGACACATGACAACACCATATACATGTCGATGCCACACTTTCCCCAATGAAAAATGCTAGCAATGACCCAACCATAAAAAAGGACCCAAGGATTGGCAAACCCACAACACATCATTACCATGATTACATCTTAGTTACGATTAACATTCCAAAAAAAAATATTATTATGCAAGGATAATTTTCTATCTCTTTTTTTCACCTAAGAAATGTATTCATTAGTTCATTTCCATAACTTAAGAGTACTAGTTCAAAGCAACAACTATGTTGTGTAACCTTACCATATATGGAGTAAGTAGAGCTATTACCTCTTTAGTATCCTAGTCTACTACCAAGTCTTACGGAGTTAGATCTAGAAATTTTCTTCATCATCGAATGAGTTCCTTGTGGGACCCAGACAACACAAATGGACCAAGTGAAATAGTTGTACTATGACTTAAACTCTTTTTAATGATCTCTTTGGTTCCTCATAGCTAAATGTTTTAGTTTAGCTAATGACATTTTAGTGCCTTGTTCTTTGTTAGTGTGAAATCATAGCACCCCCAAATGAGTTCTAAAAATATCCTTTTCTAAGGCAGACTCATCTGGTGTGATTGCATAACATGGGACCATCTCTCAAGTTGTGGGACTTGCGGACTTGAAATGGCCATCTTAGAGAAATCCATCTTCTTCTTCCTAATCCTAATGTTAAACTACTCCTAATGTAGAAATGACATCTAACTACACCTATCTTAACAATGCCAAGGCGACATGGAGAGTAAAAAGTGCATAAAGAGGGAAATCCTACACTAACGAGGTGATAGCACCAAGAAAAGGGAAATGTTGATCATCTACCCAGACTACCATGAAACGAATATCATATTTCACACAGGAAATGTTTCAACCCAATGAACACAACTCCCATATCTGCAAATGAACGTTCAAAAGATGCACAGATACCCTGCAATGAAGAGAGGCAAGAAGAAACAACAAGAAACGAGCCAAGGATAGACAAATGCATCACAAAAACATATTTTTTTATTGCTCAGAGTTTACACAGAGCATCATTTACGGGAAAGAGGCAATAAAATGCCATTCACAGAGTAGGGGAGGAGGTTCAAACTCCATTTTCGACCCTGGGAAGAAAAGAAGAGGGGAGGTAGAGAAGAAGAATGAACAACCCTTTACAATGAGCTAAGCTCTCACTTTTATAGATCAAGTGAAGAGAGAAGAGGAAAAAGAGATGGGAAATCTGATTAGAAACTCCACCACCAGCCATCAATGCTCCTGCAAATCCACCTACAATCTGTCCATTCTAGTTCCCCATGTTTGTTTGTCGTGTTAGAGAAGGAAAGATGGCAGACCAAAATCAAAAATTCTGACAGTTGGAGCAATCAGATCCCATAATAATGGGGTGAAATACATTTTCCTGATTTCCACCCACTAAGGCATACAAAAAATGATATTTTATGCTTCCATGGCATAGTGGAGGTCGAGATATTTCCAAAAACTCCAAATTTGCAATATTTCGAGCCTTGAGTCGAAAGATATTCCCCTTTGAAGTTTGTAAACAATTTGAAAAATGGGTCCCCCTCTACATATGGGACACATGGCAGTCAAATTAGTGTGAAATCAGGTTCGCGGGTCCATAATTTCCCCTTTTCGTAAAAAAAAAAGCTTAAAAAAATCCCCACATCCCACTTTGGCTTTGACTCGGGCTCAAATGCTGACTTTTTGCCTTTGGGCCGAGTTGCATCCCATTTTGCAAATTTTTAGCTAAATATTTTGTTTGGCGGGGCATATCTATTGACCTGGGACACATGGCATCCTGGCGCTCATTTGAGCTTTCCTTTTTGGATCCATCTTTGGAGAAGCATCGTTAGACACACGTGGTTCTTACCACTGCCTCCTCCATACTTAGTCGATTTCGGACCCTTTCTTGCTCTAGTTCCTCTCATGCCTTGCCCCTTCTTTTCGACTCACTTATTCCATTATGAGAGTCCATCTGCAACTATTTTACAAGATTTAAATGTTTTTCTCAGATTCTTCCCATGCGGGGTCGTGGCTGATCCAATATTTTTCTTGGGGGGTGAAATATGGATAACAGATTTTGACAGGGGGTTTATAGAGTAAATATATTTTCACACCTTAATCTGATCTATATTAGGGCATAGATCCCATAGTGTAAATTGAAATTAATCTAAACCTCAGTTGCATAGGAGGTTAGCTTATGGGTAGAAAATGGTAAGTAGATCCTTGAAAACAAAATTGATTTGAAACATGTTGAGTTTAGAGAACCCAAGAAACCGAAATCTTGGTCCCGTAATCCCTTGTTATGCCCTTTTATGACATTAAGAAAAAAATTAATTTCACATGTGGAATCGTGAAATGCAGAAAACATGGGATCTCACTTTGAAACCAAATCACTTGTGGTTCATGTATGGTTTTAATGCTTCCAATCATGTACTTCTTTAAGATGTTAGACAAGTACTTTTGTAACTCTTTGTTATAAAGTGATGTCAATAATGATACCATAATGCGATGTAAGAGTAAAGTATATAAGAGTAAAACAAGATTTGAGGTTAAGAATAATGTCACTCTTGAGTCCTTGTAACTCAATTAGACATTTTCATGTGTTAAAAAAATATGAAGAAAATTTGCATTAGGAAAGTGGTTATGCTATTGAAGGGTACTATAAATCCATTTAAATCATAAGTGTGCATGGTTATCTTAATTTCCCATTTTTTTAAAAAACATTCCCTACCCACCATAGTCATGAAAAAAACCTAACCTTCATGAAATAAACCATTTTCAACTTTGGATAAATATAGTGGCGAGTTATATGTGCTATGAGAAAGAAGTGAATATTCGTATAAATTTCACCATAAGAAATAATGGGTGAAGAGTTAATCCTAAGGGCCTTTTGTCTCTTTAAATAATTAATAAATGAAAACCATTAAGTGTGAAACCTTCATGAGGTTAGAATACCATTTATACCCTACTGCTTACCATGGAGGGTCATGTTCCTTTTGGATCTAGATGAATTAATTTCAAAGACCTCACCAAATCACAAACCCTAATATACTTGAACTCACGGTGTGATTGGATAACATGGGTACTATCTCCAAGTTGTGGGACTTGCTACTTGAGATAGACCTCCGGAAAAGGTTCTTGCTCCTAAACTACCTGCCACAATCTACTCTAATGCAGGATAAGCTAACTGTTCTAATCTAAATTTCCAAGGGACCAGGGAGAGAGAATACATAAAATGAAAGCCTACACTAAAGCGGTGATACACCAGAAAAGGAGGGTGTGAGAGTAATCTCCAAATGTGTGAAATACAGAGGCAAAGTGCACACTAGAAGAGGTGATGACAGTTCACCATAATCTAGCAAAATGCATTCACAACAATATTCCAAGCACACACAATGATAATGAATCCCTAAACATAATAATAGACACAATATTCTTATGTAAAGATCAAAGGGGCATGCAAGAAAACACGGGGGGAAGATACATCCACAAACTAGTATTTTATTGCTTCATGCTATGCACAGAATCTATTACAAGATAAGGGCCTAGATCACCATGCAGTCCACTACAAGGGCCTGCAACACACTTTGGCTTCACAAAGCAATTTTGGCAGAGCTTTGCTACCCAAAACTCTCTCCTTTATAATGAGCCCAACACCCCAATTTATAGAAAAAGAGAAGGAAAAGAGAAGGGAAAAATGGAAATCCCGAAATCTATCCTTCAACCACTGTAAGAGGCATTAAATTGAGTGAAATGGTTATACATTACTTGAAAAAGGCTCCCCATATGTCCCATGTCTATTGATGACCATGCCTCTTAATTGCACTCCCAGCTACCAAATAAAGCGTTGTTACGAACCCGGCCACGTTTTCTTAAAAATCTCAATCAATTTCTAATCAAATCTAGAATTTCTTGATTTTTGTGCATTAGGATCGGAACCATGATTCCAACGGTACCAATTTTGTGAGATTTCGTTGAGAAATTCAAAAGTTATGGCCTTCGAGTGCGGGCAGCTATTTTGGATATTTGACGGGAATGAGCATTGATGAGCCGAATATTTTTATATTATTTAAATATATCTACCCTCATTAAAAATAAGAAATCTAGTTTTTGTGGCATAGAGGACATCGTGCTCGTTCCGAGAAAGTCCAATTTTGTGAAAATCGGAGCTCGAGTCAAAAGTTATGGTTGTTTGAAGTTTTTCGTGTCAAACGTTGACTTTTCTTCTGCCTTCGGCCGCTTCGGCTTTTCACGTCCCTCGCGTCCCTTTGTCCCATTTGTCCCAAATGCTGCGTGGGACAAATTCTTCCGAACCACCCGAAATGGGCTTCCATGTCCCTTTTATGACACGTGGCGTGACAATTGGCTTTCGCTCTTTGGGCATCCGCGTCCCAAGTCGTCCCTTTGTCCCACATAATTAAATTTCCCATTTCATGAACCAATCTAAATGTCCCATTTGATTTCGACCTTCGGGACAAATTTTCCCGATTGTTCGCGTACTTTTGTCCCGCGCGTCCCTCGATCGAAAGTTCTCATTTCATCCGGCCGGTTCGCGACTTCCTTACTTGTTCCGGGCTGCCTTGACTCATTTCGGCCGATCCGGCCGGTTCGCGTACTAATCACCGGATGTCCCAGTCACTGCTTTTCAGCTTAGTCAATTTTCTCATTTTTGGCGATTCGATTTCAGCGTCCCGCGAAAATGTCCCAAATGCTGCGCGGACCCTGGCGGCCTTTCGGCCGGTTCGCGCCCTTTTGTCCCAACTGTCCCGACTGTTGCGAGGACTAGGACTTAGCCATTTTTCATGATTTTTCCTGGCCCGAACTTGTTTTTGCAATTTTTTCACATCTTTAAAATTTGTCGGGTTTTCCTCTTGGACAGAAGAGTTAGAAAGAACCCGAGGGGACCCCAGAAACATGATTTTTGCCTTGAATCAATATAATTGCTTGGGACTTGAGAATTTAATGCATGTTATCAAAATTACCTTGAGGGGTGAATTTTGGATAACAAGACCTCTTAATAGGATTTTAGTGGATGGAACCTCAATGTATATTTTCTACCACTTGGAATGGTGCCCTAGGGAAACCTTAGATCGCTATATGTGGATTTTATTCTCTTTTAATATGTCTTATAATACTTGGGTGGTCAAATATTAATGAAACAAATTTCTTATGTGGGATTATGCCCTTTGGAGCTCCTAAATATCTCTATGGGAAACTAAAGCTTCATCACTTTGCATTTGTCTTTTAAACAATGTTAATGGGTGACTTAACTACACAATGTAAAGGTAGAAAGAATACAAGTTAAAGAGAAGAACCTTGGAAATGTATGGTCTCTTAGAACATAAACACCCGACTATTATCTAGTGAATAAAATGCAAACATGATTGTAATACGAATAAAAGTAAAGGATATTACTCTTGATGAGATAACACAAAGATGAGGAAACTCATAAATTGTAAATGATAATGGATGGTTTGATGATTTTTATAAGTGGGAAAACATGGTGCATTAACACAATTAAATTTAATGAAAAATATAAATCTTGAGACCTATGTGAATGTCTATTAAGAACTCAATCTTTCCTTCTTGTAGTTCTTTTTACTTAGACTACACTTGTATGAGTGATTGTCATTAATAAGGTCACCTCGTTTGTGGAATGAATGTGCTCATGAACCTTGGTTAGCATTAACCATTTTTATTAATCAATTGATTATAAGAATAAAAATTTATCCATTTTATAGGCGTGTAGTTATAATTGGAATACCTTATCTCCCTCTTCTTTGAGGTTACGCTCCTTCACTTTAGTTCAATGGATGTATGAAATGTCTTTGGGTCTAATTGTGACCGTAGTGGTAAATGGTTGTAGATACCCTATATGTGTAAACCCTATGGGACTTGTTATCTGACACTTTGGGAGGGATTTAAAAAGGTAAAGTTTTTAAGGTTGCAAATATTGGGTGACGATGACACCCTAAGGATTAAGGGATAGTACTTTCATACCTCTCGGTAGGGATTTAGGCCTCCTTATAAATACATCTCAAACAATTGAGACATGCATATGTGTTATTAGATGAGTTTTTCTTCATTAACTGTTGTTTTAGAATGACTTAAAATTTAATTTGAGAAAGGTAACGTAAACCAAGTTTGGTCTTACCCCGAGAGGACTTCCTATATAAATCCTTGTGGTATATAATTGATCCTCTCTTCATCCTTTACACATGTGTTAGGTTGGCATGAAGGATCTCTTACATATGATTATTTCAATTTCTTTGTGGCATTGGTGGACTTTTTCCCTTAGTGTAGTTATAGTGTGCATTTTGGGTCACGTCGGATGGGTTTAAAGACTTGGACCCAACCTTTGTGTTCTAAATTAATTTGAATTTCTATTTTAAGAAGGGGTAACATGAATAGATTATGGAATGTGATGCATCATCAAACCCTAGAGAAAAATGAAGTTCCTCTGTTTTGTGTATTGAGATCCATGATGGATGTAACCATGTTTCTGCAAGGATATAACTCCTAACTAATAACATATGAGGCATATAAAAGTATGATGGTAAACCCGGGTACATTGGTTTATTGTATAGGAAAGTTTAGTGTTATTTGTGTTTGGTGAATTGGGATAGTTTCTCTACTTTTGTATTTTTTTAAATCCATTTTTCATTTACTTTTGGTGGTTAAATAGTGGGCATCACACAAAACCCTTTATTGTTTCAAACAATTATAACTTGCCTAACTTTAAACTATTGAACTCACTCATCTTTCCCTTGTGATAAGTTGTATCACAAGTGGAGTTTTGACCATACCTCCATCATGACTATTTATCATGTTATTATAACAAAGTGCTTAAATTAACTAAATTATCTCCATTGTTTCTCACGATTGTGGTTTGGTGTCACATTGTTGTACATCGCGACTTAGTCATTTGGACTTGGTTACGAGTAGCTGTAATTTCCATATAATTAACTTTTTTCAGGGGCCAAGCATGTTCTCAAAAATATTGAATTATCACATTAATATTAGGTGTACTTTCTAAATTACAAGAGTGAAGTCATTGGCCACTTTAAATAGTTCAAGGCATTTTTTAGAAGGAATCCACACTTCTATAAATAATATATGCACATATAATGGGGGAAGTATGTCACTAGGGATTATTAGAACTTTTTTACAAACTATGGTATCCAACATCACTACAAATATCTTTATAATCTTCAATAAAATGACTTTGTTGAAAAGGAAAATAAGACTTTGAGGGAAATGAAAAATTGTATGATCCATTCTAAGAACTTGGCATCTACATTCTAGGTTGAGAGAATCAAATGTGCCAAATATATTTTAAATTGCATGCTCCATATGGCAAAGAAAAACTTGATACCAAAGGATGTTTAATCCCATACTAAACATGGTGTCTCCACATTTTTATTTTTGGGTAGTGATGTTTAGGCATTTGTTCTTGATGAGAAACATAAATACATGGATAATAAAGTGAACCACTCATTTTTTTGTATATTTTGAGGATATGAAGTCTTATAGTTTATATGACTTGTCACACATGATGTTCTATTTCAACAAGGTTTCCAATAGAGTTTACCTTCATATTCTTCATCACATACTTATTCTTCTTTTTTAGATCTTGGGGATTCCAAACTTATTGATGATGATGTTATTATTAATATATAATTACAATAATATATTTATATGCACTTGTACAATCACCACAACCTTAATGAAAATGGGTCCATACATTGTGTATTAAGGCTAACAACATGGCAAGGGGATCCCAAAATTCCAAGAAAAGGAAATCAAAACATCAATATGGTGTTGCACATTTTAGACCAATCATAATGACTCAAGATATAAATAATTATCATCAATATGTTAAGTATCATGAATGATAGTCAAGTATGGAAGAAGAAATTTAGCAATTAAAAAATAACATGTGGGATTTGGTTCCTCTTCTAAAAGGTAAAAAATAGTGAGGTGAAACTAGGTGTGCCATATTAAATATGTAAAAAATGGGTTCATTTAATGGTACAAATATAAACTAGTAGAAAAAAATCATAGGTTGAAGAAATTGATTAACATGAAACCTTTTCTTTAAGATGAACTTTATCTAGATAGTAATCTCATTAATTATAATACAAGGATAAGAAATCCATTTAAAAATAGATGTCAAAAGTACCTTTGTACATGAAGACTTTCATGAATATGTCCAAATGCCCTAACCTCCAAGGTTTGTTAGTAGCGATAACTCTAGTTATATGTATAGATTAAAAAATGTACTATATAAATTGAAACAAGCTCTTCGATCTTGTTATCAAAAGATCGACATGCTTTTTAATAATTTTATTTTTACACATAGTCTCTCTAACCTTATAGTCCATGTCAAAAAATTAGATGGGAAACTTCTAATACTGGTCCCCAATGTTGATGACTTACACATCACAGTAGCTTCCATATAACATATTCATGATTGGAAAACAAGGTTAATGAAGTTTTTAATATTATTGACATCTATTTGTGACAATTTTTCATAAGTCCATAGATTTTTATAGTTTGAGAAAATTATTTTCATTTATCAATCCAAATATTCTCAAGACATGTTATACTACTTTGACATGGAAAACATTAAGTCCATAACAACTCATGTTCAATTAGGGGTAAAACTTTCCACCTAGTGTTGTGTGATTTAACAAAAATAGAATTTAAGTTAAACCCTAGATATTGCAAAGTCACATATGATAAATAAATGCTAAAGCATAGATTTGTTGTAAGCAATAAGTAAATGTAAATTAAAACCCTATATACAAGAGAGGGAATATAAGACTTAGTTGATTTTGCAATAAATCCTAAAGTATTCTAGTTTGGAAAACTAATGAACATGAGGAAGAGACTATCACAACCACACTCAAAAAATTCTGTAATTTTTGGATGAGCCAAGAATAGGGTGGACTAGATCAGGGGCACCTAGGTGTTGGATACCTTTGTTGGGTGCTGTGACTGCGCAAAACCTCAAAAAAAAAAAAATTTTTCTTTTGTTAAAAGGTGGTCTATAATCTTCATTATTGGTCACATGTGTGTCACTAGATGATCGTTGTATTCACCTATAACCTGCAGAAAAAATGATATCCTAAAAAACTCTAAAACACATCAAATCCTGAAAAAAATTATTCAAATAGGGAGTCGAACTAACCCTGAGGTCAATCAATAGAGTGAACTTATGACCAAGTGTTGTACTACATCTCGGACTCCATGTATATCTTATGCGTGTGTGTATAAATCATTCCCTAGGAAGCTCTTGTCCAAGATTCACTTGATAGTGAGTAATAGCTAGATGTAGAAATGTAGATAAATGTGTGGATGGAAAAATGAAATTCCCCTCCTATGAAGTGTATGCAAAGAATGTAGTCCCTTGTCCCTTGAGTGAGTGCTATATGGACTCCTTGATGCTCTTATAATGCCTTTAGATGCAACCTTAGGTGATGATAATAGATGTTTAGAGCTTGGTCCCTTATTATAATCATATAGCTTTGTATTTATATGATTCCCTTGTTTAAATTTCATAATTGAAAACTAAAAATTTGACCCATAAAAAAACAAGAAGCCCAAAAAATAAAAGAGTCCCAAAAGAGGTGAGCAAGATATAAAGAGGTTGGGGGCACCTAGAGGGAACAAGGTTTCTGGGCGTTGGCATCCTAGCTTGGTACTATGTCTAGAGTCAATAAAGATAAAGAAATGAAGATAAGAATGGGCTATGGGGTGTGAAATATCAAAGAGAAAATAAGAAAGACATAAAAGAGGCTAAAGATAGATGTCAATTACTAGTTTTCTCACTTAGGAATCATATGAATAGTGGTATGTGATTAGGACCTAGAAATGTACCGAAGTGCATGATTTTGTGTCTACATTTTCCCCCACTTTATGTAGTTGAGTTGAGTGAATAATCGATAACATAAAGCAAATAAGAAATATGTGTACACGATAACCATGTAAATCGATGGAAAAAGTGTGTCAAAGAGACAAGTGAAAGCTTGGAGTGATAAAAAGGAATCATGGAAGCTAAGGAGGAGGAAATGACCCTAGGGGTGAAGCATATGAATTGTGGCGTGTTTTACCTATTGTTATTATAGCTTAATGAAGGGATGTTTCTTGTTACATATTTAAGATGGACTCAGTAAAAGAAGAGTGAAAGAGTAGTCAAAGTCATGTGTTATGAAAACTCTATAAAATTATGTAGAAGTATGTAAAAATGTGAAAAAGTAATCAAAGGAACATGTGCACTTGATCCATGATGATTGAAAAGGATAGAAAATGTCTTGAAAATGTTGTAGAAGAATGAGTTTTTGGGTGATCTTACACCAAGTGCAATATTTTTGCAATATCATTTTTTTAGGCAATCTCATGCCAAAGATGAGTTTTTTAGGCAATCTCATGCCAAGTGCGAGTTTTTGGGCAATCTCATGCCACGGAAGAAGAGTGTTGGGGAGAAAGGTCTAGTGTTATTCTCCATCCTTGATTACTTCCCGAATTTATAGACCACTGCAAATGGTGTGATCCTTCTTTGTTCCATGTTCGATCCAAGTAGAAAAATAAGATAAAATGCATTTTGGTTAGTGGAGGACTATGTGTGTATTGTGTAAATTTCTCTGAGCTACTAAAAATTGTGTTGATCTAAAAAATGATTGTAACTTCCCACTAGTCATAGGCACCTAGGAAGGGTTAGGAGCACCCAAGTGCTCATGTCTCGTATCTCTGGTGCACCGGCATTTTTTCTAAAATAAGGACCCAAGTCAGAATCTGGGCTATTTTGTAGCTGAAATTATTATGTTCATGTACTATGTAGGCATGTACTAAATCTCTAAGGTGTTGTATGGGGTGACTTATTCACCCAATGTATGTCCCCCTCATTTAGGGTGCATGTGACGTCGCTAGGAGGATGTGACCCAATGGAGAGGATTGGCTGGTGATCTAAAATTTTAACCCTATAGGGGGAGGGAATGTGCATGGTAAAACCCAATGCACATGCAAACAAAGTGGCTAGAAACATGTGTTAGTACAAACAAGAAAAGTATGCATATAGAAGATAGTGTAATCTAGCATGTAAGAAGACAATGTAGACCACAAAAAATTGGGTTGTAAACATGGGACATCACTCATAATGTCACAATATATTCATGTCCAAAGAGGCCAAAAGCATAAAAAAATGATCAAACAAGATATAGGGTCAAGCCCACAAATAATGGCATACAAGTAGAAAGCAATGACAAACAGTGTCAAGCAAGATGTATTAGACAACCATGGTGGAAAATAGTCTTGTAAAGAAAATGTTGCACATGAAGCACCTGTTAGCATGTTAGAGAGATAAAAATTATGTCAAAGTATGTATGTTCCAATATAAAGTAGTGTGCTAGTAAGAATATGAAGGATTACAAAATGAAATAATAGCACATGTAGTGTGTATGAAAAGTGGATTCCCCAAGATCCTTAGTGGGACCGGTAAGAGATATAGTGCAAGGAATCCATGTTGCATGTAAATATCTATAGAGAAACTATAGTCATAACTATAGAACAAGTGAATACACATGTGTATATAGAAATATAATGACATACGAGATATCCAGATAACATAGGAAACAAAGTTTTCATGTAAGTATAAGCAAGCAAGACTAAGTGTGACAAAGATATGCAACATGTTATGAATGGATGAGATGGAATGTAATGCAAAGTGAATGTGAGAGGATTAGCGTAACCCCGAGAAAAATTGGATGTGTATGAGATGAGGTTCATTTATAAAAGACCCTCGATAGTCAAGAATGAACCATAGAACAAGAGTGCATCATCGGGAAATGGTTTGAATTATGTGCTCTAGATAGATATATCAATGAATCATTGAGCGTATATTTATAGAAGAGGATAGTATGAGTGTGAAAATAAAATTATATAATGATGTATCACGAAGCGTGGAGCATGAAATGTGCAGTGTGTGAGGTTCATAGATGTAGTATGCCCTCAACAGTCAAGTGTGAATCATAACACAAGAGTGCATCATAAGGTAGTGTGATGTGTGAGAATGTGATGCTAGAAAGATGTGTCGTGAATGCACAGAGTGTGAAATATGCAGTGTGCATGATGTGAAGTTCATGGATATAATATGCCCTCAATAGTCAAGTGTGAACCATAACACAAGAGTGTTTCATATGGTAATGGTTTGAAATATGCGCTAGATAGATAGATCAATGAAGCATAGAGCATAAAGAGTGTGAATGTGGTGAGGTTCATTTCAGATTTAGACCCTCAGTAGTCGAGTATGAATTGTGGAACTAGAGTGTGTCATAGGGTAATGATGATAAAAAGTATATCAAGGAGCGTAAATGATTCTTAAGAAGATGAAATATGAAGCACGAGCGTAATAGTAGAAATAGGAGGGGGAATAAGAATGATGACCCTAATTGTATGGTGTAGAAAAGAATCAGTAACATCATCTAAGAGATCATCATTTTCATGGTCGAAGCCAAAAATAGAAGTGTCAAAGACTTGGTAAGCAATAGTATGGGGTTGATCATATAAATAGCCATTGTGGCATAAATTGTACATGCTCATTTCATATTCTTCTTCAGTGAAAGGTGGTAATGACAACCATGTGCATACCATTGAATAATATTTTGTGTATATCCTAGAAATGAATCATTGAAAATAGAAACATAGTCGAAAGGCATGGAAAATGTGATATCAATGTGACCAAGATCCAAAGTGTCACCAATACAATCAAGCCAAGACTGTCCAAGTGTGAGTGGAGAAGTGTGAGAAGTGTGTGCAACAAATACTAGTAGATGGAAGATATGAAGATCATAACCAGATGTAATGCAAACATATCCATAATAGAGATGTGGAGAATGAGGTGTGGAGGGAGGATATCATCCAATGTGAATCCTAGCCAAGCCACCCCATCATATGTGTAAACAATGTCTAAGCAAGTGGGATCAAATGGAATGTGTTGCAAATAAGAGTGATGCATAAAAAGAATGCATGTGAAAGGAGGATCATACCCTAATAATAGTATGTACTTGTTTTTATAAAATCATAGAGAGATAGTGTTAGAGGTATTCCATTGTGGAAGAGAGATTCACTACAAGACTCCTATGAGGAGGTCTAAAAAATGAGCTTGATATATTGGTAATAATTCTACATTTATCATGTATTTTGTTATATTACTTTAATGTTTCACATGTATATAAATATATGTGGATGTTTATCTCAAGAGTAACACAATGATACTTAAGTATATTCTAGAAATATTATTAGGATAAATAACGGACCAAGTAGAAATGGAAAATAGAAATTTGGTTGTGGTTATTATATGTGTCTACACCTATTATTTAGAATTCATGCCCAAAGAATATACTTTATATGAAGCCTTTTACTTTGGAGTAAGGTCTTTTTATACAAACATTTTCATAACATTATTGTTAACATTATTTTTTCCACTAAATAATTTTTTATTGATTCATAATTGATGAGCCTCTCTTACTATCCATGACATATTTATTGCACACCCTCATTAAAAATTGTTCAAATGATCATGAACATGGAATAGTAGATCTTGTCTCAACTCCACCCCAACAATAATATAGACCTTAAATAACTAGATATTAATGGCCATCATGATTTTAAAATCCACCATGAGTGGAGAAACAATGATGCTCCATATTCCTTATAATAAATTGCACCATCTTTCATAGAGTTTAATCAAATTATAATCATCATCCCACAAAGGCATTATTTTATATTTCCATCTTTTTCTCCTTTATTGCCTAAATAATAAATTGTACTTAATATTGTTCTTCACCACTTAAATTGATGAGAAATGTTTCCTCCTTTTAAAATGGTCATGAAATGCACAACTAGAACAGGGAATTGATACCTCATCAATACTATCAAACGTGCACTATATTTTTATATAGTTGAAAATAACTCACCATTTTTGTTGCTCACTACAACAGATGTTGCGAAATTTAAAATTTCTACCTTCACCATAAACACATTCATATGTATTCCTATCAAGGAAATGAAACCACTTGAAGGCCAATCAGCTATGAATTTCTAGGAATCGCTCAAACATGTGCAATATATTCTCATTGATGAAATCAAATTCATATGCCTCAATTTTTTTCCATCGTTGACCAACATCTTGAGGAGGCTTTCCTTTTCCACAAAAAAACCCCTCTTAATGAGAGGTAAATAATTATCATAAGTGACTTTTGGTAACTACCCCAATAAAGTATATGTTGATGTATGTTGTGAATTCAAATGAATCAACCCTTTAGAGTAGTTTTAACAAGTCCATCACCTTACGCATAATCTTTTTCTAAAGAGGTTCTTATCCAACACTTGTTTCATTTTGGAACCTATTACACTCCATATTCAAAATTTTGAGGCTAATTTTAAGGATTAGGAGACCCTTATATCCAGATATGATGAATTTTTTCATCAAAATAAATATCTATGTTTCATTTCTTAATACATTTTTCACAAAAATTGTTTTATTGATCACCAAAACCAAGAAATGTTGAAGTTATTGAATGTTCTTGTTACACATTTCAATGAAGACTATACAAGATAAATTCTTCCTTTAACCCATATGATGATAAATTTTAAGAAAAATTTATTCTTTCCATGTGTCAAAAGGTTATGCTTATTACCAAATTTTGGGTTAGAGTCAAGCTTGTAAATGATGCAATCAACTATGTTAAATTTAGTTTGTATAAAGCTAGTGTAAAACCACCATAACTATTAAGGTTTTTAGTAATCAAATTCAAAAACTACATCAATATGAAATGCAATGTTTTTCCCCAACATTTTCACGCCTCACTAATTTTATAAGGTAATTATAAGAAACTTCCACTCAAAAGAGTATGGATATAACTATCTAAAAAGCATAAAGGATGACATTACATGAAAAAACTATTGACATCAGAGGTACTGAAAGATAAGGCCTTAATTTTATAGTTATCTCCAAAGTGTTTTACCTCCAAGAAATACATATGACTTCAATTTTCTCCCT
The DNA here is from genome assembly GCA_018340775.1 of Taxus wallichiana var. yunnanensis. NCBI lineage: Eukaryota > Viridiplantae > Streptophyta > Pinopsida > Cupressales > Taxaceae > Taxus > Taxus wallichiana. Next base: position 194,925,680 of record CM031241.1, read on the forward strand.
TTAGTTAATCAAAAAATTGACTTTTGGTTTGTATGTTTATATCTCAAACAAACAAGAGGAATGTCATAGTTCCCTTGAAGAATTTTCCCTCCCTTGATGATTCTATCCATCTCTCCCTTAGTTATGTATCCCTTTTCAACCTAATGTATTTATTACTCCACATATTTAAATTTTGGTCTTCATTTCCTCACCTACGAGTGTTTCCATTACACTTTGTGATTCCAAGCTATGTCGAAGGTGTAACATGTGTTATGATATTTTTCCTTGAACAATGAAGATTCAACCACATCACTTGGACAACCATAAGAATAATCTGGACCATTCAATGGGATGTCAATTTTTGTTGTTGATTTTTTGGAGTAATTTCTATCATTTATTTTGTAGGTGGAGGAATTTAATGTAGTTTTTATGCACATTGTCTAGTCTTAAAATAAAACCATTTGTTGAGGTCCCTAGTTTTAGCATATAGGTAATATAGTTAATTAACTCAATGACTCAATTCATGAGTACTATCAAATTTTTTGATAGAAAAAAATATTCTTAGTTGGGAATTCATTCATGTTCATCATTGTTTTAACTTTTAATCTTGCGCAAGGAATGATCTTTCAAGAACTGACACGACGTTGATGAAACCTAAATCCCATATGATGGCGGGCATGGTGGGAAAGGGTAGAAGTGTGAGGGATTCCAAAACTTCTAATATTTCCTTTCTACAAGTGGTGTGAAGAAGTATTTACAAGTACGTCTAACCTATCCAAATTGTTACACCATTTCCACTATCTAAGGGTCAATTATCTAGGAGATAGCGTAGTTGTTTCATGTTTTTCTCCTCATAGGGTTTAATCTCTCAATCAACACAAAAAGGGGGAGAAAGATAATAGAAGGGATTAGAAGTAGGTAGAGGCATAATAAAGAAACAATAATGGGATTTGAAACCTCCACTTATAACGCCACTCTATAATAACTTAAAAACCTATGTTAACAAGTTGTGTGAAGATTTGATAGCTTCAAGCTTAGATTAGAGGAAATAATCTATGAAAACATTTGAGAAGATGACTAAGCATAACTCATAGTAAAGAATTACATGACTGTTAATGATTTTGTAGGTGATGATAGAGGGCTCAACTAATATGATGTTGGAAAAGAGGAATATTAGGTAGCTAACACCCTTCCTCAATATTTTCAAGAAGGGAAAGGTGTTTCTTCTTCTAAAAACAAGAAATTACCCTAAGAACATAAGAAGAATAATGATGTTGGTATGTCAAAGAAGGCATAAGCATTGTCTGATGTGGTGACATTAATGAAAAAATAATGGGTTTCATCAATGTTTACTTTATCTTCAATGTTTAGAAATAATAATAAAAAGGAGGAAAAGTTGAGGAGTAAGGGATTTTCAACTAAAACATTTTGGAAGATGTTCTCACTAATATTACTCCCAATGAAGCCTACTTGAGAAAAGAGAAGGTGCCATGAAGGCAATAAAAAATCAAAAGATGATTTATATATTATTATTTTTATAAATCAACCAATTATTTTATTTATTTATTTATTATATTTTATACCTAAGAATAAACTTCTCTTGAAAACAAAATTGTAATAATATATAACTTGTGAGATGTTCTAGAGATAAGAAGGCTTATGTGATTTAAATCATATTTTTCTTTAGTCTATCACTTGTATGAGTTAAAAATGGATGAAAGGGGAAGTTTATATCTCTCATGAAATCTATCTTTTTCTCTAAACAAGGGTTGTGGGTAGGTTTTATTTTATGATTTTTTGTGATTTTTTTGGTTGGGAAGTTCCAAACCATGGGATTCAGTTAGAGGTCACAAGTTATGTGTAACCTTAAGACTCAAACACAGGGCACACCAAATATCCACTAAAATATAGCCCTTAAACTCTTTTTATTCAATGCTTATTTTAATAGTTTCCTTTTGTTCCTTCATTGACATGTTCATTATACCTCATGGTGCAATTTTAGTTGCACTAATAGCCATTTCTACACTAAATCAAGCATGTTTTCCACTTACACACTTCAATGAATATTGACGTGTGACAAATTCCTTGACTAAATATTTCAATCTCGATTATTAATTTTGAAGGCTAGATGTTGATTGTTATAAATAAATAAAGTTTTTATAAAAAAATTAAGCCTTTCACAATCCAATTACATGTGGTAGATATACATGTTTATTTTTAAGTGTTAAAAATGATGCAAGGTAGATATACCCATATACTTAAGGTTCGTACCAAGGTTTTTCTATTTATTTGAATACAAGGCCATGATTCACCTCTACTCTCATATTACCAACTTTTCCCATGAATGAAGCTTCAAAATATGGTGTGGGCATTTGCCGAAGCATCATGAAGAAGGAACTTTTGGCATATGTTTAATTAGTTACATGTACCATGGCAAATATATATGCAAAATGTGGAGAAGCATGTGAACTGTTCAAAAAAATTCCTAAAATATATGTGCTCTTAAGTACTTTAATGATTACATGATATAAAAAATTGATTTGTTGAAAATACCTTGGAAAATGTCAAGAAAATGCAATTAAAAGGTGTAAATCCAGATTTCATAACCTTTTCCAACCTCTTCTAATAGCTACCTCCAAGGTTATGGACTCTCTAATGACATATTTTAAAAAAAATTCTATGATTCTTATGTTTGGCATTCCTATTCCAGTAATTTTTTCCTACAAATCCTTTATCTTTTTCCACCATATTTTTCATTTCTATTTTCTCTATAATTCTTCATGAATAACACATACATGAAACATAAATTTATCTATTATAACTAATTACATGTTTATCCCATAGTTGGACATGTGAATATATTGAATAAGAGATCATGAGGCTAAGAAGTACATGTAGTATCCATTTCTTCATTTCTCTTAGGGTTTGAGGTATGTAGGACGTTAATTTTCATTATTTGTAGACACCCAATTTGGAAATTTACTCTTTGACACTAATATTTTTGGCAATGCACTCTTGCTAAGATAAATGCAATTTTTTTATTCCGCTTAGTACATTCTAAGGTCTATTCTCTAGTTTGTTTATCCTTACACACTAATATGCTAAAACAATTTGAGATTTTAGTGCATAAAATTTGTATACTAAGTCACCTAATAGGATGGAAACCTCAATTATCATTATTTTCATCTTTTTCAAGGTCGTGAAGTTTGGTCAAGAATTTATATAAATTCATGACCTATTTATAAATTTTGTATTAGCGTATCTTCCATCTTTGCTTTTAGTTCCAAATTCTCTAAAGATTTCTTTACTCCCTCTAAGTCATCCTTTCGTTGATATTTTATCTTTGAAACCCTATATAAACAAGTTAACACTACCTAATTTTTTAATTTCAAACTCATATGGCACTATATTGATACACTCACTTCCAACACTTACAAAAGGCACCATAATCTCCCTAAATATCACAAAATTTCAATACAATCATTAAGGAAAAAATCACTACAAGTTTGAAGTTTCTTACCATATCAAGGTATAAGTCTCTCCCATATATACAAACACTTAAACATTCCTTTTCAAGGCATTTTAGTAAGATACAAACTTAACTCAAGCATTGTTAAAGAGGTTGTCAAATCTAGTTGCATTCCTTCATATATCACATGCTAGGCGAGAGAACAACTTGTGGTTTGAGGCCTCTTCAGAATAGTGCCAACATCGGTGGTGCACAGGGGGTGCCCAAAACCTAACTATTATTTATTTTGTAGGATATCCTACCCATGGTTATGGTTTGATATCTTATTCAAGATGTTTAGATAGCTTCCCAATGTGACCGACAACTAGGGTTTTGAAAGTGAAATATATGTTTTAGGCATACAATAGTCCCAGAAAGTTGAAAACCTAGAATTCAAGTAGGTCTAAGACCATACACTATGGTCAAAACCACATGAACAGTCCTAGTATAATTAAATAGTCTTTTCATGGGCCAATTTCTAGTTACAGTTCCTAGATCAAAGCATCATTAGTCTCAGATCTCCCTATTTCAATGTGTACATTCCTAGAACTTTCTAGATCTATCTATAAATAGATAAGTGCACTCACCATCTTGTGTTTTTAATTTATTATCTTGTTTTATACATTAGTTGTAAGTATTAATGTGTTGTTCTGGTATTGGATCATTATTGTTGGAATTTAATTAATCGAATATCCTCTTGTAGTTCCCTTTACATTCATTAGTGTATAATTCACTAATCTAGATTTCACATAATCTAATAAGGGTGTAAACATATTGGTGAACCCAACGTTTCTTTTTCATCATGTTATAATCATAAATGTCAATTCAAATCATCATACTCAAAACATTTCTAATGTGTATATACACTTTGATCTTTTTATTATGCTACGACTCATATATAGTTTTTAACATGTACTATACACATTTGAGTCCTATGTTTGCTTCACCATTTTGGGTTCTAAATTTACACATGAGTTTCTCTATTGGCTCTCACCATCCCAAGATTCCTCTTAAGTCTTCTAGTGCACATTACATTTCTCTTTTCTCAACTCTGCCTCCTCACGAGGTTCCCTTTAGGTAGTTCTTATGCTACCCCCTTTCCTTGTGCATAACTCAAAACTCAAAAACATAAAAACATTAACATAGTTTAAAAATACAAAAACATTCATATATTTATAAAAATACAAAATTAGGACTTGTACACTTAGCTTGAGTTGTTTGCACTTTACATTACACATGTTTTTGTCACTATGGCTTTGATAGATAGCATATCTCTTTACTCTTTACACACATGTGTTCATGTGGTAAATTAAGCTTGGTATAGAACATACAAAAATCAGTGCATGATGATAGGTGTTAGATGATCCTTTAGCCAAACTTCTTATGCATCTAGGGGAATCTATTATACAATACACACATCAATTATTGTTCTATTATAGTTCATTTTTACTTACTCATTATACTTGATGACATATATTGTGTATATATAATATTTTGAGCTAACAAGACAAACACGTGTCTTGTACAAAATTTATACCTCTTCATTCACATCTCTCTTTATTTATCGATTATATTATTTCATCATGTTCTAAAACCTTTATTTTTATACATACTTGTTTATTGTGTGTGTTGGTATTTCCTTGTTTCACTACTTGTGGTCTAAGCACCTTGATTGTATTTTGACACCATGGATTCCCCATGTTTTTGGATTCATGTCAATATTATTTTCTCATGTTTACTAGTCCATGGGATTTGATTTCCTTGTGACACTATGGGGGTGTCCTGTTTATGGTTCTACTCCTTTTATGTGACATTGTTTGCATATTATTGACTATGAATTCATTTTTGTTTCACTCATTTTCTTATATATTAATTATTACTACTATTGTTATTATCTATAGTGTTTTTATTTATTGTTATTAATAGTCTTGTTGCACATTATGGTTGTCACCATGCATAAAAACCTCCTTTTTTAAGTGCGGGTTCTTAAAAGTGGCCACCACTTCAACATCCTACACTCTTGTATAGATTTTTAGACACTTATTACATGGGCACACATTTTTCTTTTGAGACACGTGCTCAATATGGTTTTTCCATGTGCCTCAAAAGAGGGGGCATTCATTTAGGTATATTTTACACCTTCAATAGACATAGATAGAATTTTGGGGTAATATATAGGTATAAATAAGGTATATGTACTTATAAATAACTTCAAGCACAAAAATCCAAGAAAAAGTGCACAAGTTGAAAAATGAACAATTTTGTTAGGACCATGTGTATAATTGATTTTAAAAACAAAAACACAATTTAATCCAAAAATTGTTGTAATTAATCCTATGGACCATGAAAGCATAAAATCTCTAAACCACATGTACAGTTTTGACCCTCCCACATGATTTTACTCAGGGGTAGTTACATCAAATTTCTCAATAGTTTCATATTTTCACCTACAAGTATAAGTTTTGACACAATTTCAGATCTAATTCACTTAGTTCATATCATTTATACAGGGAATAAAATATTTCACTCCTTCACTATGACACTTAGTTTTAATTTTAGTTTTAGGGATTTTGGGGGCATGAGTCTCATTTCTTCATCAAAATTTCAATACATTAAAATTTCTATTTTTCTATTTAGTTGTGGCACATGGGAAGGGCATGGGGGAACTCATTCTCTTTTTACCATGTGCCCTAATTTTAAAAATTAGGCCTAGATCCATCTGCAGTGATTTGGTTTATGAGGTTGTGTAAGGTATCAAAGCAACTAAGTTCTTTATATGTAGTCCTTCCTTTCTTCTTACATTTAAAGGGTAAGATATCAAAGTTGTTGATTAAATTTGATACATGGTTTCCTTCCTTCATGGGGTGATTCGGTACTTTACTCTTTTTTTCTCTCTCCTTTGTTTTTGTGTTGTCTTGCATGCACCTAAAACTTTAGTTCTCCTCGATATAATTGGGTATTGATCACCCCCAATCCTTGACAAGTTCAACAATGCAAATATTCAAGAACAAGAAAAGCACGAGATATTTTCCCTCCACAAAAGAAATGGGTGTAATCCTTCCTTGTTTGTATCTCCTCATTTCATTTTTATGAAAATGCAGATCTTCCATGTTACACTTGAGTTAAAGTTCAATTCTTTACTATGGACATTGATTACACTCTATGTTATAGGTTTCATCATGGAGCATACTGTAGAAACAAAATCACGCACTTGGGCACATTTCTAGTCCTAATCACATACTATTATTCATATTATTCCTAAGCGAAAAAAATAGTAATTGACATCAATCTTTAGTCTCTTTTCTATCTTTCTTACTTTCTCTTTGGTCTTACATACCCTACATCCTAGTATGATCTTCATTTCTTTATCTTTATTGACTCTAGACACCATCGCCCGGCCAGGGCCCCCAGCGCTCAGCACCATCGACCTCTTTGTATCTTTCTCACCTCCTTTAGGCCTCTTTTATCTTTTGGGAATCTTGTTTTCTTATGAATCAACATTTTAGTTCTCAATGACATAATTCAACCAAGGAAATCATATAAATACAAAGCTATGTTACCATAATAAAGGAAAAAGCCCTAAGCATCTATTATCTCCATCTAAGGTTGCATTCAAAGGAATTATAAGAGCATCAAGACATCTATCTAGCTATCATTTAAGGGACAAGGGACTACATTTTCTACATACACTTCATAGGAGGGGAATTTCATGTTTTCATCCATGCATTTATCTACATTACTACATCTAGCTATTGCTCGCTATCAAATGCATCTTGCATGAGATCTTCCTAGGGCACAATTTTATCACACACCACAAGAACTACATGGATTCTGAGATGTAGTGCAACACTTGGTCCTAAGTTCACTCTATCAAGTGACCTTCGGGGTCATTCTACTCCCCATTTACATATTTTATTTTTAGGATTTGATGTGTTTTGGCATTTTGTGAGATATTATTTATTTTATATGTTACATGTTAATATAGCGATCATCCAATGACACACAAGTGACCAACGGTAGTGAAGGTTAGCGACCACCTTGGGACATAAGAAAAATCAGCTTTTGAGTTCTTGTGTATTCATAGGTGCCCTTGCACTACCCCATCTCCAGGCTCATCCAATGAGTTATAAAAATTTTTTTGATTGCGGTTGCAACAATTTTCTCCTCGTGTTCATCAGTCTTCTAGTCCATAACACTTTGGGATATATTACAAAATCAGCTAAGTCTTTTATTCTCTCTCTTTCACCTAAGGTTTCAATTTGCATTAGTTTATTTTTTGTGTCAAATATGTTCTTTAGTGTTTATTTATCATACGTGACTCTGCAATATCTAGGGTTCAATATTTGTTAAATCATTTTTTGAACCCATCCTTTGAAAACTCTTGGATCCCTCTTCTTCTTGTTCATCATCCTAGGATCCTCTCACCATAGATGTCTCCATTCATGCATTTTTACAGAATAATCAAGATTGTGTAAGTAAAATCAGATTTTATTTGGCTAATAATTACATTCATCCTCATACTTCACCTAAATATGTGTATCATCGGTTTACTTCTTCTTTCTCTCTCAATGAAGAGCATATTACTTTCACATCATATGAGTTTCCTTCTCAAGCCATGTTAGATTATGATCCCCCCTTTATATTCAAGCTTTCGTCAATAATATTGGGGCTAAATGTGCCCTAGTTGATAATGGATCAAGGCTTAATATTTGTAATTTATAATTTCTCCACCATCTTGACCTCTTTGAGGCCTCTTTGGATCCCTCCTATGTTTATTAATGGATTTTATAATATTCCCAAGCATTTATTAGGTACTATCACACTTCCTATTACTATTGGGCCATGTATGCTACCTATTCCATGCCATGTGATGCCCAATAATCTTAATTATAACATTCTTCTTGGGCAGCCTTGGATCCATGTTATGCATGTGGTTCGCTCTACTCTTTATACACGGCTTAAATGTCTTTATCAAGGGGTTTTCTATGACTTTCTAGAATATCTATCTCCCTTCGCATATTGTAACTCTATTGAGGATCCCATAGAAACTCCTATCTCACATGCATCTAATCAGCATTTCTTCAAATATGGCATTGGCTATAAGTACCTACTTCATTATGGTTTTTCTGGAAATGGTCTAGGATAACATGGTCAAGGATTCATAGAACCATTAGCTCTTCCCACTCAATATAGTAAACTGGGCCTTGGTTATCACCTTCCCTCCACATCTTCTTTAGAGGCTATTGTTGTTTTGCATAATTCATCACTCCCTCTCTTATAATTGGAACTCATCGGTGAATGTACTTCTACTAATTGGCCTAATTTAAACACTTTTTCTACTAAAGATTCTCTTCTTGAATACTTGGGGACCTACAATCACTTCCCCTCTTTCCATCATAAGAGGCACTTTCTATTAGTTATTAATGTTACTACCTAATTTGGTGAGTCGGATATACCTAATGAAAGCACCAATCCTCCTAACACTATTCCCACTAACCCATATATAGAGGACATGTCATCTCTTTTAAATGAATACACCATTCAATATAACCTCGAAAATGCTACTAACTTGTGAATGGTTTTGTTAGCCACTTCACTTACACCTGCCGAACAAGATGATATTAAACAATTTCTTCATGAATTATCGATATATTTTCATGGGACTATAGTGATATGCCTAGTATCGATCCTTCAGTAGCATGCACAATATTGTCCTCCACCCGGTGTAAAACACATTCAACCAAAAATTCATAAAATGCATCCGAAGGTTGCACTTCTCGTCAAATACTAGATACAATGCATCTTAGATGTTGGCTTTATTCCCATTTTGGATTAGCACTGAGTGGGTGTCTAACATTGTGTCAATTATGAAGCTGGATGGTAGGGTCTTTTTGTTGCACAAATTTTCATGATCTTAATAAGGCTTATCCCAAGGATAGTTTCTCATTGTCACACATCTATGCCATAGTTGATTCCACTGCTGGATATGATATCCTTTCTTTTATGGATGGCTTTACTAGTTACAATCAAATCAAAATCAACCCAACAAATCAAGAAAAATGTCATTTACTACACCATGGGGAACATTTTATTACGTTGTCATTCCCTTCGGTCTTTAAAATGTCAGGTCCACTTACCATCATGCAATGATGCATATCTTCCATGAATATATTCATAAAATCCTTGAAGATTATGTTGATAATATACTTGCTAAATCACACCATCATTCCACACACTCTCAAGATATCCATACACTATTTGAACATTTATGACAGTATAAAGTATGACTCAATCCAAAGAATTGTGTTTTGGTGTTGTAACTAGTAAACTCCTTGGGTACATTATTTCACAATGTGGAATTGAAATAGATCCCAACAAAATCAGTGTCATTATTGACATGCCTCTACCTCATATTTTGCATTAGTTACATTCATTATAAGGTAAAATCTAGGCCATCCACCATTTTATTACACAACTCATTGATAAAACCCAACCATTCACACGTTTAATGAAAAAGGACACTAAATTTTTCTAGGAAAATCATTATCAAGAGGCATTCGACGTTATTAAATCATATCTCTTAAATCCTCTTATCCTAGTACCTTCCACGGCTAAATGACCTTTCCTATTATACATTTCTTCTACATTCCATGCATTGGGGGAACTTCTAGAATAGCACGATGATTCTCAATGTGAAAGAGATGTATATTGCATTATTTGTAATTTACTCTCTCAAGAATGCAATTATAACTACATTGAGAAATTATGTCTTGGCCTTGTATTTGTGGCAAAAAATTGTGACACTACCTCCTTAGTAATGACGTTCATATCATTACCAAAGTTGATCCATTACGATACCTTCTATCTCACACACATCTTTTAGGAAGTCTCACATGATGGGTCATGTTACTTACATAGTTTGACTTCAATTTCATTCAAAAAAAACAATCAAAGGCCAATTCATCACTAGTCAATTAGTTGATGCACCTCTTTTATATGCCTCACATGTTTGTGATTCATTTCGAGATGATTTCATTGCTTACAACACCAACACTTGGACTATGTACTTTGATGGGTCTGTTATCTCTCCAGAGCAGGGGTTGGAATTGTATTCATTACTCCACATGGTGATCATCTCCCCTTCACATATCACTTAGGGTTCTCATGTATGAATAACATTTTCGAATATGAGGCCTTCATTTTTGGCCTCACCATTGCGGGTAAACTTATTATTCACAATATTCGCATACACAGTGATTCACATCTTATTATAAATCAAGTTAACAATACATATCAAACAAAAGAGGATCGTCTTATTCCATATAACAACTTGATCAAAATGCTCCTCACAACATTTGAGTCCTAATCTCTCTCTTCCATTCCATGTAAAGTCAATCGTCACGTAGATGTTATGGTTAGTGCGGTTTCACTTATCCCCCAATATATCACTAATGTCTAAGCCACATTCATCATTCACCACTTACGATAGCCATATACTATATTTCACCTCTCAAATTATGTGTTATCACATGTAGCAATGATTGTCTTGAATGGTTTACTCACATTTATAATTTTTTATATGGACAAGTCATTCCTGATGGATTTTAACCTCATGAAGCTCATTGTTTGCGACACGAGGCCACACACTATTTCATTATCGATGCTTCATTATTCAAACACTCATTTGATGGTCATTTTCTACACTATTTAGGGCTCAATGATATCCCCATGGTTGTTTCTCACATTCATGATAGCCTTTGCGGTGGTCACTTCTCTAGAAAAAACCATGTTACACAATATTTTACGCCATGGTTACTATTGGCCTACTATGGAACAATATTGTTTATAATATGCCAAACATTGTGATAAGTGTCAAAAGCATAATAACCTCCATCATGCACTTGCATATGACCTTCATCCAATTGCTCCATCATGGCCTTTCTCTTAACGGGTTTTGATCTTATTGGCATGATAAATCCTGAATCCGGCTGATGGCCACAATTATATTATCACTGCCACAAAATATTTCACTAAATGGGTCAAAGCAACACCATTACAAACTATCACTAGTCCTGATATTTGTCATTTCATCATTATTCACATCAATACGCATTTTGGCATTCCCTCTACTATTATCACTGACAATGGGTCTTCTTTCAAAAATAAGGATCTTAAAAGACTCTGTGCAAGATTCAAAATTAAACAATAATTCTCTACTCCTTATTACCCACATGGCAATGGCCAAGAAGAGCCCACTAATAAAACCATTTTCAAAATCTTACGCAATATTTTTATACTAGTGATGACAATTGGCATAACCAAATCATAAATTCTCTCTGGGCTTATAGCACTAGTGTGTGTATGCCCACTAATGCTACACAATTCTTGCTAGTTCATGGTATCGAGGCCATCATTCCACTAAATCTCAAAATGTTAGGTTGGGGAGATGAATTTCTTCATAGATAACATGTTTTACACCTTGCTAGAATACATAGTAACTAGTGTCAATCAGCAAAGGATCCGACATCGATTAGCAAAGGAGCTGGCATCGGTCAAGGAACTAACTTCGATTACCTATGCATGAATGTTTATATTTAACTCATGGGATTAGATCCAACCTTTGATTTAAAGGTGATCTAAAGGTTGTAAATGCATAGCTAAGGTGCCCTAAGTTTGTATAAGTTTATATAAGCTATAAAACTAGGGTTAGAACACAAGGATTGAGGAAGAATGTTAATTCTCCTTAGTTAAAGATGAAAAAGAAAAAAAATAAGAAAAAGGTTACATGACAACATAGGTTTAATGAAGAGAAGCTGACATAAGGAAGTAGTAGGTACATCTAAATGGTAATAGAAGAGTGTTATGTATTCTACTATATTTCCTTTGTATTGTCTTTCGAATGTAATGGCTTGCATAGTATGTAAAGCATGTAGTCTTTCATCTTGTAGATCCACATGTTGTTGTGAGATCTTGTATTGTAGATCCATGAGATCATGTTATATTGTTGGTCCATTATAGATCTAGTATTGTAGCTTGGAGGAGAGCTTGTGGGTACAAATAGTATCTAGATATTGTAGAGGAAGTCTTCTTGTATGCACAGGTTGATGCAATGAGATGGAGGAGAGATTTACTTCTTGGTGTACATACATGGATGAAAATCGGTATACCCTTATGAGAGGTCTTGTATGCATATTCACGGGAGAGCTTGGTTGCATAGTGGGAGATGCGGTAAATCCTGGTATGTGATATTTGGTAGTGTTATGGAGGCACGGTTATAGTACACTCATGGAGATCTGTTTAGAGATTTGGAGGAGATGAGATACTCTTGGAAATATGCATTATACTCTTGTATGGAAGATTCGGTTTGTACTCTTGTTGTATTATATATATGGATCTCTATATTTGGTGGATGTAGCCGGCATTGGGTGAACCATAATATATGATGTTTTATGTGTGTGTACTTTTTTTGATTTGGATTATTCTAGTTTATACTTCCATTCTGTGTAGATTTTGAATTGTGTGTGTATTTATATGATTTGGTTTTTATTAAATCATAGCACTATTTTACTGATCCTAATTCCCAAAAGTATATAGCCTAGTTTGTTATGTTATTTGATACCAAAGTGGTATCAGATTGATGGCTTTAGTTTTTAGAGTAAGGGTTTGGCTTTAGTGTTTAGTTAGTGGTATTTGGGTGTGAGTTAGGATTTATTTTTCCTAATGTGTTTTAATTATTTAATCTCAAGTGGGAGTTAGAAAAGTAAGGGTTGTTAAAAATGAAAGTGATTGTGGTCGATTAGATGTATACCGATGTCGGTAAGTAACCATGGTCGGTATTAGACACTAACATTGGTGAGGGTTGACTTTTGTTAAAAACTAGACACTAACATTGGTAATGTGTTGGTTGAATCTTGAGGTTTAAAACACGAGATCTGAAGAAATTAGAGAAGATCTATGAATGTATCTTGATTGATCCCTATTTCTTGGAGGCATGAAGGCTAGTTAGTTGCATGTTTATAAGGTATGGTTTTGATTATCTTGGTATTGTATGCTTGTATATTTTGATGAGATGTTGTTTGGGATTGTAGATCTAGATGGAAGAAATAAAGGAAATCATATGTGTCGTTAGATGCGTACTTCATTAAAGTGGAATATAATAGTCAAAATGAAAATGGGGCTTCTATCGTGAGGCAAGTAATTTGGTTGAAGTGTGGTTGAGCGTCTTTGATAAAGGTGATGTGTTTCATCTTGGTGCATTTTATATTTTGTTTCAAGTTTTTGTATTTCTCTTGAAATTACTTGCTATATTGGATTTGGTTTGAGCTTTTGGTGATTATAAGCCATTTTGTGGCATTGTGTTCAGTTCATGTTGAGTGGGAGTAATCCATGGGTGATTGAATTTCAATTTGGACATGATATCTATAATAGCGTTTGTAGTAGAGGGCATGGATCGTTTTAGTGTCAAATTTAGAGGATGAGGCATAGTGTGTACATGCGAAGTAGATCACTTTAATGTTTGAATCAAAAAGAGGAAAAGTTACACATTCTATTTTTGTAGGTCTCTATTTTTCATGTTTAATTCTTTCATTTGCATGATATTATGTTTGGATGTCACTGAAATTTACACCATGGATATTTACTTGACTTTTGTTTCCGAATGTGTTGGAATCTTGAGATATCATTTTCTAAGGATGAGATCCACAATGAAAATTCATGTTTATTCGAGATAACGAGAGATGTTAAGTACAAGGATGAAAAGAAATCTGATTCTCGAGTTTGAAAGGGTGATAAAAGGAAAGTTTTATATTTTCTTTCATCTGTTTTATTTCTCACCGATATATATTGGATCTTTTGAGCTTGGTGATTACAAGCATTCAGGTGTATATTTAATCCATGGTATTGATTTCAAGTTGGACTTTGTTTATGTTACTTTCAAATTAGCTTGAGGCACAAGTTTTTTTTGGAGATGATTGATTTTGTAGGTATTTTTTTATTATTGATGATGATGTCACTTCTTTTTACTTTGTGGTCCCTAGATATTTTTGGGATGGCGAACTGATGGTTATTCGGATGGGGTAAGAAGATAGAGCAATCTTCTAGAGTTTGAAGGGTGTAAGAAGGAAAATTTGTTTATTACATTTACGATGAGCACATTAGATATTTACATCTTATATGGCTTGTTTTCTTAATCTTGGATGATTTATGAGATGATTGAGCCATCTTTTGGATTTTCACTATTTATGATATGGATGGATTGTATTTGGTGATTTTAGAACATGATTCATATGGCTTTGAAGTTAATCGGTGAGAGACTTGGAGCCTCTAGAGATCCTAATGATATGGATGGATGTATATGGTGATTTTATACATGTGGATAGATTTCGTTTGAGTGAGCATGGTTTAGATGCTTTTAAGCATGAGTAGGGGATGTTTGTATTTCCTCTTATTGCTATGTTACTCCATGATAGATATGTTTTCTATAAATGGTTGTCTTGGGCATGTAATTTGTTTATGCGGGGTTAGATTTATATAATGTAGTGTTTGGATTCTTTGAGTTATGCGGTGTTGTGGATTGTTCACCCACGAGTTGCATGTAGAACTCATTTGGGTTATATTTACCCGGATCTTATTTTTTACTTATGCGTATTCCAGTTTGACTTGTCTTTGGTCGATTGCATTGGTGGTTACATGGAGACATGGATAGATGGTTGGAGAACATGGATATTTTTATAGTGGGAGCTTGATGTATGAATATATCGGGTATCACGGATTGGTAGAAGATTTGTGTAGGTATATGGTAAGTCATGGTTTGTTATCTTCTTGGTTTTAGAATATAGGTTAATCTTCTTGATTACTTGAGAGAGATATTAAAGAAAAGAATAGATGGTCTTCATGATATGTAGAGGATGGTGATGTACAGGTATAGGTATAGGTTCATCAATTCATCTCCAAGTGGGAGATTGTCAAGTTGTGGAGCTGAATTGCATCACAAATAACATGTTTTAAACCTTGCTAGAATACACAGTAACCAAAATCGGTCACCAAAGGATCTGACATCGGTCAGCAAAGGATCTTGCATCGATCAGCAAAGGAGTTGGTATTAGTTAGCAAAGGAGATGGCATTGGTCAGGGAACCAACATCGGTTACTTGTGCGTGAATGTTTATATTTAACTCACGGGATTAGATCCAACCTTTGATTTAAATGTGACTTAAAGATTGTAATTGCATAGCTAAGGTGCCCTAATTTGTATAATCTTATATAAACTAGAAACCTAGGGTTAAAACACAAGGATTGAGGAAGAATGTTAATTCTCCTTGGTTGAAGATGAAGAAGAAGAAGAAGAAGAAAAATGTTGCATGAAGACAGGTGTTAACCAAAATAAGCTCCCCTTATTTTTGGGTTAACTTACTACCTTTTGTGCTTCAATCCAGATTTTAGAAATTTAAAGCATTCAAAGGTTTCTAGAAAATACTCCATCAGATAGAGAATTTCTTCCCCTTTCCAGAAAGGTAAAGAACTCTTTCTAACTCCTTGTATTTTTTGAGTTATGGCTCGGCGGAGTTAGAAGGAAAATTTTCCCAAGGCGGACTTGCAGAGCTTGGGAGATTTTTTGCCAAAGGAACTCGGACCGACGGGGCATCGGAGGAAAAAGTGAAAAATTTCTTTTTCTTCCAAAAGGCATAAAATCAAAATGCGACCCATGGCCCCATCAAAAAGCTAATGCGAGGATGAGGGACTTCGGAGGTAAATTGGATTTTTGACTTTTTGTCAAAAAATGTAAAATGGAAAAAGCGAACCCCCAACCTCTGTCGACCCCAATGGATGCCACGTCATTAGAGGATTGGTGGGGGAAAAGTTCAAAATTCACCCAAAGCCAAATTTGTAGGAAACGTAAGGAAAAAACGCACAAGGCCATATCTTTTGATCCAGAGCTCCATTTTTGACAATCTTGGTACCAATGGAAAGATATAGAGATTCTCTTCATCATGGAGTCTTCAATTTTTATTTTGGTAGATATTTGTGGGATAAAATTGCAAAATGTGATTTGGCATGGAAAAAATGCAAAACCAATTTTCAACCACCAAATTTAATGAAATATGGGTCTTTTCTCCCTCGAGCAGAAAAATGCATTTGGGAATGGAATTTGTAGATGGAGCCTTGACTTTTTGACCAAATTTATGAATGTTGTTGGTGGTTGGAGCAGAGAATCAGATTTTCTTGTGTTTTTCCCTCTCTTTTCGTATTTTTCTATATATTGTAACAAAGGCACATTTTCAAGAAGTTAGTTAGTGGTTGTTCACTCTTCTTCTCTGCCTCCCTCTTCTTTTCTTCCCAAGGTCGAAAATGGAGTTGGAACCTCCTCCCCTACTCTGTAATGGAATTTTTTTCCTCTTACCCATGAAATGTTGCACTGTATAAATATGGAGCAATAAAAATATGTTTTTGTGATGCATTTGTCCATCCTTTGCTCATTTTTGGTTGTTTCTTCTTGCCTCTCATTGTTGCAGGGCATCTATGCATGTTTGAATGTCATTTGTAGATTTTGGAGCTATGTTTTTAGGGATTTTGGAACATTTTCTATGTGAATTCCATCTCTGGTCTGTGATGCACTTGTCCATCCTCTCCATTGCTCACCTCCTTTGTTTCCATGGTAGTTTTGATAGATGATCAACATTTTCCTTCTCTGGTGTATCACCATTTTTAGTGTAGGCTTCTGTTTTTTAAAGTTTTCTTTCTCTCCTTGTCTCCTTGAGAAGTTAGATTAGGATTAGATTAGCTTGCTGCACTAGAATAGCTTGTGGTAGGTAGTTTAGGAAGAGGAACCAGCCTTCTCTAGAGGATCATTCCCATTTGCAAGTCCCACAGCTTGGGGAATGATCCAATGTTATGAAAATCACACCAAATGACCTTACCTTAGAAAAGCAAATCCATAACTCATTTAGGGGTGCTGTGATTTCACACTAACAGTTTTGGCATGCCCGATGGGACAAAGGGGTCTTCACTTTATTTCATCAAGTTGATGTGTTCTTGGTGGGATTCAAATTTTTGAGGCACATGCAAGCACACATCGATGACTCCATCTAGTCAAAAACCCATTCTCTAAGTTGCAAACATTTTTCCATCCATTTCCTCATTTTCATCCATTTTCTTCTTCCATCTCTTTCATTTTCTCCCATTCCATGAGGTTGTGTAATCATGACTTCATTCCCTTCATGGAACTCACACTTACAACAATACAATCCACCTCCAATGCATTTCCCAAATCCTTCAAATCAACATTTTGAGCAAATCCAAAATCAGCATGGTTACCCCTATGAGTAGTAGTGCCAAAATCAGTTTGGCTATGGAGCTTTCCAAGAGTAGGGGTATGCAAACAATGAAGAAAATCAAATGCAAGATGCTGGTCTACTAGAGAAGATCCAAAAAATGGAGATTGGCATGGTGCAATCAAGAGCTACAGCTCAAATGAAGGCATTTATAATTGGTTGCAGGGCACCTATCCATGGGAAGGCCCTTTTCCAAGACACTACAGCCCTCAAGAGAAGATGGACTTCATAATTGAGATGTTGCCCCAACTTGCACAATGGACTGAGGAGATAGAAGCATATGAGCAGAGTCTGAATCAACCTTGTCAATGGGTAAGTCATTCAGCAGTTCCTTGTATTTCTTCTTCTTCATCTCAAGCTTTACCATTTCAACAATGTCAAGTTGTAAACCCAGCCAATGTTGCTCCAGTTGTGAAAACCATCCCTCCATCCCCTAGTCTCCCATCCCATCTCATCTTTTCTACCCTCTTCTCTTCCAAATCCAAATCCCCTCCACAAGAGCAAAAATAAATACCTTCCACTCCAAGGAAACAAGAAGTTTCATCTCTTCCACCACCACAAACAAATGAAAAAATGGTTGAATCCCAACCCACTCCTTCTCTTGCCTTCCCAATTCCATGTGGAGAAGAAGAAATTTTAAAAATCATTCATGAAGGACAACAAGAAGAAGAAGTGAAAGAAGAAGAAATGGTTAAAAGCTTAGTGAGCTTAGCTCTTAGGTTTGGGATAACAGAGATTCCTTTATTGGTCAAGCCTTTAGAGGAGAAGAAAGTTGAAGAGCTAGTGGTGGCTAAGACTAAATTTGTAGTAGAGAAAGAACAAGAAAAGGAAGAAGAAAATCAACGTCATTTTACTCGAGAATGTAGTCCATGTTGGCACTTTAAGTGAAGAGAATGTTGATCCAATTCAAACTACCCAATCAGCCAAGGAAGGAGAAAATAAATCAGCTCAAAGTCCCATTGGAAAGGAGCAAGTGGATGAGACCAAATCAGAGTTTGTAGCAGCGAAGAAGAAGACATTATTGGTGTTTTCTTGCTTTCATTAAAAGGGCCTATTTTGGTTGATGAATCCATTTTGGAGGAAAGCTCTAAAATAAATCTTGCAGTCTAACTTGTCCTCTAGAGCAGCAATTTGAGGAGTTTGATATGGAAAACTTTATGCTAGAGGAAGATTTCAATCAAGAGAAAGATGGTCTTCAAAAAGAGGAAGGAGAAGCTTCTCCAAATCCAAAGAAGAGGAGCACATTCCAGTGTGGAGGAGAAAAATGCAGATCCAAAGGCTTTGAATACAAAACAAGCTATAGAAGAACCTTGATTCTTCCTTCCACTTCATCTTTCTCGAGCTCTAACATTGGAGAAGAGTTTGATCTTTCAAACTTCATGTTGTAGGATGAAAGAAACCATGGTGAACAAGTTGTAAACCAAAAAGACACCATGGAAGAGGTTGAACATTTGCAGTAGAGGAAACAATAAAGTAGAGTACTTTCGATTTGGAGGACTGTTTTGATGGAGAAGAACCAGATTGAGTTTCTATTGTTTTCTCCTTCATTCACCCTTCAAATATGTGAACCTTCTATCATGAAGGAGAGCACTCATTTGTAGCAGTCAGTACTTTATAGCAGCCTTTTGGAATCTAGTTTGGGAGACTCAAACCTTCCATGCTCTTCACAGGAGGAAGAAGAGAAACAGTAGAAGAGTTCCACCATTCCTTCCACGCCATTCACCCAAAGAGGTCTACAAGAAGACTCCATTTTTGGAGTGTAAAATCATAGTAATGGGCATATCAAATGGATCATACCTTTCCCAATCAGGTATTTGGCTTCATTGGAGCCAAAGGAGAAGCCAAATCTAGTCATGCCCATTTCAGGGCATGAGGATGAGCTACAAAGCACCAAGGATCAGCTGTCATACCTCTTCAATCAAAATGTAGAGCAACTAAAAGAGGTATTGGTTTTGTCTTCAGTTGATACTTTGGTGATTTAGGTGGAAGATCAGCTTGTAGTTAGTTTTTCACTCATCCAACCAGCCATGTTCAGTGTCAGATCAGTTGCATGGCTGCCATTTTTGAGGAAAGGAAGCTATTTCTCCCTGCTAGTTGTAGGCTTTGTTTGAGCTCCCTTTGCTCTTGGTTAGAGTAGTGTAGGTAGGTTTGTTTTCAGCAGAAGAAATGTTTTTGCACACTCTACATGTTCCATTTAGAGCATGTATGATTTTCAATTTGTACATAGTTTTTGGTGTTGTTGTATTGCTCTTGCACAGTGCATTCAATTGGCTTTTGGTGAAGTTCAACTTCAAGTTTCAACGGGTTTCCAAGTGATTCAGAGGTCATATTTTTAGAGTTAGATCATAGAATTGGTTATTAGGCTTGACTCCATGCCCAATGGATGTAAAAAGGCCACTGATCATTCATCTAGCAGGCAGATGACCCCTGTGAGTCACCAAAGTTGTTAACCAAAATAAGCTCCCCTTATTTTTGGGTTAACTTACTACCTTTTGTGCTTCAGTCCAGATTTTAGACATTTAAAGCATTCAAAGGTTTCTATAAAATGCTCCATTAGATAGATAATTTCTTCCCCTTTCCAGAAAGGTAAAGAACTCTTTCTAACTCCTTGTATTTTTTGAGTTATGGCTCGGCAGAGTTAGAAGGAAAATTTTCCCAAGGTGGACTTGTGGAGCTTGGGAGAGTTTTTTGCCAAAGGAACTCGACCAATGGGGCATCGGAGGAAAAAGTGAAAAATTGCCTTTTCTTCCAAAAGGCATAAAATCAAAATGTGACCCATGGCCCCATCAAAAAGCTAATGCGGGGATGCGGGACTTCGGAGGTAAATTGGATTTTTTGACTTTTTGTCAAAAATGTAAAATGGAAAAAGGAAGCCCCTACCTCCGCCAACCCCAATGGATGCCACGTCATTAGCGGATTTGGGGGAAAAGTTCAAAATTCACCCAAAGCCAAATTTGTAGGAAACGTAAGGAAAAAATGTAGAAGGCCATATCTTTTGATCCAGAGCTCCATTTTTGACAATCTTGGTACCAATGGAAAGATCTAGAGATTCTCTTCATCATGGAGTCTTCAATTTTTATTTTGGTAGAGATTTGTGGGAGAAAATTACAAAATGTGATTTGGCATGGAAAAAATGCAAAACCAGTTTTCAACCACCAAATTTAATGAAATATGGGTCTTTTCTCCCTCGAGCAGACAAAATGCATTTGGGAATGGAATTTGCAGATGGAGCCTTGAATTTTTGACCAAATTTATGAATGTTGTCAGTGGTTGGAGCAGAGAATCAGATTTTCTCATGTTTTTCCTCTCTTTTTGCATTTTTCTATATATTGTAACCAGAGGCACATTTTCAAGAAGTTAGTTAGTGGTTGTTCACTCTTCTTCTCTTCCTCCCTCTTCTTTTCTTCCCCAAGGTCAAAATGGAGTTGGAACCTCCTCCCCTACTCTATAATGGCATTTTTTTCCTCTTGCCCATGAAATGGTGCACTATGTAAATCTAGAGCAATAAAAATGTGTTTTTGTGATGCATTTGTCCATCCTTTGCTCGTTTTTGGTTGTTTCTTCTTGCCTCTCATTGTTGCAGGGCATCTATGCATGTTTAAATGTCATTTGTAGGTTTTAGAGCTATGTTTTTAGGGATTTTGGAACATTTTCTATGTGAATTCCATCTCTGGTCTATGATGCACTTGTCCATCTTCTCCATTGCACACCTCTTTGTTTCCATGGCATTTTGATAGATGATCAACATTTTCCTTCTCTGGTGTATCACCATTTTAGTGTAGGCTTTATTTTTTCAATTTTCTTTCTCTCCTTGTCTCCTTGGAAGTTAGATTAGGATTAGATTAGCTTTCCTACACTGGAATAGATTGTGGTAGGTAGTTTAGGAAGAGGAACCAGCCTTCTTTGGAGGATCATTCCCATTTGCAAGTCCCACAACTTGGGAATGATCCAATGTTATGCAAATCACACCAAATGACCCTGCCTTAGAAAATCATATCCATAACTTATTTGGGGGTGCTGTGATTTCACACTAACAAACAGAGCTTCAATGAAGAGAAGATATACAAAAGAAATAGAAGGTACATCTGAATGGTGAGAAGATTGTTATGTCTTCTAATGTATTTCCTTTGTATTGTCTTTCTCAATGTAATGGCCTACTTAATATGTAAAGCACAGAGTCTTTCATCTTGTAGATCAACAGGTTATTGTGAGATCTTGTATTATAGATCCATGAGATCATGTTATATTATTGATCTATTATAGATCTAGTATTGTAGCTTGGAGGAGAGCTTATGGGTACATATAGTATCTAGATATTGTAGAGGAAGTATTCTTGTATGCACAAGTTGATGCAATGAGATGGAGGAGAGACTTACTTCTTGGTGTACATATATGGTTGCACATTGGTAGACCCTTGTGAGAGGTCTTGTTTTAAGATTCACATGAGAGCTTTGTTACACATTGGGAGATACAGTAGTTCTTGGTATGTGATATCTGGTAGTGTTTTGAAGGCACATTTATAGTGCACTCATGGATATTTGTTTAGATATCTAGAGGAGAGGAGATACTCTTGGAAAGATACATTTTGCTCTTGTATGGAAGAGTCAGTTTGTCTTGTTGGTGTATTATATATATGAGATTTTATCTTTGGTGGACATAGCCTATATTGGGTGAACTAGGATACATGTTCTATTATGTGTGTGTACTTTGTTTTGATTTGGATTAGTCTAGTTTATACTTCCACTACTGTAGATTTCAAGGAATTGTATAGATCATTATTTGCATGATTTGGTTTGTTATTGAATTATAACACTATTCCACAGTCCTAATTCCCAACATGAAATAACATCATTACAACTCTTACTCAAAGGCATACTAAAAGATAATGAATATTGTGAAAACACCTATATGAGCTTGAAATTATTGACTCTTATCATGTCTAATCTCTTAAGCATCTTTGAGTATATCAACCCGGCATTGCCCAAGCATATAATCGAAAAATGCATCCTCACGAGTTCAATGTGGGTGATCTCGTATAAAAATAAAATAAAAAAACATGACCATTAAAGCTCTCATAAAGGGGAAATTCAAACCTAACTAGACCGGTCCTTATGTCATCACTAGAAAATCTTGGGGTGGCATTTATTGTCTTATGAATCTCCTAGGTGAGGCACTTAAGAACGCAATTAACATTATGCATATTAAAAAATATTACCATAAACCGCATTCATTACCCTATGACACACTCTAGTTCCACGGTTCATACTTGATTGCTGAGGGTCTAAATCTAAATGAACCTCACCACATTCACACTCTTTATGCTCTACACTTCATTAATCTATCTATCTAGCACACATTTTCAAATAATTTCCTGATGATGCACTCTTGTTCTATGGTTCATTCTTGAAATTCAAGTGGTATTTTATAAATGAACCTCATCTCACACTCATCCACATCCACTTGGGGGAAAGTTATTATCACATTCACATTGCATATCATTCCATCTCACTCACTCACAACATATTGCATATCTTGGTTGTACTTATTCTTGCTTCCTTTACTTACATGTATACTTTGTTTAATATGTTAGTCAATATCTAATATGTCTTTATCATATACATATGTGTGTTCACTTGGTCTTTAGCTGTGAATGTAGACTTCCTACAAATCTTTACATGTAACATGGATGCTTGGTATTGTACCTCTTACAAGTCCCACTGAGGCTCTGGGGCATCCACTTTCGGACACACTACTAGTGTTATTATTTCATTTTGTATTATTTCCTATTCTTACTAGAAAACTACTCTATTGATATATACATGCTTTGACATACTTTTTATCTCTCTAACATGTTAATGGGTGCTTCATGTGTAGAATCTACTTTGCATGACTATTTTCCACCATGGTTGTCTATTACATTTTGTTTTTCTCTATTTGTTATTGTATGCCATTATTTTTCGGCGATGCCCTTTGTCTTGTTTAATCATTGCTTTTATGATTTTTTCCACTTTTCTTTGATTATCTTACAAAATTTTGAGCTATGGCCCATTTTTGTAACTTTTTTTGATTATCTACATGGTCTTCTTATTTGCTAGATTACACTTTATCTTCTATATGCATACTTTTCTTATTTGTACTAACACATGTTTCTAAGCCACTTTGTTTGCATATGCCTTAGTTTCTACCATACACAATTCCCTCTCCCTTGTAGGTTATCGGTTTCATATCACCATCCGATCCTCTCCTTTGAGTTTTATCCTCCTAGTGATGTCGCATACACCCCAAACATGGGGATCATACATTGTTAGGTTATGGAGCTAAATAGCTTCACTGGAGCATGCATTATAGAGTGTCTAGTTTACACAGTAACCAACGTCAATTAGCATACCAATGTCGATCAGCTAGTAGGGACTTTCATTGGTTGGGTAATCGGCATCAATCACTGTGTGAGGAGTGTTTTATTTTAGGTCATGAGATTTTATCTTTATTTTGTTTTAAATAAAATCTAAAGGATGTAATTTCATGGCTATTATGCCCTAAGTTTTTCTAGGCTTATATAAGCTAGAAAACTAGGGTTAGAAAGTGTTGGAAAGAATAAGATCATAATCCTTGGTTGAAAGGATGATGAAGAAGAAAAATAAAAAGTAGATTATATGAATACAAGATCTTTCATGGATAGAAGTTTAACATTAGGAAATTACAGGTACATCGATGGTGATAAGATGGTACTTTCTTCTACTATATTTGCTTTGTATTGTTTAGTCTCGTGTAATGGATTGCATAGTATGCAAAGCACATAGGGTTTCTTCTAGTTAGATCCACATGTTGTTGTGAGATATTTTTATTACTCATTCTTGTAGATCCATAGGTTGTTGTGAGATCTTATATTACAAATCCATGAGATCATGATGTATTGTTGATCCATAGGAATCTAGTATTGTAGAAGAAGTTTTCTTCTTGTATACATGGGTTGATGAATTAATGGAGGAAATAATTTCTTAGTGCATGGTTACTATTGCACATTGGTAGACCCTTTTGAGAGGTCTTGTTTGTATATTCACAATGAGAGCTTGTTTGCACAAAGTGATGAGATGTAGGGTAGCTTCCGGTATGTGAGATCTGGTGGTGTTTTCAGAGGCATGGTTGTAGTGCACTCGGGTAGATTTGGTTAGAGATATGGAGGAGACACTGGTGGTTCTATGGAGGCATGGTTTAGAGTACTCAAGTAGATCCGGTTTGAGATCTGTGAGGAGGAATACTCTTGTAGAGATACATGTACTCTTGTGTAAAAAAATTGGTTTGTAATCTCTTGTTATATGTTATATATATGAGATATTTATCTTTTTGGACATATCCCACATTGGGTGAACCACAATCAATGTTGTGTTATGTGTGTGTACTTTGTTTTGATTTGGATTACTCTAGTTTAGACTTCCAATGCTATAGATTTTGGGGAATTGTTTAGATCCTATGTGCATGATTTTTTTGTTATTGAATCATAACATTATTTTGTAGTCCCAAATTCCCAACAACCGGTATCGAGATCCTGGTTTGTTATCTTATTTGATACCAATAAGTGGTATTAAGATCGATTGAATTTAGTTTTTAGAGAAAGGGTTTTCCTTTAGTGTTTTGTTAATGGTATTAATGGTAGATGTATGAGAGCAGAATTTGTTTTGCCTAATGTCAAAATCATAGGAAGAGATTTTAATCTCAAGTGGGAGCTAGAGATGAAAGGTTTCTTAAAAATGACAATGACGGCGTTGGTATGCAAATTATTTTGGTATTGATGTTCCATAACCAATTTTGGCATGGCGACCGTGTGGTCGGTTAGAGGGAAACGACATCGACAACCTATTTAAATAATAAATCACATATCTGAAGAAATTAGAGAAGATAAAATGAATTTATCTTGATTGATGAGGTGTCTCTAGTTCTTAGAGGCACTTTGGGTGAGTGGTTAGATTATATATCCTAATTATAGAGGTATGGTTTTGTGTTATCTTGGTATTGTAGTGCTTGTATATTTTAGTTGCACATACATGTTTGGGATTGCATATCTAGATCTAAGTAAGAGATAGAGGAGCAGTTATGCATCCTTGGTGTAGTTAGATGCATGGGCTTTATTAGAGAGGTAGAATATAATAGCACAAAATGAATATGGGGCTTCCATCAGAGAGGCAAGTACTTTAGTTGAAGATGCGGGTGAGTTTCTTGGTGCTAGTAAGGTGATGTATTTCATCTTGGTGTAATTTATTTACATGTATTGTCATTGTTAAGTTTTTATACAAGATTTGGGTTCTTTTTGAAATGACTAGATCAGCACAACTATCGGATTTGGTCGGAGTAGGCACCTAGTTTGGTGTATTATGCCAATTTTGTGGCATTGTGTTCATTCCGTAAGAATCGACATTGGTCATCAGAGGAACCAATACTAGTTAGGAAACCGAGGTTGGTCTCTGTGGTAGTGAATTTGTATTAGGTTTTTGTAGTAGAAGAGGAGCATGATGGTTTTAGTGTCTAGTTTGGAGGATCAAGTTTCTTGCACATAGTGTACAGGAAGAAATGGAGTAGATCACTTCAATGTTTGAATCAGAAAGAGGACAGAGTTAGCTCGGGAGTCCAGTAAGACTTGGGTCAAATTCAAGTATCTCTATTCGGTTCATGTTTTAATTCTTTTGTTTGAAGCAACTGGTATTATGTTTGGATTGTGTGCAAAGTAAACATTTGCACCATGGATATTTGGTGGGTTTGAATTTTATTTTCAAGATGTGTTCGAATCTTGAGGACAAGGGTATGTAGAAGTATTCTTTGTTAAGAGGGAATTAGGTTTATATTTCTTTCATTTGGTTTTATTTCTCATTGATATATATGGGAGCTTTTGAGCTTGTCATTAGAAGTAGTGCATGTGATTTCATGTTAATTGGGAGTAAGTCATGTTTTTCGGCATTACAGGTTGGACACATATGCACGTGCAAAGTGAGAGGAGTATGATACTATTCAGAGTGGCATGAGGGAAAATTATTTTGGAGGATAAACACAATTTTACAAGTAGTTAGTATTCATTGCATGGTGATGTCACTTTTGGTTTTATTTTGTGGTGCCTGGATATCCCTATGGGATGGTAGTTGATGGTTGATTCAGTTGGGTTTAGATGATAGAGAAAATTTTGAGTTTGAAGGGTGGAAAAAGAAAGAAATCTAATGGTTATAGAGAAGCAGGCATCGGTCATCTAGGAACTATTATCTCTCGAAAGTGCACCCTATAGAGAGATGATTGTAGGTGTTCTAATCTTTCTCTAGATCTCTCTCTTTCATAGATACAATGGAAACACCTTAGGTATGTGGGTATACCTATTGTTGAGGTGAGTCTCTAGTATCAAGTCGGTTCCTTCTTGATGTATCCTAAACTAATTTTTGTGTTTTGAGGGTAAAAAGATGACTGTAAATGAATTGAAAATTAGGGTGATACACCAAAATTGTTGAGGGCTTTGACTGAGTACATGCACAAATATCTGAGAATGGATTATGGATGCACAAACCAATAGTTTTCAGTAGAATATTAAGGAAAACTTGATGTATTGAGGGAAAATTCACAACAATACTGTTGAGATACACATGCACACTAATATCATGCAAAAATTACTAAATTTGCAACAAGGTAGGATGATTAACTAGGAAATTTGACATTCACAAGGATTAATAAGACATACACAAGACTATAAATTATTGGAAAAGGTATAATATAATTCTCATTCAAAGGGAAAAAATGGAAAATATGCTTCAACACTCCTATGTCCAAAAATTCCTCCCTTTGTGATTTTCCAATGCACACAATATATAGAAAAATTATTCATCCCACCCTTCCTAAAAATAGACTAAAATTGTACTTGCCCATGCATCCTATTCTTATCCTTTATCCTAAATAAATAAAGGAATAAAAATAAGCATGCTAATATAATGAGGCATTAATAGCCTTGTTTACAAAAATACAACTCAGTCAAACTACGTAGTTGACTGTTCTATTTTTTAATAAAGTTGGGTGAATAATTTTGCTAATAATAAACTTGTCTTGATGAGCAAGTCTTCTCCAATGCATGAAATTTTTGTCTTCTAGCTATAATGTGACATATGTAACTTGACCCACTTGCTATGATAAATTTAGCACTTTTAATCTTGCCCCTTAGATGCACATGAAAGAAATAAATATCTCTATGTGTGAGAAAAAATAATTCCTTTATTTTCAATACTTGCAAGGTATTCATCCATGTATTCCATATACTTGCAAGCTCTAATGTTGACATTTGTTTTGTCCTCTTGCATTCATATGTGAAATTGACTCTTGTGCACATACTGCCATTGTTTGCTTTCTAACCTTCCCACTGTGGGGACCACCTGAGATGTGTGCACACTTGTATCCATAGGTTTTTTGACGTCCTTTAGGCCCATCATTGCATAATGAAGTGTTATTTGATTTTGTACATGGGCATAATAACCATTGTTATAATTTCAAATAATAATCATGTTGATTATTCACCTTGGCACATACTTGGTCTCCCTTTGAATGTTCACTACACTTTTGAAAATAAGGTCATGGGACCCTTTTGTATAGTTGATGGTGTATATATTATTGATTAGACCCTTTCTAAGGTCAATACAATGATAACATTAATTGGGGGTGGTCCTTCATGATGATGACTCACCCCATTATTTGTTTTGGCATATTCCATTATTGACTAATGATTATCACCTTTTGAAAAATCACGAGGTAAAGGGACCCCTTATATTTGATCATTGCATAATTGTTATCACAGGCTAATCTGTGGCCAAGACTATAGTTTGAGCATAATTATGAATGTGAAAATTCGTCCCCTTCCTCATGTCGCATTGACCCTTCATTTGATATTGTTAGTGGATTTAAACTTGAGTTGAATTAGGGTTTTTGTTTGCTCGACACGTGTTGAATCTTGAGACACTAGTTGAGTTAGAGTAACTCATATTTAATCTGGTGACAAAACTTTGGAACCCTAATCTTTTCACATTTTAACTTGAGCTCTTCTCAAGCTAACAAAGCTCTGCAAAATTTCTCCCTGATGTCGATCATTGGAAATTATTTCAAGCTCTGTCTCGTTCCATTTTGAAGTGCTTGGAGAGTTCTATGGAAGATTTTATGCATTCTAAGTTGTTTGTTTATTGTGATGCCATTCTTGATTCTTGAGAGCTCTAATATCTTCTGAGTCATGGGCATTTCAAAATTTCTTATTTTAGTGGTTGACCTGGAGGGTTTTGGGTGTTCTCGACCCTTTCTTTGTTTTGTGGTCCACGCCCATGGTTTCTCGTGGAGATTTCTTCGAGTGTTTAGTGGGATTTTGTAGACACTCTAGACTGACATATTGAATCTAGAAATTCTCTATTTAATTTTCAAAGGGTATTATTATAATTCGAGTTCATCTTGGCAACCATTTGGGTTTTACACTGTTGGAAGCCTTCCTTTTGCTTTCATCTAAGTTATCTATACTTTTCGCCATGGGTTCTACATTGAAGCCTAGTTTGAAGTTTTAAAATCTTTGTCACCATTATTGATTTTTGAGAGCTTTGGTTTCAAACACAACTGAATTCTGAGTTTTGAGATTTCTCGGTAGCCTTGGGAACTAGAGGTAAGCTTGATTTTATAGCTATTTTCCCCTCTTAACTTCAAATCTACCCAGTTATGAAAATGGGTATTCTTTGATTTCCTGGCACTTTGGTTCTATAAGCTTTATATCAATCCTTTGAAGCTCTATCATAAGATTTTTGTGTATTTTTGTCACTTTTAAAATTCAAAATGACTCATTTTACTTATCTGGGTGATTGATTTTCTAGAAAATTTGAGCTCATTTGATTTGGGTATTCATATTTTCCTCTGATGTAGACTGGATATTACTTTCTAGTTGTTATTACTTGAATCGAATTTATGGTTTTTCCTATGATTGCCCAAAATAATGAGTTCTAGTTTGTTTTTATCATCCTGGGTGCCCTTTAACTATGCTAGAAAAATCTAAAAGACCAACTCTTCATAATGGGAAGATGAGCTTCTATAAGATCTGCTTAAAATGGGTATTCATATTTGCTATTTTTATACCAACAACTCCTTGCCATCACTCATACATATGATGTCATTTATGAGTTGTATTTGCTCTAAAAATATACCCAAATAAGATACACCTAGTTGTATATTTGTGGACCTCTTTTCCCCAAAAAATGTAATTTATTAAATATTTAACAAATTACATTCCATATATATCAAAGCATATCAAACAATTCCATGAGGAAAAAGGAGCATAAATAAACCTCCCAAAGATACCAAAATGAAGGTCACAAAAGAAAGCAAGAGCCCAATAAAAATAATCAAGAAAGATCTCACAAAAGGAACCAACCCAAGAAAAACCAAAAAATAACAAAGGATTTAAAAAATCAAGGCAGATAATACTCCTTAGAAATACCATCTGTTCTCTCATGAATTTTCCATATACCCACTTCCAGTTGAAGTCCCACTTTAGAGAGTCCATCTACCTCAAGATTTCTTTCTCTAAAAATATGATGGAAAGAAATACTATGAAAATAGGTTATGGCTAGTTGTACCTCCTCAAAAATAGGACATAGGTTTATGTTTACTAAGGAGTATTTCCGGTTCATCTAGTTTACAATAGTAAGAGAATCTCTAAAAATTTGAAGTTTTGTAACTTTTTTTCAGCTACAAGCATTAGGATCAGCTTAAGTGCCATAAGCTCAACATAATTATTAGTTCCTCTACCCAAACCATCTTTTAGCCTAAGAAAGTGTACCTCAGATAAAAATAAAACACCACCCACACCACATGTCGAGTGATTCACCTTGGCAAGCTCCATCAAAATAAGCCCAAACACCACTTCTATCAATATGTTCCATTGTAAGTTCTCTCTGTGTTTTTTTCTTACTAATATGAGAAAAACCTCAAACATGGTTAAACTTTGGACAGTGCACTGGAATGGAGGAATATATCTATCTTCAAATATGAGATCATTACACGCACTAGCCACACTCCCCACGCAACAATTAACGGGAGAGATTTATAATTTTTAAGAGCATAATTATGACACCACTTGTGTAATCCCTCTTCAATAGAGTTGCCACTCCAATTCATCTGAGTACCCAATCTATCTTCCAGCTCTTTCCATACTTGAACAGTGAAAGGACACAACAAAGTAAGTGAACAATGGTTTCTTCATAATCATTGCAAAGAAAGCACCTTCCAGGACCAGAAATTCCCCTTTTTTGCAAGATATCCCAAGTAAGAGCTTTATTTTTAAGAGCAAACCACATAAAAATATGATTTTTAAAGGACATTTGAACTTCCATATGAGCTTCCACCACCAGACCCTAACCTTAGCCCCAATAACAACCACTAAAGATTGATAATGAGTTTTGGGATTATAAGCCCCTCCCACAAAATTTCTACCCCAGATAAGCTCATCTACCTCATGCTTAATCCTCACATGAGTGCACTTTAAAATAGAGATATACCTCTCCCATTCAGAAATATCTCTACCTTATAATCTAATCATCATTGTTGTTTTCCATTCTTAATTCCAGATGGATGATGAATCATGAAGTGCAACTTGATTAAGGAAAAAGAAACCTTTCCTGTGAAGAGTTGAAATCAGAGCTTCAGAAAGTTTATAACCATCACCACTTCCCACCCATGGATCAGAACTAATCCTCACTTTCATCCCATTTCCAATCCGCCACAATAGCCCATTACCTATAATAGAAAAAGAGGATATCATTGCTTTCCAAACAATAGAGGCATTATGACATGATTTATTAGAATTTCTTATCCAATCTTCCATCGTATCAGGCCATATATATTTATGGATCATGACTTGACACCAAAGTCCCTTGCCTCCAATCAGCCTCCAAACACATTTGGCAGCCAAATCCTTACTAAACAAGAAAGGATTCTTAAGCCCCCAACCACCTTGATCTTTTGGAATGACAATGCGCTGCCATTTCACCCATACAAACCCTTTTTTATCCTTACACCCGGACCACAAGAACCTAAGCTCATTTGTCTAATCTTTTCTAACACCCCCTTTGGAACACAAGCCAAGGACATCTAATAAACTGGAGTAGCCTCAAGAACAATTTTGACTAAGGTCAACCTACCACCTTGTGAAATCCATCAATTACACCACAAATTAATACATTTTTCCACCTTAATAATAAGTCAATTCCAATCCTTGATAACATAATCATTTGGCTTAAGAAAAAATCCCAAATATTTCAGACCAACCTCTAGATCAGTTTGTTAAAAGGGAAATAACTGAAGAAAAAACCTGATCTCATGATCATGAATGCCAGTAAAGGAAACCATGGACTTTTGTATATTAATCACCATTCCAGTCATAGTTCAAAAAAGATCTAAAATTTCTTTAAGTTTGATAGCATCCCTTCTAGATCCAATATATCTGTGGACCTATGTGGACCTATGCTTCTTAGCGATTTTTTTATTTGGTCTCAATTCCTAGTATCTTGCTTCTGAAACTCAAGCTTCCACTTGAAGATGCCTCAGTACTTGATTGTAACTTTAAAATTACTATCGTGATTTGCATGAACCTTTTGACTGTTCCATTATATCATATTGATAATTTGTAATCCTTCAGAAGTTGGGTAAGCTCCATATTTCAGCCAGACTTTTTGGGTATGAAGTATTCTGTGTTTTAAAAAAAAATCTTGAGTTCTACTCGTCATCTATGTATTATCCTATAATTTATTGAGATGGGTATGAAGTCTTTTCCCTACTCCATTGAGTTGGGTCGACCTCCATTTAATTTTTGTTTCATTTTGAAAACCTTGAGATAATTTTTACATGTTTAGCTTGTCATTTGGGCATTTAAACATGAATTTGGGCCTTTGTCGGTAGCCATGGAAGTTTACATTGAGCTTTATTTTTCCCACATGTCATCTTGCTCCTTTGGGAAAACTCTATTTGTTTGGCATAGTATTGATGGTTTACCTTAGCTTTGTATCATCTTTTTCTTATATTTATTCATAGGGTTTCAATCCTTGAAACCTATGAGAATTTTTATTTCTATGGTATGATGGGTTTTTCACATTTATATTGCACTAGTCTTCTATTGGGTTGAATTGGGCCTGTAGAGCAACTATATTGGC
This sequence comes from Taxus wallichiana var. yunnanensis, assembly GCA_018340775.1. NCBI lineage: Eukaryota > Viridiplantae > Streptophyta > Pinopsida > Cupressales > Taxaceae > Taxus > Taxus wallichiana. Next base: position 194,958,687 of record CM031241.1, read on the forward strand.
TCGGTGTTGCTTTATCAGTGTAATGAGACTCTGAACTCTAAATTCAATTTGATCTCTATGTTGAAACTTTTGAGCTCGATCCGTGAGCCATCTTGTAGGGTTATGAGCTATCTTCCTTTGTATCGTATCCTTGGGAAACAAATGAAATTTTACAAACCACCATGACTCAAATTCCTATATGAAGTGGGTTTGCTCTAAACATGCAGTTTGTTCCATATAAAGAACTCTTTGTTTTGTATTCCTATTCTAAATTCATGATCTCTAAAATCTGATTTACAAACTGAAAATTGTTTGAGTCACATTGCATGTTGTCTTTGGCTAGATTCATAAAATTTGGAATACAAAGCTCCTTTCATTTTGTCTTATTTTACCATTTGTACCTACTATGTTTGGTGTTTATTGGCTTTACAATAGTTGTACTTGCATCATTACTCTTTTCTAGTCTATATTATATGATGTTGAGATGTTCTTAATTTTCGATGATGAATATCATGACTGCAATGACTCTTTGCTTTATTGTGTTGCTTCCTGAATGTTGTTAGATTCATTCATAATTCCCACATGATTGTGAGCTTCTTTGTTTAAACATTTCATACTTTCAAATCATGTCAGCTACAGGATGTATATGGAATTTTATTGGATCTTCTGCACTTGTTACATTTATGAACATTGTACCTTTCCTTGAAAGCTGAAAATGAATTCTTTTGAACTTAACAAATGATGTTACAAATTTGAATTCCATTCTCTTCTCATCTTATGATATTCTGTACTTGTACTTATCTACTGTAATCTTAAAATTTGTTCGAGATGTACTTGTAAATTTCTTATGAATACCATAATTGCACTTTTGAATGCATATTTTTCTGATTTGGAAATATAAGGAGTTAAAATAAAACCCTAAGCTCAATATTGATGACCATTTTCTTCTCTTTTTTAGGTATCATGATGCAATTGCAGAGGACAGCTGGAACAATAATTCAGAAAGAAAAGAACACCTCCTCAAGGAAATGACGGGTTTCTTTTACCTCCTTACATTTTCAGCTTCATAAGTATATGCATTCTTTTTCTTCAGTTATTTCTCATGGCTTGTGTGAGAAAATGCACAATTATTCCTCATGAATAAATGAAAATATTTTCGTGTAATGAGATGTATGTCCTTCCTTTCTGTACTTTTCTTCATTTGTATGGATAATGAATGAACTTATACAACTCAAAACACTTAAATAATTCACTTAATCATAGAAATAAATTAAAAATCAAGTGTACCTTATTGTCACTCATTGAAAATGCAAACTACTTGTAAAATTGTACCTTGTCCTTCAAACCTGCAACTTGTTTGCAGTTTAAGAACATCATGTCTAGTACATGCTGCCATTTCTACCTTCCTCAGGGCTTTGCGATGGTCATTTATGGTTGTTGCATAGTTCTGATAAGGGTAAAAATGGAATGGTTACATCTATGAGGCATGATGTTCTATAATTATACCCAAGTTGTAGTTTTGATCCGAATGTGACTTCTAAGACTATCCAAAACCAAACAATTAAAATATGTATCTTATTTTGAGGTGGCTAACCCAAACATATCCAAATCTGTAACCCAACCAATTTGAGAAACTTAAAATTTTTGAGTTGACCTTTTTTGCATGGGGTGAAAAAAATTCCATAGGAACCGTGGTCGTTTAGGAGTTAATTGGTGTCGGTGGGGAAACCATGGTTAGTTAGGCTATAGGTTTAATAATAGTGTTTATTTACCATTTTTTATGGTGCCCTTGTTTTGATTCCATCTTGGATGGTTGTGCGTAGAGTATGTTGATGATATGTTTGTTGGTATTCACATTATTTTTATCAGCATGGTTGTTTTTTTTTACATTGATGAGCACAACATTCATATTTGGATTTGGAGTTAGTCAATGGAAGACTTGGAGCTTCTAAAGAGCCTGGTGATTTTTTTTTTGAGTCTTTGATGATGCAGATATTTTTTTTGCACATGGATGCCTATGAGAATGGTTTATATTCCCTTGAGTATGAGTAGGGGATGTTTGTATTTCCTCTTTTTACTATGTTACTCCCTGATAGATATATTTTCTACAAATGGTTTTCTTGGACATGCAAGTTGTTTATACATGGTTGGATTTGTAAATTACAGTGTTTGAATTCTTTGAGCTATGAAGGTGTTTTGGATTGATCACCCACTGGTTGTATGTAGAACTCATTTGGGTTGTCTTTACCCATGATCTTGTTTTTCTTTCGCATATTCGGTTTGACTTGTGCAGTATGTTGCATTAGTGGTTACATGAAGACATGGATAGATGGTTGGAGAACATAGTTGGTTTTATAGGTATGGATATTGTTGGTCATCAAAAGGACTTCAAGAAGAGCAACAAATCGGGGACAAGAAGTACCTCCTCTTTAATGGGAGAGGTTCCCTTATTCAAAAACAAACCTATTTACACATATAAAAAGCATGGTTTTACTATGGAACTTGGATATTATGAAAGTGTTTTCTAAAAGGATCATCAATCACAAAAGGACTGAGGAATGAAAATGCAAGAAGGAATATAAAAGGTGCCATTCAGAATTATAGATGACAGAGTAATTCCTTATGCATGCGAAGGTACAACGAATTGGAATAAGATCATTTCTATCATATTAATAAGATGAAACTTGAAAAGACAAAAAGTTCTGTAAATAACATCTACAAGAATACAAAGCTTCTCAAAGATAATACGTATAAATGATCTAACAAGATTAAATGAATAGCTTGAGAATAAAGGAAACCAGATAGACAAAGAATGAAAAATCCTTCTGTATTGATTTCTTTATGATTTATTTACACTTTCAGAAATAAGCCAAGTTCTTCCCCCTCAAAATGGTGAGGAGAGGCCATTATATAGTTTACAAATTAGTTACTCTTGGTAACTACTTATTTTAACTAATGTTTAGTTAAGGGCTGCTAATCGCAATACCCCAACTAATTACAACAAATCCGAGAGGAAAAAGGGGGAAGAGAAGAATTAGGAGAAGAAGACAGGTGCTCATGACTGGGAGGGACCCACCATCTTTAAGATCCGTTGTCTGAATCTCTTCAATGCCTCTGCTATGTCTCTGCCTCGTGGGACTGATGTGTTGGCAGTAGACTGAGTCCAAAATCCGAGGCACTTCTCCATTTCCTTGTCAAACTCGACATGAGTATGATAATATTTATTTGCTTCTTCTATGGCAGATTGAAGAGAGCAGATCTCCTTCATTTTTTCCTTGGAAATGGAGCTTTCCTTGAATAGATCACCTTTGATAAAAGCTCTGAATTGAGCTTTGATTTCTTGTGAAGTGAGAGGCACACCAGAAGTCTCATCATGAAGATGGCAATGTATATCTTTGAAGGAAGATATAACTAGTGTTTTGAAGGCCTCACCCTTCTGCCAGCTATTCTTTAACTCTCCCAAAGCCTCCTCCAACACCTTGATTTTCCATTCCATGCTGTAGACCCAGGACTTTGACAAATTATCCTTGGCATCCTCGAAGACCTTGCTTGCCGTGAGAATATTTTCATCTGTTTGTCCCATTAGACGGAGGTCTACTATGCAACTACCCCAAAGTTTAAGTTCTTTATCAATGCTCCCAATAGTGGAGGAGAGCTTCTGTTGCAAATTACTCACCTTCCCGTGGAGTTTGAAGGCTTCATCAATGAAGTTTAATCCTACAACCAACATATCATCCACCATGGCCTCCATAGCCCTTCCATAGACAGAATACTTGTGCATGTCTTTGATACTCTGCACTTCATCCTGGCTCAGAATTACAGGTGGTGGAAGAGTAGTCAATGGGGTAGGATCCAAAACTTTATCCTTGGACAACAGAGACTTGATGAAACTTGTAAGAATCTGGGCCTGTTCCTCCAACTGCTCTATGGTTTTCTGCCCTTTCTCTACCCTCCCAATGACTCTGGTGACTATTTCCTGAAGATTGTGGATTTCTCCTTCAGGGGTAGACTCTCCCATGGGAATTCTCGAGAGTTCCAGATCAGATGCTTGCAAATCTTGCTCTGGCTTGTCTGACTTAGGTTTGGCTATCTCTAGGAATTGTTGGCCTTGAGCATCAGACACTATCCTGGAGGTAGTTCTAGATTTTTTGGCATGAGAAGGAGGAGTAGTGCCCAATAAGGCTGCCACAGCATCAAAATTGAGTCCTGAAATCCGGAGGAAGACTTTCTCTTCCTACTGTCAACAAGAGGCTGCACCCATGCAAAAGAGGAGGAGGAAGAAGTAGGTGGGGCAAGAGGACCAAGAGACAGAGAACTCATGGCGCCCAAGGTTTGTACTTGTTGTTTCCTCGAGTTGGGATATGAGTGGAGCGCTTGGGGCTCCTGGTGCAGAGGAATCAACGGTGCTTGGAAGTTCAGCGCTCTGGACTTCTTTGTCCCTATCTATTGGGGCTTCAGGGGTGCTTGCAGGAGCTGGCACTTCACTCTCTTCACTTTCACTGAGAACAATAATGTTCTCTAGTCCCGAAGGCAATTCTGCATGCTTCCTCAGGGGGTCTTCTTCCACAGGCTCCTTCTTAACTTCTTTGACTTTCTTCTGGTACACCTGGGTGGATGAGGAAGGAGTAGAGACTGTAGGTCCTTGAGTTGATGAGGCAGGAGGGGTTTGCACAGGTGCTTCTGATCTGGGTGTTGAAGCTTCCCTCCTTGGTGTTGAAGCATCCTTGGAGGAGGATTCCCCTGAGTGCCTCCTAAGCTCACGGACTTTTTTATCAAACCAGATCTTGCTCCTCACTAAGACCGGGGCTAGGATTTTAGCCAAATCATCTTTTTCCTTTTTAAACCAATCCAAGTTTTCCAAGGGGGTGTGTTTGACCACGTTGTCATACTCATATGAGTACAGGTCAGAATTATCATCCTGGAGCCCTTCAGGAACTTGGTACAGGTTAAGCTCTTGGATTAATTGAAGGGAAAACCTGTCATAATGTCTTCTTCTCACTTCAAAATCATTAACACAATAATTTAATAGTCCTCTCAGTATCTTCCCTATGATGATAGGTGATCTTGATGTTCTGCTCAATAAACTTCTTCAAGTCAAAACAAGTTCTTGGCTTGAAGAAATGGACAGTAATGGGAGCTAGGGATCTTTCTATATTTTGTGCATCCAGGGCTGTTTTGCAGGTGTAGTTTCCCAAGATGATAGGGAAGTGCAGGCCAGTGATTTTCTTATCCCTGCAGGTTCTGTGCAATTTATCCAGCTGCCTGCATACTTCTATTAAGGCCATTTTGTCATTACAAAACATAGGAAGCTTGAGAGGAGTGCTCTCATAGCCTGCAAGTCTTATATAGGAAAATTTCCTAAATTGGATTAAATAGGCACCGTAATGCACTATCAGGCTTATAGCTTCATCATAAAATCTCCTTGCCATGTCAATTTCCAGGAGCCTAACAATGTACATGGTGAAAGCATCATTCACCCTCCTGAAATTGCGATTGCTAGTTTCCAAGGTGAATTGCAGGCAGTAGGCATACACGGGGTCATCCTTGTGAGAATTGATGTATGAGAAACCAAACCATTGCCTCGATGCTGCCAGAGAATACATCAGGTATGAAGTCATATAGAATTTCTTTGTTTGTTGTACATTAGACAATTTTGCTCTGCTTCAGTTCATACTAATGATCTCTCGAGCTTATACTCTGAGTTCCTTCGCACACCATGTTGATAAGTGGGCACATCCAAAAATGGAACTCATTGGTAGAGGGTAAGCCCATAACCCGAGCCAGTAGGATTATGAAATATGATAGTTCTTCATTGAAATCGGCACGGAACAGAACCTTGGATAGACGGGATGCCCCCTTTTTAGGGTTTTTAAGCCACGACTTCACCACCCTTGCTTTGTAGTTCTCGGTCGAAGAGGGCCTGTGCCTGGTTTTGAGAGATTACTATGGAATTGTCCATTTCTAGAATTCTTAGGGTAGTGCCAATGGTGGAAGTGTCAAGTTTGGTGATGAGCTCCCCATGCACGTTGGCCAACTCACTCGAGTCGAGGTTGAAATGAGCACCGCAGGAGAGCACTGTATCTGCGCATTGCACTGAGATAGGGAAGCCACCGAAAGCCAAACCACTGTCATGAATCATTTGCACCATAGGTGAAGGGTTCACGTCTATCATCCTTGTCCAAAAATCCCCAAAGTCGAGGTGGCGAACCTCACTGTCCCCGATATCGAACGGCAGACTCGAGTGGTGAAATTTGTTCCTGCCCCTGGAATTTGATCTTCATGTTGATAGTAACTCGGAGAGCGAAGCTGCAGGCTAGACTTGGGATGGAATTGTAGGGGGAATGGATACGTGCACAAAAATTTTGGTCGCAAGGGTTCGAGCAATAGATAGCATGAAAGCAGTGTGCAAAAACGCATAGGGGGAAGCTCGTTATATAGCCGTTTAGGAGAGAGAACGACAATAAATGCGCATTAAATTCACATCTACCAAATTGAAAAGCAAGATATTTAGGTAGAGTGGGAAAAATTAGCACGAATGGCACTTGGTTCATTTGGGACACGAGGGACGCAAAGCGCAAAGTACACTTCACGGTCAATTCGGGCGACGCGGGAAAAGACACACAAATGTTCTTGGGACATGCGGGACGAAAGTACGTAAAATACGTGATTCGGCCGAATCGACAAAAAGGGAACAACGGGTCCGAGAAAACTTGGGACACGTGAAACAAAAATGTCCTCAGACAGTTCGAAAATCACACAAAATGACCCAAAAAAATGTAGAATTTTTCAATTTCTCGACTTTTCAGATTACCAGGATAATAGAAAGACACTTAACCTCAAAATTTTAATTTTCAACCTCTTAAAAGCAGGGGAATTTTGAGTGGACAATGATATGGATGCAATCGAGGCTCGGACTTTAGTTTTAGTGGGAGCTCTTGCAGATGTGTTAGTCATGATGGCTTGTTGCCTGAGGAGCTAGGTTGGCTTGTTTGTCGATACCAACAATTGGTATGGTGTTACGATTCAAAGGGAGCTTAAGGCTTGGTGTCATGTATCAATTGTAGTTTCATGTAGGTTTGGTAAGTCATGGTTTTATCTTCTTGGTTTAGTAGATGGTTTGATCCTCCTGGTTTTATTGATGAGAGAATTATTGAAGTATAAAAAAAATAGTCTTCACTACATGTAGAGGACGGTGATTGTTAGGTTGTGGAGTGTTGGTGAGAAAATTTGTCGAGGACAAATTGGTGGTTATTTTTCCAATGCCTTGGGATTCTAATTCCCTATACTTAATCGGTGCAGCTGTCGCATGTGTATGTGCGAGTAAAAAGTGGTTTTTTTATTTTGGTGGTTTTTCGATTAGGGATCCAACAGGCGCACTCCACTGACCCTGTGGTAAATGTTTGCAGGTATCTACAAGGGATGAATTTTCTAGGAAGGAAATAAAGGGGAGTTAGAATATTTAGAAAGGAGAAACTAATGTTGCAAGTAGAAACTCAGAGACTTGCACATAATAGCCAGAATTTTCAAAACACGCACTTGTATTTTAGAAGAAAAAAAATCTATAAAACAACAACAAGAACAAATAGAGCTTAATGAACACAAAGTACCAATAAACTCCTCAATCAAAGAGGCTAAATTTCCTTCTTCCTTTATTGAAGCTCAAGCATAATTTGTAAATAGTATGGGAAGTAGAAGACATTTTTTGGTGGGAGAAATGGAAGAAACTTGTTATCTCTTACTCTCTTCACAAGGATATATCTCTCATGAATTCACAAAAAACAACTCCAACATCTAAGAATTTTTAGAAGACAAAATTTAGAAGACTTTTTAGAAGAAGCTCAAATGAAAAGATTGTTACAATTTATAGGAGAAGAGGCAATGCTTCATCTTCTCAGTGAATTTTTGAATACCTTAATATGACATAAGACTGTTCATATTCCACTTTAAATATTTAAGTCCCTTTTATAATAGCAAGGTGACTTAAAGTTACATTATATTTCTAAAGTCACTTAAGTCATATTAAAAAGTGAAACCCTTAATGCAAAATTATAACATTGAGGAGAGAGAGTGATGACATCATAATACCCTTCTCGAACTCACACCTTGGTAGATTCTTGGGCATCCTAGAAGGCTTTCTTCCCATTTTCAACCATGAGCCGAGTGCTACTCCTTGACATATGAATCCATTGTTTCCCAATCATGCATGGCTCTTTCCTTTGAGATGACGACCATGTTGGGGGATGTCGGTATCTATAGAGAGATTGAAATGGTCCTAGGGCTGATGACCACCATTGTTATACCATTTTCAGCTTGGATGGTTCGTGTCTCGGGCTTGTAGTGGAAAGAGTAGGCTAGGAATAGCTCAAGAATCTACACAGACATTGGGTGTCTTGAGGTGGCAAACAAGCCACTTGTGAATATCTAGTCTTCAATCCTCCTTTAGTCCTTTGAGGCCATGCGGGTCTTAAGGTCGTTTAGGTCCATGTACAAGACATCGTTGTCTTCCAAATCATACTTGCAGGGAAGGGATGTGTCATCTTTTGACCCATCCACTTCGACTTCATGTCTCCCTTAAAAAAAACAACTTACTATTTTAAGTAAGTGTGAAAAATCAAGGCCATGGAACTTCTACTAAGTGTTGTAACCTTGATTCCTCTTTCTCCCTACATTCCTCATTCCTTCTAGATCAACTTTCTATTTTTAGAAGGTTCTTGTGGGCCCACTTTCTATTGTTAGTACGTGCCAAAAATACCCATTCTGGTGAATTCTCGGCTGTAGTGCACTCACAATGTCTTCACCTCCTTCGTAGGTCCTATCAAGGATTTCCCAAAATAGCAGTCCCTATGTAGTAGACTTGCTATTATTATAAATTTGGCTTCGGAGGTTAGATTGACAAGCAACGAATTTTTTTATATGGGTTTTTTCCCAATATCGCCCTCTAAAATTTTGGGCATGCTCGCTTAATAGTCTAGGAGATTTTAAAGTTTCAATTTTGGACCTGGCAGTGCTTCTAGGTACAGTAGCCATTAATGGACCTCAAAATTGTAGGTCTGGTTTTCTCCTCCATTTGTGAAGAAAATATATTTTTGATGTGGATTTTTTCTTTTGGTGCTTCACATGTAATCTTACTTCGATCCAAAAACCAATTTGACAGGAAATCCCACTTCTTTCTTTGTTGAGCCGGAAAGGAGATTTCTTCATTGTGGATGCTCTGTCGCATGAGAGGGGAGTTTGAAGGTGTATTTTTTATGATCTTGGATAGAGGAATGAACAGCAACAAATGGTTCATTGTTTCATGTCTTGGATTACAATATTTCTTCATATCTTTGTTTATAGACTTTAGAGATTTTCACTATTTTATCTTCCTTTTCTTCTTCATTTCTCCTTCATGTTTTGATGAAAATCTTTCTAAGACCTACACATCATCTTTGCAAAAAATTGTTTTAGTGTTTGGGTTGAGAATTTTTGAGCATTTGTGTTGGCTAGATTTTCTACACAGCTGAAAACCTAAGCAGTCATGAGATAAATCTCCCTCATTTACCGGTGAGGCTCCCATGTAAGATTTTGTCAGTTTATATGTCCTAATATCTATCTGTTGGTATTAATTTAACCATGTAGCTCATGAACCATAGCTATACGGTTTTGTAGCAAGTAAGCAGCTATAAAAGAAAGGAAAAATCTACAGAAAAGGAAAATAATAGGAAATGGGGAAAGTAGAGAGGATGTGCAACCCAAGCAATAGTTTATAGAGTTGATTGCATGCACATAGATTGAAACAAATAGATCATTAAACACAAATTTCAAAGCAAAGGAAAATTTTATAACTAGATCTATAATAACACAAAGTTTATTAATAGATCTAGAAAGAAATAATAAGCAAAATGCATTGTTGACACAAAGTTCTCCAGAAATCTCTTCTTTATTCCTCTACTTGCAAAAATAAGGGGTTTTTCAAAGTCTGGAACACAAGAATGCTGATTAAAAATTCTCATTTTATAACCCATAGTTCTTCCTCTATTTATAGTGTATAAAGGGCAATTACAAATAGGAATTTTTAAATGAATTCCCGCACGTGGAAAACTATGAAAAGGGAAATAGCTGGCAATCTTCCTCATGGAATTCCTTTTTGCATATGACATGCATGATTTATAACTAAAAAATAGAACCTTTTATTTTTCATGTCTACCACCTATTTCCAAGTAATTGACTTCTTCAAGTAACGGATTTTAAACCAATCACTTAAGTTTTATAATTTAATTGATTGCTCAATTACTTTGTCGAGAAAATAAAAGAAAGAGGAAAAGAAATAAGAAGAAAGTTGCAACCCTCTCAGTCTTGTTCTCCTTCCATACTCTACATGTTGATCCAACCTATATTATTATACTTCTTCATCATTTTAACAATGAATGATCTGAATGATATCTTTGTCGTGGATCTGAGATACTCCCATATGTTGTTGAATTCTTTCCTTTGATTCTCACCAAACTGGATCTAGAAGTAGCTGACTATGATTTACCTGCGGGTGCTACCTCTGACATGTCTTCCCCTTCTATCCTTGAAGCTTCTGCAGTTCTTCTTTAGTACATGAACTAGTGCAATGTTTGCCATATATAATTCGAAAAAACTCATCATATTTTATTTAAAATTTCATATGAGAAATTTGTGCAGATCTGGCAACTTCTTCATATTCAGAAGATATATTCAATGTACGACATTGATTGGATCACCTATGAGGAATACTTGCAATTTTATTCGCACAAAATGGAGTCCATGGAAAGAATACTTGATTTTTATCACCAAAATCTGCATATAAAGTATGTTGCCCTAAAATGTGAGGCTTTTCTTGCATGAAAAGCAAGCAAAATATTATTTAATTCACCGAGACACTTATACCAACATGCGAATAATTATCATAGCAAGAATCAAGCCATTCCAACCCTAGGTGCCAAACCTTGAAGCTCCTTGAAATGAAAAACACTCTTTAATGCAAAAACCTCCTTCCTTTGGTGCCAAAACCTATCCAGCTGCAATCCTTTGCAAAAATAATTAATTGATTCTTTATTATGGTAGTTCATGCTTATATAACCCTCAGCATTCTATTTTTAATAATTTCCTTCCTATTTCTGACAATTTAATTAATAAACAATCATGCTTATTCGCCCAAATTAGGCACCCAATTATGCATGATTTCGATTGCTTTTAAATAAATTTATTTTATTTATTTTTAGCATGCATCCTTGACTTCTCCTTAGATCTTCCACTTGCATTGACTTTCCTTATATTTATGGCGCCAAAATTGGGTGAATAAACCATTAATAAATATTATTAAATGCATTGTATTCACCCAAGGTGGGTCGCACTTTTTGGCAAGAGGAATTGCTAAAAATAAGAAGTTAGCTTGATGGGAATTTCCACCTTGCACTACAGCTCCAAAAATCCCCTCTTCCACTTAAGTGATTTGACTTTCATCATGGGAATTTTTACCCTGCAAGGCAGGTAAGAAATTCTCATCTGCCTGTCACCTCTAATATTCCCATTGCAACTTAAGTGACTTTGACTTCATGGGAAAAATTACCCTGCAAGGTAGGTAAGAAATTCCCACCTTCCTGCCACTGCCAAAATTCCCACTGGCAACTTAAAGTCTTCCTTCCAAAAAGTGTGACTTACATTAAAACTGGCCTCCTTTGATAAAGTCGACTTGAATGGGTGAATAAATCTCTTTGGTGGGAAAATTATGTCTACCGAGTAGGCGAAAAATTCTCATTGGTGCTTTAAGTGATTTTTTCTTTATTTTATCATGGGAATTTTCACCCTACAAGGTAGGTAAGAAATTCCCACCTGCCTGATGGCTCTAATTTTCCCATCGCAGCTTAAGTGACTTTGACTTCATGGTAAAAATTACCCTGCAAGGCAGGTAAGAAATTCCCACCAACCTGCCCTCTAATTTTCCCATCGTAGCTTAAGTGACTTTGACTTCATGGGAAAAAGTACCCTGCAAGGCAAGTAAGAAATTCTCACCTTCCTGTAACTACCAAAAATCCCATTGCAGCTTGCACTCATTAATTCGAGAAAATGTGACTTTCCTAGGAGAGGATTTTTGTGCATGACTTCATCTATTTTGGTCAAAAGCTTGCATTTTGAGGTTGATTCCTTCTAATGTTGTGTCCATAGATGATCTCTAGATGCTTTAGGTAATTAAACAGACTATACTGGTGAAGGAATTGACCTAGGGGAATTTCACAGAGAAATTGAGGAGAAAACCGAGAGAAAAACATAAAAGAAATAAATAAAAGTGAAAAACGTTGCCAGAAGTTGCAGACAATGCCCTGAATTCATTCCTAGTGAAAACCCTAATGAGATGAGTGAATATTGGCATGCAAAACTTCAACATGATTCAACCGGAGCACAATTTACTTCAAACGAGGCATTATTTATTCAATAAATAATTAAATAAAAATTTCTTGTAGACAAAACTTGGTGTAGGAATAAAATGAGTTTTGGCATCTGGGTATTTGTCAAAATTGACTCATATGATTCACTGGGAATATCCTAACATAATACAAACATCTTTCTAGGTAATAAAAACATGAAAAGACCCATTATTTTAAAAAGAACGAATTTTTTTCAAAGGGTAGTCCCAGTTTCGTGAAATCTGGGACACTCAATCAAATCCGTCTGTGGACATCTTTACCTCTATCAAAATGAAAGGAGTGAAGATGAGATCCCAACATCTCTAGTTTCGTGTCTTGTCCATTGGGCTCGAGGTCAGACAAACAAAAACAACACAAAAGAAAAAGAAAAAGAAATAAAACAACAAAGTTTTATTTATATAAATACAATTTTTACCATGCTTTTTTAATTCCAGAAAGGCTTCATGTGCTACCCATTGAAAGGTAGTGGTAACTCAATTCCATCCTTGTAGGAAAGGAAGAAATTATCCATTCCGGCAACTCTCTTGATCATGAAGGGCCCTTTCCAGAGTGAATCATATATTTTTGCATGCCCTTTGATTCATGTCTCTTGTCAAATACCTTGGGAAAGTCCTTATCAACTTCATCTGGTGGTGGCTCAATCTTTCTTCTCTGTGTGGTGGATAATTCTACATCAACTTCCTTCATTCCCAGATTTACTAGTTGCATTTTTAAGGAAGATCTATCACCATATTCTTTGTTCTTCTTTAGGTATTGATCATTTTTTCAAAATCTCCACTAAGAAAACTAAACCCTTGGGGATTTTATCACCTTTTGGTTGGATTATTCCACTAATGTCATCATAACTGGGTCAGTTTGTCCTGTGACTATTCTTCATGGTGGTGATTTACTCCCTTCAACATACACTTTTCCAAAGATGTCTTGTTCCAGACATGCGGATGTTTGTTTTTCATCATTGAAATTCATCCAGCTGTTGAATGTCATCAGGACTTTAGGGTGGTAGACCATCTCCACTTTATAGTTTCCTTTTCTGAATATGGACGATGGTATATCTAGATTCAATAGTGTAGTTGTGACCGCCAAAGAGTCTACCTTGGAATTCTGATTTGTTAGAATAAAGTCAATAGAGAAGGCTACAAAATTAAATGTGGCAAAAAGTACTCTATCTAAGTTATGCTTCAACTTATCTCTTTTGACTCGATTTTGCCCTCGAACCTGCTTTACTATAAGTTCAGCATCTCCTTGGGCTTTGAGGATTTTTACTCCTTTCTTTTTAGCTTGCTCCATTCCTAGAAGCAATGCTTCATACTCCGCCATATGATTAGTGTTCTCGAACATCAGCTTGTGGGAGTATGGGAATATCTCATGATCTAGAGATATTAGTAGAACATTGGCTCCTGATCCAAAAGAGAAACATGTGACTTTAAACTCCAAATTCCAAACTTTTTCTTCTTATTTTGTTGGCTCTGGTTGAATTTCTGGCTCTAGAACACCTTTATCCATTTCCAAGAAGTATACAGCATGGTCAAACACCTGAAAAAGAATATGAGATCTAGGATCTTCATATTTTGTCATAGTATACTTAGACTTCTTTTCTAGATTCAACTTATGGATTATTCCTTTGATAGGAATATGAGCATATGACCAATCCATCTTTACTTCTCCTCCCATCTCTTTACATAAGTTTATGCTTATCAACATCCCGTAGGAGGAGGGAATATCTACAACTAAGATTGTCATCTTTAATATTTTATCAGGAAAATTTTCCATAACATGACTTGTGTAGCTTTGATTTTTCTGATTAAAGGGACTTGTCTCTCCATGGAATAACACCTCTTTATGGTTTTTGTTAAGGTAAGCCCAAGAGCATCTGCAACTTTAGTTGGCATGACATTGTCAAAAGCACTTGAATCTAAAATACAGTTTCTTAACTTGAAACCATTAATCAATAGTGAAACATAGAATGGTTCCACTCTTTTAGAAGATGGTGAGGATTTAACAACTACAGTGTTGTTCTAGGGAGGAGTATCTTTGGGCTTAGGAAAAAGGCCCTTTGATGCATTAGATTGTCCTATAGATTGTACATATTTGACTAGCCTATTTAACTGCTCAGGAAAGGCTCTCAAGTATTCAGCTTCTAACATTTGAATCCTAGTTTTCTTGATATTATCAATAATGTCAAAAGGAATAGATTCATATACATGAGTTACTTTCTATGATTGAGACAAATAACTCATGTTCTTATTTTTGGAGCTAAAGATGAAGGTAAAGTGTTCCCACTTCTTTTTCATTAGCTAATGCCTCAGCTTGGTGAGTTTGTGATTGTGTAAATACTACATATGCATGACCATGATCATCTTCAAGAAGCTCTGTTGATGGCAAATCACAACACCCCCAGTGTATGCGAACTTGATGGGTTGAGACTCTCGGTGTGATTGCATAACATGGAGCTTTTCCCAAGTGTGGGATGTTGCGAAAACGGAAAAGCTCTACGGATGAGCGGTTCCTATTCCTCTGTTCGAGTGCACACATAAAAATACGAGAGGGTTTACTTAAAAACATAATCTAACTTGCTAAGGAGACAGGGTAAGAAGATGAATAAAAATAAACCTAAACTAACAAGGTGATGCATCGAGGAATGAAGAACACTTGTCTTGCCAATAAACACAAACCATTAAAATGCAATGCAAGATCATGCACAAATAACCAAATTTGTAGTGAAAGATCAGGAGGATGCAAATGAATATAGAGAGGGTTGAGAATCATCCACAGGCATGCATTATTTTCTCCAAATATTGATACAATACAATACAAAATGCCAAGAGGCAAAGTTAAATTACAGTTTTCGATGGGAGGTTTGAGCTCCACAAATTCACCTGCCAAAGAGAAGAAGGGAGGGGAAAAATAAGAATGTCCAACCTTTAGAAAGAATCCCCTCCTTAAAATTTATAGGAAGAATGAGAGAGAAAAGAGAGAGGAATTCCAAATCTACCCCAACCACCTCTAGGTTGCATTTAATTCATCTCATTATGGCGGTAGGTGAGAACCCTAGCAAACCCAAAAAATGGCGAAATGTATTTTACATTTTTAAGAACTTGTTCTCACCTAATTAAAGATATCCAATTGTAATTGGATAGAGGACCTCATAAGCTTTCCAAAAATTCCAACCTTGCATGAATCTGAGCTCCCTGTGAAAAGTTATGGCCATTCGAATATCTCAAGCGTCGGGTTTGCCTTCTATCGGGGTGTCAACGCTCAAAGTGTTGCGCCTCCACGAAGATGTGCCTTGGTGCATCCGTCCTTATGTCGACATACTCTTATGTGCACGATAGGCACTGAAAATTCCATGTTGACACTTTGTGCTTTGCGCCTCCAACTGCGCCATGGGCGTGACTTTTTGCATGTCGACATCTTCTTACTTGCACCATGGGCGCATCCATTTTCATGTCGACATCCTTTTACCTGCACCCTTTACCTGCGCCAGGGCACATCCATTTTCATGTCGACAACCTTTTACCTGTACCCTTTACCTACACCAAGGTGCATCCATTTTCATGTCGACATCCTTTTACATGTGCCCTTTACCTGGGCCAGGGCGCATCCATTTTCATGTCGACATCCTTTTACCTGTGCCAGAGGCGCATCCATTTTCGTGTCGACATCTTCTTACCTGCGCCATAGGTGCATCCATTTTCATGTCGACATCTTCTTACCTACGCTATAAGCACAAATTTTCACATGTCGACACTTTGTGTTGTGTGCCTCTTATCTTTGCCATGGGCACAAATTTTTGCATGTCAACACTTTGTGGTGTGCGCCTCTTACTGCGCCATGGGCACAAATTTTTGCATGTCAACACTTTGTGTTGTGCACCTCTATTTACCTGGGGGGAGATATATACAACAATTTGGTGACTCAACGGGATCACCTGCCTGCTAGGTAGAAGATCAGTGGCCTTTTAGTAATCCATTGGGCATGGAGTCATAAGAAATAACCTGAAACCAACTTGATCTCGATCCAGGAGCACGATCGATACTCCTTCTCAACTCTCTTCTCTGAGAGCAACAAAACCTATGCCAAGGCACTTAGGTAAATGAAACTTAACTACAACAAGACAATGTGCATACGCACTTAGAGGAATTGAAATCTAGGCTAATATTTACAAGGGTAAACCTTTTCCTTTTAGTATGATGTTTAAGATAGATCTCGTTAACCAAAATCGGGAGTTCTTCTCTATCCAATGTAGAAAATTGGAAGGTAGTACTACTTTTACATCCCATGACCATGTAGGGGCCACTCCAACTGGCATCAAACTTGGAAAGCCTTCTTGGTTTTACTTGATCTGCATGCCATTTCGAGAACTAGATCCCCCTCTGGAAGGTCCTTGCTCTTGCTTTCTTATCAAACCATATTTTTACTAAGGCCTGATCCTTTTCAATCGTATGAACTGCATGCTCTCTAGATTTCTTCCAATTCCATCAACTCTACATATCTGGCCTCCATTGGTTCAAACTCAGACAACTCCAACTGCTTCATGAGCTCCAATGCTGGGAATTCTAATGATATAGGCAATACTGCCTCTTTCCCATAGACCAACTTGTAAGGAGAACTACCTGTAGACCTCTTTGGTGTTATCCTATCAGCCCATAACGCTGATTTTAGCTTGGTATGCCATGTTCTTTGGTTTTCATCCAGAGTCCTTCTGATGATCCTTAGCAAATTCTTGTTTGTGGACTCTGCATGTCCATTACCCTGCGGGTAATAATTTGAAGAGGTGCTCAAATAGATTCCATTCTTGACAGCCCATTCTGTAATCTTGGAACCTATGAATGCCAATGCATTGTCTGATATGATAGTGGCCATCACACCAAACTTTGGTCACTATTCCTTCATAAAAGTCTAGTATGTTAGACTCATTTTCCTCTTTAGCGCTATCGCTGCTTCGGTCCACTTTGTGAAATAGTCCTTTGCCGTGAGAATCCACTTGTGGCCTTGGCTTGAGTTTGGGTTGATGACCCCGACGAAGTCCAATCCCCATTGCATAAATGGTTGGTCAACCAAAATTGGGTGTAATGGAAGCACTTTGCTAGTCTTTATTTTCCCGTGAAGAGCACACTTCTTGCACTTTCTTATCCATGTATAAGTCATTGAACACTTGTCACCAATAATCCCCTACCTTCATTATCTTAAGAGCTATTACTCGTGGAGAAAAATGTCCTCTAGAATCTCCATCATGAAAATCTCATAACACCCTCTCAATTTGACCTATCCCAATGCACCTCAATAGAACTCCATTGATGTCTTTTTTAAACAAAACACCATTAACAAGCACATATGGAATGGCTTGTAATATAAAGTATCTCCTCTTTGCTTTACTCGTTTTGGAGGGCATAGGCATTTCTGTAGGAAGTGTATCATATTCTGAGTCCAATAAGGAGCGGGCACGTCATCATCTTCCTGTTCTTGAACATCCTGTAGTACCAAGATAGTCTCTTTTCCATCACTTGCTTCAACTTGCCGACTCAAAGCTAGTTGTTCACATAGTCCTTTTCCATGTACTACTTTTGTGACCTTGATCTCGATGTCATATTCCATGACATGGGTTATTCATCTTACACGTTTCTCATTCAAATCCTTGTTTAGAAGGAATTCATTGAATCCCGCATGAGAGACCAACAATTGGATCTTGTTGTTTGAGACTAGGTGCTTGAATTTATTTAAGCTCCTGATCACTTTAAAGGACATGATTTTCAATGAAAGAGTACCTATTTTCGTATTCATCCAAGCCTTGGCTGAAGAAAGCAAATGGTTTTTCTAATCCTTCTTTGTTTTGTTGTACCAAGATTGTAGAAATTGAGTCTCCACCACCGAAGGCATATAGCATGAAGTCCTTGGAGAAGTCTGGATTGTGAGATTCGGAGCTTGAGATATAGCCTCTTTTATTACATCAAAACTTGCATTTCCTTCATATGTCCATTTAAATGCCATGCTCTTCTTTAACATCAGTGTTATTGGCTTTACGAGAGCTGCAAAGTTTGGAACAAACTGCGGACGAAATTGATCCTTCCTAAGAAGCTTTGAAGAGCCTTCTTGTGACTTGGCAATGGCAACGCTCGAATTGCTTCAACTCTTTCTGGGTCAATCGTCAACCCCTCCTTTGAAACGATATGGCCTAGAAGTTTTCACTCGTGAGCCAAGAATATGCATTTTTTGGGATTCAATGATGCCCCAAATATTCTACACCTCTGAAATACCTCCCTCAAATGAAAGAGGTGATCCGCTACATTTTTGGAGAATATAGTGATGTCATCGAGATATATCAGAACTATTTTATTGATCAACCCCTTGAATGCCATATCCATTTCCCTTTTGAAAGTGGCTCCATCATTTGATAGCCCAAATGGAATCTTCTTGTAGGCATAGGTGCCCCATTTTGTGGTGAAAGTTGTCTTGAACTGGTCATCTTCTTTCACCATTATCTGATTATACCCTGAGTAGCCATCTAGGAGAGAGAATCTCTCCGAACCAGATACCACTTGTAATATTTGTTCCATTGAAGGAAGTGGGTAATGATCTTTAAGAGATGCCATGTTTAGGTCTGGAAGTCCACACACAACCTGATTTCTCCACTCTTCTTTCTAACCGAACCAAGTTTGTAACCCACTTGAGTGCTTGATCGGGAATATAATGCTTACCTCTATTAGCTTGTTTAGCTCCTTCTTCATTAGAGGCTCAATGTGAGGGTTGAGTGGCCTTTTCTTCTGCCTGATGGGCGTAGCATCTGGATCCAATTCTATGATTTTTGTGCCAACTTGGATTGAATCCTCTCAAGTATTCATAGCTCCAAGCGAAGACATCTAGAAATTCTTGGGAAAGTCAGTATGAAATCTGATTTCTCCTTCTCGATGGCCACTTTACCAATTTTAAGTGTTTTGCCTTCTCCAACTAGAATTAGCTCTGAATCTTCTCTCTTGACCTGTATGTTAGCTTTTTCCTTACGAAACTGGTCATTAGGTTTGAAGATAGACTCCAACGTTACTAAACCCTTAGGAAGCTTGTTTGTCATGCATGCACTGCACTACTTGATCCCCATACTGCTACTCTAGTCTGTCCTAATTCCTAGCTGAGAATTCAGCCTCTTCTTGTAAAAAATTGATGATCTATTGATCGTTCTCAAACACCTGCCACTTGTTTCATTATCTAGAATTTCTGGCCTCACAATCACATGCATATGTGGTTGTGTTTTTTCCCATCTAATGTTTTCAACCACATCAAATGTTGCTCCAATCTTTGGGAGCCTATCTGTAACTTCATTTTTCTTCCTGGGTATGGACACGATGTTGAAAGCTTCAAATCCTCAACGAGGTCCCATACCCTGTTCTTGTAGTTCCTTAGTAGGTCATTCTTTGTAGCATGTTGTCCCCTGACTTGGTTGACAATTAGCTCGCTATCTCCAAACACCTACATGTTTTTTATGCCCTTTTTCCTGCCCAATGAAGTCCATGAATCAATGCTTCGTATTTAGCCATGTTGTTTGAACAGGCTGAAACAAAAAGCTGAATAATATTTGATGCCTTGAGGTGAAACAATCATAACTCCTCCTCTTGCACCTTTGCCTACTCCTTGATCCATCAAAGAATAAGCGCCATACCTCATTGTCATCCTTATGGTCTAGTTTGGCGATGCTTTAGGAATAGGATGGTTTTCTTCATATATGCAATAGACTCCTAGCTCGATTCTTCTACTACTTCTTGGTAGGGATCAAAAGCATATACCTTGCTTGCCCACTCATCAAGAGTCAAATCTTGGATTCTTCCAAATTTGGTGTCA
Source organism: Taxus wallichiana var. yunnanensis (assembly GCA_018340775.1). Taxonomy (NCBI): domain Eukaryota; kingdom Viridiplantae; phylum Streptophyta; class Pinopsida; order Cupressales; family Taxaceae; genus Taxus; species Taxus wallichiana. The sequence continues at coordinate 194,978,927 of CM031241.1, forward strand.
GCTTTATCTGTGCTTGGATAATCTTCTTGATCAAATGTTGAACAATTCGCATTGATTTGGCTTGGAGTATGAGGATCAATATGAAAGTTTACAATTGGTTCGGATCTGATTGTGACCTTAGTACCATATCTTGTTTTGAACAACATGTGTGACCAATCAGCAGATAAGTAGCCTCTAATTCTAGCTTTGTGAAATCCCTTGATAAGCATAGGGAAAAGAGTGGTGGCAAATCTATCACTGACACATCTTGCAAAATGGTAACATTGGGGCATGCATGCAAGGTAAGATTCAAACCTTTAATCACTCCCACCATTGCTACTACTGTCCCATCCAATTGCACTACCCCTTTGATATGACTTCATATTGGAGACCCAGCTGATCAACTATTTGCTTGGGCATGACAGAACTACTTGCCCCGGAATCAATCATGCAATTATGTACTAGTCTATCCCCAATGATTAATGAAACATAGAATGGAGGGAGTTTCAAAACTTTACCTTGTTGTCCTCCATGATTCCCTTCAGGCTGAGAAACATTTGAGAGGGAATTCTCTTGCATATGGACCTGCTGGTTTGAAGTTGACCAATTCTTCATGGTAGCTTGTAGAAGATCTCTTTGGCCTGGGATGGATAAATATTCCCACATTGATATATTCACATTTTTCTTCTTCATTTGATCAATTATGCTAAATGGGGATGAAATATCTCTTTGCTTTCCTTTAGCCTGCACATTTCTATCTTGCGCATGGGCAGCAACAGTTGGCATTTGAGTTTGTTTAGAAGGTGGTTTGGGCTGTCCTTGCGTGTTTGGAACTATATTTTGCTTACCAACACCTTATGGAGTGATGGAAGGTTGTAGATCACTTGTAGCCAATGACTGCCCTTCACCAATATTCCTCTTCTTTGATCTTGTGTTAGCTGCTACACTCTGAGAATTTGTTTTATTTATGCCACAAAATCCTTAGCTTGCCAATTCACAAGTGCGGTATCATTTGGAGCTGTGTTATGCTAAGATGTCCCTTGTTGATGATTTGTTTCTTGACTCACTTCACCCTCTACGCCGAGTTTTTCACCATCGAGGCTTGGTTCAAAGCACCATTGAAGCACATAGATTGGTCGTGAGGTTCATTGCATGGGAAACACCAATCATACTCTTGAGCTATGTTGTTTTGCATTGGCACTAATGCTTTAGAAGCAGATTCAACATTGGGGTTATAGGGCTGAAATGGTCTATTAGCAGGAGGCCTTACTTGGCTTTGATTTGCAGCTGGATTGGGTGGCCTATTGGGCTGGTATGATGGCCTATTAGGCTGAGCTTGAGGCTGATAAGAAGTTCTAAAGCTTTGGGCCTACTGCCTCTTAAGTGTAACCAGCTCATTTCCCAAAATTTTTAATTGTTTCATGACCTCTTGGAGTTCATTTGAAGCGCTAGAGGATGAAGTAGAAGTTTCATTTGAAATTTGATTTCTAGGATTGGGAATAGGAGCCAAAGTGGGTGTTTGATTAGTGCTTGGATTTTCTAAGTTTGGATACAAGGGCATGGGAGGCCTAGGAGCTAGCTTACCAACTTGAATAAGATAGTTTTCAGCCTTAATGGCAATACTATAAAGCAACAGGTAAGGTTGTGCCTCCCATAGATTGAATTAACATAGAAATATTTGAATTCAAAGCCTTAAGATAATATAGAAAAGCACCTTCAGTTGTTGGCCTAACGGCCACTGGAATCCTATCCCAAGACCTTTGAAATCTGAAGTTGAAGTCAGTCAGTTGTTCATTGGGAGCTCTCTTGATAGTTGTCAATTGTTCTAGTAGAGACAAATTATCTCCCTTTTCTCCAAACTGCTCATGGAGAACTATACATAACTGATTCCAATTTTGGATAGAATTGGCTCCAAGGCTCCTAAATCATTGCAATGCCTTCCCTTTGAACGAAGATGCCAACAATTTGACAGCAACATCCATTTCATTTATCTCATGGATTGCACAAATGATAGCAATGTCTTTGACATGATCACCGAGGAGTGGTATGATTTTCTTCGATGAAAGATGAAATGTTCTTCAATGCCGCAATTGGAACTGGATTATGTGCATTGAGGGAAAGTGGGCTGCTGCCAGTGAAGTTGACAAAAGGGTTTTGTTGCACCATTCTGATTGGCCTGAGAACCCTTGTTGATTAGATGAAAGGTATACTAGGTGGAGGGGTTGATAAAGTCCTGTTAGGTGGAGATGGTGATCTTTGTGGTCTTCTTCCTCTCCTTCCTCTTCACAGTGATAGTTGCAGTGGACAAATAGCCCTCTTCTCGAGTATCGGACACAGGTTCAAATTCTTCTCATATGCCTAGGCAACTTTGTACTACTACCACTAAATTCTATCCCTTCGGAGTCACCAGATGTGTTAGATAATGAGCCTCAAAAGGCTAGATTCTGCCAAGTTACACACCAAACTTGATAATATTAAAAATAGAATTTAAAACTTTGAAGGACTCAGAAGATATAGTTCTTCAATTCGGTTATCAGGTCTTGTTGTGCAGCTACTAATCCTCGAAAGGTATAGGTGAAACTCAGGTCATGCAAGGCAACTTACAAAACTTAAAACACACCGTGTCGGAACTTGGCACATGCTCAACACCTGGGAAAACCCGAAATACTAAAAACCATGAAATTTTGAAAGTCAAAATATCAAAAATCTAAGAATACCCTTTTGAATATTATCCCCTGATCTATCAATTGGTGAAATTTTGACTTGTTTTGAGCAAGTTAAGCCCTTAAAAATTGATTTCAAAGTTTAGCCTGGAAGGTAAAAAAATGAAATTGTAAAACTGCAATTTCTAAGTCCAAATTTCTTGAAAATTCCTTCAAATCTTGTGGAATGACCTCTTGGTCCCACCGGGCATGCCAAAACTATTGATGGCGAATCATAGCACCCCTGAGTGTCTGCAACTTGATGGGTTGAGACTCTCAGTGTGATTGCATAACATGGAGCTTTTCCCAAGTGTGGGACCTTGCGAAAACGGAAAAGCTCTCCGAGACGAAGGCCAGTTCCTATTCCTCTGTTCAGGTGCACACATAAAAATGCGAGAGGTTTACTCAAAAACCTAATCTAACTTTCCAGGAGACGGGGTAAGAATATGCATAAAAATAAACCTAAACTAACAAGGTGATGCATCGAGGAATGAAGAACACTTGTCTTGCCAATAAACACAAACCATTAAAATGTAATGAAAGATCATGCACTGAGATAACCAAATTTGTAGTGAAAGATCGAAGGATGCAAATGAATATAGAGAGGGTTGAGAATCATCCACAGCATGCATTATTTACTCCAAATATTGATACAATACACTCAAAATGCCAAGAGGCAAAGTTGCATTACGATTTTAGATGGGAGGTTTGAGCTCCACAAATTCACCTACAAAGAGAAGAAGGGAAGGGCAAAACAAGAATGTCCAACCTTTAGAAATAAACCTCCTTAAAATTTATAGGAAGAATGAGAGAGAAAAGAGAGAGGAATTCCAAATCTACCCCAACCACCTCTAGGTTGCATTTAATTCATCTCATTATGGCGGTAGGTGAGAACCCTAGCAAACCCAAAAATGGCAAATTGTATTTTTCATTTTGAAGAACTTGTTCTCACCTAATTAAATATATCTAGTCATAGTTGGATAGAGGACCTCATAAGATTTCTGAAAAGTCCAACCTTGCATGAATCCGAGCTCCCTGTGAAAAGTTATGGCCATTTGAATATCTGCGTCAGGGTTTGCTTCTTGTCGGGGTGTCAACGCTCAAAATGTTGCACCTCTTGAAGATGTGCCTCGGCACATCCATCCTTATGTTGACATACTCTTATGTACATGATAGGTGCTGAAAATTCCATGTCGACACTTTGTGCTTTGCACCTCCAACTGCACCATGGGCACAACTTTTTGCATGTCGACATCTTCTTACCTGCGCCATGGGCACATCCATTTTCATGTTGACATCCTTTTACCTATGCCCTTAACCTATGCTAGGGCGCATCCATTTTCATGTCGACATCCTTTTACCTACACCAGGGTGCATCCATTTTCATGTCAACATCCTTTTACCTGCGCCCTTAACCTGCGCTAGGGTGCATCCATTTTCATGTCGACATCCTTTTACTTGTGCCATAGGCACATCCATTTTTCGTGTCGACATCTTCTTACCTGCGCCATAGGTGCATCCATTTTCATGTCGACATCTTATTACCTGCGCCATAGGCACAAATTTTCACATGTCGACACTTTGTGTTGTGCGCCTCTTACCTGCACCATGGGCGCAAATTTTTGCATGTCAACACTTTGTGTTGTGTGCCTCTTACCTGCACCATGGGCGTGAATTTTTACATGTCAACACTTTGTGTTGTGCACCTCTTACCTGCAACATGGGCGTGAATTTTTGCATGTCAACACTTTGTGTTGTGCACCTCTATTTACCCTTGGGGGAGATATATACAACAAGCTCCTCATAGTCATGTTGAAAATTTTAGTTCAAGTAATTAATGTTCGAGTCACCAGCAGGACCTACAAAATCATCATTCTCGAGCTGATCAATGTCATCTTCCTAGTCTTCTTCATTCATCTCCACGTTGTTTCTACGAGCAGCTTCAATTGCTAATCTTTGGGAACCAACAATGTGGTTCTAGTTGTTTTTGAAATTTCAAGCAGGGGAAATATTGTTTCCCTGAGCCATTTAATCCATTTGTTTCTTCATCTACAACATCTCATTTGCTAACTTTTGTAATAGTGAATCGGATGTAGTAGCAGAAGATGAACTTTCAGCTCTAGAAGTGTTGCTCTTTATCTTTCCAGCCATGATGAGGTCATCTTCAATTTCAACTCCCATATTTTGAGTTGCTAAAAAGTCATCAGGATGTGCTCTTCATAGTTGATAGCTTACTTCAGGAAGTAAAGTATTGATGAAGAATACATTTTGATTCTCATCATTTAGAGAAGCAGAAGCTGAAATTTTGTAAAGTAATCTTTGGAATTTTGTAATAAAATCCCGCATGTCCTCTTGTGGCTCCTTCTTCACATGTTAGTTGGGTTATCAATGTATTGGAATCTTTAGCTCGCTTGAATCTCTTTAGGAATGCATCTCGCATAGTAGACCTAGTTGGTTATGGTGCCAAGAGCTAGCTGGTAGAACATTCTCTAGCCAAGTCATGTAGAGTCTCTATGAAAAGCCAGACAGACACATCTTCATGTTCTATGGCAAGAAATCCATAGGATATAAAGAACACAACCAAGTGATCATCTGGATTCTACTTTCCGTCTCCATATAATTTTGGAAAATTATTTCTCATCCCTTTAGGTAGATCATGCATAGGAGGAGTCAGATTCAGAGGTCCAAAGGCTACACCCCATGGAACAGGTGTTGCAGGGGCAAGTGGTTGATTCTGCATCATGATGAATAGAGCATGTCTTCTTTGAGAATAGACTTGGTGAATAATCCTAGCTGTTAGATTGTGTTGGACATGATCTGGATCTGGAGGAGTTTGCACTCTTCTTCTGGTGAAAGACTATATTTGTGGCTTCTAACTTGAGAAATCTTTGAGTCTGCTAATTTGTGTTGTTCCCGGTGGAGTCACGAAAAATTGTTGGCTAGATTTTTGCATGACTGAAAACCTAGGCGATCATGAGATAAATCTCCTAATTCTTGGTGAGGCTCCGTGTAATATTTTATTAGTTTATATGTCCTAATATCTATCTATTCGTATTACTTTAACCATGTAGCTCATGAACCATAGCTATACGGTTCTGCCTGCAGCAAGTAAACAAGCTAAAAGAAAGGAAAAATCTGCATAAAAGGAAAAAATAATAGGAAACAAGAGAAAGTAGAGAGGATGTGCAACCCAAGCAATAGTTTACGAGTTGATTGCATGCACATAGATTAAAACAAATAGATCATTAAACAAAAAATTCATAGCAAAGGAAACTTTTACATCTAGATCTATAATAAGACAAAGCTTATGAATATATCTAGAAAGAAATAAGAAGTAAAATGCGCCGTTGACAAAAAGTTCTTTGGAAATCTCTTATTTATTCCTCTACTTGCAGAAATCAAGGGTTTCAGCTCAAAGTTTGGAACACAAGAATATTGATTACAAATTCTCATTTTATAACCCGTAGGTTCTTCCTCTATTTATAGTGTATAAAGGAAATTACAAATAGGAAGCTTTAAATGAATTCCTACATGTAGAAGCTATGAAAAGGGAAACAACTGGAAATATTCCTCCTGGAATTCCTCTTTGCATAACATGCATGATTTATAAGCTGAAAAATAGAACCTTTTATTTTTCATGTATGCCCACCTATTTCCAAGTAATTGACTTCTTTAAGTAATGAATTTTAAACCAATCACTTAAGTTTTATAATTTAATTGATTGCTCAATTACTTTTGCTGCAAAGAAAATAAAAGAAATAAGAACAAAGTTGTAACCCTCCCAGTCTTGTTCTCCTTCCATACTCGCATGTTGATCCAACCTGTATTGTATTTCTACTTCATCTATTTTAGCAATGAATGATCTGAATGATATCTCTGTCGTGGATCTGAGATGCTCCCATATGTTGTTGAATTCTTTCCTTTGATTCTCAACAAACCGGGTCTAGAAGTAGTGATCGTGATTCACCTACGGGTGCTTTACCTCGACATGTCTTCCTTTCTATCCTTGAAGCTTCTTCATCTCCGACATGTGCTAGTGCAATGTTTGTCACATATAATTCAAAAAAAACTCGTCATCTGTTTTTTAAAATTACATATGAGCAATTTTAAAATCTGGAAAGCACTTAGGGTGAAGGAAAACACAAATAAATTCAATGGAGGCTTCAACTGGAAGATTGGGAGCACATACACAAGCTTCTGAAAGGAATTCTCCATGCAATGACTTCTACATGGGTTGTATTAGAAACAAGAGGATGAATTTTTGTCGGAAGCCTTCACAATTATGAGATTTGGATCTGTCAACTAAATCGGTGATATGTTTAGGGCCTATGTCTATATCATTGACTTCAGCAAATCTAGAAGCTATGCATGATTCTGTTGATACTTCTCTTTCATCATGCTTCAACATGGCTGGAATAATCTTTGTCTAAGCTCTTTTTCTTTAATTATGCTAGAATCCCTTGCAATTGGATCAATTTGTGTAGATATGGCAACTTCTTCATATTCAAAATATATATTCAAAGTACCTAACATTGATTTTGCTTTGTGATGAATACTTACAATTTTATTCGACAAAAGATGGAGTCCATGGTAGGAAAACTTGATTTTTATCAAAAAATATGCATATAAAGTATGATGCCCTAAAATTTTAGGCTTTGCTTTCATGCAAAGAAAGAAAAAAATTATTTAATTCACGAGCACTTATACCAACATGCATATAATTATCATAGTAAGAATTGAGCCATTCCAACCCTAAACGCCAAACCTTGAAGCTCCTTGGCAATGAAAAACACTCTTTAATACAAAAACCTCCTTCCTTTGGTGCCAAAACCTATCTTGGCTACAATCCTTTGCAAAAGGAATTAATTGCATCTTTATTATGGTAGCTCATGCTTATATAACCCTCAACATTCTATTTTTAATAATTTCCCTTCCTATTTACGGCAATTTAATTAATAAACAATCATGCTTATTCGCCCAATTGGGTGCCCAATCATTCATGTTCTTGGTTGTTTTTAAATAAATTTATTTTATTTATTTTTAGCATGCATCCTTGACTTATCCTTAGCTCTTCCACTTGAATTGACTTTCCTTATATTTATGTCTTTTGCCAAAATTAGGTGAATAAACCATTAATAAATATTATTAAATGCATTGTATTCACCCAAGTGGGTCACACTTTTTGGCAAGAGGAATTGCTAAAAATAAGAAGTCGACTTGATGGGAATTTCCACCTTGTCTTTGCAGCTCCAAAAATCCCCTCTTCCACTTAAGTGATTTGACTTTCATCATGGGAATTTTTACCTGCAAGGTAGGTAAGAAATTCCCGCCGGTGCTTTAAGTGATTTTTCTTTTATAATGGGAATTTTCACCCTACAAGGTAGGTAAGAAATTCCCACACTCTACCTCTAATATTCCCATTGTAGCTTAAGTGACTTTGACTTCATGGGATAAATTAACTCTTGCAAGGCGGGTAAGAAATTCCCACCGCAACTTAAAGTCTTCCTTCCAAAAAGTGTGTGACTTCCATTAAAAGCGGCTTCATTTGATAAAGTATGATTTGCATGGGTGAATAAATCTCTTTGGTGAGAAAATTTAGTCGACAAGCAAGAAAAATTCCCATCGGTGCTTTAAGTGATTTTTTCTTTATTTTATCATGGGAATTTTCACCTGTAAAGGCGGTAAGAAATTCTGCCTACACTGATGCCTCTATTTTTCCCATCGCAGCTTAAGTGACTTTGACTTCATGGGAAAAATTACCCTACTGAAGAAAGGTAAGAAATTCATGCCTACATACAGCTACCAAAAATCCCATTGCAGCTTACACTCATTAATTCCAGAAAATGCGACTTGCCTAGGAGAGGATTTTTGTGTATGACTTCATCTTTTTTGGTCAAAAGCTTACATTTTGAGGCTGATTCCTTCTAGTGTTGTGTTGGTAGATGATCTCTAGAGGCTTCAGGAAATTAAATAGACTATATTGGTGAAGGAATTGACCTAGGGGAATTTCTCAAAGAAACTAGGGAGAAAACCAAAGAAAAATGGAAAAGAAATAAATAACATGAAAAATGTTGCGAAGTTGCATGAGATAATGCCCTAAATTCATTCCTAGTGAAAACCCTAATGAGAGGAGTGAATACCAGGCATGTAAAACTTCAATAGGATTCAACCAGAGCACAATTTACTTCAAACAGGGGGCATTATTTATTTAATAAATAATTTGATAAAAATTTCTCACAAAAAAACTTGGTGAAGGAATAAAATTAGTTTGGGCATCCGGTCAAAATTGGCTCATATGATTCACTTTGGGAATATCCTAACATAACGAGACATCTTCAATGGGTAGTCCCATATTTCAAGGTGAAATCGGGACACCAATTGCAATAATAAGCGAGTGATGGTGGTAAGTTGTAGAGGAAGGATGAGGTTTGTGTATGCACAGAGGAGTGGAAGTAGCTAGAAGCACTAAGAAGCACTAAGCGCAATGATTAGATTTTTGAATTTTTGAAATTATGAGAGGAGAAGCTTGGGAAAATTTTTCCATGCTTGATTTCCATGACCTTAAGGACATGAGGGACATCAAATTCCATGGTGGTCAAGAGGATGACACGTGACAGGTGATCGATGGCATGGAATGAAGGTGAGAAAAGTTGTTTTAAAGCACTGGGAGCTGAAAGTAGGTCACATGGATGTCTAAAAGGATCCCCATAGGGGATGGGTACATTTTTCCATGTCTTATGTCCCTCACCTTAGGGATATATGGGTCATCGGTTTCCATGGTGGTCTGGGCGACACATGGCGTTTGATCCGACACGGGGAGTGGATGCTCCAAATATGCACCTAGAGTGAACTCATCAAGTTTAGAGGTCACATGAGGGTCTAACAGTCACATGAGGGCTGGGTACATTTTTTCAATGGTTTAGTACCTGACCTTATAGACATCGGGACATGAAATCCTGCCAGGCTCTGGTCTTTGATTGACGCATGTCCTCCCGAAAAATGACTAAGTCTGAATTGCCTTTGAGAGGGCAACTTAGAAAGAAGATAAATTGAGCTCTTGGTGGAATTTATTGGTGAAATTTTATATGAACCTGATTGGAAATGGAATTTTGTATCCAACGGTGGGGGTATCATGTCTTGAATCATTCATCTAATCCTGAAAAATTGATTTGTGATTTAAGACTCACTTGTACCTAATAAAAGCTGCTGCCAATCCTATGCACCAAGTTGTTGTGAAAATACTTTTTCACCATCATGTAGGTATTTGAATCCTATTTCTGGTGGTATTTTTTTCTTCTAACTCCATCCGGAGCTCCTAGAATCATCTTCTGAAGCCCAGCAGTTGTTTTAGGCTTGTGTACTGCCTAAGCTTGTGAACCCTATTTTTTCTCAAACTGCTCCAAGTTTCTCAAAATTTCCCAAAACCTTCCAAAATAATTTCCATGATGTTTTAAGGTCTTCGATTCACCTCCATGTTTAATTTTACCCTTTCGTTCCACCCCAAGGGGTTGATCCGATCTGGGAAGGCCAAAGAATAACCCTTCCCAATACTACCAGAAGATAGTATCTTTTGAAATCCCTAAAATCACCTAGGGAGAATGAATAGACTTATCTAAATCACCTAGGGGATGAGATAACATTATTTAGGAGGTCATTTCAACTTACTAGACCGACTCGGGGTGTCTTGGAATGATGGCACTTGAAAAATTTGGCATTGGGGTATCGTTGTCATGCTCTCGAAATTATCAATTTCCATGTTTACACATTTGCACGACAATATTTGGCTCTAGCGTGGGACCTGTTATCACCGAATCACAGCACCCCTGGATGTTGATCAGATTTCTAGTTTGATCACTCTAAGCATCCAGTGTGATTGGATAACATGGGTACTATCTCCAAGTTGTGGGACTTGCTACTTGAGATAGACCTCCGAGAGGCAGTGCTCTTGCTCCTAAACTACCTGCCACAATCTACTCTAATGCAGGAGAAACTAGCTATTCTAACCTAAAATTCCAAGGGACCGAGAGAGAGAGAATGCATAAAATGAAAGCCTACACTAAAGCGGTGATACACCGGAAAAGAGGGTGTGAGTAATCTCCAAATGTGTGAAATACAGAGGCAAAGTGCACACTAGAAGAGGTGATGACAGTTCACCATAATCCAAAAAATGCATTCACAACGCAATATTCCAAGCACACACAATGATAATGAATTCCTGCAAGAACATAATAAATAGACACAATATACTTGTAGAAAGATTAAAGGGGCAAGAAGAATGCAAGGAAACATAGCAGGGGAAGATATATCCACAAACTGATATTTTATTGCTTCATGATATGCACAGTTCAATCTATTACAAGATAAGGGCCTGGATCACCATGCAAGGAGTCCACTACAAGGGCCTGCAACACACTGGCTTCACAAAGCAATTTTGGCAGAGCTTTGCTACCCAAAAACTCTCCCTTTACAATGAGCCCAGCACTCCAATTTATAGAAAAATGAGAAGGAAAAGAGAAGGGAAAATGGAAATCCCGAAATCTATCCTTCAACCACCTATAAGAGGCATTAAATTGAGTGGAATGGGTATACATTACTTGCAAAAGGCTCCCCATACTATCCCATGTGCTGCAGCAGAGAAAGGAATGATGACCATGCCTCTTAATTGCACTCCCAGCTACCAAATAAAACACTGTTCTGAACCCGGCCACGTTTCCTTAAAAATCTCAATCAATTTCTGATCAAAACTGGAATTTCTTGATTGCTGTGCATCGGGCTCGGAACCATGATTCCAACGGTACCAATTTTGTGCAATTTTGTTGAGAAATGCAAAAGTTATGGCCTTCTGAGTGCGGGCAGCTATTTTGGGTCTGGCAGGCGTTTTCTGTCATTTGACGGGAATGAGCATTAACTGACTGGAGCCGAATATATTTCTCTTAATTAAATATATCTACCCTTATCAAAAATAATAAATCCATATTTTGTGGCGTAGAGGGCGTCCCCGCTCGTTCGAAAGTCCAATTTTATGAAAATCGGAGCTCGGAGTCAAAAGTTATGGCCGTTTGAAGTTTCCGGACCAAACGTTGACTTTTCTTCCCTGCCTTCGGCCATTTCGGCTTTTCGCGTCCCGCGCGTCCCTTTGTCCCATTTAGCACAGTGCTCCTTGTGCTGATTTCGGGCGAACCGGCCGGTTCGCGCCCATTTGTCCCAAATGTCCCAGTTGTTTCGGACTGCTTGTTCCCATTTCGCCCGGTTCGGCCGGTTCGCGTACTCGCAGCCCATATGTCCCATTTGCTTTCGGACCGTCTGGGACAAATTCACCCGGTTCGGCCGGTTCGCGCCCTTTTGTCCCAACTGTTCCGGGACAAAAGTTCTCATTTCAGCCGATCGATCCGACTGTAGTACGCTGCACTTTGGCCCGCGTCCCCAAATTGTTTCGGGCTGCCTTGACTCATTTCGCCTGGTTTGGTCGGTTCGCGTCTTTTTGTCCCGCTCGTCCCAAAGGCGACCCTCTCAGCAGTTAGCCAATTTTTTCTCTCTTTTCGGCCAGTTCGGATTTCCGCGTCCCGCGCGTCCTTTTGGCCCGGATGTCCCATTTGCTTTCGGACCGTCTGTGCTCATTTCGGCCGATCCGCGCCTTTTTGTCCCACTCTGTCCCAAATGCTTCTAGGACTAGGACTTAGCCGATTTTCACAAATTTTTCTGGATCAACCTACTTGCTTTCTGCAACTTTTTTCCGCGTTTTCTCAGAGCTTGCTCTTTTCAACCCGACAGAGAGTTAGAAAATTTTCTCGAAGGGACCCTAGAAACCGATTTTTACTCAAACAATCAATTTTCACAGGACTTGAATATTCGACGCATGTTATCAAAGTTTACCACAGGGGTGAATTTTGGATAACAGGACATGACATGGACTAAGTGCAGTGAAGACATGACATGGGAATCTAGAATCTCAATCTTAGACCATATAATTTGTTTACCAGTGCCTTATCCATTGGGCCTTGCAGAGTCATGTACAACCTCTAGAAAGAAAGATTAGAAGAAGGAAACACACACACACACACACAACAAAAGGGAAAAACACACCTAGAAATTGCCTATGGTACAAGGCGGGGAACAATCCACTTTCATTGATGATAAAATTTTAGGTATTTCCCACTGTGAGGTAATTCTAATGGCGTTTCATTCAAATATGAGAGTAGAAAAGCATTCTCGCCACAAGCTTCACGAATCTGAAATGGGCCAAGCGATAATGAATAAAACTTTCCATAGTTTCCTTTTGGTTCTCTTCTCTTGTCCCATAGTAGGATGAAGTCTCCAAATTTGAATTATCTTTCTTTGGCCTTTTTATGAAAGATTTTCTTTACTTTCAACTGGTGTTCTTTGATATGGTCCACCACTCGGAGTCTATTTTCTTCTAGCTTCTCAAGAAAGAGGATTCTCTTGTCAATGGAATCCTTGTACTTCCCATCTTCTATTCCCTGTAGCAACTTGAGAGCTGGCATCTCGATTGTGAGGGGAATTTTTTCTTTGACTCCATACAATAGTTGGAATGGTGACATACATATTTCCTTCTTGGGAGTGATCTTGTCTCGCCCATAATGCAAGTCTGAACTTTTTGTGCCAATTCCTTTGGTTCTCGTCTACAAGCTTGCGGACGATGGTCATGATGTTCTTGTTGCTTGATTTGGCATGTCCATTTCCTTATGGATAGTAGTCAAAAGAATGAGATAGAGAGATTTTGTAGCCATAGAAAACTCATTTAACTCCCTTGAAGAGAAATAGGTAGCGTTATCTACTACAATCTTTTGTGGCACTCTGAAACATACTATGATATTCTCCTTGATGAAGTTGCATATTGTTTCGGTATTGGCTTGCTTGGCTGGAATGGCTTACACCCACTTGGTAAAGTAGTCTATTCTATAAGCACATAGGTGTGCCCCGCACTTGATTGAGGATTCAAAACACCAATGAAGTCTATCCCCCACTATTGAAATGGTTCTTCAATAACAACAGGCCTGAGTGGCAATGCAGTAAGTTATGGTCTTCCAACAAATTGTTGGCATGCTTCACATTTGGAAACCCAATCTTGAGTATCTGCAAAGATGGTGTGCCAATAACTTAGAGGATCTTGTGTGTAGTGACCATCGTTGAAAATGTCTACCACATGCTTGGTCATGGTATGCTTTAAGAAACTTTTCTTATTGCTTTTTATCTACGCACTTGAGGAAACATCCATCCAGACCTCTCTTGTAAAGCATGTGATTCCAAATTACAAACTTTGTTGCCTTCAGCTTGAGTGTTCTCCTTTGTTTGTAGTCAATATGGGGAGGACATTATCCATAAGTTAAGTAATAGGAAATATCAGTATACCACTCATTAGTAGTGGTTACAAAGAGAACTTGTGGATGGTTTTGGGACAAGTTAAGCAAGCACAATTTTCTTCACTATGTTGAGCTTTGAGTGTTTCATCTTTAGAAATAAACCTACACAAACCATTCCCCTTACCAGATTGGAGGGTCAAATCTCCAAGTCATATTCTTGAGTCTTTGCAATCCAATTTCCTCTTTTAGCTCCTAGATCTTGTTGTGTTAAGATGGACTTGATTGCACTACCCAGGACCATCACCACCGTATGAGAGTTGAGGATGTAAAACCTAAATTTTTTACAGCCTTAACCACTGCATAGGCATGCTTCTCCAATTGGTTGTAGTTTAGTTCATGATTTTTCAATAGACAACTCATGAAAGCAATAGGTGCTTCCATGCCTTCATCATTTTTCTGAACAAGAATGATGGAGAGTGTATGTTCTAATGCATAACAATACATGATGAATTCTTTATTAAAATATGGAGACACAAGAGTCGGAGCCTTAGCAATGGATTTTTTATTTCTTCAAATGTTTCCTTCCCTTCATTGCTCCATTTGAATTTTTCTTGGGGTTTCATCACGGTGGTGATGTGCTTTGTCAATTCAGCAAACTCAAGAACAAAGCGTGCGAAGAAAATTCACCTTTCCAAAGAATGAATGAACTCCTTTCTTTCTTTTGGGCAGCGATAATGCTTGAATGGCTTGTACTCTCTCAGGATCAATGTGTGCTTCATATTCGTCATAATGTGCCCTAGTAACTTGCCTTCCGTGACTCCAAAAATGCACTTTTTTGGATTTAGTGATATGCCATGTTTTCTACACCGCAAGTACATGTTCCAAGTGATGGATATGATCTCGCCTCTTCTTTGAAAACACTATGAGATCATCAAGATATAGGAAAATGCAATGTTTTAAATCCTTGAATACAAAATCCATCACCCTTTTAAATGTAGCTGCTGCATTGATTAGGCCAAAAGGCATTCTATTGTAGGCAAAAGTGCCCCAAGGCATTGTGAAGGTTGTCTTGGCACGATCCTCCTCCGCCACTTTGATTTGATTATATCCTGAGAATCCATCAAGCAATGAAAGCATTTTAGATCCAAAGGATCGCTTATAGAATGTGATCCATGATAGGGAGAGGATAATTTTCTTTCAGTGATTCTTGGTTCAAGTTGCGGAAATCTAACATATTCTTATTTCACCATTCTTCTTCCACACCTGTACAATGTTGGCCACCCATGTTGAATGGTGGATGGGAAATATGATTCTTGCATTGAGAATCTTCATTACCTCCTCCTTAATGGTATTAGTAATCTTCGGGTTATATGGCCTTTACTTATGCCTGAATGGCTTAACATCTTGCTTCAAAGGAATTGAGTGATGCATTTCCTTTCATTGTAAGGGTTTGAGTTCATCATAAGAGTAGGCCAAAACATCTGAATATTTCTTAAGTAATGAAACAAACCTTCTCTTCTCCTTGGGTGAGAAACATTTTCCAATATTGACCATCTTTGGCTCCTCCGGGGTGCTGATGTTTTCCTTATCAAAATCAGCTCGGCACTGAGAAGATCATTTTTCTTTGTCTTAAATGAATCTGGCGTGTTTTTCAAAGAGGTCTTCCAAAGAAACTAGGCCTTTGGGAATCTTGTTCCCTTTTAATTTGATCACTCCTTTGTCATCAATACCTTCAATTCCTTCTTTCTCTTCTTCGGCTACCACTTATCGGTGCGGATTCTTGCTTCCTTCAAATAAGAGATTATTAAAACTATCCCTTTGTTCCAAAAATGCTAGAATCTGGTTATCTTCATTAAATACTTGCCAATTATTTTTATTATCTGGCACACTAGGCATGAATACCATTTCTATGGTCACCTTGTCTTTACCAAAAGAAGGATGAGGTGTCACTAGGGAATTTGATATTGCAATAGAATCAGCCTTTTAATTTGTTTCCCTTGGGATAGCTTCAATGGAAAATGCATCAAAAGATTCAATGCAGTCCTATACTCTGTTTCTATAATGCCGAAGTCTTGGATTTTTCACCTGATATTGTTGTCAAACTTACTTTCCTATCACTTCTACATCACCTCGACATTTCAGCTTCTTGATTCCCATATCTTCAGCCACACCCATGCATAAGAGGAGAGCTTCATACTCTATTGTGTTATTCATATTATCAAATTGCAGCTTGTAGGAAAATGGGTACAATTCACCAGAAGGAGAGTACAACACTACACCTGCTCCCAAACCAGTTCTAGATTGACTACCATCAAATTCCATCATCCAAACTTGATCTTCTTCCTCTTCCATAAGAAGTGGCAAGTTATCATATTTTTCCAATGTGAGGAAGTAGTTGCCTAGCCTGCTATCTTGAAAAAGGATGGTTGCCTTTGGATCATCAGACTTGCGTATTGTGAACTTCATCTTTCTTAGTGGAAGAAAATTCTTCATCTCCCCTTTCACTGGAATAGTTACAGATGACCAGTCCATTTTTATTTCTCCACCCAAGTCTCTGCAAAATATTCGACTCAATAGCATGCCAAAGGAGGTTGGGATGTCTTCCACTATGATGGTTAGAAGTACCTTCTTGTCTAGAAAATCAATTAATGCTACCTATGCATCTTTGATTCTTCCTACCAATGGAACTTGTTTGGATTCTATTGAATAGCAAGTGCCATTTTCCCGGGTCAAGGTGAGGCCAAGAGCATTTGCAACTTTGACCTAGGAATTAGTTTTTCTTGCAAGTGGAATTAGTTTTTCTTGCATGTTCCACAAAGTAAAATGGGGTTATGGTGGGCAAGGAAGAGGTTCCAGAAATGATGAAAGATTTACATGGAAAAGGTTTTTCTATTTTGGGTGTTGAATTATCCTTCAAGGGTGTAGTAACTAACTTGGAGGGGGATGGGGATGCAGGTTTTGATGGCACCTTGTATGTTTATGTAGGAACAACATTCAAAGGAGAATTATTCTTAGTAACCTTTAAGCTGGGCGAAGGATTAGCTGACTTACTTGGTATGGAAACATCATCCCTGCTAGCCAGTGGGTCTTCTTTTTATTTAGCCGACTCCATTGAAGGTGGTAGTGGTGATCCTCTACTGATGATTTTTTTTGTGGGACCTCTAGAGGAGAGTCTTATTTCTTCCTCTTGTCCTTTACCGCAACTATTGAGGATGAAGCACCTTTCTTGGACTATGCATGAGTGAAAATTGCACATGAGAAACCTGGAGCTTCTTCATCATCATTATCTTCATCATCAACATACTCAATTAGGCCATTATGTGTATCACCATTAACTCCCTCAACCTCAAGATAGTTTTCATAGTCCTTTGCATTTTCTTCTTCAAGTTCTTCAATTTTTGTTTCCTCCTTTGGTTCTTCAATGTCACAAGTGGCATTGAGTGGTGGTGCTTCAAGAGAGAGCCGATGAGGAGGTGGAGCAATCCTTGGTTTATTGGGAGGATTTAGCTTCCTTGGAGAGTTCCACATTATGATTTGGGATAGTTGTTTCTTCAAGGCAACCAAGTCATTTGCCATTTTTTGGAACATTGGGTCCATGTTGACTGAGCTTAATTTCTGGCCATTTTGCTTTCCATTTGGGCCTTTCACCTTGTCAGATAGGATTAGATCATCATCGGTCTCTCTCGCATGGTCTTACGCTTCTCTCAATGTTCTTAGTTAGGTTCTTCTAAGGAACAAACCTACTTCGATGGAAAGTGCGATGAAGAATATCTTTAGATTATTTTCAGGAGGCAACACATCTTCAGGGATTCTTCTTATCACTCTGTTATATATTTCTATGAAGTCTCTCATTGACTCAAAGGTTTCTTTTTTCATTTGTATGAATTGGACCAAGAGATCTTAACAATATTTTTGTGGTCTTGAACTGTGTTCGAATGCACTTCTTATATCATCCCAACAGGGTGATAGACCTCGGGGTAGCATGTAGAGCCATTCGGCGGCTCTTCTTATATCTTACGTATGTGCATGCACAAGTCAAAAGTGAGGATGAAGATATAAGAACTCCAATGCACCTCAAAGAACTCCATTGATGTCTTTTTTAAACAAAACACCATTAACAAGCACATATGGAATGGCTTGTAATCTAAAGTATCTCCTCTTTTCTTTGCTCATTTTTGGAGGGCATAGGCCTGTCTGTAGGAAGTGTATCATATTCTGAGTCCAACAAGGAGCGGGCACGTCATCATCTTCCTGTTCTTGACCATCTTGTAGTACCAAGATAGTCTCTTTTCCATCACTTGCTTCAACTTGCCGACTCAAAGCTAGTTGTTCACATAGTCCTTTTCTATGTACTACTTTTGTGACCTTGATCTCGATGTCATATTCCATGACATGGGTTATCCATCTTACACGTTTCTCATTCAAATCCTTGTTTAGAAGGAATTCCTTGAATCCCGCATGAGAGACCAACAATTGGATCTTGTTGTTTAAGACTAGGTGCTTGAATTTATTTAAGCTCCTGATCACTGCAAGGACATGATTTTCAATGAAAGAGTACCTATTTTCGTTATCATCCAAGCCTTGACTGAAGAAAGCAACTGGTTGTTCTAATCCTTCTTTGTTTTGTTGTACCAAGATTGTAGAAATTGTGTCTTTACCACCGAAGGCATATAGCATGATGTCCTTGGAGAAGTCTGGATTGACGAGATTCGGAGCTTGAGATATAGCCTCTTTTATTACATCAAAACTTGCATTTCCTTCATATGTCCATTTAAATGCCATGCTCTTCTTTAACATCGTTGTTATTGGCTTTACGAGAGCTGCAAAAGTTTGGAACAAACTCGGACGAAATTGATCCTTCCTAAGAAGCTTTGAAGAGCCTTCTTGTGACTTGGCAATGGCAACGCTCGAATTGCTTCAACTCTTTCTCGGTCAATCGTCAACCCTCCTTTGAAACGATATGGCCTAGAAGTTTTCACTCGTGAGCCAAGAATATGCATTTTTGGGATTCAATGATGCCCCAAATATTCTACACCTCTGAAATACCTCCCTCAAATGAAAGAGGTGATCCGCTACATTTTGGAGAATATAGTGATGTCATCGAGATATATCGTAACTATTTTATTGATCAACCCCTTGAATGCCATATCCATTTCCCTTTTGAAAGTGGCTCCATCATTTGATAGCCCAAATGGAATCTTCTTGTAGGCATAGGTGCCCCATTTTGTGGAGAAAGTTGTCTTGAACTCGGTCATCTTCTTTCACCATTATCTCGATTATACCCTAAGTAGCCATCTAGGAGAGAGAATCTCTCCGAACCAGATACCACTTGAAATATTTGTTCCATTGAAGGAAGTGGGTAATGATCTTTAAGAGATGCCATGTTTAGGTCTCGAAGTCCACACACAACCTGATTTCTCCACTCTTCTTTCTAACCGAACCAAGTTTGTAACCCAAATCTTGAGTGCTTGATCGGGAATATAATGCTTACCTCTATTAGCTTGTTTAGCTCCTTCTTCATTAGAGGCTCAATGTGAGGGTTGAGTGGCCTTTTCTTCGCCTTTGATGGGCGTAGCATCCGGATCCAATTCTATGATTTTTTGTGCCAACTTCGGATTGAATCCTCTCAAGTATTCATAGCTCCAAGCGAAGACATCTAGAAATTCTTGGGAAAGCTGTATGAAATCTGATTTCTCCTTCTCAGTGGCCACTTTACCAATTTTAAGTGTTTTGCCTTCTCCAACTAGAATTAGCTCTGAATCTTCTCTCTTGACCTGTATGTTAGCTTTTTCCTTACGAAACTGGTCATTAGGTTTGAAGATAGACTCCAACGTTACTAAACCCTTAGGAAGCTTGTTTGTCCGCAGCTGCACTACTTGATCCCCATACTGCTACTCTAGTCTGTCCTAATTCCTAGCTGAGAATTCAGCCTCTTCTTGTAAAAATTGATGATCTATTGATCGTTCTCAAACACCTGCCAGCTTGTTTCATTATCTAGAATTTCTGGCCTCACAATCACATGCATATGTGGTTGTGTTTTTTTCCCATCTAATGTTTTCAACCACATCAAATGTTGCTCCAACTGCTGCGAGCCTATATGTAACTTCATTTTTCTTCCTAGGTATGGACACGATGTTGAAAGCTTTGAAATCCTCAACGAGGTCCCATACCATGTTCTTGTAGTTCTTTAGTAGGTCATTCTTTATAGCATGTTGTCCCCTGACTTGGTTGACAATTAGCTCGCTATCTCCAAACACCTACATGTTCTTTATGCCCTTTTTCCTGGCCCAATGAAGTCCATGAATCAATGCTTCGTATTCAGCCATGTTGTTTGAACAGGAAAACTAGAAACAAAAAGCTGAATAATATTTGATGCCTTGAGGTGAAACAATCATAACTCCTCCTCTTGCACCTTTCCTACTCCTTGATCCATCAAAAAATAACTGCCATACCTCATTGTCATCCTTATGGTCTAGTTTGGCGATGCTAGGAATAGGATGGTTTTCTTCATATATGCAATAGACTCCTAGCTCAGATTCTTCTACTTCTTGGTAGGGATCAAAAGCATATACCTTGCTTGCCCACTCATCAAGAGTCAAATCTTGGATTCTTCCAAATTTGGTGTCAGCTTTATCTGTGCTTGGATAATCTTCTTGATCAAATGCTGAACAATTGGCATTGATTTGGCTTGGAGTATGAGGCTCAATATGAAAGTTTGCAATTGGTTCGGATCTGATTGTGACCTTAGTACCATATCTTGTTTTGAATAACATGTGTGACCAATCAGCAGATAAGTAGCCTCTAATTCTAGCTGTGAAATCCCTTGATAAGCATAGGGCAAAGAGTGGTGGCAAATCTATCACTGACACATCTTGCAAAATGGTAACATTGGGGCATGCATGCAAGGTAAGATTCAAACCTTTAATCACTCCCACCATTGCTACTGCTGTCCCATCCAATTGCACTACCCCCTTTGATATGACTTCATATTGGAGACCTAGCTGATCAGCTATTTGCTTGGGCATGACAGAACTACTTGCCCCAGAATCAATCATGCAATTATGTACTAGTTTATCCCCAATGATTAATGAAACATAGAATGGAGGGGTTTCAAAACTTTACCTTGTTGTCCTCCATGATTCCCTTTAGGATGAGCAACATTTGTGAGGGAATTCTCTTGCATATGGACCTATTGGTTTGAAGTTGACCAATTCTTCATGGTAGCTTGTAGAAGATCTCTTTGGCCTGGGATGGATAAATATTCCCACATTGATATATTCACATTTGTCTTCTTCATTTGATCAATGATGCTAAATGGGGATGAAAGATCTCTTTGCTTTCCTTTAGCCTGCACATTCCTTTCTTGCGCATGGGCAGCAACAACTAGCATTTGAGTTGGTTTAGAAGGTGGTTTGGGCTGTCCTTGCATGTTTGGAACTATATTTTGCTTACCAACACCTTGTGGAGTGATGGAAGGTTGTAGATCACTTGGAGCCAATGACTACCCTTCACCAATATTCCTCTTCTTTGATCTTGTGTTAGCTGCTACACTCTGAGAAATTGTTTGATTCATGCCACAAAAATCCTTAGCTTGCCAATTCACAAGTGCGGTATCATTTGGAGCTATGTTTTGCTGAGATGTCCCTTGTTGCTGATTTGTTTCTTGACTCACTTCACCCTCTACGCCAGTAGTTGTCACCATCAAGGCTTGGTTCAAAGCACCATTGAAGCACATAGATTGGTTGTGAGGTTCATTGCATGGGAAACACCAATCATACTCTTGAGCTATGTTGTTTTGCACTGGCACTAATGCTTTAGAAGCAGATGCAACATTGGGGTTATAGGGCTGAAATGGTCTATTAGCGGGAGGCCTTACTTGGCTTTGATTTGCAGCTGGATTGGGTGGCCTATTGGGCTGGTATGGTGGCCTATTAGGTTGAGCTTGAGGCTGATAAGAAGGTCTAAAGCTTTGGGCCTGCTGCCTCTTGAGTGTAACCAGCTCATTTCCCAAATTTTTTAATTGTTTCATGACCTCTTGGAGTTCATTTGAAGCACTAGAGGATGAAGTAGAAGTTTCATTTGAAATTTGATTTCTAGGATTGGGAATAGGAGCCAAAGTGGGTGCTTGACTAGTGCTTGGATTTTCTAAGTTTGGATACAAGGGCATGGGAGGCCTAGGAGCTAGCTTACCAACTTGAATAAGATAGTTTTCAGCCCTAATGGCAATGCTATAAGCAACAAGTAAGGTTGTGCCTCCCATAGATTGAATTAACATAGAAATATTAGAATTCAAAGCCTTAAGATAATATAGAAAAGCACCTTCAGCTGTTGGCCTAACGGCCACTGGAATCCTATCCCAAGACCTTTGAAATCTGAAGTTGAAGTCAGTCAGCTGCTCATTGGGAGCTCTCTTGATAGTTGTCAATTGTTCTAGTAGAGACAAATTATCTCCCTTTTCTCCAAACTGCTCATGGAGAACTATGCATAACTGATTCCAATTTTGGATAGAACCAGCTCCAAGGCTCCTAAACCATTGCAATGCCTTCCCTTTGAACGAAGATGCCAACAATTTGACAGCAACATCCATTTCATTTATCTCATGGATTGCACAAATGTTAGCAATGTCTTTGACATGATCACCAGGAGTGGTATGATTTTCTCCAGTGAAAAATGGAATGTTCTTCAATGCTGCAATTGGAACTGGATTCTGTGCATTGAGGGAAAGTGGGCTGCTGCCAGTGAAGTTGACAAAAGGGTTTTGTTGCACCATTCTGATTGGCCTGAGAACCCTTGTTGATTGGATGAAAGGTCTACCAGGTGGAGGGGTTGATAAAGTCCTGTTAGGTGGAGATGGTGATCTTTGTGGTCTTCTTCCTCTCCTTCCTCTTCCTGGTGATAGTTGCAAGTGGACAAATAGCCCCTCTTCTCGAGTATCAGACCTGGTTCAAATTCTTCTCATGTGCCTAGGAAACTTTGCTACTAAACCACTTTGAATTCTATCCCTTCGAGTCACCAGATGTGTTAGATAATGAGCCTCAAAAGGCTAGATTCTGCCAAGTTACACACCAAACTTGACAATATTAAAAATAGAATTTAAAACTTTGAAGGACCTAGAAGATATAGTTCTTCAATTCGGTTATCGGGTCTTGTTGTGTAGCTACTAATCCCCGAAAGGTATAGGTGAAACTCAGGTCATGCAAGGCAACTTACAAAACCTAAAACACACTATGTCGGAACTTGGGACATGCTCAACACCTGGGAAAACCCGAAATACTAAAAACCATGAAATTTTGAAAGTCAAAATATCAAAAATATAAGAATACCCTTTTGAATATTATCCCCCGATCTATCAACTGGTGAAATTTTGACTTGTTTTGAGCAAGTTAAGCCCTTGAAAATCGATTTCAAAGTTTAGCCTGGAAGGTAAAAAAATGAAATTGTAAAACCTGCAATTTCTAAGTCCAAATTTCTTGAAAATTCCTTCAAATCTTGTGGAATGACCTCTTGGTCCCACCGGGCATGCCAAAACTGTTGATGGCGAATCACAACACCCCGAATGTGTCGCAACTTGATGGGTTGAGACTCTCAGTGCGATTGCATAACATGGAGCTTTTCCCAAGTGTGGGACCTTGCGAAAATGGAAAAGCTCTCCGGATGAAGGCCGGTTCCTATTCCTCTGTTCAGATGCACACATAAAAATGTAGAGGGTTTACTCAAAAACCTAATCTAACTTGCCAAGGAGATAGGGTAAGAATATGCATAAAAATAAACCTAAACTAACAAAGGTGATGCACCGAGGAATGAAGAACACTTGTCTTGCCAATAAACACAAACCATTAAAATGCAATGCAAGATCATGCACAGATAACCAAATTTGTAGTGAAAGATCAGGAGGATGCAAATGAATATAGAGAGGGTTGAGAATCATCCACAGACATGCATTATTTTCTCCAAATATTGATACAATACACTACAAAATGCCAAGAGGCAAAGTTGCATTACAGTTTTAGATGGGAGGTTTGAACTCCACAAATTCACCTACCAAAGAGAAGAAGGGAGGGAAAAACAAGAATTTCCAACCTTTAGAAATAATCCCCTCCTTACAATTTATAGGAAGAATGAGAGAGAAAAGAGAGAGGAATTCCAAATCTACCCCAACCACCTCTAGGTTGCATTTAATTCATCTCATTATGGCGGTAGGTGAGAACCCTAGCAAACCCAAAAAATGGCGAATTGTATTTTGCATTTTTGAAGAACTTGTTCTCACCTAATTAAATATATCTAGTCATAGTTGGATAGAGGACCTCATAATATTTCCAAAAGTCCAACCTTGCATGAATCTGAGCTCCCTGTGAAAAGTTATGGCCATTTGAATATCTGCGTCGGGTTTCTTTTCCAGTCGGGTGTCAACGCTCAAAGTGTTGCACCTCCTGAAGATGTGCCTCGGCACATCCATCCTTATGTTGACATACTCTTACGTGCATGATAGGTGCTGAAAATTCCATGTCGACACTTTGTGCTTTGCACCTCCAACCTGCGCCATGGGCGCGACTTTTTGCATGTCGACATCTTCTTACCTGCGCCATGGGCACATCCATTTTCATGTTGACATCATTTTACCTATGCCCTTTACCTGTGCCAGGGCGCATCCATTTTCATGTCAACATCCTTTTACCTACGCCAGGGTGCATCCATTTTCATGTCAACATCCTTTTACATGCGCCTTTACTGCGCCTTGGGCGCATCCATTTTCATGTCGACATCTTCTTACCTGTGCCATAGGCACATCCATTTTCGTGTCGACATCTTCTTACCTACGCCATAGGTGCATCCATTTTCATGTCGACATCTTCTTACCTGCGCCATAGGCACAAATTTTCACATGTCAACACTTTGTGTTGTGCGCCTCTTATCTGCACCATGGGCGCAAATTTTTGCATGTCAACACTTTGTGTTGTGTGCCTCTTACCTGCACCATGCGCATGAATTTTTACATGTCAACACTTTGTGTTGTGCGCCTCTTACCTGCACCATGGGCGCGAATTTTTGCATGTCAACACTTTGTGTTGTGCACCTCTATTTACCCCTGGGGAGATATATACAACAAGCTCCTCATAGTCATGTTGAAAATTTTAGTTCAAGTAATTAATGTTCGAGTCACCAAAGCAGGGACCTACAAAATCATCATTCTCAAGCTGATCGAGTGTCATCTTCCTAGTCTTATTCATTCATCTCCACGTTGTTTCTACGAGAAGCTTCAATTGCTAATCTTTGGGAACCAACAATGTGGTCCTAGTTGTTTTTGAAATTTCAAGCGGGAAATATTGTTTCCCTGAGCCATATAATCCATTTGTTTCTTCATCTACAACATCTCATTTGCTAACTTTTGTAATAGTGAATCGGATGTAGTAGCAGAAGAAGAACTTTCAGCTCTATAAGTGTTGCTCTTTATCTTTCCAACCATTATGAGGTCATCTTCAATTTCAACTCCCATATTTTGAGTTGCTAAAAAGTCATCAAGATGTGCTCTTCATAGTTGATAGCTTACTTCAAGAAGTAAAGCATTGATGAAGAATACCTTTTGATTCTCATCATTTAGAGAAGCAAAAGCTGAAATTTTGTAAAGTAATCTTTGGAATTTTGCAATAAAATCCTGCATGTCCTCTTGTGGCTCCTTCTTCATCTGAGTTAGTTGGGTTATCTATGTATTGGAATCTTCACTCGCTTGAATCTCTTTAGGAATGCATCTCGCATAGTAGACCAGTTGGTTATGGTGCCAGGAGCTAGTTGGTAGAACCATTCTCTAGCCAAGTCATGTAGAGTCTCTATGAAAAGCCGATACAGACACATCTTCATGTTCTATGGCAAGAAATTCACAGGATATAAAGAACACAACCAAGTGATCATCTGGATTCTACTTTCCGTCTCCATATAATTTTGGAAAATTATTTCTCATCCCTTTAGGTAGATCATGCATAGGAAGAGTCAGATTCAAAGGTCCAAAGGCTACACCCCATGGAACAGAAAGTTGCAGGGGCAAGTGGTTGATTCTGCATCATTATGAATAGAGAATGTCTTCTTTGAGAATAGACTTGGTGAATAATCCTAGCTGCTAGATTGTGTTGGACATGATCTGGATCTGGAGGAGTTTGCACTCTTCTTCCTGGTGAAAGACTATATTTGTGGCTTCTAACTTGAGAAATCTTTGGTCTGCTAATTTGTGTTGTTCCCAGTAGTCGCGAAAAATTGTTGGCTAGATTTTTGCCACAAATTGAAAACCTAGGCGATCATGAGATAAATCTCCTAATTTACTTGGTGAGGCTCCCGTGTAAGATTTTGTTAGTTTATATGTCCTAATATCTATCTGTTGGTATTACTTTAACCGTGTAGCTCATGAACCATAGCTATACGGTTCTGCAGCAAGTAAGCAACTGTAAAAGAAAGGAAAATCTGCATAAAAGGAAAATAATAGGAAACAAAAGAAAGTAGAGAGGATGTGCAACCCAAGCAATAGTTTACAGAGTTGATTGCATGCACATAGATTAAAACAAATAGATCATTAAACAAAAAATTCATAAAGCAAAGGAAACTTTTAGATCTAGATCTATAATAACACAAAGTTTATGAATATATCTAGAAAGAAATAAGAAGTAAAATGCACCGTTGACACAAAGTTCTTTGGAAATCTCTTCTTTATTCCTCTGCTTGCAGAAATCAAGGGTTTCAGCTCAAAGTTTGGAACACAAGAATATTGATTACAAATTCTCATTTTTTAACCCGTAGGTTCTTCCTCTATTTATAGTGTATAAAGGGAAATTACAAATAGGAAGCTTTAAATGAATTCCCGCATGCAGAAGCTATGAAAAGGGAAACAACTGGAAATCTTCCTCCTGGAATTCCTCTTTGCATGACATGCATGATTTATAACTGAAAAATAGAACCTTTTATTTTTCATGTCTGCCACCTATTTCCAAGTAATTGACTTCTTTAAGTAATGAATTTTAAACCAATCACTTAATCTTTATAATTTAATTGATTGCTCAATTAATTTTGCAAAGAAAATAAAAGAAATAAGAAGAAAGTTGTAACCCTCCCAGTCTTGTTCTCCTTCCATACTCTGCATGTTGATCCAACCTATATTGTACTTCTACTTCATCTATTTTAGCAATGAATGATCTGAATGATATCTCTGTCGTGGATCTGAGATACTCCCATATGTTGTTGAATTCTTTCCTTTGATTCTCAACAAACTGGGTCTAGAAGTAGTCTGTCTATGATTCACCTACGGGTGCTACCTCGACATGTCTTCCTTTCTATCCTTGAAGCTTCTTCTTCTTTACATGTGCTAGTGCAATGTTTTTCACATATAATTCAAAAAAAAATCGTCATCTATTTTTTTAAAATTACATATGAGCAATTTTAAATTCTGAAAGCACTCGGGGTGAAGGAAAACACAAATAAATTCAATGGAGGCTTCAACCGGAAGATTGGGAGCACATACAAGCTTCTCGAAAGGAATTCTCCATGCAATGACTTCTACATGGGTTGTATTAGAAACAAGAGGATGAATTTTTGTCCTAAGCCTTCACAATTATGAGATTTGGATCTCACAATAAATCGGTGATATGTTTAGGGCCTATGTATGTATCATTGACTTCAACAAATCTGAAGCTATGCATGATTCTGCTGATACTTCTCTTTCATCATGCTTCAACATGGCTGGAATAATCTTTATCTAAGCTCTTTTTCTTTTAATTATGCTAGAATCCCTTGCAATTGGATCAATTTGTGTAGATATGGCAACTTCTTCATATTCAAAATATATATTCAATGTACCTGACATTGATTTTAGCACCTGTGATGAATACTTGCAATTTATTCAGACAAAGATGGAGTCCATGGCATGAAAACTTGATTTTATCAAAAAATATGCATATAAAGTATGATGCCCTAAAATTTGAGGCTTTGCTTTCATGCAAAGAAATAAAAAATATTATTTAATTCACCAGAGCACTTATACCAACATGCATATAATTATCATAGTAAGAATCGAGCCATTCCAACCCTAAGCGCCAAACCTTCAAGCTCCTTGAAATGAAAAACACTCTTTAATACAAAAACCTCCTTCCTTTGGTGCCAAAACCTATCTTGGCTGCAATCCTTTGCAAAAGGAATTAATTGCATCTTTATTATGGTAGCTCATGCTTATATAACCCTCAACATTCTATTTTTAATAATTTCCCTTCCTATTTCTCGGCAATTTAATTTATAAACAATCATGCTTATTCGCCCAAATTGGGTGCCCAATTATGCATGTTCTTGGTTGTTTTTAAATAAATTTATTTTATTTATTTATAGCATGCATCCTTGACTTATCCTTAGCTCTTCCACTTGAATTGAATTTCCTTATATTTATAAGCCAGCTAAAATTTAAAATTGGGTGAATAAACCATTAATAAATATTAT
The DNA here is from genome assembly GCA_018340775.1 of Taxus wallichiana var. yunnanensis. Taxonomy (NCBI): domain Eukaryota; kingdom Viridiplantae; phylum Streptophyta; class Pinopsida; order Cupressales; family Taxaceae; genus Taxus; species Taxus wallichiana. Next base: position 195,007,395 of record CM031241.1, read on the forward strand.
TAAATGCATTGTATTCACCCAAGGTGGGTCACACTTTTTGGCAAGAGGAATTGCTAAAAATAAGAAGTCAGCTTGATGGGAATTTCCACCTTGCATTGCAGCTCCAAAAATCCCCTCTTCCACTTAAGTGATTTGACTTTCATCATGGGAATTTTTACCTGCAAGGTAGGTAAGAAATTCCCGCCGATGCTTTAAGTGATTTTTCTTTTATAATGGGAATTTTTACCCTACAAGGTAGGTAAGAAATTCCCGCCTGCTTGCCACCTCTAATATTCCCATTGTAGCTTAAGTGACTTTGACTTCATGGGATAAATTAACCTGCAAGGCAGGTAAGAAATTCCCAACACGGCAACTTAAAGTCTTCCTTCCAAAAGTGTGACTTCCATTAAAACTAGCTTCATTTGATAAAGTACGATTTGCATGGGTGAATAAATCTCTTTGGTGAGAAAAGTTAGTCCGACAAGCAGTAGAAAAAATTCCCATCGGTGCTTTAAGTGATTTTTCTTTATTTTATCATGGGAATTTTCACCTGCTGTAAGGCGGAGTAAGAAATTCTGCCTACTGATGCCTCTATTTTCCCATCGCAACTTAAGTGACTTTGACTTCATGGGAAAAATTACCCTACAAGACAGTAAGAAATTCCTGCCTACATACAACGACTACCAAAAATCCCATTGCAGCTTACACTCATTAATTCCAAAAATGCGACTTGCCTAGGAGAGGCTTTTTGTGTATGACTTCATCTTTTTGGTCAAAAGCTTACATTTTGAGGCTGATTCCTTCTAGTGTTGTGTTGGTAGATGATCTCTAGATGCTTCAGGGAAATTAAATAGACTATATTGGTGAAGGAATTGACCTAGGGGAATTTCACAAAGAAACTAGGAGAAAACCAAAGAAAAATGCAAAAGAAATAAATAAAAGTGAAAAATGTTGCCAGAAGTTGCAGACAATGCCCTAAATTCATTCCTAGTGAAAACCCTAATGAGATGAGTGAATACTAACATGTAAAATTTCAATAGGATTCAACCAGAGCACAATTTACTTCAAACGGGGCATTATTTATTCAATAAATAATTAAATAAAAATTTCTCACAAACAAAACTTGGCGAAGGGATAAAATGAGTTTGGGCATCCGGTCAAAATTGGCTCATATGATTCATTGGGAATATCCTAACATAATGAGACATCTTTAAATGGGTAGTCCCATATTTCAAGGTGAAATGGGGACACCAATTTGCAATATCGGAGTGATGGTGGTAAGTTGTAGAGGAAGGATGAAGTTTGTGTATGCACAGGAGTGGAAGTAGCTAGAAGCACTAAGAAGCACTAAGCGGCAATTAGTTTTTTGAATTCTTGAAATTATGAGAGGAGGAGATTGGGAAAAATTTCCATGCTTGATTTCCCTGACCTTAAGGACATGAGGGACATCAAATTCCATGGTGGTCAAGAGGATGACACGTGATGCTGATGATCGATGGCATGGAATGAAGGTTAGAAAAGTTGCTTTAAAGCACCTGGGAGTTGAAAGCAGGTCACATGGATGTCTAAAAGGATCCCCATAGGGGGATGGGTACACTTTTTCATGTCTTATGTCCCTCACCTTAGGGATATATGGGTCATCAATTTCCACGGTGGTCCTGGAGCTGACACATGGCGTTTGATCCGACAGCAGGGAGTGGATGCTCCAAATATGCACCTAGGGCTGAACTGTCAAGTCTAGAGGTCACATGAGGGTTAAAAGGTCACATGAGGGCTGGGTACATTTTTCAATGGTTTAGTACCTGACCTTACGGACATCAGGGACATGAAATCTTGCCAGGCTCCTGGTGCTGACGCTGACGCATGTCCTCCCGAAAAATGACTAAGTCCTGAATTGCCTTTGAGAGGGCAACTTAGAAAGAAGATAAATTGAGCTCTGGTGGAATTTATTGGTGAAATTTTATATGAACCTGATTGGAAATGGAATTTTGAATCCAATGGTGGGGGTATAATGTCTTGATTCATCCATCTGATCCCTGAAAAAGTGGATTTGTGATTTAAGACTCCACTTGTACCTAATAAAAACTGCCTGCCAATCCTATGCGCCAAGTGTTGTGAAAAATATGATTTCACCATCATGTAGGTATTTAAATCCTATTTCTGGTGGTATTTTTTTCTCCTATTTCCATCTGAGCTCCTAGAATCATCTTCTCAAGCCAGCAGCTTGTTTTAGGCTTGTGTCTTTGCTAAGCTTGTGAACCCTATTTTTCTCAAAGCCGCTCCAAGTTTCTCAAAACTTCCCAAAACCTTCCAAAATAATTTCCATGATGTTTTAAGGTCTTCGATTCACATCCATGTTTAATTTTACCCTTTCATTCCACCCCAAGGGGTTGATCCAGTCCTGGGAAGGCCAACGAATAACCCTTCCCAATACTACCAGAAGATAGTATCTCTTCAGAAATCCCTAAAATCACCTAGGGAGAATGAATAGACTTATATAAATCACCTAGGGGGATGAGATAACATTATTTAGGAGGTCATTTCAACTTACTAGACTGACTCAGGGTGTCTTGGAATGATGGGACTTGAAAAATTTAACATTGGGGTATCGTTGTCATGCTTGGAAATTATCAATTTCCATGTTTACACATTTGCACGACAATATTTGGCTCTAGCGTGGGGACATGACATGGACTAAGTGCAGTGAAGACATGACATGGGAATCTAGAATCTCAATCTTAGACCATATAATTTGTTTCCCGAGTGCCTTATCCATTGGGCCTTGCAGTCATGTCTGACCTCTAGAAAGAAAGATTAGAAGAAGGAAACACACACACACACACACACAACAAAAGGGAAAAACACACCTAGAAATTGCCTATGGTACAAGGCGGGGGACAATCCACTTTCATTGATGATACAATTTTAGGTATTTCCCACTGTGAGGTAATTCCAATGGCGTTTCATTCAAATATGAGAGTTGAAAAGCATTCCCGCCACAAGCTTCACGAATCTGAAATGGGCCAAGCCATAATGAATAAAACTTTCCATAGTTTCCTTTTGGTTCTCTTCTCTTGTCCCATAGTAGGATGAAGTCTCCAAATTTGAATTATCTTTCTTTGGCCTTTTTATGAAAGATTTTCTTTACTTTCAACTGGTGTTCTTTGATATGGTCCACCACTCGGAGTCTATTTTCTTCTAGCTTCTCAAGAAAGAGGATTCTCTTGTCAATAGAATCCTTGTCTTGCCCCATCTTCTATTCCCTGTAGCAACTTGAGAGCTAGCATCTCGATTGTGAGGGGGATTTTTCTTTGACTCCATACAATAGTTGGAATGGTGACATACATATTTCCTTCTTGGGAGTGATCTTGTCTCGCCCATAATGCAGTGTACAACTTTTTGTGCCAATTCCTTTGGTTCTCGTCTACAATCTTGCGGACGATGGTCATGATGTTCTTGTTGCTTGATTTGGCATGTCCATTTCCTTATGGATAGTAGTCAAAAGAATGAGATAGAGAGATTTTGTATCCATGGAAAAACTCATTTAACTCCTTGAAGAGAAATAGGTAGTGTTATCCACTACAATATTTTGTGGCACTCAAACATACTATGATATTCTCCTTGATGAAGTTGCATATTGTTTCGGTATTGGCTTGCTTGGCTGGAATGGCTTCCACCCACTTGGTGAAGTAGTCTATTGCTATGAGCACATAGGTGTGCCCGCACTTGAGTGAGGATTCAAAACACCAATGAAGTCTATCCCCCACTATTGAAATGGTTCTTCAATAACAACAGGCCTGAGTGGAAATGCAGTAAGTTGTGGTCTTCCAACAAATTGTTGGCATGCTTCACATTTGGAAACCCAATCTTGAGTATCTGCAAAGATGGTGGGCCAATAATACCTTCCTTAGAGGATCTTGTGTGTAGTGACCATCGTTGAAAAATGTCTACCACATGCTTGGTCATGGTATGCTTTAAGAAACTTTTCTTATTGCTTTTTATCTACGCACTTGAGGAAACATCCATCCAGACCTCTCTTGTAAAGCATGTGATTCCAAATTACAAACTTTGTTTCCTTTAGCTTGAGTGTTCTCCTTTGTTTGTAATCAATATGGGGAGGAAATTATCCATAAGTTAAGTAATAGGAAATATCAGTATACCACTCATCAGTAGTGGTTACAAAGAGAACTTGTGGATGGTTTTTGGGACAAGTTGAGCAAGCACAATTTTCTTCACCGTGTTGAGCTTTGAGTGTTTCATCTTCAGTAATCAACCTACACAAACCATTCCCCCTTACTAGATTAGAGGGTCAAATCTCCAAGTCATATTCTTGAGTCTTTGCAATCCAATTTCCTCTTTTAGCTCCAGGATCTTGTTGTGTTAAGATGGACTTGAATTGCCCGCCAGGACCATCACCACCGTATGAGAGTTGAGGATGTAGAACCTGAATTTTTTTACAGCCTTAGCCTTAACCACTGCATATAGCAATGCTTCTCCAATTGGTTGTAGTTTAGTTCATGCTTTTTCAATGGACAACTCATGAAAGCAATAGGTGCTTCCATGCCTTCATCATTTTTCTAAACAAGAATGACGGAGAGTGTATGTTCTGATGCATAACAATACATGATGAATTCTTTATTAAAATATGGAGACACAAGAGTCGAAGCCTTAGCAATGGATTTTTTATTTCTTCAAATTTTTCCTTCCCTTCATTGCTCCATTTTAATTTTTCCTGGGGTTTCATCATGGTGGTGATGTGCTTTGTCAATTCAGCAAACTCAGGAACAAAGCAACGAAGAAAATTCACCTTTCCAAAGAATGAATGAACTCCTTTCTTGCTTTTGGGCAGCGATAATGATTGAATGGCTTGTACTCTCTCAAGATCAATGTGTGCTTCATATTCATCATAATGTGCCCCGTAACTTGCTTTCTGTGACTCCAAAATGCACATTTTTGGATTTAGTGATATGCCATGTTTTCTACACTGCAAGTACCTGTTCCAAGTGATGGATATGATCTCCCCTCTTCTTTGAAAACACTATGAGATCATCAAGATATATGAAAATGCAATGTTTTAAATCCTTGAATGCAAAATCCATCACCCTTTGAAATGTAGCTCCCGCATTGATTAGGCCGAAAGGAATTCTATTGTAGGCAAAAGTGCCCTAAGGCATTGTGAAGGTTGTCTTGGCACGATCCTCCTCCGCCACTTTGATTTGATTATATCCTGAGAATCCATCAAGCAATGAAAGCATTTTAGATCCAGTGACTGCTTATAGAATGTGATCCATGATAGGGAGAGGATAATTTTCTTTCAATGATTCCTGGTTCAAGTTGCGGAAATCTACACATATTCTTATTTCACCATTCTTCTTCCACACCGATACAATGTTGGCCACCCATGTTGAATGGTGGATGGGAAAGATGATTCTTGCATTGAGAATCTTCATTACCTCCTCCTTAATGGTATTAGCAATCTTCGGTTATATGGCCTTTGCTTCTGCCTGAATGGCTTAGCATCTTGCTTCAAAGGAATTGAGTGATGCATTTCCTTTGGTTGGAAGGATTTGAGTTCATCATAAGAGTAGGCCAAAACATCTGAATATTTCTTGAGTAATGAAACAAACCTTCTCTTCTCCTTGGGTGAGAAACATTTTCCAATATTGACCATCCTTGGCTCCTCCAGGGTGCCGATGTTTTCCTTATCAAAATCAGCTGGGCTCCGAGAAGATCATTTTTCTTTGTCTTAAATGAATCGCGTGTTTGTCAAAGAGGTCTTCCAAAGAAACTAGGCCTTTGGGAATCTTGTTCCCTTTTAATTTGATCACTCCTTTGTCATCAATACCTTCAATTCCTTCTTTCTCTTCTTTGGCTACCACTTCTCGGTGTGGATTCTTGCTTCCTTCAAATAAGAGATTATTAAAACTATCCCTTTGTTCCAAAAATGCTAGAATCTGGTTATCTTCATTAAATACTTGCCAATTATTTTTATTATTTGGCACACTAGGCATGAATACCATTTCTATGGTCACCTTGTCTTTACCAAAGGAAGGATGAGGTGTCACTAGGGAATTTGATATTGCAATAGAATCAGCCTTTTAATTTGTTTCCCTTGGGATAGCTTCAATGGAAAATGCATCAAAAGATTCAATGCAATCCCATACTGTTTCTATAATGCCGAAGTCTTGGATTTTTCACCTGATATTGTTGTCAAACTTGCTTTACTATCACTTCTACATCACCTCGACATTTCAGCTTCTTGATTCCCATATCTTCAGCCACACCCATGCCTAAGAGGAGAGCTTCATACTCTATTGTGTTATTCATATTATCAAATTGCAGCTTGTAGGCAAATGGGTACAATTCACCAGAAGGAGAGTACAACACTACACCTGCTCCCAAACCTGCACTAGAATGACTACCATCAAATTCCATCATCCAAACTTGATCTTCTTCCTCTTCCATAAGAAGTGGCAAGTTATCATATTTTTCTAATGTGAGGAAGTAGTTGCCTAGCCTGCTATCTTGAAAAAGGATGTTTGCCTTTGGATCATCAGACTTGCGTATTGTGAACTTCATCTTTCTCACTGGAAGAAACTTCTTCATCTCGCCTTTCACTGGAATAGTTACAGATGACCAGTCCATTTTTATTTCTCCACCCAAGTCTCTGCAAAATATTCGACTCAATAGCATGCCAAAGGAGGTTGGGATGTCTGCCACTATGATGGTTAGAAGTACCTTCTTGTCTAGAAAATCAGCTAATGCTACCTATGCATCTTTGATTCTTCCTACCAATGGAACTTGTTTGGATTCTATTGAATAGCAAGTGCCATTTTCCCAGGTCAAGGTGAGGCCAAGAGCATTTGCTGACTTTGACCTAGGAATTAGTTTTTCTTGCAAGTGGAATTAGTTTTTCTTGCATGTTCCACAAAGTAAAATGGGGTTATGGTGGGCAAGGAAGAGGTTCCAGAAATGATGAAAGATTTACATGGAAAAGGTTTTTCTATTTTGGGTGTTGAATTATCCTTCAAGGGTGTAGTAACTAACTTGGAGGGGATGGGGATGTAGGTTTTGATGGCACCTTGGATGTTTTTTTAGGAACAACATTCAAAGGAGAATTATTCTTAGTAACCTTTAAGGTTTGGGAGAAGGATTAGATGACTTACTTGGTATGGCAACATCATCCTATTGCTAGCCAGTGGGTCTACTTTTTCTTTAGCTGACTCCATCAAAGGTGGTAGTGGTGATCCTCTACTTGATGATTTTATTTTGTGGGACCTCTAGAGGAGAGTCTTATTTCTTCCTCTTGTCCTTTACCACAACTTTTGAGGATGAAGCACCTTTCTTGGACTATGCATGAGTGAAAACTGCACATGAGAAACTTGGAGCTTCTTCATCATCATTATCTTCATCATCAACATACTCAATTAGGCCATTATGTGTATCACCATTAACTTCCTCAACCTCAAGATAGTTTTCATAGTCCTCTGCATTTTCTTCTTCAATTTCTTCAATTTTTGCTTCCTCCTTTGGTTCTTCAGTGTCACAAGTGGCATTGACTGGTGGTGCTTCAAGAGCGAGCCGATGAGGAGGTGGAGCAATCCTTGGTCTATTGGGAGGATTTGGCTTCCTTGGAGTGTTCCACATTATGATTTGGGATAGTTGTTTCTTCAAGGCAACCAAGTCATTTGCCATTTTTTGGAACATTGGGTCCATGGTGACTGAGCTTAATTTCGGCCTTTTTGCTTTCCATTTGGGCCTTTCACCTTGTCGGATAGGATTAGATCATCATTGGTCTCTATCGCATGGTCTTGCGCTTCCCTCAATGTTCTTAGTTAGGTTCTTCTAAGGAACAAACCTACTTCTGATGGAAAGGTGCGATGAAGAATATCTTTAGATTATTTTCGGGAGGCACCACATCTTCGGGATTCTTCTTATCACTCAAGTTATATATTATATTTCTATGAAGTCTCTCATTGACTCAAAGGTTTCTTTTTTCATTTGTATGAATTGGACCAAGAGATCTTAACAATATTTTTGTGGTCTTGAACTACGTGTTCGAATGCACTTCTTATATCATCCCAACAGGTGATAGACCTCGGGGGTAGCATGTAGAACCATTCGGCGGCACTTCTTATATCTTGTAGAACCATGAGCTGAGCGCTACTCCTTGGACATATGAATCCATTATTTCCCAATCATGCACGGCTCTTTCCTTTAAAATGACAACCATGTTGGGGATGTCGGTATCTGTAGAGAGATTGAAATGGTCCTAGGGTTGATGACCGCCATTTTTGTACCATTGTTAGCTTAGATGGTTCGTATCTCGGGCTCGTAGTGGAAAGAGTAGGCTAGGACTAGCTTGAGACTCTACACAAGAATCTTGGGTGTCCTGCAAGAAATAAACCACTTGTGAATATCTGGTCTTCAATCCTCCTTCGGTCTTTGGAGGCCATGTGAGTCTTAAGGTCGTTCAGTTCCATGTACAAGACATCGTTGTCTTCCACATCATATTTGTAGGTGAAGGGTGTGTCGGCTTCTGACCCGTCCACTTCGGCTTTATGACTCCCTTAGAAAAATCAACTTACTATTTTTAGTAAATTTGAAAAATCAAGGCCCTGGAACTTCTACTAAGTGTTGTGACCTTGATTCCTCTTTCTCCCTACATTCCTCATTCCTTCGGATCAACTTTATATTTTTAGAAGGTTCTCATGGGCCCAATTTCTATTTTTAGTAAGTGCCAAAAATACCCATTCTGGTGAATTCTCGGCTATAGTGCACTCACAATGTATTCACCTCCTTCACATGTCCTATAAAGGGATTTCCCAAAATAGCAGTCCCTATGTAGTAGACTTGCTATTTTTAGAAAGTTGGCTTCTAGAGGTCGGATTGACATGTAATGAAGTTTTTTGATATGGGTTTTTTTCCCAATATCACCCCTCTAAAATTTCGGGCATGCATTGCTTAATAGTCCAGGAGATTTTAAAGTTTAAATTTTCAAAGCGGCGGTGCTTACGGGTATGGTAGCCATTAATGGACCTCAAAATTACAGGTCTAGTTTTCTCCTTTGTTTGCAAATAAAATTATATTTTTGATGTGGGTTTTTTTCTTCTAGTGCTTCACGTGTGATCTTACTTCAATCTGGCAACCGGTTTGACGGGAAATCTCACTTCTTTCTTTGTTGAGTCGGAAAGGAGATTTCTTCGTTGTGGATGCTCTGTCACATGAGGGGGAGTTTGAAGGTGTATTTTTTATGTTCTTAGATAGATGAATGAATAGAAACAAATGGTTCATTGTTTCATGTACCGGCTTGCAATATTTCTTCACATCTTCGTTTTAGGCTATAGAGATTTTCATTGTTTTCTTCCTTTTATTCTTCATTTCTCCTTCTTGTTTTGATGAAAAATCCTTCTGAGACTTGAAAATCACTACAAGAAATGTGTTTCATTGTTTGGGTTGAGCATGTTTGAGAATTTTCAATGGTAGAGTGATGGTAGCAAGTTGCAGAGGAAGGATGAAGTTTGTCTGTGCACATGAGTGGAAGCAGCTGGAAGCACTAAGAAGCATTGAGCGGAAATTAGATTTTTGAAATTATGAGAGGAGGAGCTTGGGAAAAATTTTCCATGGTTGATATTCCTGACCTCGGGACATCAAATTCCACGGTGGTCAAGAGGACGACACGTGGCGGCGATCCGACGACAGGGAATGAAGGTGAGAAAAGTTGTTTGAAAGCACCGGGGATCTCGAAAGTAGGTCACATGGATGTCCAAAAGCTCCCAATAGAGGGATGTGAACATGTTTCCATGTCTAATGTCCCTCACCTCAGCAACATAAGGGACATCAGTCTCCACGGTGGTCATGGAGCCGACACGTGGCGTTTGATCTTACTATAGGGAGGGGATGCTCCAAAAATGCACTGGGGCCGAACTGTCAAGTCCGAAGGTCACATGAGGGTCCAAGAGGTCACATGGGGGATGGGCACATTTTTCAATGGTTGGTGTAGCTGACCTCATGGACTTCAGGGACATGAAATCCCGCCAGGCTCCTGGTGCTGACACGTGTCCTCCCGAAAAATGACTAAGCCACAAGTACCTTTGAGAGGGCAACTTAGAAAGAAGATAACTTGATCTCCCGGTGGAATTTATTGGTGACATTTTATATGATCCTAACTTGAAATTTCCTTTTGAATCCAATGGTTTGGGTTTTATGTCTTTTCTCATTCATGTAATCCCTGAAAAATCAGATTTTTGATTTGAGACTCCACTTGTACCTGATAAAAACTGGCTGACAATCCTAAGCACCAAGGTGTTGTGAAAAATATTATTTCACCATCATGTAGGTATTTGAATCCTATTTCCGATGGTATTTTTTTCTCCTAACTCCATCTAGAGCTCCATAATCATTTTCTGAAGCCCATCAGTTGTTTTAGGCATGTGTACTGCTTAGGCTTGTGAACCCTAATTTTTCTCAAACTGCTCTAAGTTTCTCAAAACTTCCCAAAACCTTCCAAAATAATTTCCATTATGTTTTAAGGTATTTTATTCACCTCCATGTTTAATTTTACCCTTTTGTTCCACCCCAGGGTTGAGCCATCTGGGAAGGCCGGCGATAACCCTTCCCAATCTTTGCGCGGAAGATAGTATCTCTTCATAAATCCCTAAAATCACCTAGGGATAATGAATAGACTTCTCTAAATCACCTAGGGGGATGAGATAACATTATTTAGGAGGTCATTTGGACTGACTGGACTGACCCGGGGTGTCTTGGAATGATGGGACTTAAAAAATTTAACATTGGGGTATCGTTTTCATGCTTGGAAATTGTCAATTTCCATGTTTGCACATTTGCATGACAACATGGAGCTAAATAGGTTAATCGAAGCATGCATTATAGTGTGGCTTGTTTACACAATACTTGAAGTTGGTCACTGTATATGGAGTTTTTATTTTAAGTCACGGGATTTTATCTAGCTTTTGTTTTAAAGCAAATCTAAAGGATGTAATTGCATGGCTATTGTGCCCTAAGTTTGTCTCAAATATAAAGCTAGAAAAATAGGGTTAGAGAATGTTGGAAAGAAAAAGAGAATAATCCTTGGTTGAATGGATGAAGAAGAATAAGAAGAAGAAGAAGAAGAAGAATAAAAAAACAGATTGCATGAAGATAGGCACTTTCATGGAGAGAAGTTGAACATAAGGAAATTACAGGTACATCCGATGGTGAGAAGATGGTATTGTCTTTTATTCTATTTCCTTTGTATTGTTTAGTCTCATGTAATGGCTTGCATAGTATGCAAAGCACATAGGGTCTCTTCTTGTTAGATCCACAGGTTTTTATGAGATCTTGTTATTTCTCATTCTTGTAGATCCACGGGTTGTTATGAGATCTTGTATTACGAGATCCATGAGATCACGATGTATTATTGATCCATAGGAATCTAGTATTCTAGAGGAAGTGGTATTCTTGTTTACATAGGTTGATGTACTTGATGGAGGAGAGAATTACTTCTTGGTGCATGATTATAGTTGCACATTGGTGGACCCTTATGAGAGGTCTTGTTTGCATATTCACAGTGAGAAATTGGTTACATAGTGGCAGTTGTAGGGTAGCTTATGGTATGTGAGATCTGGTGGTGTTTTCAGAGGCATGGTTATAGTGCACTCAGGTAGATCTGGTTAGAGATTTGGAGGAGACACTTGGTGGTGGTATGGAGCCATGGTTTAGTGTACTCGGGTAGATCTAGTTTGAGATCTAGGAGGAGGAGATACTCACTTCGTACAGATACATGTACTCTTGTGCAGAAGAGTTGGTTTGTAATATCTTATTATATGTTATATATATGACATCTCTATGTTTAGTGGACATAGCCCAAATTAGGTGAAGCATGGTACATGTTGTGTTATGTGTGTGTACTTTGTTTTGATTTGGATTGTTCTAGTTTATACTTCCATTACTTTGTAGATTTTGGTGAATTGTTTAGATCTTAGGTGCATGATTTTGTTTGTTATTAAATCATAACACTATTTCACACTCTCGAATTCTCAACATACATTAGGTGGATAAGTCACCCCACATAGCAACTTAGAGCTACAACACAGTATAGTTACGCACAAAATCAACATGAAATATAGTATCGAATGGACCCGATTCTAATTTGGGTCTTTATTTAGCACAGATTTCTGGTGCCCAGATATAGACACCGATGCCTGGCACTCCTGACCTTTCTTGGGAGCCTATTTCTAGGGGCTGAATTATGATTACTTTCTTATATCAGCATAGTTTTTCAGCGAGTTCACACAAAGTAGTTTATATAGTAAATGCATGGTCCTCCACCAATCGGGATGCATTATATCTTCTTTTTTCTCAACTTGGATCGAACTAGATCGAACATGGAACAAAGCATGATAAAACCATCTACATTGGTGTATAAATTTGAGAAGCAATCATTGATGGAGAATAAAACTAGACATTTCTCCCCGACACTCTTTTGTTGTGGCGTGAGATCACCCAAAAAACTCATTCTTACTGTGAGATTGCCCAAAAAACTCCCTCTTAGAGTGAGATCACCTGAAAAACTCATTCTTCTACAACATTTTCAGAACACTTTCTATCCTTTTCACTCGTCATGCGAATCGTGTGCACATGTCCCTATTATTAATTTTTTTGCATTTTTACATACTTTTATAGAGTTTTCATAACACATGACTATGACTTATATTTTACTCTTATTTTTAGGTTCGTCCTGTAATACAACAAGAAGAAACCCTTCATTAAGCTAAAACAACAATAAGTACAACACGTCACAACTCATACGCTTTACCCCTAGGGTCACTTCTTCCTTCTTAGCTTACACGCTTCCTTTTTATCACTCCACACTTTCACTCATCTCTTCACATGTTTTCATCATCGATCTACGTGGCTATCAGATGCGCATCTCTTATCTACTTTATGTTATTGAATATTCACTTAACAACATAAATTTGGGGCAAATGTAGACATAAAATCATGTACTTGGGTACATTTCTAGGTCCTAATCACATATTACTATTCATATGATTCCTAAGTGAGAAAACTAGCAATTGACATCTATCTTTGGCCTCTTTTCTATCTTTCTTACTTTTTCTTTGGTCTTACACACCTCTGACCTAGTTTGATATTTGTTACTTTATCTTTATTTACTATGGACACTAGTGCCCATCCAAGACACCAGCCCCAAGCACCCTTTTCCCCTCGGGGTGCCCTAGACCTCTTTGTATCTTTCTCACCTCTTTTATATTTTAGGCATCTTGTTTTCTTATGGGTCATCCTTTTGGTTGTCAATTACATAATTCAACCAAGGGAATCATATAATAAAAATTTGTGTGACCATAATAAAGGACCACGCTATAAGTATATACTATCACCACCTAAGGTTGAATCTAAATAAATTCTAAGAACATCAATGCATTCATCTAACTATCATTCAAGGGAAAAGGGACTGCATTTTCTGCATACACTTTATAGGAGGGAAGTTCATATTTCCATCCACACATCTATCTACATTGATACATCTAGTTACTACTCATTATCAAGTGCATCTTACACAAGAGATTCTTAGGGCACGATTCTATCACAAAATCACAAGAACTACATGGAGTCTGAGATGTAGTGCAGTTCTCAGTCATAATTTCACTATGTCGGGTGACCACCGGGGTCATTTTAAATCCCCATTTGCATATTTTCTTTTTAGGATTTGATGTGTTTTAGGTGTTTATATGATATCATTTGTTTTGTAGGTTACATGTGAGTACAATGGTCATCCAAAGTGATACAAAGGTGACCAACAATGAAGGTTAGTGACCACCTTACAACACAAGAAAAACTAGATTTCAAGTTCATGCGTAGTCACAAGCACCCAACAGAGGTCTCTAAGCACTGGGCTCCATCACCCCAATCTATACACCCTAATTTAGGATCATCTAGTAGTTATAGAATTTTATGATTATGGTTGCAACAGTTTCCTCCTATTCATCAATCTTCCAATCCAAAACACTTCAGGATCTATTGTGAAATCAACTAAGTTCTTTATTCCTATCTTACACCTAGGGTTTCAATTTGCATTAGTTTATTTCTTGTGTCAAATATGTACTTTAGTGTTTATTTATCATATGTGACTCTGCAATATCTAGGTTTTAGTATAATTTCATGTTTTTGAATCACATACCATTACCAAAGCACAACAAGACTCTGCGAAAATAAAATTTGAGTGAAGATAAAGTGTTTCTACACACTCAAGTATCTTTTCCTTTAAGCATGTTATTTTAATTTCATTATTAAATGGGGGAATGTAAACACTCAAATTTGGCAATTTACTCTTCGACACTGTTGGTTTTGCCAATACACTCTTGTTAAAATAAACACAACCTTTCTATTTCTAATTAGTACATCCTAAGGTCATTTATCTAGCTTTTTATTCTTACATGCTAATATTCCAACAATACATAAAATCCATATGCATAGTCAACCTAACAAGATGAAAACCTCATTTATCGTGTTTTTTCCTTGGTTAAGGTTATATAATTTAGCCAGGAATTCATATTTGGTCTTGATCTATTTGTATAGTTTTTCATCAGCATATCTTCCATCTTCACTTTTAATTCAAATTCTTTGATGGGTCCTTTACTCCCTATGGGTCAACCTCTATTAAATAATTTATCTAAGTTGGGACTTTATATAGGCAAGTTAACATTACCTCATTTGCTAACCTAGAAATCCTTTCATGTTACATTGATGAACTCACTTCCAACACTTGCAAAAGGAACCACATGCTCCCTAAATCTCACAAAATATCATGTGCATTCATTAGGGAAACAATCACTATATGTCTGAAGCATTTTACTAAGTCAAGGCATGAGTCTATTTCATCTACAAACACTCAAACACCATTCTCTAAGCATTTTAGAAAGATCCAAACTTAACTCAAGCATTGTCAAAGAGGTCACCAAATCTAGTTACATTCATTCAAATGTCACATGATAGGTGGAGAACAATGTGTGGTTTGAGGCCTCTTCGAAGTAGTGCCAGCATTGGCAGTGCACGAGGGTGCCTACAACCCAACTAATGTATATTTTACATGATCTCATACCAATGGTTAGGGTTTGAGATCTTATTAAAGATGTTTAGAGATCTTTGTAGCATGGTCGATAACTAGGCTTTGATAGCGATAGAAATTTCCAGGTAGGCAACAGTCCCGAAAGTACAAACCCGTAATCCAAATAGGTCTTTAATATTGTATAGTAGGGTGAATAACATATGAATGGTCATGGAAAAATTATACTGTCCTTCCCTAGGTTAGTATCTAGTTTCCTAGTACAAGGCATCGTTAGTCCCGAATCTCCCTAATTTATTAATGTTCACTCCAAAAAATTCCCAGATCTATCTCTAAACAACTAAGTGCAATCATCCTCTTGTGTTTTCAAGTTATTATCTTATTTCATATATTAGTTGCAAGTATCAATGCATTGTTATGATATTAGATAATTAAAGTTAGAATTTAATTAATTAGAATAACCTCTTGTATCTCCCCTTACATACATTAATATATTTAATTTACTATAATTTAGATTTTACATAATCTAATAAGGGTGTAAACATTATCTTATTTTCTCATTCCAGGGAGTGTTCTATTTTAAATAATTTTAATGCACATAATTATTTTTTTATTCTGACATAATTAAAGCTATTTTAATTTTTATATTTGGCATTTCCTTCAAGTGGGAGAGAATATAACATTTGACACATACACATCCCTCGCATTCTGCAACTAGAGGAGGTGACCAATTGGAAATTACATTGACTTGATTTAAACAATAAAAATTAATGATAATTGAGAGCTTCCACTTCATCATAAACACACACCATCACTAGGAATCCTTCATTGGGAACCAAACTATATGTAAAAAAAAAAATAAGTTCAAGAGGAAGAAATGACACCATCTAGGTAAAAGGAGAGCTGAGGAGGAGTTGTAGGGGAAAATAATCCTACACAGTGAGGCATGCATACATGGAACATTTAAATGTGTCATGTGGCTGATGGAATGCTTGGTGCAGGTCATTGGGTTTTCTTGGGAAGGTTCTTAGACTCTCCACCTTGTTAAACTTAGGGTAGCCAAATTGTTGCATCATGTATAGGAAATAATTTTTTTAATGTTTTTTTCTAAAACAATATGTATGTGTTCTTGAGGTGGTGATTATGCATACACATGTTTTTCCCTATCAATCTATGAACAATTTTAAAGATTCAATTTTGTAAAACATTTTCTCTTCTACAATGTAACCATTGGCTACATCAAGAGTTAATGCCCTTGCATTCTGATATATTTGACCTACATTTTTCAAATTTTAGTAGGATCAAGATTAGTATTGAATTAACATGAATAAAAGCAAAGTAGTAAAGTCTTATGCTTACCATTAAGTCCAGCAATGCAATGAACGGTGTGTGATTTATGTGATTTTATGTTAGACAAGAAGAATAAGCATTCCTTGAAAACTGATGATGAGACATAGAGGGACGTTATGCACAAAAGGATCAATGAAACATCCTATGAGAATGTAATTTATTCAAAACAATATATGTGGTTAAAGGGTTGGTTGAAGATCGATGGAGACTAGAGCTAGGTGAATCAACATGTGTAACCAAAGGTATGGTAGAAGAACTAGAGATATATGAATAAATGTGTAAATACAAGGACCTATCAGAAGACCTAAGGGGATTATGGCTATGTGAGTCAATGTGGATAATCCAAGCCCTATCTTCTATACATGCTTGCAAGTTGTGTGTGTAATTATATGGTTTTTGCTCTACCTATTTTCACTCGTATTGCAAAAGCTAGCACAAAAGGAACCCAATGCTCCCTACACTTTGTAAATACCTCTACATATTCATTAGTGAAACACCATATATAAGTTTGAAGCTTCATACTAGGTATAGGGGATTGCTTTCCACATTTGCAAGCACTCATAATCATTTAATCAAATAGTTTTGCAAGAAAGAAACTTAGGTCAAGTATTTTCAAAGAAAGAATGTCAAATATGATTGCACTGCAATTGGATATCACATGTTAGGTGGAGAACAACATGTGGTTTGAGGCCTCTTTGGAGTAGTGTCAATGTCGGTGGTGCACGAGGGTGGCCACAACCCAACTAATGTTTTTTTTACATGACTTATTATTTATAATTAGGGTATGAAAGATTGATCATAACATTCAAAGGCCCTCATAGTATGATCGACAGTGGCTGACAGAAAGTGACATAAATATTCAGGCAAGTGATAAACACAGAAAGTTCAAGATCACAATTTTAAGCAAAGTCAATACCGTAAATCTAGGTTAAACCATACAAATTCTTCTAATCCTACCATACAGTCATTCCCAATAATATCTTCAAGACCTATAGTTTTCATTGTGATGCACTATAAGGTCCATATCCCTTATTCCATTATCCAGACCCCCCTATTCCATCATCCAGATCACCCAGATCAGTCTAGAATAATCTATAATCAACTAAGTGCACTCAATCCCTTTTATTTATGAGTTTGTATTATATCGTGTACATTTGTTACAAGTATTAATGCATTTTTCTGATATTGAATAGTTAATGTTGAAAGTTAATTAATTAGAATAACCCCCTTGTGACATCTATTTCACTCCTTGTTTGGTTAGGTATAAAACCCTAATCAAATCTAAAAATGGTGAAAACAAACACAAACAAATATACCTTGAATGCTACAAAATCAAGGAGTCGAGAGAGTTTGAAAGAATGATATTCATAAGGGTCAAAATACGAGATGATCAAATAAAGATCCAATATGCAAGCTTCATCCAATTACATATGAGGCGCATGAGCATCAATAAATAAGAAGCACCTCATCCAAGATAAACTAGGATTGTGACAAGTGTCACAATCCTATGGAGTGAGACAAAACCTACCCAACCACTCACAAAATGAAAAAAGGGAATAACCCCAAAGTAAGCCACATCAACGAGTGTGAAAATGACCTATTGACAATTTGTGCTCCCCATGGGAAAAATATTGTCAACATGGTGCCAAAGTGATCTTAGGCCCCAAGTGGGCCCTATTATCCATTTTTGCCCCTCAGGGATAATGGAAAAACATGAACTTGCACGCATAGAAAATTGAAGGGACCATTCGGCCATGGGAGCTCACATTTCGATCCCAAAAATCTAGTTGCAAGTAGGCTCGATAATGGAAATGTAAGGTCAGAAAATGAATGGCCAAGGGAATGTCGAAGGATATTAGAGCTCGAGAGAAAATAATGGAGGCCCAAGCACAAGTTTTGGACTTCGGGCATTCAATATAAAGGAAAAAAGGTCTGATAAAATAAAAAGTATGAAAAGGAAAACATTCTAAAACCCCAAAAGTCTGAAATTCAGACTTTCGGGTTTTGGAATTTCGGAGAAAGGAACGGCCGGTTGGAAAATGGATAAAAAATTCTGAAATCCCAAAAGTTTGAAGTCCGAAAGGGTTCAGATTTCTAAGGTCAAACTTGGTTTGGGGTCAATGCGGAGGGCTTTTTGGACTTTTAGAATTTTGGGTTTTAAAACTCTCAAGAGTGATTTAAGGATGAACAATGGCAAAATATTCAAAATGGAAAGCTCCGAAAGTCTAAAATTTTAGACTTTCGGGTTTCAGAGTTTCATAAATCTAAGGAAATTTTAAGGATGAACAATAACAAAAATTTCAAAATGGAAAGTTTTGAAATTCTCGAAAATCCAAAATTTCAAACTTTCAGGTTTCAGAGTTTCATAACTCTCAAGGCGATTTAAGGATGAACAATAATGAAAATTCTGAAATTTTGGACTTTCAGACTTTCGGGGTTTTAGAGTTTTTGTGCACCTAAGAAGATGAACAATAACAAAAACTCCAAAGCCAAAATGTTTCAAAGTCCAAATTTTCAGGATTTCAGAGGTTGCAAACAATTTTGGAACTTCGGAGAAATAGAGCTAGCCACTTGCATTTTTTACAGAATGACCCCCATACCTTCATATGGCCATAAATTTTGATTGGGAGCTAGGATTTGTACAAGAAAGGGCCTTTTGGAAAGCTTATAGTCTCCTCTACTCAAATAATTTAATTGAGGATAAGTTCTTCAAAATGAAGAAACACAATCCATCATTTTTATAGGGTGTTTCAGACTTTCCACCTACCACAATGATGAAGTATGGGCTTCCTTTCTTGCCCAACAAGGAAAATTACATGGGGGTATGAATTTTGCATTAGAACCCATATTTTTTCATGTGATTTCAATGTATTCTAGGGTGGTTGAAGCAAGAATTCAATTTTTTCTCTCCCCTTCTCCAATTCTTCCTATATATTGTAAGGAGGGGCATTTTTCTAATGTTGGAAAATTTGGCTTTGCACCCTCCCTTCTTCTCTTGTCTGTAATTGATATTGTGGATTTCAAACCTCCCATCTAAACTGTAAATGCAATCTTGCCTCTTGGCCATTGTAATGCACTGTATCAAATCTTTGGAGAAATAATAAAAGTCTGTGGATGATTTTCAACCCTTTCTTATGTTCATTACATCTTCTTGATCTCTCATTGCAATCTTGGTTATCTATGCATGGTGGTTATATTACATTTTTAATGGTTTGTGTTTAATGGAAAATCGTGTGTTCATCATTCCTTTTGGTGCATCACCTCTGTTAGTTTAGATTTATTTTCTTGCAATCTTCTTAACCCTATCTCCTTGGCAAGTTAGAGTAGGTTTTAGAGTAGATCCTCTACAATTAGGATGTGTACATTAGAATAGAGGAATACGAACCGGCCTTCATCCGTAGACCTTTCCCGATTGCAAAGTCCCGAATTTGGGAAAAGCTCCATGTTATGCAAAACTACAACTAAATTTGGGTCTAACCCTGGCATGTCTTTGTAGGACCATGCAAACACGTCGATAAACTCTCGTAGCAGCATAATGAATGTCTTTTGTTCTCTAGCCGAGAGTTATGCTCCCAATTTTACTATCTTTGGGTCCTCCTCTCTACCAATGTTCACATCAATGGATTCCTCGACTAGTAATTTGGACAAGTCCTTCATATGCGTAGGATCAAGAGGAAGGTTAATATCTTCATCCAAGGATGTCTCCATGAGATTTTCATCCTTGGCATGGTCACTTTGATTGTCCTTTGATTTTTTTACTTGTTTTTCAGCTAGTGCCTCAAAGAGGTTTTCACCGTGTGACTTGGACTTGGATTTTTGCCGAGGCTTTACGTTAGAATTGTTGCCCTCACTTTTCTTAAGTTTTGTTGACCATGAATCTCAGCCTCCTCACCGAAGTAGGCGCAGGTATCCTAGTCAATAAAGAAACCCTCCTTGTGCTCTCTAATGGGAATCGTATCTCAAATGCCTATGAACTCTATGATAGCTTCGTCATTCTCGAATAAATCTAGCAACATGTGACGTTGTTGGTCCCATTCAATAAGGGCAGGTAAACAAAATCAAGGGTTGGTTCCGTCGGGGTTATGGTTAGGAAAAAATTCTTCATGAATAGGTTTGTGGAGGCAAGATCCTCATATTGGCTACAATGGGAATCAGATAGCTATCTAGATAGTCGAGCTATCCTCGCATTGAGAAAAAGTAGCATCTTGATCATTGGGGTGTGCTCCATAAGGGAGAATCTCAATGTCGTATCTTTCATTTTAAAATACGCAAGAAGTACGTGATCTATTGGCCAGCAGAGCTAGAGATGTGAGAACGGGTAGGAAACCCAGGTTCAAGTCCCACCGAGCTAGCCAAATGTGTGCATGTTTTGTTTTTAAACTAATGCTAATATGATTAAAGACTAACACCTAAATATCCTTAATTAGAAAAAATTAAATAAACTACTTAGCACCATCATGATAAGAATTAAACAAGGGTTAGATGGTAACATTCATCAATATACAAAACTTTGAAACTAACAATGTTAAACATCTAATATCCTCTATTCTCTAACAATAAATAAATGAAGGAACCTAAGTAGGCTCCATGGCTATCGAAAATGGTTGTCTTTGGTATTCCAAGAACCTAGGAATGAGGGCTTGTCAAAGTTGGGCTATAAGACCCTTTTGACACCTCCCATATGACCTAAGAACTTAGGAAAGAGGATTAACTCTTTAAGATGATGAACTCTCAAGAAAACAAAAGGAAAGATCTTAGTCTATTTTGCTATATGCTTTGCATTTGCTTTCTCAAGAAGTTTAGGTGTAGGTATAAAGGTAGAAGGAGGGCTCCTTATATAGCCCAATGGATAAAGGAAACACTTCATCCCTTTGCATGTGGGATAAAGGTAAAACATGATTAGGAATAGATAAGGTTGCTTTATAAAAGGTAACCTTACTTTAGAAGGGTTTAATTTATAATTAGTAAGTCATGGGAGTTGGGGGGGTGTTTTAATTAATCAAAGATGATTAACTAATAGGTAGATGTAAGCTTATAGAGGCTAATTAGAGGAAAGTTAGTATGATTTAGGCTATTAGAAGGGTATTAAATCAATAAAATTTTGATTTATTAGATAAATGGAAGGGAAAGCTAATTAATTAATAATAATTAATTAGTCTAGATAGAAGGCATAAATAATTAACGAAAGGTCATTAATCGGGATGTTAGTTGGATAGGTGACTTAATAAATTAGTATATTGTAATTAATTAACGAAAATAAGAGGGAATATGAGAGCTTTTGATGATATGTCGTCAATTTGTGAGAAAGGAGATAATTAGCGCAATTTAAGTATTTAAATTGCTTAGGCATAACTATGGGTGTCTACAAAAAGGAACCAAATAAATAAATACATATAACCCTTGGTCACGTTTGAAGGTGATTTCCCCATGGAAATCCATAACACAATCAAACACACAAACAAATACAAGTTGTCATGGTGACCTTGTTGAATTCATCTAGAATTCCAATGTGGTTGGTCTCCAATCCCCCGATGTTTGTTGTGATATTTTAAACCTGAAAAATATGAATACCTCCTTTGGCCTCATGGCCATATTAGAACATCCAAATGAATATAAATATAATTTCAAGATCATCGACATATATGTGAATCTCAACAAACATCAAGACAATCAGTAGTATCACTTACAATTTCATCCACAACTATATCATCACCAATTTTAATTCAATTCTTATTTTTTAGGTCTACTAAAAACATACAAATATCACAAGTTCAAAAAAATCTATAATGTAACCATGTCTCTAATAATCATCATACACCATATATGAATCAAAGTGACCATGATCTAACATCTAACATCATGCTAAATTAAACTATAACAATGTCCATAATATAGTTAGCAGTATCAGGATCAATATCACAAGGTGTCGAAGGAAAGAGGGCACTACATCCCCCTCCCCTTAGGCTCGACTTACTCCTGGAAGTCACTGGAAAAGATGTGGGAACTGAACTCATAACAAAGTAGCATCCTCCCATGTAGCTGTAGTCTCATCATATATGTCCCACTGCACCTGAACCTGATCAACCTCTCTTCCTCGAAGGCCCAGGGTCTTACGATCTATGATGCAAATGGGCTCCACCATCACCTACCCTTGATCCCGCACCCCGTAGTGATGTCTAATCTAACACATGAGAAGGATCTGCAACCTATCTCATAAGAACTTAAATATGAAACACATCATGTACGTGAGACAAACTAGGTGTCAATGCTAGACGGTAGGCCAAAGGGCCGATACGCTCTAAGATTTCAAAAGGACCAACAAATCTAGGGGCTAACTTAGAACCTTTTCTATAATGGATAGGGATATTGTTTAGCTTGACACAAAGGAAAACCTTCATTCCCACATCAAAACTATGATCATTCCTATGTTGATCTCGCGTACTTCTTTTGCCTGTCTTGTGCCTCTTGTAGCCTCTGTCTAATCATAACCACCTGCTGCTCCATGTCTTGTAATAAAGCTGGTCCTAGAGAAACCTTGTCCTCTAACCTATCCCAACTAAGGGGTGTCCTACACTCTCTACCATACAAATCCTGAAAAGGATCCATGCCTATAGAACTCTGAAGACTATTATTGTAGGCAAACTCCACCAAGTATAGGTACTCCTCCCATTTGGACTACTAGTCCATAATGTACATCCTAAGCATGTCCTCCAAGATCTGATTCACTCGCTCAATTTTTCCATCTGTCTCAGGGTGATATGTTGTGCTGAATTTGATCCTCATCCTAAGGG
Organism: Taxus wallichiana var. yunnanensis; assembly: GCA_018340775.1. Taxonomy (NCBI): domain Eukaryota; kingdom Viridiplantae; phylum Streptophyta; class Pinopsida; order Cupressales; family Taxaceae; genus Taxus; species Taxus wallichiana. Next base: position 195,030,600 of record CM031241.1, read on the forward strand.
CATACTACATGGTGGTCCAAAATGGGAAGTATACAAAGGATCATGGTCACAAATGATCTTCTGCGGAATCCCGTGCAACTTGACAATCTCATCAAGATATACCCATGCCACTGCACTAGCTATATAAGTGGTCTTTACCAGAGAGAAATGAGCCACTTTTGTTAATTTATCCACCGTGACCATGATGGCGTCATGGTGGTATCTTGACATCGTAGCCCAACAATGAATTCCATGGAAATGGTATCCCACTTCTATTTCAATATAGCATGAGGATAGAAAAGGCCAACTGGATGTTGATACTCACCTTTACTTTCTAGCACTCTAAACATCATGACACAAACTAAGCCATGTCTCTATGAAGTCCTCTCCAATGATACAACTGTCTCAAGGTGGCATGCATCTTCTTCACCCTAGGATGGGCTGAATAGGGTGCACGATGTGCCTCTGCCAAGATGTCCTGCCTCAAGCCTCCATCTCTGGGAACATAAATCTGCCTCTGTGCCTAAGAAGACCATCTGCCTCTAAAGAAAAACCATCAAACTTCCCTCAAGGGGTCTCTGAGACTCGATCTCTACTGCGCTGCAATGTAGAAGTTGTCATGAGGAAGCTATTATAGAATCCTGCTCCACAAATCCGTGCTCACTGAGGTGGCCATAACCACATGTCTCCATCTGCTAAGAGTGTTTACAACCACATTCTCCTTCCCTTTCACATGCTCTATCTCCATATCATACTCATAAAGCAGCTCCATCCAATGTCATTGTGCAAGTGTTGAGATTGGGCTATGTGAAGAGGTGGCAAAGAAGACCAAGTGTGATATGTCCCGAGTGTGAATCATGAGTTAGACCAATTAAATTTCATAATCTCCATCAAACCAAAGCATTCACTACTTTTCCCTCCTATATCAACACACCTCCAATCCTCCTAAAAGAAGCATCTCGTGCAAATGAAAAACTCACCCTAAGGATCCGATACTTCAAGGATAGGTGTTGTAGTGAGATGTTCCTTCAATGTCCCGAAGGCTGCTCACACCTATCTAACCAAAAAAATTATTCTCTTTCCGCTGAAGGGAAGTGATGGGGTGCACAATCTAAGAGAAGTCCTGAACGAATCTCCTATAATAACTTGTTAATCCCATGAAGCTGCGCACCTTAGTCATAGTAGTGGGTACCGGCCAATCTATAATATATCTAATCTTGGAAGGATCAACGGTGATACCTTCCCCATAAATGATATGACCCAAATATTGCACCTCCGTCTAAAAGAATGCACACTTCTCCACGTTCCCATGTAAATTTTCTACTCATGAAGACACTGAAGAACCTGGCGAAGGTGCCCCTCATGCTCCTCATGTGTTCATGAGTAAATAAAAATTTCATCAAGGAAGATGAGCACGAAGCGATCTAAGAAGGTCCTAAATACCCCATTCATCAAACTCATAAACATTGCAGGGGCATTCATCAAACCCAAAGGTACCACTGTGAACTCATAGTGGCCATATCTCATACTGGAAGGCGGTCTTATGAATGTCCATCTCTGAAATCCTCAGTGATGGTAGCTTAACTTAAGTATATCTTAGAGAAACATATGGCTCCTTCATCCGATCAAACAAATCATCAATGCATGGAAGGGGATAATGATTTTTATCATTACTTTGTTCAAATGGAGGTAATCAATACATAATTGCAAGGATCCATCCTTCCTTTTACAAATATCACCGGTGCACCCCAAGGGGATACGCTAAGACAAATTAGGCCCTTCTCTAGAAGGCCCTCGTGTCAACTTGAGATCATAGAGCTCTGGGGTAGTCATTTGATAAGGTGCTAGTGAGATAGGCTTTGCTCCCGGAACCAAATCTATATGAAAATCTATCTCCTGTGGGGGCGGTAACCCCGGTAACTCCACTAGAAATACATCAGAAAATTCTCTCAAAATGGGATGGTCATCTAGTGATGGTCCACTAGACCCATCTTTTGATCGGTCACTAACTGTGACAACAAACATCTGACAACCCCATCGCACACACCGCTTAAGCTGCATAACAGAGATGGTGCAAATAGAAATGGGTCTCCTGACCCCTCGCTATCACTACCTCAACTCCTAGATCATCTATACAAGATATGATCTTGTGGTAACAATCCACTCTGGCTTTGTGTGCAGATAACCAATCCATGCCCAAGATGACTCCATAAGATCCCAACGGAAGGATACGAAGATCTGAGGTAGTGGTGAAAGGTCCCAAATCCACTACACACTCCTTAACTAAGGAGTCTACAGAGATCTTGGCTCCAAAAGCCATCTCAACATCCCAACTATGACCCTACCTAACTGCCACCAACCTACATCTGCTCTACTAAATATGGTGCAATAAAAGAATCAAGAACCAAATCAAACAAAATGGAGGTAGGAATACCACTAATATTACCTCGTAGTCTCAATAATTGTACTTTGATGCTCTTCCCAAAGTGGTTCTTGACTACTGTGATACATCCTATGACTACACCCCATGCAACCAATAGTAGGCTTTGAGATATAATCCTTACCCTTATTATTAGGGTTATGTGGGCATTCTCTCCAAAAATGTCCAGTAACGCCACACCTAAAACAACCACCTGATCCTCTCCCCGAGTAAGCAGCTCCAATGTCGACACCCTAGAGGGGTGTGCATGGACCCCGATGACCGTATTATGGACGGTCTCTATTGAGGCCTCTGACTAACTCTAGCTCCTAATGGGACCCCTAGGAGGAGGCCCCATACTCCGACCCCTCTATGCATCAAATCTCTGTGGAGGTCTATATGGTGGGCGAGACTATTGCTGCTAGCTGTGTGGTCTAAAACATGACTTTGTGGAACCCTTTCCAGCATGAGGAGGAGGTACTAACCCCCTCAATCTGTCTATCATGTATCTATTGTATATGCCTAATCGCTTTCCTGAGTCTCATGGTCTAGGCCTTCTCAGGCCTCGCCAATGTACTAGGGACAATGGATCTTTCCTCCAGTCTATTCTGAACTATATCACACCCATCATCTGCATGTGATCGACATACTAGAGTAGATCCAAAATCTACTCTCATACTCAGCCACTATAAGAGATGCCTATCGAGGTCATGAAACTCATCAATCCTCTATTGTATGAACCTCCAAGATAAATATCTACTCCTAAACCACTCCTCAAAGAGCTCCTAGGTAACTATCTCAGAATCAACATGGAGCTTCTACTCCTCGTCCTCCACCATACGCCTGCTCCATCCCTTAGAAGATGGATCACAACATGAGCTTTCGTGTTGCTAGAACAAGGGAAGAGCTTGAAGCATCCACTCAAGCTCACCAACCAGGCCTCTTCCTAAAATCCACCTATGTCACCAAAATAATGAGCTATCCGTAGCTTCAAGATCTCCCTGATATGGTCTACAGCGGTGGTCTGACGACCCCTAGGCCTCTTTACATGCTCATCCCTAAGCCTAGGGCTTTGAGACCTATCTCTGTGTCCTGAAACCTAATCTCCCTATCCCCTCTGTGGTGACTCTACTCTAGATGACTCCACATGGGAGTTCTCTACTCTTTGATCATCACTATGTTGAGAAGGTGCTGAGCCTCATTTGATGGCTCTCTATCATGTCTAGTGTTCATGCTTCCACGGACCCTCCACGTAAGCAAGATTAACGTCTTGAGTGTCTCAGTAAAATCTATGGTAGGATGGTCTGCTATACATGATCCGGTGGTGGAAATCCTAAGTCTATGTGAAAATTCCCTCATCCCATTTGTGCCTCCTGCATAGACCAAGGTGAGATTTAGTTCTTCTTTCTAAGTTTTATTCAGTTTTCCATGTTTACTAAGTATGCAATTTCAACAAGGTTGTTCTCTAGATTTGAAGTGTGCTAGGTTTAATATCGTACTAAGTTTAGAGTTCATGTCTCAAGTTTTCTAGTGTGCCCAAGGGTCCAAGCTTTGAACCCATGGCTCTGATACCAAGTGTGACACCCATTAAAACAACCCACTTGAGACCCAAGAACAACCTAGGATTAGTTAGAAAAATTATGGAATAATTTTTTTTTTTAAGGTGAGACTACAAACAAGCCTCGAAGCAACAATTGTCACAAAGAAATATATCAAGGTCAATTATGTTAAGAAGATAAAGTTTTCCATTATAACAAACATTAAAGATCACAATACAATTAATGAGTAAAAATAGCCAAGTAGAGATTAAATTTCCTTTAGGTGTTGATTTATCAATTAATTAGATTAACACTAAGATTAAACATTCCCTAATAAAATTCAGAGGGTTAAAGGGGTCAAAACAATTAAATACCCAAGGTATTTAATTCCACTAGGTCTAAAATTAGACATGGTTCTCATTTACATGGGGTTAGGAAAACATTCACTTACCCCATGACATGACCCCTTAAAGGGTCAACCCATACTTTAGAATTAACATTTTAAATTAATGGGGAGTTATTTCCCACTTACCCACTCTTAGGCTTACCTTGCACTTTAACCTAATTTTTCACATATTTAATGCACTAAAATTTTCCTGAAAACAAAACCATTAGATAGGAAATTTCTTCCCCTTTCCAATGATATAAAGAAGTCCTTCTAACTCCCTATAATTCTCAAGTTATGGGCCGTGGGCCTTGGGAAGAAAATTTTCCCAAGGGCAGGCCTGCGGGCCTGGGAAGAAATTTTTCCCTTAGCGCCCTTGGGTGAAAAGTGCATTTCACTTCCTTATGCCCACGATGGGGTGGAGAAAAAATTTTTCCATGTGCGGGCCGGCGGGGCGGGAAGAATTTTAGCATTACCCCGCACGCCCGCGAGCCCATAAGGGACACGTGTCAACATTTCCAAGCCTCGATGGGAAGTCGGGCCACCGGAAGGACTTAAGACATTAAGTTTTTTTTTGAAAGCGTCAAGGGATCAAAACGATCCATGCCTCCATCATCACCCAAGGTGCCACGTGTCAAGCCTAGATTCGTGCGGAGAAATGGACTTGCGGGGAAACTTAAGAATTAAATACCTTTGTGATACAAAAGTGCAAAGGCTAGAATTAACTCGCGCCTCTACCGATGCCAGATGATGCCATGTGTTAGGATCTCATTAGCTATGGGTGGCAGGGCGGCGAAGAAACTTTAAATTTTTACCAAAAGAATTTTGAGACGTTAAGGTTGAGAGATCAACCGCTCCTCTGTGATCATCTCGTGAAGCCATGTGTCAGCCAATCATTGGTCGGGAAGGCGGGGCTGGGCCGACGAGAAACTTTTAGAAATTTTTGTAAAAATTTTAAAAGCTAAGTTTTAGAATTTTGAAAGACAATTATAAGTGATTTTTCCAAGGCAAGGGTAGGGATGTGGGGCCGAGAGAAAAGTAGGAATTTTTGCCAAAAATTTTATTTGAAAGCATTAAGGCTAAAAGGATCCACTCCTCCGTCGACGCCTCGTGAAGCCACGTGGCAACACTGATTGGCTGCAGGTCGGCGGGGCTGATGGGGAAAACTTACAAATTTTTCCAAATTTATTTTTGAAAGTGTGAAAGGTTAAAATCAATCCAAGCATCTATCGGTGCCCAACAAAGCCACGTGTCGATAAGGAAGGATTGGGCGGGGGCTAGTAGGAAAAAAATTGCCAAATAATTTTTTTTTGACTTAGATCATTTTTAGACAAAAAGAAGGCTTCATGGGTCAGCAGAGCAACTTCATGACTTTGTGATTTTTGGAAAAAGCAAAAAAGAAAGTTTTAGCCCACTGGGTCCACCCAAGAATATTTTATTCACTTAAATTTGACAGTTAGATTTTTTTTTTTTTGAAGCCAAATGAAGTAAAAATTCAGAAGGCCATAACTTTTGACTGGGGACTCGGTTCTAGGAAAACGAGGACTTTTTGGAAAGATATCAGCCATCTTTGCTCAAAAGCATAAAATTTTAATTTTGATAAAATTTTGAAGGGTCAATTTTGAGAAAACGTTCTGCAGGCTTCTAAAATGTGAACTGGTATTTTAAACTTATAAACTTTTGTTCAATTTTGACATTCTTTCTTTCTCAACATGTCAACAAACATGGAGGATTGCACTTGGAGGAATTTAGGTTGGATTGTGAGGGTTAACTTGTTTGATTGATTTGCAATTCCAAATTACCGTTTTTATACAACAAGATGTCTGCAATTTTGCCTTTGCCCAATTTGAAAGATTCTATAATAATTTCTTAAGTGTTAAGGTCTAATTGAGATCGTTTTGATCATATTAGGTTCAATTTGTCATTTCATTTGTCTTCTATAGTTGGCAGAGTCATCCTGTACATTTTCTGATTAATATTTTGTAGCTTTGAAAGCATCTAACAGAGATCAAATTCGAAAAGATCTATTTTCCATTTATCATCTTCTAAGTATTAGAATTCATTCCAGATCTAATCTAACACATTAATTTGATTCAAATCAAAGTATTCAAATGCCAATTATGATTCTGATTTCTAAAACATTCATTTCTAAAGAACAAAGCATTATGACATTTCTCCATACGTATTCACCTTTTTCATCTTTCCAATCAAAATTTCAAAATACATTCAACAATCTGATTTCAATACCTAATAATGTCATTTGAGAAAATTAATACAATATTTTATTGATTCAAGAAAATACCTTTACACTTCTTCTTTCATTCCTCGAATACAATGACCAAAATTACAATTTCTTTCACATTCTTTCAAAAGCAAAATATAGAGTACATTTCTTTCACATTTTGAATTACAACTTTCATAGCCAATACAAAACATCTTTCCATCACAAATAATGTACAAGGTCCTCCACTTCAAAGTGGGAAAAGGTTACAATACAAAATATTCTCAACAAGGACTGTCAAACTTCTCTTTTTTTTTTCTATTCCAGAACAACAACATGAATATCCTCCATTTTCTTTATTTCCATTTGATCACAAAAGATCGGGGAAAGGAAACACTCTCCACCCAACCAAGACATCCAATGAAAAGGAGAAGCCATCCTTCATCATTGGCCCCCGAGCCCCAACCACAATGTAATAAGAAATGTGTTTCAACTCATGACAACAATAGGCTTCCACAACACACATGCAATTTCACATTTAAAACACATTCCAAAACAAAACTACAAGTTTACAACCACATATAAAAGACAACAAACAACACTCAGGCTTCCTCATGCAAGCCAAAGGAGTAAGAAACTATGGGGGATGTTGCTTATGCCTCCCAAGGGGAAATGGGTATCACCACCTGAAAACAACCACCAAATATATATATATATATATATATATATATATATATATATATATACACACATATATCCCCTACATGCCCTTATGCCCCCTATTCCTCACATTTCCTTATGCCTCCCCAACCTCTTATGGCACCCCATAATGAGTAAAGAAATGCAAGCTATTTATTTGTAAGGTGGAACCCAAATCCCAACTCCCTCCACACTTATACCTCCCCAAAACACTTATGCCTCCCACAAAATACCCCATAGTCTTCTCCTACACCATCCCTAGGCCATCTACCCAAACAACCCACACACAAGCCAAAACATTCACAACAATAACATTTGCACAATAAAAGAAGAGCATTTCAAGAGCCAAGCTCTTACCTCTCCATAATGGAGTTTGTTTCAAGTTCCCAACCGCAAGCTTTCCAAAGAAAAAATAGCCCAAGATCAACGAAACACAGGTCTGTGAAAAGTCTGCAACTTTCTCCAAAAGTAAGAGCTCCAAATAGAAAATAATTTTCCCCCAAAAGAAGTATGCAAAAGTAAAGCAACCAAAAGAGTGTAACCCCAATCAATAAAATGAATTTGAATATATAGAAGGGGAAGAGAGGAGGATGAGATGGATCTTTATAGGATGCCACATCACACATCCTCAACTCCAACTCACAAGTCAACTTCAATCTCCAAGACACAATAAATAAGTAGGTGAATAATATGACAGTCTTACTTACACACTCAAATCAAGCCCATATCCCAAAGGACTGAAATTAATTTCAAGCAATAAGTGCAATTAAAACATTTAGCTAGACTTACAAAAATGCATAATGAAAGCTAGATTTAAACTCTCCAACCATAGGTAAGGTTGGTATGCAAATTTAAGAGGTATGGGACAAGTTTAACTTGTCCCACAAGCCTCCAAAATCAGTCTCCAAGGACAATTTCGAATTCCAAAGAAGATGAAGTGTTTCATACTCCAAATTTTACTTACATATCTCTTACACATCACTTACACATTGCTTACACATATCTTACAACATTTAATACAAGATTCAACCACTCCAATAATTACTTTCTTATGACCCAATTTGATTAATTTATTTTAACAATATGATTACTCACATTATATACCACAATTTATTTAAATAAAAGGGATAAACACATCACTTAATAAACACATACAAACATCAATAAAAGGAACCAAATAAATAAATACACATAACCCTTGGTCACGTTTAAAGGTGATCCCCCATGGAAATCCCTAACACAATCAAACACACAAACAAATACAAGTTACCATGGTGACCTTGTTGAATTCATCTAGAATTCCAATGTGGTTGGTCTCCAATCCCCCGATGTTTGTTGTGATATTTTAAACCTGCAAAATACAAATACCTCCTTCGGCCTCGTGGCCATATTAGAACATCCAAATGAATATAAATATAATTTCAAGATCATCGACATATATGTGAATCTCAACAAACATCAAGAAAATTAGCAATATCACTTACAATTTCATCCACAACTATATCATCACCAATTTTAATTCAATTCTCATTTTCTAGGTCTAATCAAAATATCCAAATATCACAAGTTTGAACAACATCTATAATGTAACTATGTCAAACAATATATCAACATCAATATCCAAAATGTCTCTAATAATCATCATGCACCATATATGAATCAAATTCCACAATAAACCATGATCTAACATCTAACATCATGCTAAATTAAACTATAACAATTTCCATAATATAGTTAGTTGTATCTCATAAGCTAGAAGAGAGAGTAGTAGTTTGGAAAGAACAAGTATTTTATATTGTTTTTTTAGTTTCACCAATTAGAAATTCAACTCATTTTGAAATTGTATGAACATGTCACTTCCAACACATGTCAGTCAGAATATTTTTCTACATTTTAAGGGTCCTAATGGAATAATTTTGATCTTGATTTGTTGTTTAGGTGAGATCCAATATCTCAAGAATCCATATATGAAATATAAGAAAATATATTATCTAAATAATCCACTGGAATAAAGCACAAATATGTTGTTGGAGGGTTCCCTGGAGCATGTATTTATGCCTATATTTTAACCATGTCTAGGGGCCATTAGAGGGGAGTATTTTCATGCCTTCTTATGATAGAAGGTGTGGATTTTGGAATGGAAAGAAACGGGTTTCAGAAAGAGTCTTGAAGGAAACTGAAATGCTTCACACTTTTGGTAAGATCTCTCACCATAAGAGATGCCTTTGGCATAAATATAAGTGGTTTATTATAATAAAACAAAAAAATTACATTTATGACATTATATGGTTTTAAATTTCTATATACTATATTTGTTAGTTTATCAATCTTATTTATAATATGCGTGTTTATACTCTTTAGTTACATTGAAAGGTGTGTCCCTTTTAGATCTAGGTACTCCATGAATTGAGAATATGACAAATGTCACTATTGGAGTCCCTATTTAAACATTTGGAAACATAGTTGCACTCCATATAATAAGGTATGCATCAATGGACCCACTATAGTGCATTTTTGTTGATGTTGGCATACAGTGATCAAATTTGAAGGGCTAGTCCCAATTTCATTGTGAAGGGTAAATATTGGACCAACCCTTCAACTATGAAAAGTATTATAATCATTTTACACTTCATATGAAAATAGTAAAGAAATCACACATGTCGTAAAAAATTGAACACTTTTTACAAAGAGAGTGTCTCCCCTTAAAATGTAATAAATTCCATTTCATAAATAATGTAATGAATAAGTTATATTGTGAGATCCAATAAAAAATTTAAAATTAAACACTCTAATTTGGAATTACAAAGTGACAAACTTAAAGTTTAACACACATAATGAGCCTAAAAATTAATGACAACACAAGGTTCTTTTACTCAAATTTAATTTGCTAAATATAAGAGAAAAAATAATTAGTTGTATAAAAAAAAGTCATGTTTCATCTAATAAATAGTATCAAGAAAAATATCAAACTACCAAAAAATTTATGTGATCTAAATAGAAATGTTTCTCGTGTTCACCTCAATGTGAGCAAAACATATCACCAACACATTTTTTAGGCTCCATTCAAAAAATAAAATACCTGAAACACAAAATGAGATATAAGTCATTACAAGACACATTGATCAACATTTAGACCAAGTCAAATGTTCTTGACAAGTATTCATCAATTATTTCGAAAAAAAATCTTATTAAATTAGTAGTAAAATATTGAAAACACTTATCTAAACTTCCAAAGAATTTTTTTTATAAATAAAAAACAATAAAGAACATATTTTATAGAAAGAACTTCCAAAAACTCACCGTCTATTTGTCTAAAGGAAGTGGTTTTCGAGTTTTTTATTCTTCCATGCATCATAAATAGCATCCCAATCTACCTCATTTAGAGCATGAGGTGCACAAAGAGATAGAAACATTAGCATATCCAATGTGCTCAAAGAAAGCCTGGATCTATCATCATTCTTTATCCTATTTAACTTTGAAAAACCTCTTTCACATACAAATTGTGCTTGCTTCTTAAATTACAAGAATAGCTTGCCATAGTTTCATCAAACATGGAAACCCGTCAAACCATTCAGGTTCACCGCCACATAGATCCCATGCTCCAAACATATGTTTTTTTGGATATGATCTATAAATAGTACAAATAAATTCATCCATCTCACCCAAACATTTAACACTGTCCACAATAGGCGAGTTTCCAACACTAAATTTGTCACATAAACATGTTAGCCATCTTTTTGTTTGACGATCTCTATCTTCTGTCTCCTCGTAGTAATTACGAGGACTGAAAAAATTTAGCAGCATTAAATATAGGTAAATCTGTGAATCTTGTATCAAGAGAATCAATTACCTTAATTATAAAGCTTTTCCCAATTCAATGCAATCATCTAGTGTCCCTGATCTTTGTGACTTAGGCAAGCTCTCAAATCTCAATGCATGTACATGTAATGTACATGTTCCATCTACAAACTCAAGAGATCCTCCTTGTGCCCTGGTTAGAAAAGATGATGTATGTACAGTACCTGCCCCAAATATGCCTCTTTGAAATCTCCTACGAAGCATGTCAACTGTGATATCTAATGTAGTCCCAATGGAAGTAATGTCAACATGATCCTCTTGAAATTTTTTATTCAGCTTATTTAACTCAATAAGCACATCTGCAAGTAAATGGATGCAAAATTGTACCAAAATATTGTTGCCAAATCATACATGTTTTTCTCCTCTAATTCCCATTCTTTCAACAAAGCAGGCATGAGTTTGACAAGTCTTTCCATGACCTTTCCTCTAGAAAGCCACCTAATTTGATGAATTTGTAACACTTCCAACCTGTTGATTTGAAATGACTCCATCAACTCTCTCAATGCTCCATGTCTTTTAGCAGATTTTCCAAGCCATGAATATATTTTATTTACAAATTTATCAATAAATTGCAACTCTGGAAAATGAGATGAAGCATCATTTGCTGCTAATGCTTCTCGATGAGCTATGCAATGAATATCTAATAAATGAGGAGCATCTCGACGAAGCTTTGTGGACAAACCTTCACGAATTCCCCTCATGGCAGACGCCCCATCAGATCCAAATCCAACTAACTTCATTAAGGATAAATTCATCTCTGTCAAAAGAGTGATCACGGCATCATACATAGCTTGAGTTGTTCCATCCTTTATTTCAAGGAGTCGTATAAATTTTGTTACACATTGACCTCTTCCTCCATTTGTCAAGTATGTAATATAAACAATCAAATGTTGTTCCATAGTACAATCAGTGCTTTCATCAACTAAAATAGAATAAAATGGACTATGAAATATATCATCTTTCAACTTTTTCCAGTAAACCTCCTTAGCAGCTTGTAAAAACTCTTTTCCGGATGTTGTATTTGTATATGCAGAATATTCATCTGTGAGAGGCATGTGTGGAGTTCCTTTATACCTGTTCAAGTCACAAATCGGCTTATAGAGCTCCAAAGATAAATCATGTATGGCAACAAAATACATATTTTCCATCACTGATATGATTCTCTCCTTCTCAGCATCTACCATTAGTTCTATGTGTTTAGTGATTGGAATGTTACTTTGTTTATTTTCTCCCTCCAAACGTTGTGATGAAAATTTATGAGGATCTGATTCTGCATGGGTAAGAAGGCCACTAACTTGAAGGGTGGTGCTTCCATCTTTAGCAAATGGAGTATCTCTCTTATATTTGACACACCAAGAACATTTTATCTTTTCTACACCATTGCGGTCTTTTATAGCATAAGTCAATGGAAATATTGTTTTCCATTTGGCCTTGAATGTCCTTTTAGGTTTCTTTGATGGGTGTTCCTCTTCCCCAAATTCTGCTCCATCTAACTCATGCTCTTCTTGTGCAAGAATATCAAATTCTTCATTTTGAGAATCACATGGTTGACTAGAATGCTTTGAGAGATGTCAAATGCATCAGCAATTGACAATTGTTTTTTATCCTTCTTTGGATGACCAATGGAAGCCATTTTCTCAAACTTCTTACACGACACTTGTCACCTATTCCAATGAAATAATTATAAAAATATCAAAATAGTGTTTTCACATGAATTTTTGTGTATTATTTTGATAATTTACAATTAGAGATTAGAGAATATTTAAGAAAATAATTTAGAGTAATTTGTATAATCATGCAACACTAAAATCTCAAATATAAGATTGCACTAACAATAATATCTAATTTTAAGATGGAGAAGTGTTTAATCAATACTTTTAGTAATGAAAATATAAACTGTGCAGAGTTTATTCTATTTTTCAGTATAAGCTGACTCACAAGTGTACCTGTTTCAATGTCTGAAGCAAGATGAAAGCAATACCCCAACTGGTCCCTTTGATTACTCGTACCTTAATTTGTATGAACCATCTGTCCCTCTCAATTTGAATAGAAATCTGAAAATGATGAAATACTTATTTAACTTACAAACTCATACAACGTATTGGCCCTCTCCAGTTCCACAATCCAAATGAGATTTTTAATGTGTAGCTGCATTAACTACTCATGCTCATTCCCGAATCCTGCTTAACCCTTTTAAGTACACTGTACAACACACAATAAGTTCTGATTCAATTTGTATGAAAGCCGCTAAGTACTACTTAAGCATGTATGGGCATTGGTACCTATGCTCAACGATCACGTCTTCATCTTGTCAACTATTAAGACTCCAAAAGATTGTAAGCAATGCATGGTTACAAAACCAGACACCCGACGCGGTCTCCCAATTTCCAATTAGATGTTCAAACGAGCTGATCTGATTTCAAATCACATGCCTGCGGCAAATTTGATTGCCCATTAGCCACACATTTAACTGGTTTGAGTCTGTGCGAAAAGGAAATGAGGTCATACATGATACAACACAGATAACACAAATTATCTGCGCAAATATATAGTTTTAATTGTAAATCATAGTGAATCGTGATAATACTGAAGTCATGCCACAATATGGCAGCAGGCTATAGGTAAGGTAACACCGTAACAGACTAACAGTTTCCCAATTTCGTGAGCATCTAGATTCTAGGAATCTAGACTCCCGAGTCCTCTATTGGCAAATTCTATGGCATTCAATACAGTGCGTTGAATCTCCAATTAAAATTTTTTTTTTAATTCATTTGCACATGGGATACAGTTTGAGTTAATGTTTATGTGGACTTTCAGGCTTCAACTGTGGACGGTGTCAATGCAAATCTTTACAAATTACAACACATAATTAATATGATGCAACTGCACTCTGTTCTTTGTCAATGGTGTCACTGTCCCGACTCCCTCCAAAGCCGTGTTTTAGCAAATTCAATGACTCAGCCGAAGGGGATTTCAATACAAATCTTTACATTTACAACACATAATTAATTTGATTCAACTGCACTCTGTTCTTTGTCAATGGTGATTGGTGTCCACTGTCACTGTCCCTCCGCAGCCTGTCCCTCCAAATTCTCAACTACCTGCGTCTGCCTGTCCCTCCAAATTCTCAACTACGTGTAACCTAAGTGACATTTTCGAATTTTGCCCTTCATATGACATTTTTACTAAAATGCTACGCTTCCACATTGTCAAACAATTTTTATATTTTGAATTTCTTTTTACGGGCCAAAATGTTTCTGCACTTTTCTGACGGGTTAGAAGCCCTTTGACGGGCTCTGACGGGCTCAATTTTGAACACTTTGTTGACATACACTCCCAAAGGCCTTTGAAGAAAAATAATAATAAATTCATTTTGGTTTGGGTATTCCTTTTCAATTAAAAAAATCATGATTTAAGAATATTTATAAATTAATAAAACATTAGATTCCATCAAAAATTCATTTATATGTGTATCATAAAATACCTCCATATTATTATACTGCCAAGGCAGTAATATAGTCTTCACTCTAACAAATACACATTCAAACAAAAGCCAATGAAATAATGCCATGTGTATTTGGATAACATTTAGCTATTGTTTCATAGTGCAAATTTATTTTCTACTTGATTTCTATTGGTTATAGCCTTTATTCCTCACTGTTCCTCACTGTGCAAACACATTGGTTGCGATTACTTATTTTTCTGAATTGTTGATTACAGTTGTCTGTCAGAAATGGACGGCTATATGTCAGAGATGGGCGGCTGTATGTCGGAGATGGGTGGCTGTCATAGGAATTTTAGGTACCTGAATGTGGTCCTAGCCAATGAGCTTCACCTAATTTGTTCTTCTGTTTTCAATGTCTTGACATTCAAATTTCCAAAGTGTTCGATAAGAAATACTATGCAGATCTTTAGAATGGAGGAAAATTGTAACTACTGATCATCGCCTCTACAATGATTCCACTCATGATATCGGGAAAAATTTCACACATAATCAAAGTTCTTTTTCACAAGATTTGTGGCTGGCAGGATTAATATTCGCAGAGGAAATGAAGTCTGATCAAATTTTGGGCAACAATGGAGTCCTGGTCAGGTATGTTTTGATTAACAATAAAAATTGGACACTCTTTGGTCAGTGCCCCAGCAAGCCTGCGATACTTACGTTGTCTATGGAGTGTATGGAGTTTGCATGAAGAACAACATGTTGTCCTGCAGCTGTGTTGAAGGGTTCAAGCCTGCGGAGGAGCAAGCCTGGAATTTAGATAAGTCGTGGTCCAGAGATTGTGTTCGGATCAGCCCATTTGAATTCCCTCACACCAATGAGGGTTTCCTGTAACTCCCCAACAAATCCCTGGCGGATGAAGAAGTTGTTCCATACATCCAATGAAAAACCCAACAATCATGCAAAACTTCCTGTCTCAACAATTGCTCCTGCACGGCCTTTTATTTTACTGAATCCGATCCTAGCATTTGTAGGTTGTGGTTTGGAAATCTGTTAAACATGCGTGTTTCATCACAGGGACCACCATTGTTCATACGGCTAGCAGCTTCCGACTTGCTATGGTTCTCATCCAAGGGAAGAGGAAGTATCGATAGAGTCATAGTCCTTTCAACTTCGCTTGTTGTGGCAGCTGCTGCTTTCATTACTATTTTGGCTTTCCTGTTTACACATCGAATATTATGTGATCATAAACACATAAGGGATGACTTTCCAACTCCTCTCAGAATATTCTCTTATAAAGAGCTAAATATTGCCACCAATAATTTCAGTCATAAGTTGGGGAGTGGAGCATTGATCGGCTCTGTTTTCAAAGCAACATTGAAAACCTCTTTCCTACCACTTGTTAAACAGATCAAGTTTGGGGGTGCAATAGAGCCATTGAGCATTGTGTAGAGCTTGGCTTTTTTTGTTTAACTTCTTTTTCTCTAGCTTTGTAGCACGTTTCTAACATTGAACTTGGTTGTACAGTTGATTTAGTAGATTTTCTACTCATATTATGAGATGTATGTGGATCTTCCTCTACAGTTATATGTTGGAAGAAGATGGGAGTATGGATAAAAAATCCGTGACAGAGAGAGTCTATCAATTTACAAAATTGTTTTTAATTTCTTAATCCAACATTATTTTACCATAAATCTACAGTTAAACTTAGTCATTTCCCGAATGTCTATTTTCCCATCTTATTTGAAATATAGAATATTTTTGTACAATATCATATTTGTGTACTCTAGTCTCTATCTACAGTTAAACCCGGTCATTTTTTATGAGACATGGCAGGCATTAAATCTCATTGCTGCTAGGAAATAAATGTTTGGAAATTTTATGGCTACTGGTCTCGGGCAAAATTATTTTGTAGGAACCTCCATTAATAGGAATTGATATCCATGTGGATGCAATGAATATTTGGATGTATGTTATACATGTGCATTTATCCTTATGAAGTGGTCTCTAAACCGCTCTATGTGGATCATGTATTTATCACAGACTATTTAGCCTCTTTTAGGTGGCTCTGAATTCTAATTCTTTTAATACAAAATTATATGTGTGTAGTCTCTTCTTTCCCACGAGTACTAATAAGTTTTATATCTGTTTCCAAATAATCTGTATGCATATATTAAGGAATAGTTTTCTCAAAAAAAAGTTCTCCACTAAATTTTCGATTTAGTATTACATAAAATTTTAATTAGCTATAGACAATGTAAATCATGAAAAAAATGCATACAAACTATTGATTTTAAAGACTGATTCTAAGACATCCTAAAATTGCAACCCAAAAATACCACTCCAAAACACAAATAAATAAATTAAAAAGATAAAATTGAATCTACAAGCCTTACACTAGTAATTGCATGAGTCGCAAGGTATGTCCAGAAGAATGTCACTGTATTAAAATTATGTAGAAAATTGACATCTTAGTTCTTTTAATATTTTCTATTGTTTTTTTATTGCATGTTGTATATAATTTTGGAATGACATATGAAAACAAAATTCTCTTTCCATTACTTGTTTATGGCTTTTTATATTGTGGTTCAAGGCCTCCATTTTTCCACAAGTTAGGAGGACACTCATAAAAGTTGCAAAGTTTGCCTCTTTATTGAAAATTTTATTTTGTTTTTGCATTTCCTATAGTCATAGCATTCTATGACACCACGTTTTTGTCAGGGATATGGTCAAACTTTTTTTTTGGTGTTGTGTGTTCCACATTGTACTATAGTATTCATAAATACTTTCTATTTTTTTTGGAAATGTTAAATCTCTTAGTTGTTCAACTTTCTTCAACCCGACTTGTATGGAAAATTAGAAAGATTAACAAAATTTGTGAAAATATTTTGCGCAAATTTCCTCTTTACCAATATATGCCAAATTCAAGCGCCCTTTGGATGTTGTACTATGTATTTTCAAGTGCCTTTTGATAAGGTCTTTGTATAAAATATTCATTTCATTATACGTAATCTATAAGAAGACCATTTTAAAATATATTTGTTTAATTGTTTTTCATATATAATTTTCTTCCCCATATATCAAAAATCATAGCCTTCGGCAGTATTTGCCATATCATGACCTTGTTATTTCAAGCATGATAGTGAAAAATAAATTAAAAAACATGATATATTAGGAATAAATAAAGGCTTGATATTCACATCCCATTCATACCCAACGCGTCCACCACCTCTTCATGCACTTAAAGACAAAACTCAAATGGAGAGATTATCAACATATCATGTAACGACAAAACTCAAATGTAACGTGCTTATTTCAAAATAACACGGAGTTTCAAACTTCAGACGTGTGTGGGATATTTGAGCAAAGCTCGAAACAGACAAAGATGAAGTGGAGCGCCTAGCTGTCCACTGAGGCTCAAGAGAAACATTTGCACACTGAGGCACGAATGGAAGGCAAGCTATCTGCACACCAAGACGTCACTTATCCATGGGAAATATTCTGGAAAAGGAGATCATAAATTTATTAATACATGGTTGCAGACAGAGAGAGGTTGGGCGACCAATTATTTTGCAAGCTAAACCGCCCCACTATAATCAATCAACCATGAAATCTCTTCTTTTTTAATAAAAATCGAAAGTCTTTTTTTCTCTAACCACTTTGCTGGAACATGATACGGAGTTTCGGGGAAAAGAATGGAAAGTGAAGTGCGTTCATATTTTAGGAAGGTTTAGAGAGACAAATTAGTTCCGTGCATGGTTTTGATTGTTATTAGTATCAGACAAAATACGAGATTGTAGGAGGAAGTTGAGTCTGGTGTTTACGACGATTTTTCAACGTGTCCTTGCCAAGGAGGAGATTACAGTCATACCAGGTGCATTTACAAGATCTTTAAGATTACGCAATTTAGCATATACATTTGCTTTGGTAGGATCAATATCCAATTCATTCTTGCGGGACACGGGTTCAACCATTGACATATTTTTACATAGGATATATATGTAAATTGTAAATCTGTGAGTAACGAACCACTCCTAATATTTTACAAGGAAGCACTTTGACTTAAACTGATTTAAGAGTATATGTTGTATGAATGTTAACCCGTGCATATTTAAAAAGAAAATATTGGCCTCTTGGTCACATATAATGACTTAGGGATGAGAGCTTACAGGTTAGGCTACTCGACCTAAATACTTTTGGCAAACCACAATTAGGAATATATAATTAACCATCCCTTTAATAAGATTAGCAACTTAGAAACCTCGTGGTTAATTCCTTAAATACGAGAACTTGAATCTTTAACTTATAAAATGTCTCTTGCTAATCTTTCGACTAGAATATATTATAATAAGATCTATATTTAGGCATATGAGTTAGCACCATAATCTTAAACAACTAAATATTTCACCACCCACAAAGCATGGTGCAATAGTAGAAATATGAAGTTTCGATGATTAAAGTTATTTTAAACATCTATGTAGGAGGGTAGAATAACGTAACTATCCATAGGTATGTTATTAGCATATAAAAAATATTTGGGGAGAAATTTTTTTAACATAAATAAAGGTTAATTTTCAACCTTCATGTGCAATCTCACTTGATCGAACTTTGGATATCAAGTAGTTCACAATGATTAAAACTATTGGTATTTATCAATGATAATAATAGTGTTTTCGTCATTTGTATGTCACAAACAAATTAAGCTCTTGTTAAATTCTTAGGCACGAGAATTAAGCTTTCTACACTTAGAACCCTTATCAAATCATGATACGGCTTATAAGTATATTATGAGATGAATGATGGAAACAATATGAATTAAGTAACCTATCAATCTTCAACAATGTGAACTAATAGTTATTTGGAATAGGGATGCTTGTTGATTGAGGGAGGAGCTAAACAAACAACATGACAAAGAGTTTGTCAACCAGAGGTTGTATGATGTCCTCATCATAGACAATGTAAATTATGTTTTGTGTGTTTGTGTGTGTGTGTGTATGTGTGTGTGTGTGTGCGCGCTTGGTTAAATACCTCCATGAGGAAATTTACTATGAAAATTAACAAGTTAAACATTATTCTTATGATAAGAAGTAAACAAGAACAATCAAAGTTATGTAAAGAAGGGATAATTGGAACCACGATATGGATCAAGATTTTACTAAAATTATAGAAATCCAATAAGGAATTATACCATTGTAAATAAGAGAATATATTTTGAAGTTGTAACTACAAGGTACAATGGATACATGTGATAAAGTTTCAATATAAACATGAATAAATTATATGACAACTATGAGGTAGGATAAATCATTACAAATCATACGAATAACCAAAGGTTCTTAAAATACATAAATTAAGTATGGTATACCTAGGAAGATATGAATGGGGATAAAGTTTCAAATATAATATCTTAATTCATGAAGGGAAGTTTACTACATTATGATATATAAATATAAACCTACAAAGTTTACCTATAACAAGACATTAAGGCATGTTGGAAATATATAACCATGTCAACTATGAAGTATGAGATTAACACAATGATTTATAAAGAGAATTTTAATTCCAAATATCCTTATATGAAATATGATTAAACCATAAATGTTGACAACCCTTTTATAAGGATGTTAAAAACCAATTATGCTTAGGAGAGCTTTTGGCTCTAAAATAGTACTTTTTTACTCATATGTAAGAAAATATAATGATTGGAATTATGTTCATTATATTTCTAAACCTTATAATTAGTATTATCAAATATAGGGATCATAATAAACTCGTGGTAAATAGATATTGATTTTCTTACGATGACTTTTAAGAGTTACATAATGAAAATGAAAATTTGTCAAACAACGGAGGTGGATTTTTGTATAAACTTGTTTTAAATGATGTAAAGTGAGTGTATACTTTTTTACCATAATGTTCAAGATGTCATAGTGATATGACATCTTGGAACAAGAAAAGTGGTTAAATGGAAAGCACAATCTAAATGTCAATTTAGAAGGAAATTTTAAAGGAGAACAAATAAATTTTAGAGAAAAGAGGATATGGGAGCACTCATTATAAACTAATAGACTTAATTAAATATTGAAATCTAGTTAACAACACATGAAACCATTATACCTCACAAAGATGATATTACATCCTTAATCCAATGAACAAGATATAGAAATATGATACAAATTGATCAACTTAAATTTTATGATTTGATAAATTTGAGGTCTAGAAATATGATAAAAATTGATCAACTTGAATTTTATGATTAGATAAATTTTTAGTAAATCTTAAGTATGTCTTCGAGGGGATTGGAAAACTATATAATATGATTCATATACCATATTTGGTTGAATATAATATCCATGAAAAATTGAATAATATACTTTATCTATGATTTGGATAATTGAAAGTTTTCTAGATCATGTGGGGGAAAAAATTTAATGATTATTTTATATGAACGATATGATGTTTTGGATGATGAAATAATGAACCCTTTTGGACATAATCATGTATATCTCAATGGATGGAAATGAATGTGGAAAACTAGGATTTCAAATGTTTGAATAATGATTCTTCTAATTCATATGGAAAAAATAGTATAATTTCTATTGCTTGATTTCTATTCCTAGTTTAGAATGACGTGAAAATGTGCAGAAACAAGTTCATGAGTCCTTGTAATCATGAAACTCATATTCATGATGGGATGGTTATGAGTAGTATTATTTGTTCGATTATTATCTCGGTTAAATGAACTAATATATTAATTTGAATATTGTTTCAAACTATTTCATAAACATAAGAAAAACCTTTTCTCTAGGAAACTAGTTGCTTAACTTGGTAGCACATAAATCAAATAAATAAACACTTGAACATAGCGTAGTGAAACTGATATGTCGATTTGATGATAGAACTAAAATCAAACTAAAACACACAAAATTTAATTGTGCAATATAATATTATCTATGAGATTATATATTTCCCGTATGTTGATCCAAGAGAATTTGAGTTAAAGCATCCTTATAAGGGAAATGTTTGTAAGTGGTATGGAACACTCACAAGATTTGATAAATAATTGTATCATATCCCTAACTTTTTGGTGCTTTTTTATCAGTTTACGAGAGTGAGAAATAGAGATATCCTATGTGAGTTATGAATGAGAGTACTTAGATACATGTGTATATGAGCTACGGATTGAGATGAATAGATAGGTTAAAGATTACCTAATGTAGTTTTCATATTTGACAAGTACTAGGGATATAAAGTTTGAGTACAGGGCTACCAATATCTTCTCCTCATGTATGGTTTATGTACAAAATATCTTTCCCTTGTTCATAGATACATACTTTAGGAATATGTAGCTAAATTATCCTAAGTCTTTTAAAAAACACATTAATCACTATTACCATTTCAGGAATGTCCTATTCCATCCCTATTCATAGGTAAACCTTTTTTTAGGTGACTATATACACATGGTTCTTTCTATGAAATTTTTTATTTATTGTATTTTCCATCTCATGAAGGGTAGGGCCACTCTCATGTTATGGGAGGTGTGCAAGGAACCTAAAGGATCTTTGTTGGAGGTAAAGTGCTTTGTTGATACTATTTCTCTTATTCATATAAATTCAACATTTGGATTACTATCTAGAAAATGTGGAAAGTATTTTTCGTATTACAGATGTGATATATTGTACTAACGATACTTATAGTATTATTTTATTTTAGATAGATGGCTGTAAAATTAATACATTTGGGCATTATTGTGAATTAAACACCTATCATGACTGTGATTGTTCTATGAAATCAAAAATTATGTATATTGAAACATACAAACTACACTAATGTGGTAAACCTATTTATGGATTTGTAACTAATGAAGTAAATTGTAAAGATGTTATGAATGTATTATTATTATATCATTCTTTTAGTACTTTTGTTAAGGATTTTCAAGTTGAGAAGGTAGTGGCTCCTTTTCACCAAGGCTTCATTATGGTGCTTTTTAAGGTGCTTATCTTGTCCTAGGTACTAGGGTTGAATTGGTTTCTCATGATTATTGTTTTGGTGATGACATATGTGATTTGCTTCCTCTATCGGTGAAATAAGAAGTTAAAATGGTTGGTTAACCATGGTAAAGATGAAAGTGTCACATAGTAGCCTCGGTGTTACATAATGTGTGCTTAGGTGGAATCCCTAGGTTAGAGTGCACTCAGAAGAAATATATGAGGTAAGGTTTCATGATCTTATGATAAAGATACTAGAGAGATTTGAACATCCGGTGGACACTTTATTGGGACGAATAATATATATTCATGAGGAGACATAAGGTTAAGATTAAGATAAATAAAATATCAAGTCTTATTGGAAATCATAATGAAGGGTGTAGGATGAAAAATTTACTTCATACTCTCCTTAAGCATAGAAAAATGTCTCCCAATGCTCTGACTCACCCTAACCCTAATCGATATGGCTTTGGTCGTGGTCGCGGTAGTGGCTTCAAGGGAGGTGGGGAAGTGTTAGGAGCCCGTATTTTTTTGCAAATGGTGTGGCTATTAATGATGCTCAAATAGAAATTTTTAGATGCTCGTTGGGAGATGATTCCCTATTGCGGGGGCTAAGGATTGTGTTGTTACATATTTTCATGCTCCCAAATCTTTGTCTTCTGGTGTGAGGAAAGGTTCAGAGAGGGTAGTATCTCCTGGGGTTAGTGGTGCCAATCCTCAATCCATTTCCTCTACTTCTGTTTTAGGGGGTTTTGTAGATACAACTAAGGCATCCAACTATATTGACTCTGTTAATTTTTCTACCCAAAACTCTAAGGGACTTTTTGGGGATGGAGTTTTGTCTCAAGTGTAGCCGGAGCATAATGTTTCAGATCTAAGAGCACATGTTCAAGTCTCGGGTGCACCGGTTTGTGGTAGCTCGGATGTGTATGAGTTGTTACAGGAAGTCTAAGTCCCAGCCAAATCTGTTGAATGATAAAACCCTACTTAGTTGTCTTTCAAGGATGTAGTTCGGGGGGATGGTAATAGGAATTTTGGTTTATCAGTTTCTAGACGTAAATCCTATGGTTCATGCTAAATCAATCCCTTCAGTGAGTTTTAGGGATAAGGTGGTTCAATCCGAAGCTACATTCAAGAGGAATGGTCTGATTTTTCATTTTAACAACTTCTTCACTGGGGTTGCCTGCGCTTCATGCCTGGATTTCGAGTCATTGGGGCCCTTGCTTGGAAGGTAGGATAGACATCTTTCTGAGTACACATGGTTTTTTCATTGTTGCATTTGCAAGTGCTTTTGATAGGGATTTAATTTTTGGGAAGGTTTGGGAATTTGAAACCCATATGCTATTGATGAAACCCTAGTTTCCTCTCTTTAACCTAGTTTCTAACACTTTCTATGTTAAACCAGTGTGGATTCATCTTCCTTACTTGCCCCTTAAATTTTGGTTGGAGAGTTGTTTAACTACCATTGGTAACACTTTAGGTAAATGCTTAGCTATTGACCCAAAAACGAATAGTTTTAGCACACGCTTATGCCAGAATCTTGGTTGATATGGATACTTTTGTGGACTTCCCTACCACTATTGAACTTAAAGTTGAAGATAGAACTTGGATTCAAAATCTGGATTTCGAAGGGTTTCCCTTTAGATGCAGAACTTGCTTTTCTATTGGCCATTTAGCTACAAATTGTCACTTGGTTAGAAAACATGCTAAAGGTAGAAGCTCTTGGTGGAAGAACTCAAACCCTAGTCACCTAGTGGTGAATGATACATTGGATTGTGAATCTGATTCGGTGTCTAAGGAATCGGTTGACCTAGATGAGGTGGAAGTGCAATAAGCTAGTTAAAAATGTTTCGAGATCCCTTAACTGGACCCCAGGACCATGTGGAAAAAATTGAAGTTTTGATACCAATCCAAAGAAATGAAAATGTAAATCCAAATATGGAAGGGGATTGGCATGTTGTCTGTCATAAAAAAAGGTACAATCTCCCCCCTTAAGATGCAACTAAGATCAAAAGGGAAGGGGCCTTATTGTTGAGATTGTTGTTGGTTTTTAGTTTGTTGTTGTTTGTTTGAAGGTTTTTTTATTTTAATATTCTGTGCCACTTTGGAAGAGGCTTGTTTTTCATGTTCCTCATTGTAACTCCCACAAAAACGATGTTCTAGGAACTCACTTCAACCTAACACTTAACCCGAAAATGTGACTAATTTTTTTGTTTAAGTTACAAAAAGGTTACATGGGTGCTTAACCTTTAGGGTTCATTAGCTTAACTTACACTACTCAACCTAGCTTATGATTGAAGAACCAGGTCTAGTTAGAAGTTATATGTTTTTTAAAATTATCTCTAGGGTCCATTAACCAATCATACAAAAGGAAGGTAAGAAGGTTTAATTTATTTAATTAAATATTTTCTTTTCTTAAATATTGCTCAACTTTAATACAGTTGACCACATGATTAATTACTCTAGCTTCATTATCCTAATAGTTTAAAGGTCCTTCAATTAAATTTATACAAATTTAAGGGTTCTAAAAGGACATTACACCCCTAGGCAAAAAATGGCCCCACTCACCCATCTACACATACCCTTAAGGATTCCACTTAAAACATTTGAAATATATTTCTTCTTAATAAAGGTAGGGTCAATCCTCCACCCTTGATCAAATCCATCTTGACCACTAGATCCTAGGGTTCCAAACTTAGCCCTAAAATCCTTATGAAATTCTATTAAAACCTTTTCTCATTCTATTCTTCTCATTTGGTCTATTTCCTTTTTGTCAAATTTGCAGGTTGGAGAGGAGGAAGCCATGAAAGCACAAGAGGAAGAGCCATGAAGGATTCTACATGGAGATTTAGTCTAGGCTTAGTTTAGCTTTGGTTTTATTTATGAATCCATTTTATTCAAGGATTGGGAGGGATTTCCTCTACCAATCTAGATTTTATTCTAAGTTATTTGTATATTGGGTTTAAATTTTGGGGCAAACCCTACCCCATTGTTATAAATGAAAGGAATTAGTTTTAGATCCACCATTGTACAATTTATGGTTCCAATCCATGGTATTTCTCATTGTTTTGCTTACTGGTAATTATAGATTAAATTTTACAACCTAGAGATTTGAGCAACCGAATAAATTTTTACGCACAAAGTGCGGATCCACGAATTCTTTCATAAGTGATAGGACATCCGCCAGAGCATACCGGTGGTCTTGGGACTTCCGCCCTACATGGGTGACAAACCATGGACCACCGCCCAATGGAGCGGCGGTTGTGAAACTATTGCCTTACAGGTGACAAACATGACCGCCACCCTACTTGCGGTGATTTCGAGATCGTTGTCACAACTCGAGCAAGGTGTTTATGGGACCACCGCTCTGCACAGGGTGGCGGTCCTGTTTCTTAAAAACATAACCTTAATGCTGAGATTTTCACAAAACTTAAAGTTACTAGAACATGGAAAAATTCATTCTTAGTTTGTTTTTGTTCATTTCAAGTTCCTAGATTAAAGATTTAATGCTCTTTTATTCATTTCTTAGCTAAATCTATTCATTTTAAAGTGTTTTCAACTCTATTAAAAATCCATCTACTTACAAGAATGATTCTCATTTACTTAACTAGATTCTTTCTTCCATTACAAGAGCGAAAAAAAAGAATTTATATCTATATCATCTCTTTGTCATTTCCTTGCTATAAAATCAACATTTCTAAATACAATATAATCTAACTTTTTCTCTCTTTTCATTTCACTACAATATACATACTTTCAAAATAGCTAAAATAACTTTATTTTTTCATACAATGTTATTTTGCATACAA
The DNA here is from genome assembly GCA_018340775.1 of Taxus wallichiana var. yunnanensis. Lineage (NCBI taxonomy): Eukaryota > Viridiplantae > Streptophyta > Pinopsida > Cupressales > Taxaceae > Taxus > Taxus wallichiana. Next base: position 195,056,938 of record CM031241.1, read on the forward strand.
GTTCAACTTCTTTCAACTTCTCTTATTTTTTCTTATTACATATTTACAATAAAAACAACTCTACAATGAAAGTAAATTTATTTTCCATTGATATAACTTAAATATTTTAACACAAGCACTACTTTTCTCATAATACATCCAAGATTTCAACAAGGAGAAAATACTTTCTTTTCTATTTGCAAAACTAACTCTACAATAACATTCTTTCTTCTTTCTTTTCTTATTTGTTTCTTTCCACATGCAATGCAATATCAATAACAACTATTTGAATACAAATTTCCTTTACAAATTCATTACAATGTCCTCCACTTGATGTGGGAAACCATACCAAAAATGTAAATAAAGAATGAACTACATTATTACAATTTCTTCCACTCTAAGTGGGTAAAATACAAGGAAGTTTCACATGGTCACCAACAAGACTCCAATCTTCAAACACCAACAAGATAGCTCCTCCAAGAATTTTCTTGATTCACAACAAAATAGGGGGAGAGGCAACGCTCTCCACCCAACCAAGATATCCAATGGAGAGGAGAAGCCATCCTCTCCATTGGCCCCTGAGCCCCAACCACATTACAATGGGAGAAGATTTCAACTCATGGAAACTACAAGCTTCCACAATACTTAACATATAGTTTTACATTCATTCCATTCACATTCAAACACAAAAAAACTCAAGCAAGAAGAATCAACAAGGCTTATCAAGAAAGCCAAAAGAGTAAGACCTATGGGGAGGCCACTTATGCCTCCCAATGGGAATGGGTGCCCACCTAAAAGCCTCCAATGCATATCTCAAATCCCCTACAAACTCTTATGCCTCCCTCAAGTACCCCTTATACCTCCATATACTCTTATGCCTCCCTCATAACAAGAAACAAGAAGAAATGCAAGCATTCCTCATACTAGGTGGGGCACCCAACCCAAACTCCCTCCACAAGAAAGAAAACTCTTATGCCTCCCTACAAGAAAACTCCCCATAGTCTCCTCCCACTCCAAACTTAGGCAATCTACCCATACCCAACAACATTCCAAAGGAAAAACAACACACAACACAAACATATGAACACAAAATAAAAAGAACATAATTTAAACTAAGGTGAAGCTCCTACCTCTCCATGGTAGAGCTTGTTCCAAGTATGAAGTTCCAAGCTCCTCCAAAACCAAGCAAGCATCCACAAAGCTCCAACAATCCACAAGCTCTCCCAAAAATCCTCTCACTCTCCAAAAATTCAAGAGACTAAAATGATCAAGTAACCCCCAAACAAGCAAAATGATTTCAATAAATAGAGAAAGGAGAGGGGGGGATGATGTGGCTCCAAGTAGGATGCCACCTCATTTCCTCTCCACTCCACATCACTTGGTCAACCTCATATTCCAATGCACAATTAATATGTGGTTGAAGGAATGACAAGAAACTTACACACTCCATCTAAGCCCACTCCCCCAAGGACAAAATTAAATATTTGAAAGAAGGTGCAATTAACATTTCACCTTTTTATCTTCCCAAAACACCTAATAGGGCCTAAATTTGACCCCCAAACCATAGGTAGGGTTGGCATAGGCATTTAAGAGGTGTGGGACAAGTTTGACTTGTCCCACAAGCTTCCAAATTTGGCCTCTAAGGCCAAATTCGAGTTTCCCATGAAGGGTAGAGTGTACTACACTCAAGACTCGAAAAATAACACTCAACACAAAATCCAAGAGTAAATCAAGTCTAATAAATGAACTCCTTTTTGGTCACATCTTTAATTAGTTTAGGAAAAATTTAAATTAGCTTAATTAAGACACTACAACCCATGAATAATAAAGGGGTAAACATATATCCAAAAATCTAAATAATAAAACAAGTAAATTTCATTACTAAAAGAAACACATACTAACATTATTAAAAGGGAAGGTTAAAACAAAACAACACATGACCCCTAGGTCACAATTTTCCCCTAACCAAATAATTCTAACACACACACAATTACATGTTGCCATGGTGACCCTAGTTGAATTCTTCTCAAATTCCGATGTGGTTGGTCTCCAATCCCCCGATGTTGTTGTGAATATAATATACCTGCAAAACAGAGAATACCTCCTTCGGCCTCATGGCCACATTAAAACATTCATGCTAAAATATGTGATATAAATCTAAAATCAACTATATATGAATTAATATCATCTATGCAAATACGATATCACTTACAATTTCTAGCACATTTCTATTCCACATTTCATCCATGTCAAAATGATCACAACATTAATCCAATTATCAAATGTCTACTCAACATGACTAAATATATCACATGTCAAAAATACATATAAATAACCATGTCAACAGTATATCAATATCAACATCAAATGTCTCTAATGTTCCATATGCATCATATATGAATCGAATCAACAACAGATTCGATCTCTTATATATATACTAACATGCTAAATCAAAAAGCCATAATATATCCATAAGTGTAGTCGATAGTATCGAAATCAATAATAAAAAAGGTGTCGAAGGGAAGTGGGAACTACACTCATTGTCTCATCTTTCTCTCCACCTATGTATGGGGTAGGGTCCCCTTAACCCTCCTTTACCAATAATCAAAAATAATAATCAAGGGTGTAGTGAACAGAAGATAGATTAATTGAATTACAAATTCAACCTCTTAAACACTATAAATCCCCAATTTTAACATCGGTTGAAATGTCCACAAGGGTTCTTCAAATGTATTATTTGGATAGATGCAACATGTGTAATGTGGATGCAGACCCTATCCATGCAGCATGTGTAATGTAGAGGCAACCCTTATCCCTGTTCATTTGAAAGCTAATTTTGTGAGGCCCACCTCGAGTGACCCTTTTATCCACCTCTTCCATGTGACCTGAATCCTACCAAATGAGAATGAATACATCCTATATTAGAAAACATTTACAATAAACATATCTAGAGAGTGAAAACAAAAAAAGAGGTTTGTTTTGATTTTCCCTGTTGGGAAAAGGATCTTACGAAACATTAGAGCCTATAAAAACCTATGTAAATTATAATTTATTAATGTGCGTGAAAAAAAAAGTGTATTTTAAGGAAACTCAATCGAGGTAGGTATTGGAGATCCACACTACACCTATTAGAGATTGAACGACCTATCGTGCTTTGTATTTTCTCATTTTGAACCGCAACACTTCCCAATGAAACCATCACCACCCACACTACAACCAAAGAATAATTCCCAACGAATCATTAAATCTATTGACACCTTCAAAGCAATACAATTTTATTCAAATAACTAAAATGAAAAATATATTCATAGAAATACAACTTTGTACCAACTTTTCGTGTTAAAAAATTAGAATATGGAATTGAAAAACTTGCTGCATAAACAAAATTTTATTTGGTAATATATTTCCCATATCACTTACGATGATCACTAACATAAGAAGCATTTTCGATCCCTAAAACTTGAACAATCTTATCTTCAAATGAAATCCAAACGATATATAGAATTCATTCATTTTTATTCGGCTCATAAAAAATGGTCGGTATTTTTTTGAAAATGAATACCATAAATAATGTATAATATTTCTCGATGTTAAAATCCATATATCATGGTAATACTTGTTGTCCATAATAAATGCTACTTGCAATTAAAGTTAAGTGTTATTAATTAAAAAGAATTATTTGTGTTGTAGTTGAATACTATTAATTTTACATTAGGTACTTGTAGTTGCATTGGACTTATTAATGATGTAAAAATACAATTTCCTAAATAACTATCCTTTTCGTATGAATAAAATTAAACAAAAATATAATTAATTTGTTAGTTGCTTGTTAAACCAAAAATATTGAAATTAAGAAAAGAAATTGAACTAAAAACAAGACAATGACCTCATTATGGCTATGCTACAAATATTCTACAATTACCTTAAATTGTGGCATTTTGTAGAATAATTGTGGTAAAAATACCTTGTTTCATAGAATAGTAGATATGAGGACCTAGTTAAAAATACTCATCCCTCAACCAATAAACCATTATATTTGTGTAACAATTCAATTGCAATCAATTTATTCATATTTCAAATTCATAATTAAAATAAATAATTTAAATATTGTCATAAATCCTAATCTATATATTTCCAACGTTTACCCCATTTAATTTTTAACACATAGTTGACACTATAAAATATTCTTCATTAGTAACTATAACATAATTATCTATTTCTAAGATGTAATGAATAATTTCTATCTAGTTATAATATAGAGGCAGCCCCTATCCCTGTTCATTTGAAAGCCAATTTTGCGGGGCCACCTTGAGTGACGCTTTTAGACACCTCTTCCATGTGATCTAAATCCTACCACCTGAGAATGAATACATCATGTATTAGAAAACATTTACAGTAAACATATAAAGACAGTGAAAACAAAACAAGAGGTTTGTTTTGATTTTCCCTGTTGGGACTAGGATCTTACAAAACATTGGAGCCTATAAAAACCTGCGTAAATGATCATTTATTAATGTGCAATGAAAATAAATGTGTATTTTAAGGAAATTAAATATGAGGTAGGCTTTGCAGATCTACAACTACACCCATTTGAGATTGAATGACCTATCGTACATTATATTTTCTTCCAGTAATACTACCCAATGAAACCATCACCACCCACACTACTGCCAGTAATAATGCCCAATGAATCATTAAATCTATTGACACCTTCAAAGCAATACAACTTTATTAAAAGTAGTAAAATGAAAAAAATACTTTATACCATAGTTACCAAATACAGTGAAATCTTAAAGATTTTCTGTATTTTTCCGTATTTTACATTCGATTGTATAAAACTCTGTATTTTCAGTGGTAAAATATTTAAATGCAGGATCTAAAAAATTTATGTTATTTATAATTATTTTATACCATAAATATTTAAATTATGAAAACATCCATGATTTTACAATCAACAGTGAAAAGGATTTTCATTTTTTAGTATTAATTAAAAGGTTTTAGTAATCCCTGGAAGATTAGTGAGACCGTATTTTTTCCGTATTTATCATATTTTTTTTATTGACCGTTTTTTTTCTATATTTGAGGACCACCGTTTAATACTCTTTGTACGAAATTTACTACCTTGCTTTATACTAACTTTTTGTGTTAAAAAAATAGAATATGTAATTGAAAAACTTGTTGTATAAACAAAATTTTATTTGGTAATATATTTCCCATATCACTTAGGATGATCACTAAAAATGCAATTCCCCTAGAAATTTTAAATAAATAATAAAGAAATGACCAATTAGATGCTTCTCTCTTTTTTATGACCTAGGGAAACATAAGAAGCATTTTCAATCTCTAAAACTTGGAACGATCTATCTTCAAATGAAATTTGAACGATATATAGAATTCCTATTTGCAATATTTTTTATCGGCCTTATAAAAATGGGTGGTAATTTTTTTAAAAAATGAATACCATAAATAATGTATAAGATTTCTCCATTTTAAAAGCCATATATCATAATAAGATTTGTAGTCCATAGTAAATGCTACTTGCGAATTAAAGCTAAGTGTTATTAATTAGAAAAGAACTATTTATTGTTGCTGTTGAATACTATTAATTGCACAATAATTACTTGTAGAAATGTAGTGGACAAGTACAATTTCCTAAATAATTATTTGTTTTGTATGAATAAAATTAAACAAAAATACAATTAATTTATTAGTCATTGTCATATAATTAAATTATAAAATATCTACATAACCCAAAAACAAAACAATGAACTCATTATGACTATGCTACAAATATTCTACCTTAAATTGTGGCATTTTTGTAGAATAATTGTGGTAGAAATACCTTGTTTCTTGTAGTGTATAGACAGGGCCGAATTAAAGGTTGGGAGCGCCCTAGGCAATAGTTTGAGTGGACGCCCTCCTCACAAATTTAGTTAATATATTTTTCCATAAAGTAAATAAATAAAATATGTCTATATTCTTTTATTTTTAAATTTACATCATGGTCATAATAAAATAATAATAAAAATATATTAATAAATTATCACATAAGGATGAAAAATATTTCGTGGATGGAAAACATTAATCGTAGCGGATGCTCAGAATGCAAAAAAATCAATATTTTATACAAGGCTTCTTACAAGTCTGATTTAGCCATATCAAGTAGGTGACAGTAACTCTATCTTGAAATAAAGCACCATTTCTTTGCAAAGAAACAAAAACGTTTATGTAGCTCCCATGGTTTTGTGAAGAGTCATATTTGGACCAGGCCTACAAATTCCTCCATAACAAAATAATATATTTTTTCCCCAAAAAATTAAGAATAGAAAATAAAATACTTTTTTTCCTTCAATTATACTCACCTCTACTAGATACACCAGTGACATTATAAAAAATACATTAACCTTTTTCTATAACAAACTACACACCTACATAATCTGGAGCTACATCAAAAAATGGGTAACAATACCAACAAAATCATATGTGCTTATAAATATGTGATATTTTCTTTTACTTGCAAAAATATTACAATTTTTTTATGTGTATGCGTGAAATTTATGTTACTATACAATAATATCTATAAATGGGTTGATCAATATTAAATATTTAGATAAATTATTTTAAAGTTAAATTCTAAAATTAACCGACAAAAAAGAAATTTTTAGATTCAGGCGCCCGATTCTTTGGCGCCCTAGGCAACTGCCTAGTTTGCCTAAGGCTTAATCCCCCTCTGTCAAGGTATAGAATAGTAGATATGAAGACCTAGTTAAAAATACTCAACCCTCAACCAATAAACCATAATATTTGTGTAACAATTCAATTGCAATCAATTTATTCATATTACAAATTCATAATTAAAATAACTAATTTAAATATTGTCATAAATCCTAATCTATATATTTCCAAAGTTTACCCATTTAATTTTTAACATATAGTTGACACTATAAAATATTCTTCATTAGTAACTATAACCTAATTAGATTTTTTCAAAATTATCTAATTATATATTTACATATATTTAATAAGTCTAGATAAAAGCAAGTGGTATTTGTGTATAATTGTAATCTATATAACTAAAAATATAAAGTATGTTAATTATGAAAAAAATAACATAAAATATGTGTTTATTGATTATGATATAAATTGACAACATTAAAGACCACATCTTCTCAATGAGTTGTACTTGTAGGGCTGCGACGCTACGTATAATGGTGGTTGCCTTAGCACCACTTTATCCATACAGTTAATTTCCTTTTGCGTTATGAGTGGTTGATATTATGGAAGGAGTACACGAATGGTCGGCCAAGTCTTAACCGAAATTGTCCAAGGGACAGACTGAGACACTTGACACGCTAGTATTTTAAAAAAGGAGTTAGTGAGTTCCTTTTGCTACTGACCATAATTGATGACAGTTGAACACTGCGTGTCCCACGATCAAATAAGAATGCAATATAAGAAAGCAAAATGCCAATTTAAGAAAGCAAAATGCCAATTTACTTGAGGCCACGGACTTTTGTAAACACCACATTTCGTCGGCTATACAACCAGCACTATGAAAAAATGGCAGTTTTCAGAACAAATTGTTCATCAGGAATCAACTACAAGAAGTTACGTGGGTTAGGAGGGACGAAAATTTTCTTGTGCCACTCAGGAGCTCAGAAAGATTTTGCGCACCGGCTGTGGGCGGAACTGAAAGCCCAACATAGATATCCTTTTATAGATATTGAAAGTCTTCCATTTGCAGAGCCCTTCCCTGAGAACATTTTCAATGCAATAACACGCTCCGAAGTGTTTGTTTTGGTCTTGTCCGAGGAATTTTTCATGAGGTCAATCTGGCCAATGCTTGAGCTCCAAATCTGTCTGCAAGCCAGAGAGTCCGGAATGAATCCTCATCTGAAATTGCTGCCCTTATTCTTCAAGATTTCTACTGAAGAGGTAAAAAATGCGGAGAATAAAATACGGTGGCTGAAAAAATGGCAACAGTGGGCTGGAACAGATACCCGAATAGATCTCAAGCGATGGACAGACGCTTTGAGGAAGCTCAAGTCCACTAATGGTATAGTTTTTCGGCCGGGAATGCGAGAACAAGAATATATCAACGGGATTGTTGAAATTATCTGTAAAATGGTTCCTCCTTACATCACTGCAGATCTGTCATGTGTGCAGGGAGCCGAAAGAATCAGTCAGGTACCGATTTTCATTATTGTAATAAAAAAGAGTTGATAATCCCAAAAATATCTAACCAGTAATCTCACTGATTGTGAAGGATCATAGGAGAATGGTATTATAATGCCAAAAATATCTAACCAGTAATCTCACTGATTGTGAAGGATCATAGGAGAATGGTATTAATAGGATTTTGAAATGGACTGGCAGGAGATGATAGAGAGAATCAATCATCTGCCCTTCAAAAAAACAAGGCTAGCATTAGACACACGTATCTTGGCTGTTTATGGAGAAAGGGGAATGGGTAAGGCTACTCTCTGCAAAATAATGTGCAATTATTATCGTAGACATTGCAAAGTGTGCCACATACAGGTTGGAGCTGGGGATGTTGATCATCTGGCCTTACAAAAGTGCGTACTAAAACAGCTCACTGGAGCCTCCGACAGATTATTGGAAACCATAACAAATTCATATGAGGTAATTCACTGAAAGAATGTCACCCTTTTATTCCATCGAAATACTAAATAAAAGATCTAACTAAAAAAATCTTATTTTCTACATAAACCCTAGTCAATTCACAACCATCTATTGATTGAATATTTATATTTTTCAAGACTGGTTACTGCTGGTGGACTGTTTCTCCCGGAGATGATTGGTAACCGCTTGTGAATAGCTTTTTCTTTACTTCGGAGAGTTTGATTTTTGTTCATTGTTGTATGTATGCTTCTTGCTTGCTGAAACTTGTTGTAGGCCTGCAGCCTGTACGTTGTGTAAACTCTAATGTGAACTTAACCCTTTTAACAATGGACTACTCCATCTTTCTCTCCTACTTGTCCTAGTGTGCAATGGATGTATGAGGTGAAACTATGTGGTCTTTTTCTTCGAGATATATCCCCTAAGACAGGGACTAGTAGTCTCATGAGGTTACAATTTCCCTATTAGAAAATAGGTTACACAATTCATTCAAAAGGCATATGAACCTAGTTAGGAAAAAATAAAACCTTTCAATTTCGTCATAAAATGTTGCTCGGAAACCTACTTTAGAAAAAAAAAAAAAATAAGTAAGTATGTTGCCTTTTTAAGAGCCTTCAAATCCTTAACTAATTAATTGTTGGAGCATAATTATAATAAAAATAAAATTGGCGCTTGACCTTGGGAAGTGTAATCGTGGGATGTTATTCCACAGGAAAGTGAAACATGATCTTCCTTGTAATGTGATTAAACCCTCTCGTTATGGATAAAGAACTTATCTCCTATGATACTTATTGTGTACTAACTCAATTATAAATTTATAAATGAATGAAAGAACTTGACCCTAAATCCTTGAGAAAATATGCGAACCTTCCCTCCTTTTGACTCACACTTGTTTTGTTACGTAACGGAGGTATGATATAAGATCAAGATGCATGCCCTTAGGAGTGAATCCTAAGGATAACACCTAGTAGCCTTGTGTGTAGGTAAGTAGTCTTGTGTGTAAATAAATACCCTATTATCAAACGAGAAAATTAAACAAGTAATTGAAATAATGAAGATGATTCTTATTCAACGAGATACACCGTAAGTTAAATGTTAAACAATATAGAGGAAATCCAAATAAGAGGAAAAGAAATATATGATTCACATATTATGAGCCTTTCTAGAACTTAAGTTAAAGATTGAAACATAATTGTAATAAATGTGTAATCCTAAAATATCATGTCGTGGGAAGACCCTATCTGTAAGTGTATATTGTAGTTGAATCGTTATGTTGTGCCTTGTCAAAAAATGGCCTTGAAGTGCATCACGTGTTTTCACATTATCTATGTGGGTTAATGTTTTGCAAACATATCATGTGTTGTGTGTAGTCCTAAGTAATCTCCTGTAGTGTCATGTGTACTACAATGTAAGTCAAAAATATATATTTCAGTATTTTTAGTACATATATATTTGTAAAAATGGATTAGTTAGTTAGTAATTGAATTTAAACTAGAAAATTTATAGAAAAAAATCCGTTGTGGGAAAAGGAATAACAAATATTGAAACTAAGCGAGATGAAAATAATCCCATTTTATATGTGTATTATGTTCCTCTTTTGGAAGAGAAGCTAATGATTATTGCGTAGGTAACAAAGAATGGATACCAAGTCTATTTTGAATGTTATCCATGATCAATACTAGATAGAAATACAAATAAAAAAATAATTTCACAAGTTGAGATGAAAATATAAAATGCTTCTTTTTAAAATAAAAAAGTATTTGTCGTTAATAGAGATATATACATTAGAATATAAAGTTGACCGAGACTTGATTATGGTATTTGAAGTTTGGAATTTTAAGTTTATGTTCTAAATTTATTGTAATATAAAAACATGTTGTTGGATTTTTCTTTTGATTGAACAACCAAAAAGGCTTGTGAAAAACTTTCACTATTGGAAATTCATATAGAGCTAGATCACCTCTAAATTTTTTTTGCTCAAATCTATGTGGATGTGTACAAATACACTAACTCAGCACTAACTTGTATTTTATGACATTTATATAAGATATCAACAAAAAGTTTATTCCTAAAAAAACAATGTAGTAGACTTTTGTATACTCAAATATTTTGAAGCCATTGTTCAAAATTAAAGTGGTTTGAGGAGAGTAAATGTTGAATGAGTTCATTTTTATTTCAAAATTCATGGAATTAAGAATGATTTTACAACCAATTAAATGCCATAAAAGACTGATATACCATAAAAAAGTAAAAAAAAATATAGAAACGCGTAAATAATGTTGAAGGTCAAACATTAACCCATTTAATATTCGGATGAATTACTATCTTATGTGTTTTACATTTTGAACCAATGTCCCACAAAATTTTTCTAGGATAAAACTCATCAAAAACATGTAGTGGAAAGAGACAAAGTTTCTTATTTTAGAGTTTTTAGTTTTGTATGTTATGCTCATGTTATAGATGAAAGGATGAATGAAGGAACAAACTATATGAAGAAGGAGAAAGATATATTTTTGTGGGTTATAGTGAGTAATTAAAATCCTCATATTATATAATCTTGTCATGAAGAATGTTATTATCACAAAATATGTTTATTTAATAGCATAAAAATCATGTGATATAAGTACGTTTAAGATAAAAAAATATGGATGCATGTATATAATAAAGAAAAAATGAGTAAGACGAAAATGGTGGTGAAAATATTCATCTATCCGCACTATAAATTCCTCAAATGAGATATTATTCAATCGGAAATCATATTTCTTATAATATCACAATAGTGAAACCTCCAAATGCACCCTTAGAATGCATTGCCTTAAGCTAATGCATAAAAGATACATCAGGAAATTTATCGTCTTCTTCAATATACTTTCATTTCGATGAAGGAAAATGCAATAGAGAAAAAAATTCACCTTCTACATTTTATGGTAGAGACACCTCATTTAAAATGTTTGAAACACTAAGAACTAGCTCAAGAGACACCTCGAGGAAACCAAGAAACATAAGTAATATTTATTAACACACTCAATGTGATGAAAATGTTGTATTTTATTCTAATTTTAAACATTTTTTCATGTTGATATGTAATATTTTGATAATGTAATTGAATATAAAAATGAGTAAAAACCGTGGACAAAAAAATTTGATTATATTTTAAAGAATCAACATGGAATCTTGTAATCCTTCTAGAAGGAATAGATGTAATAGATGTTAAATGGGTCCATAATTCAAAATTCAATTTTGGAAATGGACATGTTGAAAATATATACTCAAGCTATTTCGAAAGGGTTTTCACCAAAACTCAAAATTCATCACTATGAGACATTTTCCCCTATGACCAAATTAGACATTGTATGAAATGTCTTACCAATAACTTCAAAAATTGAAATATGTAATGAATGGTTGTCAAGCCCGACTTTGAGTACATTAGATTCCCGGATATGAAATTTAAGTTCAATAATAAAGGTTTGTAGATTGAAGAAATCCTTGTATGGTTTCAAAAAAATTCTAAGAGCGTGGTATAAAAGAATTTATTCATATTTTTAACGAAAAATCAGAAAATTAGTAGACGTTATACATCAATATCAATAATCCGGGACAATAGTGATTATATATTTACATATGTTAATGAACCGTTATTCTGTGATTGTTTGAATAAGAAATGAAGAAATAATTTAAATAATCAATTTGGGATTGCTAAAGTACTTGCAGCTTGGCACAAAGGTTGATTAGAGATTTCATTTTCATATGTGAATTACAATATTTACGTAATGCACCAAAAATACCAACACAAGGACAACACAGTGAAATACAAGATAACTTTTTTTTTGACTTGCTTTGACACAACACGACACAACATGTTGTCACAAGGTTACAACCAACACTAGGAACCACTTGTTACGGGGGAGACCACAAGGTCGCACGAAACGTTCACACCTATCAAGGACAATGTACTCTTCTTTTGACAAGACAACATGGAAGTCCAATCCACATGACACACTCACAACTAGGGCATCCCATGAGGAATTTCTTGTTAAATTTTCTTGTTTACTAAAGTGTCTCTTAATTATTAACTTACATTCTTATAAAATTTCATGTAATGATTCACACAATTCTTTTCACAAGGGAGAACTTCTTTATTTTCAACGGTTGACTAAATAGCTTAAGGCCAAGCTTTCTAAACTGGGATCATCAATTTGATGTCCAAATCTTTCTTATTCATTTGATTTTAGAACATTTTCCATTTCTTACAAGGTTAATTAATCTTATTCAAGCCACTAACACATGTTCCACACCTCTCACAGCACATGTGAAGGCATAAATTCTAATTGAGGGAAGTACCGCTTAGGGTTCATAACAATAACCTTCTTGTTTAAGGATCAAATTTTGACCTTGCTTAAGAAATATCACCCTGAATTAAGGCATGGGTTAACAGAACAGGACAATAGAATTTAGCTTCAGGGTCACATTGTTTACTAACAGTCTTTCATTGAGGTTAGGAGTTTATCAAGATTGGTTAAATGTTCCATCTAGACTTTACTTAATTAAATTTGACAAAGGAAAACATTCCAAACGATAGAGAGAGATTTAAGGTTTAATTAAACGATTTCCCTCCTACTTATTAAATCCTATCATCTTCTAAAATCTAACCATTGCTTTCACCATGAGGTCATTTAAGATTTCACCATAAAAGGATAATGTTTATTAGTTTAACTTTTATAAGGACTATCCAGCTCACTTCATAGTGTTTACAAACTCATTACTACTATGCCTTAGGAGGATTTACAACTCAACATTTTAACTCAAGAGCAAAGTTTAACAGTACTCGTTTGGGAAACAAAACAAGGTTATATCAATTCATTCCAACATGATGCACAAATCAAAGGGACATACCATCTCTATTGAACCATGATTAGGGAGCAAGAGAGAAATAACATGGGACATGCCCCGCTACTATACTAAGGGTTAAAATTCACTAGAATATCCCATAACCAAGCGGTAATCAAATTTTATCTTTCACATGATAACAAAACAAGCCAAGGTTTCAACATTCAGCTTACAACAACAATACTCTCAATACATTTACTAGGCACTGACCCTTCTTCTAAAATGTCCAAAGGCCCTTTCCAAATTTTATAACATAATACACATTCGTACAAAGGAACATCATAACCAAGATTGATGCAATAATCTACAAGTCTTTCCATCATCTAACCACGTAAGCCATCTGCAATAATTAATAACCTGAGTCAGTCGCGAGAACTGAGCAAGATAAGACTATACATAGCAACAATAAGCTACTAGCTAACAATACCATGAAAGGAAACATTCTATTTCAGAAATGGATCAAAGTTCTAACCTCTAACAACCTTTTGAAACAAGATATAATTTTCAACATATCAACTAAGAAGAAATCCATAAGTTTTAGTTATGAAAATACCTCTAAAACTACAAAATTTTGACAACCAATTACGCAAGACTATGAAATTTAAATGATTAGACACAAGAGTTGAGAGTATTAGGATTTCAATCATGTAATCCCGTAGATTACGTGATTGAAATCTAAAGTGTAACCCATCAATCCACATTCTCAAGGTGAAGTCAAAAGATAAAAACTAGACCCGATCTTAGCTGCCAAAAAGAATATAGTTTTGGAATCGTTCCGTAGGGCCATAGGCCTAATAGGCTAGAAACGAACAACGAGGGTAATAACAAAGTTCCATCATGTAATCAAAAAGGTTTAAAGGGTGAAAATATTATATTCAACCCACAACCATTATATCTTAGGTAATAAGTGACTTCATAGCTAAAAGGATGAGTGGAAAATGACGATAAGAATGTCCGGAATAGGCATTGTCTAACAGCCTACCTACTGAACATAACCAGGGCCGGAATAGCGAAAAGCCTCATTAATACCCAAGTTGAGTAGGCAATCTAGTACTCTAAACACATCCTTGCAATTTTCATAATACTTTAGATTTATAACCCTCCCGTTCTAGAGGAACATAGCCATGAATCTAGACTTGGTTGAAATTTTCCGACGTCAACTCACTTTCTAATTCCATAAACGACGGATACAAAGAAAAAGGTCTCTCAACTCTCCTTAATTTACATCTCATCACTAAGTTATGGTAACCTATGCAGTGATTAAACACATAATATACCATTGAAGATAGATATCCTCCAATAATGAACTTCTATAACGATGTAATTACAATTATTACGTTTGATACATAAACAAACTATTCCATAGCTTCTTTTCCTTTTTGACAACAAAATATATTCACGACCTTCCATCACAATCATTCTAAATTTGCAATGAAAGGTCACTCATCAAGAAGGAAGTACAAAACAAGTTTGACTAAATTAAGGAACTTCATGTTACCTTAAGCAGTCGATGAAAACCTTAACTTTCACGAACCGTGAAAGATATTACCTTACTCCATCAAGGCATTATGTCTATACATGATTAAATCGATCACACAAGGAATCATCAACATACCATATCTTAACACCATAACGGTCATTAATTTTATCAAATTTTACTCATAGAAAGAGTAGAATCAAAATGGGGTTCTATTAATAATTTATGCCCTTCTATCAACCCAGGACATATTTTCGGCCCAAAACTTCCTTCTTAACAAGCATATATATTGAACTTCTAATTTCCAAAAGCCCTAATAATTTGCACAATACACGAAGTGCATAATCACGCTTATCATAAAAAAAAAAATAAAATTTAACTGTATGTTTTCCTCTAGGGCAACAACATAACAGAAACCAATACTAGTCAACGCTGCAACGTTAGGGCGATTACATACCCGAGTTCACAAAAGAAAAGGATAACTTTAAATTATATATATATATATATATATATATATATATATATATATATATATATATATATATATATATATATATATATATATTTCATATGATCAATCAAAGCATACACTGAGAACCTTTGTTTGTTTTATATATATAAATGGGTTGATCACGTCAACAAGAACAACCAACAGAGGCAAATCCAGAAGTAACAAACTGTTAACCATATACTGAATGCAAATCCACAAAATCACGGATTTAAACCAATTTCTAGAAAGAAAAAGTTTCATTTCAAGAGGTTTATTAGATACTAGCATATTATGTATATGGTTAGTCTATCTTGCCTGTTTTAACGCATCCAGCAGGGACTGCTACAGCCACACGCCCTCCGCTTTATCCTCTGCTTCACTGGTCTTTTCTTGCAATATACCACACCAGGATTCCCTTTTGAAGGCACGACTAGAAGGATGCAATAGGTGGCTGTCCAAACACTAGATTGCTTCAATGCAGCTGCTTTGGGGGTGAGAGTCGAACTGCTTACCACTCAGTCCGAGAGCACTTGCGCTAGAAAGCTAAACACCGACCATGGTTTGAAGCTCGGACACAAGACATAATGATTACATCGCTCCTGGTTCTGAAAGGCATCTACCGTATTGATACACAATCCTTTTCCTTCATCAGATTTGGGGACAACATCAAACTCTCGGTGCAAACATTATAGCCTTGTAAGGTGATGATAATTCCAACAGAGTCCTTTGTGCCTGCCAACTTAGTGACCTGTTGAAGCAGCTCAAAAATGGCAAAGCAAATTGTGTTTCATGAATATTCTGATATGAAACAGATCGGCCTCTATGAGGCTCTCTTCCATGAGTTACATCGTACAACAAGTAGGATCTTTGTAAATAAATTTCATCAGGTCTTCTGGTAACACTCCTACTGTACTCACTCTACTCCGGCTGGCTGAACAGAAAATCTGTTCCAGATCTACTAGTATTTGAGCATTCATGCACTGGTTGTGACTGTGAAAGTTCATCTATAGCACCTTGTGCTGTACTAATAAGCCAATCCAGAGTTTTACTTGGACGATCAAGCCCTAATCTGTACTGCACATCGTAAAACTTAACAGCCGTAGAAAGAGAAAGCCTCACCCTCGTGTCCCGAAGTCCTTTTGCAGTATTCACTCTACTGTGCCGATCTTTTGGCGGGGAAGAGCGAACTCGCAATGCTTTTGAAGCGACACCACAAATATTTTCTCACTCCTCGTATTGTATTTTTCGCACTGATCAGATTGAGTAGACAAGGCATATCGGGTATCCTTAGATCCACCAGAGCATCTGATTTCGGGCTGCTCCGTTGGATAGATCTCCTTGTAACACTCTCACTGTCACTTAGTCGATTTTGACAGCAATATCTTGAAGGAGAATCCCGAATTTGAGGATGCGTTCAATACTGAACAGACAACAACAGATTTGGACAACCTGCTTGCTGGAAGCGCTCAAAAAGGGCTTCTACTAAAACTTTATCTCATCCTTCTACTACGGCTGCAAGATTTTGCAACCACTGATCACGACTGTGGTCGCGTGCAACCAGAACATCAGGATCAACACCAACTGTTCCTTGGGCTCGCCCTGCAGCAGCTGTCGCACCTAGCTCTCTCTGGGGCCACTGATTTTCTGGGATACGTTTACTTCTCTACCCTGTAGCTGCTGCATAACACCAGACACCTCCTCACGGCTCTTTCCTAGGAGGATTTCGGTTCTGCGCTCCACTGAGACTGCCTGCACAACACGATTTTGAGGATCCAAACCCTCTCACGCAACACCAGGGTGACAGACCTTCATTTCACCATCAACGAATCCACTGTCCAGAACACGCTGAAGCAATTCATCTGTTTCAGCATTTGATGGAGTGCAAAACAAGCATACGCGGTTTGAACAATGAGGAGAAGTCAACATTTTAATCAATGAGCATGTGCGGCCACCAGAGTCTCTTGCGTGAGCAGGTAAAAGAAAACAAAAGATTGCAAAAAAAAATCGGGAAAACAGTAGGTGCGGCCACCAACAGGGATTCCATCACATCGAACAATAAAAGCTCCACCTTCCACGCCAAGGAGATGACGCTGACTGCAGAGCCTGTAGGTTAGGGGCATTACAATTTCAATGATCTTTTGAAAAGGTTCTAAATGATAAATTCCAAGCTAGCATCAGCATATGTTGCCACAATATTGAATCCAATAAAATATGATTAAGATATAGTGTTGATCCACCTATGTACAAAAGGATTGTTGTTTGTCTAGTGTACTAGATGGCCATGAGGCTTACTATGGTGTATGGTGTAACATTTATTTTAAATTGTGCGTAGTTTCCAAAGGATACTTATTGAAAGGTGCAAAACGAATTTGAAGATATGTTAATAGAAGATTTTTTCCCATTTTGTATACAAAATATGATGATTTCAGGATGGTTGGTTATATGAACAATGAATTTGCATGAAACATAGATGACATAAAGTGAATCTTCGGTTTATTATTATTATTTCATTTTGTTTAATGTTAAATTTCATGGACGTTTAAGAAACATCATGTTTCTCTCTTCACTAGAAGCAGTATATGCGTTAGCCATAACAACGTCATGTCAAGGAAAATAGAGGAAAGGAGTGTTGTTGGACCTAATACATGAACAAGAACTGAGGAACTTATTTTCTTATAAAAAACCATCCGTTGAATTTTCAATCAACCATGTTTTTCACAAAACAAGTGAGATTATCGACTCTTAATGTATTTCATTAACTGTTCACCTTCCATGCCAGGTCTGTTGACCTTCCACTTTTCTGGTTGTCTGTTAGGCTACTTCTAATCCAACGGATGTATAGATATAGTTTTATGGTCTTTGAATTAACAATCTAATGCAAATTATCATCTCTACTTCAATAGCATTAGTATCACAGCATAAAAAGTGACTTGGACATCTAGAAGGGCGTGTGAGGAATCTCAGAAAACCTGTAGCATTGATTTTTATGATTGGAAGACGTTTGTGGTGTCGTTAGCCAACGACGTACACTTTCTGTTCAAGACCTACGTTTTCCACCTGTCAAACTTGTTTTAATTGTGCGACCAGCGAGCTACAGGCGGGGGTTTCAAAGAAGTCCACTTTCTTTTGGCCTTTGGCATATTCATTACATCGACCTGTTCATTGGATTTTATGTGGGTTTTGGCGTAACCGTATTACATTGACCCTCCACGTAGTTGTACAGTCTGGTCAACTAATGATTGTCCACCTCTCAACGCTTGGTGTTCACATCTTCAATATATATATATTGCTTTTGCATTGAATACTGCATCAATAAACTTCAAACTTCTGTTCCAAATCCTGAAATTCCCAAGGAGTAAACTAGCAATCGCACTTGAAATGTGCGATGGAAACGCCGAAGGGGGCGCATTGAAGAAGCTTAAATTAAGGGAGATGTGCATTAGAGGAGGAAGAGGAGGTATGAAGAAGGAGATCAGAAAATGAGAAGTGTATTGGTGAGGAAACCGGATGGGGGAACCTATGACCAATGCAAAAATCCCCTTTCTTACAACAATGAATGTATATAGCGCATGCCATTTGTGTCAATTGTGTGAAGCAAAAAGGGGGTGTTAAGAGGTAGTCGTCGAGGAGACATACTTTAGAGATATGTATGAAAGTAAGGTACGGTTCATGAATAGTTTGAAGGGAAATTTACACATGTTTGAATGTCGAAACACATGTTTCACACCGAACCTCTAAGTTTACCGCTTCGTTATGTCATCGATTACATGCATAATTGCGAAAAGAGTTTTTACGAAGTGAATAAGGTAGCAATTACGGTTTCCGTCATCAGTAGTGATGATGAAACTTTCCGACAATGATCACCAACACAAAACCTTGTCCTCTCATTTCCCGATTCATGTCAAGAAAAGTTACGAGAATCATAAATGGAATTTAGTAATAGCATAATCAATTTTTAAAGATTTGGTAGGAGGGGAAAATAAATTTTTGTGTGTACATCTTGGTCTTGTTTCAATCCTAGAACACATACGAGGTCATAAAAGGGAACATAAGGATAAGGATTATAATCTAGTGATGAGCCAACGAATATGTAAACATGCAATCTGTTGAATGCATGCATGTAAGTCAAGGACAAGCGGAAAAGCTTCCAACCCGTATGTCGATGCATGAGGATACGTGTAATCTACATCATCTAGTTGTTTGGAGAGTCGACCAATGTAATGTTTAACGATTGTATGTAACATGAAACGTTGGGCGAATCGAGGGAAGATGAAAACTTGGGTGATATTGTTAGTGGTGGGAGGAGATACCATATGCGAGAAAGTATGAATCATAGTATTGAATATGGGGTTATGATGCAACTCGATGCCGAGCTCGAATGACCCTTAATGCGAAGACCGAATCCTGTTGATCCCGAAACAAAATGTAAATTTAATACATATCAAAGTGGAAGGATGAAGTCAAGCTCATTAGAAGTTTAGTCTTTGATGTTAACACTAAGACAATTGAAATGAAGAGAACAACTTAAATTGTCCCACACAAAATAGTATTTGCTATATATGCTCCACTTCATCATCTCAAACATGGTTGCATTATTGAGATGATGATGCCATTTGCATGGAACAAAACAAAAAAAGGGAAAAATCCATTATTAGGTTCCACATGTGAAATCTAACCACACCATCGACGCATCGACATCATTTGTACACCAATTGTGCACTAAATAAAATGCTTAGAAATAAAAGTGCATTTAGATATACTCCACGTATCTGTGGAGGCATTTGACATCAACCGTTTCCCTTGGCATCAACTATTTTTCCTCTTTTTCTACCACTAAACCCCATCAATCTTTGAATCGGATGATGCCAAATTGAAGGGTTCGAGGAGACCTTTCCAACGATATAATTTTTTAAAGATTTGGAGCTCTAGAGCAAAAGATATGACCATTTGAATATTTGCATGTCGGAATGAACATGAGCGTGACATGTGGAAGCCTTTGAATGGCCTCAAAAATTTCCTCTGCCTATGTGTGTATTATTTTTCCTTTGCTACTTGTCGGTCTCTAGTTGGCTATGGGGTTGGGCTTTGCTTACATGTCTGCTTCCCTTTGCTTTGGACTGCCCTTTCCTTCTTCCAGGCCTGACGCCTTTTATCAAATTCCGCTCATTCTGGGGCTTGAGATCTACCGGATTCTACCGGCTTAAAGTGTGGAAGAATTGTAACGCCCACTAAAAATGGGCATAGAAGACTACATAGAAAAACACAGGATAATTTTTTTTTTTTTTTTTGACTTGCTTCGACACATAACATGACACAACATGTCGTCACAAGGTTACAACCAACTCTGGGAACCACTTGTTACGAGGATGACCACAAGGTCAGCACGGAAACGTTCACACCCAAAAGGATAATACACTTTTCTTTTTGACAGAACAACATAGAAGTCCAACCACATGACACTCACACAGCTAGGGCAAGCCACAGTAAGAAATGATTGAAGGTTATTTATTTTGATAAAACACCCTTTAACTCATGACTTATGTTTTCAGAGAGATTCAAGATATGATTCGCACGATTCATCTTACCAAACTAAATTATTTTCTTAAGCACTGTAGAGTAGTTCACTTATAGTCTTCTCATTATGACAATTATTTATTTTATTTATTTATTTGATAAAGGTGATAATTTAATTTCACAAGGCCATCTATTCACACTTACGCTACTAAATCTCATTCATACCCTTATGACAACATTGGTTCGCGTTCAACAAACTTAAGGGAGAATTACAAGGCACTTTGGATAAAGTTAAAGGAAGAAGTTCAATTGAGTTCATCCTTGAGACATCGTTAGTTATTACCAAGATTTAATTGGAGCTTGAGGTTTTATCCAGAAATATTAAAGATTTTACTTAGGCTTCATTGAAAGAGCTTTACAAAAGGAACTATTCACTTTCCAAAAAGCTGAGAGATAAATTTCGTGGTTTCTAAATTGTTTCTTCCTACTTAATAAATCTTATTATATTCTAACAACTAACCATTGGTTTCCCTTAAACTCGTTTAAGAAGTCACCATATAAAGATAATGTTTGCTAGCTTAGCTAGGGTTAACAAATTATAAAATTTTACTTTACAAGGATAGTTTCACCTTTGATTACTTCAGGAATCTCTTGTTCTCAAGTAAGTCATCTCTACATTAATTTATCTGAATATATATATATATATATATATATATATATATATATATATATATTTAGCTAACTTCTATAAGGGTTAACCACTCCATTTAATTTTACTTATATCACATCATTACAAGGTGTCGAGAGAGTTTTGACTGAACACTTTATTCTCAAAATCAAGGTTTTACAATACCTATGCCAAAGTAATGATTGAATATCATTTCTCACCAAGGTAAGTTACTAGTCTAACAACAAAAGGGAAAGAACACTTCACCACGTAGTTTTCCGAACATACCAAGACAAGAGATCTTCTAAACTCCTTGCAAGCAATGTTACAAAATTTACAACGCATTGAACTTTCTACAAAGAACTTCATAATTTGAACTGATGAAACTTTTACACTCTTTTCCTTTAATCTACTCGCATAATCCATCTGCACAAATATTTACTAGAGTCAGTTCGCTAGAACTGAGCATGATAAGATATAAACCTCACCTAATAACTTATGCCATCTAGCATTTAAATAAATGAAAGTTTGCAATACTCCCTATCAAATAATTTCTAACATACATTCAAAACTTAACTGCACATCTCATGATAATACATTTCATACTCATTAATGTTCACTTCCTTAAGATCTGCTTACATAAGAACACAATTCCAAGTGACTAGATATACAACCTTAACCATGCAATTAATCATACTTAAATTACAGTAATAATAATATCGCTCACTTTATACCTTCAATCTACTTCTCCCACATATGTATCCAATAATATTATCTTTTAATTAAATAACAGCACCAACGACGTTAAGTTCTATAATAAATACAAGTATCAATCTTATATTATTCATCGATATTACTCAAGCATCAAACCTTCATAGATAATCAATGATTATATGTAAGTATAATTTTGATATTTACCTCACAATTTTAAGAATATACTTATGTTAACAAATATTTCGCCAATCCATGAGTTCATATATTACTTAGATATCCTTTTGGTTGCTTATTACCATGTCTTTATATGTTTCTATTAGTATAAGAGTCCAACTCGTTGGAATGAGTCACGATCAACAGTATTGTCATATTTTGCTAATATGTCAAAGATACATTTGACTAGCTAAGATATGTAAGCGTGGTCCAAGCCACTATAAATACAAGTAGCAACATTATCTTTACTCCTAATTGAGATGCAAGTATCAATTTTTAGCTAACATAATAATCATCGTAAATGCCAGAAAATATTCCACTCGTTAACCAAGTATTGAAATAACATATTTATCCTTACTGGTTACCTGATAACATAATATTTCATATTATATAATTCAACCTCCACTTGCATATCTCAATTTATGGGTATTAATTATTGTCCTATATAATGAAGTTAAATAATTTCAGGTCGACTTCTATCCTTACTGTCATATATGGTATGTACAGTCCCATTATGGTAGTTGTCACCTTTACTTAAGGTTGTGTATGAATCCATTTTAGGGTAGTTCTCATAACTTCCCTATTCATCTGTTTTCCTACCAAAAAGCATTTCAACAAGCTTTGAAGTCAAAGTATAGGATAAATTTATAATCTCATATTTCAAGCATTGTCTGAATTCATATGCCTGAGGGCCATCACATGTCAATCAAACTTGAAGAATGTACACATTCATGAGAGTTCGATGTATCCAATATTACTTTAACTGATTCGAAGATCTAAGTAGTGCCTCAAACTT
Source organism: Taxus wallichiana var. yunnanensis (assembly GCA_018340775.1). Taxonomy (NCBI): domain Eukaryota; kingdom Viridiplantae; phylum Streptophyta; class Pinopsida; order Cupressales; family Taxaceae; genus Taxus; species Taxus wallichiana. The sequence continues at coordinate 195,080,315 of CM031241.1, forward strand.
AAGCCATATAGTTATCCACACAAGCTAACGTCTTGAGTGCTTACCGTATTCAAAAAGGTCACAAAATAGAAACCCCATTAACACATGCTTCAGGAGCATTCCAATCTAAAAATAAGCTCATAGTAATAATAATAGTAGAGGGCCTGGTGAGGGGTTTTCAATAATCCCCAAAGTAAACGATAATCAAAAGAGTCAGATGGTATCTAGAAAGACCAGTAAAACCAGTACGACTCTCCCCAAAAGAAGCCCCCAATCCTAATGGGGTTTATATTATTATCAATCCTCATTAAAAGACAAACACAATCTTCCGAGAAAAATTCCCGTTTTCAAGCCATGTTCTACATACTAAAAACAATACAAGAAGTATTCTAAATCTCATTCACACACCACAATATTTTCAACAGAAACCACTGTTCACAGGAATAATCATGGAAAAAAGATAAATCAACTTTATAAGATCGATAAGTGAGAATCACTGGAGAGATTTCTTCTTGCCAAATAGTAATTAAGATAAACTGTAAAGGGGAACAGAGATCAGCTCATGCAATTATGATTAAAAGTCATTGAAACCCATCTCTTTTTGGGCATCTCTTTCAAGAAAGAGTCAATATATATATGTAAATAAATATTATATAATATCAAGAGTCCAAACGTTATTTACTTACTAAAAAAATACACATCAACAAAATTCAAACAAAATTTGCAAAGATTGATTTACCCAAATACTAAAAGGAATAAATCATTAAGAGAGAGGGTTAGTCTTATCATGCCTTTAATGCGCTTCCCAAGACAAGGGCACGCTGAAACAGGCCCTGCAACAACAAATTGTGCTTCATGAATATTCTGATATGAAACAGATCCACCTCTATGAGATTCTCTTCCATGAGTTACATCGTAAAACAAGTAAGGTCTCAATAGAGAATATTTGTAATAAATTTCATCAGGTCTCCTGGTAACACTCTTACTGTCACTTAATCAATTTTGATAAAAATATCTTGAAGGAGAATCCCGAATTTGAGGATGCATTCGATACTAAATAGATAACAACATAGTTGGACAACCTGCTTGTTGGAAGCGCTCAAAAGGGCTTCTACTATACTGCAACATGCCTGCTGCCTGGCTAATTACTATTGTAGGCCGTTGTGGATCCCCAACAAGAACACACCTCGCAACACCCAATGAAAGTGGAGGTAACACGCCTACTTCACTAGCTTGTAGCTTCATCTATAACCACCATATCAAATCCATGGAAGAAGGAGAATAAAGTAAACCATGGAAAGAGCAGGTCATAAAACTGTAGAGCAACATCCACCTGTGCGCGGCCAACAAAAGAAAACAGTGGTTTCTTCCCCCAAAACGTATCAGGAACCAACAGAAAACCATGTCCATATGACCACACAAAAGAAGTATTCCTTCACCACACAAACTCACGCGGCCAGGGCAGAATACAACAGGCAGACCACGAAGGACAGCAGATTTGCAAATAAAAAAAATTAATAAATGGAGCATGTGCGGCCACCAACAAGGAAGGTTGAACACGCCAAGAAGGATGCATTAAAATACCATAACTATTGGTAGTTCGGTGGTTGGGAGGAGTCTACCGCCATTTACTTGCAACAAGACAGGCGAATGGACCTGGTCGGCCAAGGTGGCAGTGCAGGGTGGGTGAAAGAAGTTTAAAAGTTTTAAAAACAGGGCAGTCTTCACCATGACATGGCACCCCCACGAGCTCCTCCTTTTTCAAAGATACGTGATAAACAAAATCTCTACTAAGGTAAGCTCACAAAGCATACGCAAGAAGATTATATTAATACAAATGTAAAATAAGTTACAAGATTACCTGAACAGTTCTCATAAGCTAAAAGGTATAAGAATTTTTGTATGATTACTATTCAACCCGAGAAAAATTAAATCACGTACACACGAGCAAGCTAGGGGAAGTAAGAATCGAATTCTCCATTACCCACAATGATTAAATAACTTGCGAACAGGCCTAAGCGACCAAGCGAAGAAAACTAGAGGTTGACATTCAAAAGCAAACACGAAGCAAGGAATGACCATGGCACCAAGACGGGTAACCCCTTCCTTAGCGCGGAACGGGTTCATTCTGCAAAGTGACCAACCAAACAATAAAATCGCTTAATGATAATTAATAATACAGTTGATAACAATCGACACTAAAAATAATGAGTTATCGTCGATCAATAATTAAAATAATAATATTGTTAATATTATTATTATTATTATTATTATTATTATTATTACCACTTAAAATAATTATTAATCATATTAACAAAGACGTATATACCAGCTCGACAATAATGTAAACCAATAACACTATAAAATAGAGGCCAATCGATAATTAAATTAAAACAACATTGTTATCATTATATACTATAAATATAAATAATTTCTACTCACACCAATAATGGCCAAAGATCCAGCTTAACTATGCGACAACAAGATCCTCCTTTAAATAGGTTAACGCACAGGACATTACACAGTCCACACACAGAGGTGTCAATAACAACTTGAGAATGCAAGAAGGAGAGGGAAGGTTCTAAAACATCACTGAGACAAGATCTAAGACAACGAAATACACACAGCCATTCGACGCTCAACAAAAGGGTCATTGCGACAAGAACTAGGGTAAATGCCGAATGGGGCATTACAAGAATGTCGCCATGTGTCCGAATTAGACCGTTGCTTTTCGCTATGCTCACTGCGAAGTGCGAGCCAATGTAAAATCTCCACACACCTTAGTAGTGTCAGACTAGTTCTTAAACATTTGCGAAGAATGAACCAATGAGAAAGCTCCACACATACTTCGCAATTCACCTTCAGCTATAAGATCTTGTCAGAGCGCGAAGCATAAGCCAATGAGAAAGCTCCACATTCCCCACAAATGTCAAACTGTGTCAGACCTTGTCTGACCACTGCGAAAGGTGAGCTAGTAAGAATGCTCCACATATGTCTTCAGATTTCGCAAGTGTCAAACTGTTCTTGAACCTTCGTGAAGCATAGACTAATGAGAAAGCTCCACACATACTTCAAAATTCACCTTTAGCTATAAGATCTTGTTAGAGTGCGAAGCATAAGCCAATGAGAAAGCTCCATGCTCTTCGTAAATGTTAGAATGTGTTAGACCTTGGCTCACCACTACGAAAGGTGAGCCGATGTATGAAGGCTCCACGTATGTCTTCAGATTTCACAGTGTCAAATTATTCTTAAACCTTTCCGAATTATTGACCAATGAGAAAGTTCCACGCATACTTCGCAATTCACCTTTAGCTATAAGATCTTATTAGAGCACGAAGCATAAGCCAACGAAAAGCTCCACGCTCCTCGCAAATGTCAGCTTCATACCTTCACTGACCACCACGATAGGTGAGCCACTAAAAAGGCTCCACGCATGTCTTCAAATTTTGCATCACTAGAACGACGTTACCTTCAGATTTTACAGTGTCAGGCTCTCTTGTTGTCGTGTTTTTTTCATTGCTTTGGAGTTTCTCCTTCGCATTGCGACTTTATTGTCAGACTTGATCATTGTAGAAATGTTGCATGTGTCACCTTCAGCTTCGGCCTTGTTTCTCTTTGTGCTCCGCAATGTTTCTTTTTATCACACTGACTTGTCTGCTCTACTACAGACTCGAAATCATATGAAACTTAGTGCATTCTACAGACTTGAAGTCCATGAAACCCAAATGGCTATGAAGAGACCTGGAATCCAACCACGTGGCCCTTCACATCGCTAGCATTTGAAGTGGTTGGTGGTGTAGACTTTTGATAGACGTTTGAACGCTGTCAAGGTTTTGAAAAATGGTTGTGTCCATTTGTAATTAAGTTATCCAAAATAATCTGGGCGATTAATTTGGGATAACATCCCGATTTAAATGCCCATAACGATACCGTTGACACCAATATTTGTAAATCGTTGTCTCTTTCAAATTACAAATGTAGAATACCACCGTCATTTTCTTTATTAATATATATACATACGTCAATTACAGTCTGAAAAGTAGTATGTTATTTTTTAAATTGTTTGATAAATACATTAACGAAAATATAAAATCGATTAATATTTTCATTAAAAAAGTAATTTACAACTATCCGTACATAAATTTTGAATTGAGGAAGTGTTAATATGGATATAGTAACATAATACAACAAATATCAATATTTTAATCAGAGAAATAAAATGAGCCAAGGAAGACATGTGCCACAAAATAGATTCTATTGCTTAAAATATGCACAATTCCATTACAGTCATGACAGAAGGTGAGAATACATTGCAGAGACCAGATTTGAGATCTGGAACTTATGGGAAGTCAGCCACCATTTTGGCATGGTGTCGTTACAACAAAAAGCACTCTCAACAAGTGAAAAAACATAGAATTTATAATATATACCAGAATGGTGAGAGAGAAGAGGGGAAAGAGAGATAAAAAGATCAAATTTGATCTTGTAATAAATGAAAATATGTCTTTCCTACAACACGACTTCTAGGTTGTCAGATGCACCTCCCTATGTTTGTTTTGCTTGTAGAAGAAGGAAGGAGGCCCATACTCCTTCAATTCTTACTGGTCGAGCCGTTTGTAACTGTATGCTAATTCCATAACTATTTATCCTCATTTTTGCTTATCAAATCCCACCAAAATCTGATTTTGATGATGCCAAATTGAAGGGCTTGAGGAGACCTTTCCAACGATATAAATTTTGTAAGATTTAGAGCTCTGAAGTGAAAGATATGGCCATTTGAATATCTGCATGTTGGGATGAACATGAGAATGACACGTGACAATCTTCTATTGGCTCAGGGATTACTTCCGCTAACATGCTACTTGCTTTGATTTTTCCACATGTTGGTCTCTGGTTGGGTCGTGGGGTCAGGGTTTGCTTACATGTCTACTTCCCTTTGCTTTTCTACGTTCTGTGGCTTTGCATGTAGGTTTGTTCCATCATGAAATATGAGTTAATAAGACAATGCCACGTTCCTTCGCAGTGTCAGGCTACTCTTTTACTTGCATTGATCACTGCAAAGCATAAGCCAATGAGACAGCTCCACGCTACTTCACAATGCACTTTAGTTATACCAGTCTTGTCAGACCACGAAGCATAGACCAATAAGCACATTTCACGCATGCTCACAATGTCAATCCTTTGATAGCCCCTTCTAATAGAGTGCAAAGTTCAAACCAACGAGAAAACTCCACGCTCTGTGCAGATGTCAGATTGTATCAGACCTTGACTGACCACCGTGAAAGTTGAGCCAGCAAGAAGGCTCCATGTATATCTTCAGATTTCGCAGCACTAAACCTACTTTACCTTTGGATTTTGCAGTGTCAGGCCCTCTTGCTTTTGTGTCTATTTTTCATTGGTTCGGGGATGCTCCTTCACATCGCGACTTTATCTTCAGTGGACTTGGTGGTTGTAGAAATGATGTCATGTGTCGCCTCCAACTTTGGCTTTGTTTCTCTTTGTGCTTGGCGATGTTTCTTTTTTGACCACAATGACCTATCTACCCCGTCTTAGACCCAAAATCATTTGAAACTCGGTGCATTTGAAAGACTTGAAGTCTACGAAAGAGTGCAAAACGGAGTTGGGCATCAGTCAGTTACATGTGTCTGGATTTTTTTATGGTATAGTGTATAAGAGGAAGGGACACGATGAAGCAGTCAGAAGTGGAGATTGTCATCAGATTTCAATGCACGTCCTGAAATTTTAATCTCTACCATTCACATGCTGAAAGGTGTCAAAATAAGGAGGATCGATCTCATAGAGAAATGCCTTTGGTGTAAAAATGCGGGAATTAAATACCTTCTTGTTCCACACCTATTCCCTGACTTAGTGTTTGCTTACCTAAACAATATCTGCTATGTGTTCCACTTTTTCATCTCGATCTCGCCCACATTATTCATATGAATGCAATTTGAGTGAAAGCTATTTTGTATTTACCATATGAAAGAGGGATTCTTAAATTTAAAAAATGGGAATTAAATACACGCATGTCCCACACTTATTCCATGAATTATTTTGGAAAATATACTCACCCATCACATTTTTGAGTGCACGACATTTAGTGTGTCAATTATTTGAAAGAAAAAGTGCATATGGTGTGCAAGGACTCGAGGAAACATATTTTGGAGATATCTAAAAAAGAAAAGAGAGGTTGATCACTACTTTCAATGTCAATAGTTTGCAATTTCAGCTCTTGCACGTTATAGGTAGTTACAACACACATAAATGTAATTAGGGTATCCCCAATTCATATTATTCCTACCCAAATTGTAACGACCCAAAATTTCACACACCTAGCGACACAGAGAAAAGACAGATTTTTTTTTTTTTGACTTGCTTCGACACATAACATGACACAACATGTCGTCACAAAGTTACAACCAACTCTGGGAACCACTTGTTACATGGATGACCACAAGGTCAGCACGGAAACGTTCACACCCGAAAGGATAATACACTTTTCTTTTAGACATGACAACATAGAAGTCCAACAAGAAAACACACTTACGGTTAGGGCCAACCACAATGAGATATTCTTAAGGGTTATTTATTTTAACAAGACATCTTGCAATTCTTAGCTTACGTTTTCAAGGAGACTCAAGATATGATTCATACAATTCATCTTACCAAGCTAAGTTTATTCCTTTTTCACTGAGTAATTAACTTTAAATCTTCTCTATTATGACATTTATTTGTTTAATTCAATTATTTAATAAAGGAGGTAATTTAATTCCACAAGGCCATCTATCCTCACTTATGCTACTAAAACTCGCTCATAACCTTATTACAATATGGATTCACTTTCAACATACTCAAGAGAAAGATTACCAAGCACCTTGAAAAAAAAACTAGTTAGAGGAAGAAGGTCGAGTTGAATTCATCTTTATGACCTCATTAGTTATTAACCCGGTTTTTATTGAAGCTTGAGGATTTATCGAAAATTATTAAATATTTTACTTAGGCTTTACTGGATGATTTTTACAAAAGAAAACAATTTACCTTTCAAATGGTTGAGAGACAGATTGCGTGGTTTTGAAACCGATTCCTCCTACTTATTAAATCGTATTATCTTATATCAACTAACAATTTGTTTCACCTTAGGATCATTCTAAGAATTCACCATAAAAAGGATAATGTTCGCTAGTGTAGCTAGGGATATCAAGTTATAAAATTTTTACTTCACAAAGGATGGTTTCATTTTGATCACTCATGGAATTATTTGATTTCAAGTAGATCACCTCTACATTTATTTGTTGAATATAAAATTATTATTATTTTTTAGCTTCTTTAAGGGTTAACCGACCCATTTTACTTTACTTATAAAATATTGTCACTAAGTCTTAGAAAGATTTAACTTAACAATTTATTCTCAAGATCAAAGTTTTACAATACTCATATCAATGTAAGGATTGAATACCATTTATCACCAAGATAAGTTACCAGTTTACATACAGAAGGGCAAGACAACATCATCACGCAATTTTTGAACAACCCAAGGCAAGAGGTCTTCTAAACTCCTTTGCAAGCACTATTACAAAATTTACCTCACATTGGACACTTTTACAAGGAACTTCATAAATTGCACTGATGAAACCTTTACAACTCTTTCCTTTAATCTACTCGCATAATCCATCTGCACAAATACTAGCTAGAATCAGTTCACGAGAACTGAGCATGTTAAGGCTACACATTGCAACAGTAAGCTAACATTTAACAATATCAAGAAAGGAATGTTCTAATTCAAAAATGGATTAAAGCACAACCCACAACTCCAAAAATTATTCACATGAGAAAGAAATCTAAACCAACCAACAAGGAGAAAGTCAAAATACCAGTAAGAACAAAATCACATAAAACAAGGCAAGACCTTATGGGTTAGGAACAAGAAGGTCAAGAGTGTTGATATCTCCTTCATGTAATCCTATGGATTACGTGATTGGAATCCAAAACTCAATCCATCCAACTAAAGGGGTCCAAGAGAAGACAAAACATACTAATTATGATCGTAGGCGCGAAACAAAACGACGTTATCCAATTCTCCCAGGGGAGGCTTCATAGTAATATGGGTTCGACGCCCTTAAAAGAACACAACTATAGTTTCAGTTTTAACCAAGGAGTTTACCACTACCTCCTTATAGGATTTCTTAAACGTAGTACTAGTTAACAAAACAAATCCACTCTTCCAAAAGCATACAAATGAGACACAAAAGGGGCCATTATTCTACCAACAAACCTTATCCTAATCGTACTTCTCTACATAATATAAGGGAAGGCTAAACCCAAAAGTCGTTAATAATTTTTATATATTTCCGACAATGTCAATAAGTATTTTAAAATAAAAATAAAAATTGATTTCCTTAACAAAGCCACAAAATGGGACTTTTAGTAACCAAGTTTGAAGTATAAGATATTCGAGTTCAAAAACAAAGGGATTCGATACACGGTGGGTAATACACCAGCGATGCCCCAGACTCAAAAGACCTTACCACGAGTGCAAGCACAAAAATAAGAACCAACACACATATCCATCAGGAAGGTTACGCAGTGCAGTCAGGCCTAGAAGTTCTATGAGCTCCTTGCCAATGGTATAGAAGATGGAAATTTTTACCCGATCCATGTGGGCTTATCAAGGAAATGTCTAGCAAATATCAAACAGATGAATATAATAGCCACCTATTATATTATCACTGTAATCAGCTGTCATCTAACAGGAAACAAGTTCACGAGTCCAATACCATGGATTCACCTACAAATTTTGTTTCAGTCCAGCTATTAATAGCTTGCTTGTGACCCTTAATAAAAATTGTAGAGATTTCATTCAATAAAACTTACAATGTTTCCCCCTTACTTTAATCAAACAAGAGTTTGAACCAGGAAGTAGGTATAGTAATTCTCTCAATACGTAGAGGCCAAAATAGATGTCAGGTTATTCATCCTCTAGAACTGGGTACAAAAGTCAACCATGTACAGTTCTAAAACAAAACCCTAATGCCATTTTCTAATTAAACAAAAGTAAGGAATGCCCACAAGCTTAAACAAGTTTTAGAACACAATGTCACTATTAATGTACCTTTTAGCAAAACAGGAGAGCCCTAAACAGGAAATACATATTTATTCAACCAAATAGAGATATGAAGGCTTAACCTTCCATATAGTAAGCCTTCAATTTTAAATACCATCACATAATTCTTTTAAAAGAGAGTCATATAAGCAAACGAAACTCTATAATGTTTCCTTCCCTACGAACTAGACTGCATCACTCAATATTGCAGTAGCCCATTTAGACAAATATGAAATAGAGTAAGCTATAAGAGAGGAAAAGAACATTCCAAGCAAAACCAACGAAATTGGAACGAGATTTAAAGGAACAACCAACACAATCAGGCAACGATTTAAACAACCATGAAAACATTTTGTCTAGGCACCATTCAAGAGGAAAGAATATTCTTTTCAAGATACTGAAAGAAGGTAGAAAACTATTACAAGGAGTATATTTAACATGCCTGATCAGAATTCTTCCAACCAACAAGCACGTCGACCAGGGCTCGGGCAACAGCAACACAACCTGCACAACTTCTCTTCCTCAGCCTGCTGAAGGTCCATACTCTGTTAACGGCCATGCTTGGCATAGGAAAGGGGTGGGCAGAAAAGTAATGGCTACACGCATTTCATTGGGAAGCTCCAAGCCCCTTTTCCTTTTGCCCACAAACCCAACTATATTCTCCACCAAATCCTCACGCAGCCAGCCAATAATTGGCGTGAGCAGGTCACCAAAAGAAAAACCAGGGCATACGTTTAATAAGCAAATTGTGCTTCATGAATATTCTAATATGAAACAGATCCACCTCTATGAGATTCTCTTCCATGAGTTACATCGTAAAACAAGTAAGGTCTCAATAGAGAATCTTTGTAATAAATTTCATCAGGTCTCCTGGTAACACTCTCACTGTCACTTGATCGATTTTGATAAAAATATCTTGAAGGAGAATCCCGAATTTGAGGATGCATTCGATACTGAACAGATAACAATATAGTTGGACAACCTGCTTGTTGGAAGCACCCAAAAAAGGCTTCTACTATACTGCAACATGCCTGCTGCCTGGCTAATTACTGTTGCAGGCCATTCTTTGTGGATCCCCGACAAGAACACACCTCGCAACACCCAATGAAAGTGGAGGTAACACGCCTGCTTCACTAGCTTGTAGCTTCTTCTAACCACCATATCAACCCATTACTGCGCCCATACGCATTGAATAAAAGAATCAAAATGAGATCATGGTGAAGAAAGTTAGGACTCCACCGACTCCCATCTCCCTCACGCAAGGTAGAAACATAATGGCCATTACAGTCTGCAGGTTGGTGGTTGGGAGGAGACTAATGCCATCTACTTGCAACAAGACATGTGAAAGGACCTGGTCGGCCAAGGTGGCAGTGGAGGGTAGGTGAAAGTAGTTTAAAATATTTAAAAACTGGGCAGTCCTCACCCCGACCTGGCACCCCCATGAGCCCCTCCTTCAGCAAAGATACGGGATAACAAAAATCTCTACAACTAAGGTAAGCTCACAAAGCATACGAAAGAAGATATATTAATACAAATGTAAAAGGAGTTACAAGGTTACCTGAACAGTTCTCATAAGCTAAAAAGGTATACGAATTTTTGCATGATTACTATTCAACCCGAGAAAATTTAATCACGTACACACGAGCAAGCTAGAGGAAGTAAGAATCGAACTCTCCATTACTCACAAGGATTAAAAACAACATGCGAACAGGCCTAAGCGACCAAGCGCAGAAAACTAGAGGTTGGCATTCAAAAGCAAACACAAGGCAAGGAATGACCATGGCACCAAAACGGGTAATCCCTTCCTCAGTGCGGAACGGGGTTCATTCTGCAAAGCGACCAACCAAACAATAAAATCGTTTAACGATAATTAATAATACAGTTGATAACAATCGACACTAAAAATAATGAGTTATCGTCGATCAATAATTAAAATAATAATATGGTTAATATTATTATTATTATTATTATTATTATTTAATTATTATTATTATTATTATTATTATTATTATTATTATTACCACTTAAAATAATTATTAATCATATTAACAAAGACGTATATACCAATTTGACAATAATGTAAAACAATAACACTATAAGATAGAGGCCAATCGATAATTAAATTAAAACAACATTGTTATCATTATATACTATAAATATAAATAATTTCTACTCACATCAATAATGGCCAAAGATCCAGCTTAACTATGCGACAACAAAATCCTCCTTTAACTAGGTTTGCGCACAGGACATTACACAGTCCACACACAGAGGTGTCAATAATGACTTGAGAATGCAAGAAGGAGAGGGAAGGTTCTAAAACATCACTGAGACAAGATCTAAGACAACAGAAATTCACACAGCCATTCGACACTCAACAAAAAGGGTCATTGCGACAAGAACTAGGGTACATGCCGAACGGGGCATTACACAAATCATATCTACTATGTGCTCCACTTTATACACTATTACAATTAGTGTTCCATACAAAATTGTTATTAGGGGTCTCATACACAATTGCGAATGGGTTTTATCTGTAGCTATCCGGGCAAAGAATAGGGTTTGTCTCTAGCCATGAGGCACGTAGTTTGTCTAGGTGTAGATGATGTAGGTGAAGTAAACCTTTGAAGTGTGAAAAGTGATGAAGTGTGATTTTGGGAAAGAACATGCTAGGGAGGGAGGCCTGCAAAGATGGCAACCCGACAACTAGCATTACTCCCATGGGATCAGGTAGTGAGGACACATAAAAGGAATGTTCAAGGAAGACGAAGACATGAATCAAATGTTAGAAATTAAAAAAATGTGACAATGTATGCATAAAAGGAATGTTCAAGGATGATGAAGAAATAAATGTAAGGAGAAACATAAAAAATTGAGAATTGAATGCAAGCATGTCCCACATTTATTCCATGAGTTAGATTGCTCCCACCCAAATAATATCTACTATGTACTCCACATTTTTTTCTTGATCTCACCTGCATCATGCACATGAATGCAAATCATGTTTAAACGGACCAAAATTTTAAAATGAGGAAAACCCAATAAATGGTCACTTTGAGTTTCAATTTTAGTACTTGTAGGAGAATAGGTGATGCGCGAAAAAGCATTGACAACTAACCCACACAAGCGGACAATCATATAAGTGAAAGGTGGATTTGATGTACCATTCAAAAGAGGGATTGCTTTGAATGAAAATGTGGGAATTAAAAAGTTGCATGTCCCACCCCTATTCCATGAGAATTAGTAAAAATGTGTGAATTAAAAACCTTCTTGTCCCACACCTATTCCCTAACTTAGTGTTCTTACCTAAACAATATCTACTATGTGTTCCACTTTTTCGTCTTGATCTCGCCCACATTATTAATATAAATGCAATTTGAGTGAAAGGTAATTTTCATTTACTAGTCGAAAGAGGGATTTTTAAATAAAAATTGGAAATTAAATAGTCGCATGTCCCACACTTATTCCATGAATTATTTTTGAGAAATCTATTCACGAGTCATTTGTTCCCCTATAAGTACTCGAGCTTGAAACTTAGAATGAACATTTATAAAGTTTTCTATTTTTAAATTTTGGCCATTTTAAACACATGTTGCATTCATGTGCATAATGTGGGTAAGATCGCGACAAAAAAGTGGAACACATAGCAAATATTATTCAGGTGGGAACAATCTAAGTCGTGGTGCACCACTTTATTGTCTCGATCTCGCTTGCATTGTTCACATCAATGTAATTTGTGTTTAAAGGGGCTAAAATTAAAAATAAGGAAAAAATAATAAAACTCCCTTTTTAGTTTTGAGATTGAGTAATTACTAGAGAATAGTTATGCACAAAAAGTTAGAATGTTGTAAATTAAAAAGTGGGAACTTTACATTATGCATTGATGGATGTTCATACCCTTTTTAAAGCTCCCATTTTGGCAATGATTTTACCACTGCCAAATGGATTTGCTTGAAAGTTTCTAAGGCCCTTTTTAGAAAAAATATTTTTGCATATTTTTCATTCATTGCAATCCACAAGACCACATCTCATCGAAGCATTCTATTGAATAGTTCACGTGCCCTGTTCTAAAGCTCCCATTTTCATAGAAGATGAGAGGATATTGAAAACGGTTGTAGGGTTTGGCCTTTTCAATGAACCCATTTTTAGTGAAAAAAAAGAGTGGTGAGATAAAATTAATTGATTTTATAAATACTTTGTAATAAACAATAAAAACATGAAGATTCCGAAGGATGGTAAAAAGAAAAAAATTAAAAAGTATGCATTCAAAATAGCAAATTGGAAGAAGTCTACCATGTATCATCATAAATATGTAAAGCTAAACAATTACAAGTTAAAAAGATCCCTAGTTTATCTTGGAGGAAATGTTAATTTAATTTCGCAGAGAACACAAAAGATTGTAAGGAAACCACAATTACAACTAGTGAGGTAAAACATAATGTTCGATATAAGGCATGTTGGGGTAGAATTACATTTTGTGCATATCCCGGCTCAATACGAGTTCACGAGACCACATTTCTTTAGTCAAATAATTGGCATTCCATTTGCATGATTCAACATTTTGAATATATATCAATGGGAGCACCAAAAAACTACATATGTCTATGCTTATAAAGCTCCTATCTTTTTATAGGTTAAGATTATGCTATATTCAAACATGAATTGATCGCATGGACACATGTAGATTGCATTTGGTGAATGTTTTGTGTAGATCGCATTTGTACATGGATCTGCGATACGTTAAATCTCAGTTGAAAAAAGTATTTAGTCCTCTTGAATAGTATCCCAGACAAAAACCCAAATTCCAAACGTAACATTACTTATCATTTAGGTCCAACAAATAGCGGGAAAACATTTGAAGTAGACATAAAATTCATGAGAGACAGTAAATGTAAAAGGATTGTGCAGGTTTCAACGTAATCAACAGCGGAAAATCCGACTTGCTTGACATTGACGTACGATGCTGTAGAGTCCGTTGATATGTGTCGTGCATGTCAGACGCGAGAGGTAACATTCCCTATTGGAACATGCCTTCCCTGCTATAGCATCCACATCCCCCTCCATCCAATGGCTACCAATGTTTCTGGACTCAACGTCATCTACCTCGTGCCCTCCTCTATCGATGTTTCGACCTCTATCACCATGTGTCAAAGCCCTCAGCCTCGACCCACTCAGAGTCATGCCTTCGGTGTAACAAAACATCGTCTTGCATATGAGCTTAATAAAAGGAGCTCCAACCATTGACTAGCATCAAAGACCTCTTCCAGATGGCTTTATATGTAGTCCAAGTGACATATTAGGACATGGAGAAACTTCTATAGAGACATCGACCTGCTATGAGAGATTCTCGACGTGGACTTGTGGAAGATAATGAGAAGCATAAGAAAAAGTGCAATGACTAGCATATCACAACATAAAACTCGCCGAAACTCTACGTGTCTTTCCGAAAAGAGCACGAGATGCATTCCATTAGTCAAGATCATGTAAGAGAGCTCCAATAAACAACCAAATGCCCTATAGCACAAAAAGACGAAGGGAATGTCTAAGGAGAACCCCCTTAACGACCTCCAAAATCAAGGCTTGGCATGCAAATGCGTTACGAAATATTTCAAAAATAAGTTAAAGAGGATTCAATAGGAGGAAACACAAGTTCAATACAAACCCTAACTTTATCGATTCACTTATAAATCTACAAGAACACGAACAACCATCCAATAAGGTAAGGCTTGTGATTTTGTGCAACAATCTAAGTGCATGACAATCCTTCCCGTTGTCCGATGCTAGTAGTACTACAAGCAACCATAGGGACATGCAACATTTGAGAGACCGAAGTCAAGCCAAAGAGAGTGCCAATTTCTAATTGGAGTTGTTAAAATTATCCAAACTTGCATTTCCAGGACATAGTGCATAAAAGACTACATGACTGACTCTTGTTCGACGTATCGTACTAGGCATGAGAAGATTTGTGCCAAGCTCGAAGAAGACTATGATGAAGATGACGAATGCAAGATAAAACACCCATAGATCATCCACGTCACGGTCCATGAGCATACCAATCTCACATCTTCATTCGCAACTCAGGAAATAAGAGCACATCTAGTCATAGTGATTCACAAATTCCAAATGTTATCCTCGCCACAAGATGCAAAAAGGACTTGCCATGACTAAAAAAGATGATGACTCAAAAGAAGAAGTACTAGAATCAAAAGATGATGATGATGATGGTGGTGGTGGTGGTGGTGGTACTTTTGTAAAACAATGAAATAAGGGGGAAATGTTGGCGTATTTCATTAACTATTCACCTTCCACGCCTGTGTCAGTTGACCTTCCACCTATCTTGTTGTTCATTAGGCTTCTTCTAATCCAATAGATGTATATATATGTAATTTTATGGTGTTTGAATTAACAATCAATGTAAATTATCATCTCTCGCTTTAATAACATCAACATTATATATCAACATTTCACTAGAGATCCTGTAGAATATCTGCAGTCTTATACAACAAACAACATAAAAGAAATAAACAGAGTACTTAAATAACTTGCATAAACCGATGAATATTCGAACCAGACTATTGTGCGAGAAACTCCATTAATAAAATCTTCATCATACTCGATCTTAATCTCTTTACAATCAAGTTGTGCGTGTAGTTGTGTGCTTTCAATGCACATCCTTCCTCTTGTGCAGATTTCACACCTTTGTGTGTGCATACAAAGCAATTACAATTGCTGTTATTTAAATAGAATAACTCACCCACTAACTTTTTCAACCGAGAAATATAAATCTAAACTCATGCTTTAAAATATTTGCATGCTATGCATGAATTAAAACAGATTTATTTGAATTAAATCTAATGATAAAAATAAGATAAAGCTAACTTAACTAAAGCAAACTAAAACAAGACTAAAGCTAAAATCAGCTTTCCTAAAAAGCTACGGTTGGAATTAAATATGCAACACATGCATATTTCCAACACTCCCCCTTAATTTCAAACTATAGCTTTCACTCTTCTAGAGTTGTGTTTGCTTTTAGATCTGCCATGTGCAGGATCACAAACTCCCAAATAATCTGTCAAATATTCGAAAACTTCTTTTGCTAAAGCCTTTGTAAAAATGTTTGCAAACTAATCTTCGGATCTACAAACTTCAAGATGAATTTTCTTGTTGTTTACCAGCTCCCTGATGAAATGATACCTTGTATCAATATGATTTCTCCTCTTATGAAAAACATGATTTTGGACAACGCTATGGCTGAGTTGTTGTCAAAAAAAATTGTGTAGCTTCCTCTTGTTTCTGTTGTAAATCTGTCAACACTCTTCTCATCCAAATAGCTTGACATGCTACTCCTAGGTTGCTATAGCACATACCTACTAACTTTGAAGATAACGTGACAATGGGCTTTGTTTACTTTGATGCCCATGAAACCACTCACTTCTCCAAAGTGAAAAGTATATCCGATTGTGCTTTTTATCATCTATACTTCCAGCACTGTCACTATCTATATAACCAATGAGTTTGAACTCATCTGAACTTGAATAAAGAATTCCATGATTTCTTGTTCCACATACATACCTCAAAATTCTTTTTCCAGCTTGTCAATGTGAATCTTTTGGAGATTCCATGAACCTTGATATGAGGCTCACACCATACATGATATCGTGCCTTGGGCCGTCCAAATACATAAGACTTCCAACCAACTTTTTAAACAATGTTGGATCCACAAACGATCCTTCATCCTCTTTGCTCAACTTCAAACCTCTTTGGAATGGGTGTTGGTCATCTCCATTACAATTCAACATGTTAAACCTTTTCAAAACGTCACTTGCATACTTTGCTTGTGAGATAAAAACTTCACCTTCCAGATTGTTGAACTTCAATACCCAAAAACAATGCATAAGACCAAGATTTGTCATCTCAAACTCCTTCTTCATGGCTGATTTTAATGACTCTGTAGATAGATTTCAATTAATGATCAAATCATCTACATATAAACAAACAATTAAAATTTTACCTTTCTCATTTATCTTGGTGTATAAGGTAGGCTCATTGTTGCTCCTACTAAAACCATTCTCAATCAAATAAGAATCTATTTTGTTGTACCAAGCTCTAGGTGCTTGTTTGAGACCATAGAGCGCTTTCTTCAATCTGTATACTTTTCCTTCATGAACTTCAATCTCATAACCTTCTGGCTGATTTACATAAACTTCCTCTTCAAGGAATCCATTTAAGAATGTTGATTTAACATCCATATGATAAATAGGCCATTTGTTTTGAGCTGCAATTGCTAAAACCATTCTTACCGTGTCCAAACATGCTACTGGTGCAAATGTTTCATTGTAGTCAACTCCATATTGCTGCGTAAAACCTCTTGTAACCAGCCTTGCTTTGTGCTTCTATACTTTTCCATCAGCATTGTATTTTGTCTTGTAGACCCACTTGACTCCTATCACGTCCTTTCCTTTTGGAAGATCCATTAGCTCCCATGTCTGATTCTTCTCTATAGCATCAATCTCATCATCCATGGCTTTTTCCCAAACTTCATTCTTTATAGCCTCTTCGTAATATACTGGATCTGCAGCTTGAGAAAATAATGCAAAAACTGAAAATGAATTAGTTGTATCAACATTATAAATCTCACTTAGACTTCTTGTTTTCCACTGCATAGGAGTATTCGATGCAGGACTACTTTTTGGTGATGGAGTAGCTTCTGGTGTTCCCTGTGGTGTCTCTTGCATGGCTAAAGATGGCTGAAATCTTGGTGACCTCCTAACTGTAGATGGAGGTGTAGCTTGTGCTACAACTTGTGGTGCATGTCCAAGATTTGTAGATACAATAGCTTGTTGCTCTAAAGTTTCATCTGTCATATCATCATGCGGAATAGATGTTGCTATACTCACTTTTTCTCTATACTTCCATCCCATGCTTCATTCTCAATAAACTATACATCCCTGCTAATCACAACCTTTCTAGTGACCGGATTGTACAACTTGTATGCTTTTTTATTCTCTGAATACCCAACAAAAATACACTTTTCTCCTTTGTTTTCTAACTTCTTCCTTAGCTCATCAGGTACATGTGCATACGCTACACAACCAAAAACTCTGAAATGTGAAACACTGTGTTTCCTATTAGTCCATGCTTGTTGAGGAACCATGTTCCTAACAAGTTTCGTTGGACACCTGTTCAAAATATAAATAGAAGTTGCTACTGCTTCTGCCCAATACTCATTTGGAAGATGTTTTGCCTTCAACATGCTTCTCGCCATCTCCATGATGGTTCTATTTTTCCTCTCTGCCACACCGTTCTGTTGTGGTGTATACCTGGTAGTAAACTGCTTGTGTATACCATGATATCTAGCAAAAATTCATAAACTCATTAGAAACATACTCACCTCCTCTTTCCATTCTGAGAACTTTGATGTAGTATCTACTTTGCTTCTCCACTAATGCCTTGAACTACTGAAATGTATCAAAGGCATTTGATTTATTTCTCAGAAAATAAACCCATGTCTTCCTTGTGTAATCATCAATGAATGTCATAAAATAAATACAACCTCCAATAGAAGTTGTCTGCATAGATCCACATAAATCTGAATGTACAATCTCAAGTGGTGCACTTGCTCTTGCTATTTTGCCAACTGGGAATGAATCTCTATGTTGCTTTCCCAAAATACAACCTTCACATACCCTTTCCAGTTTCTAAATCAATGGAAAACCTTTAACCATATTTTTCTATGTAATAAATTCAAACCTCCAAAATTCAAATGTCCATACCTTAGATGCCAAAGCCATGTTTCATCCTTCATGATTGAATGAAAATTTGATTGTGTTCCTTCAACGTAGGACTCAACTATATTTACGCAGGAATCAACGCAGGACTCGCTTGCTGTAGCGCAGACCTGATTTTCATTGGCGCAAGACTCATCTGTTTGAGCGCAGACTCAACAAAAGACTGATTTGGCTTAACGCAAGACTTTGCTTGCAAACTGAGCTACTAATTTTGCTGCAAACAGATCTGATTTCTTCTTTTTTCTAGGTTTCAAAATCAATGGAAACATCCTATTGCTGCTCATCTTCACTTTTGCAATCAACTGAGTGCTAGGATATTTTTCCACAATCATGCACTCATTATCTTCCATATAGACTAGGTATCCTTTCTGTACCAGTTGTCCAATACTCATAAGGTTATGTTTCAAACCTGCAACATAGTAAACATCTTGCATACTTGTTTGCTCCCCCTGTCTTGTTAGAATACTAACCGTGCCTTTTCCTTTCACAGACACAATATTGTTATTTCCAAGAGTTACATCACTCTTAACTAAATCATCCAAACTAGAAAACAAATCTAGATTACCTGTCATGTGATTACTGCAACCTGAATCCAAATACCATACATCACATGGACTCTCTTTTGACAAATTACATTCAATAGGGGATAAAGAAGGTATTGCTTCGGAAATCCTTGTGCATGCAATAAACATAGGTTTAGAAATAGAACTTCCAACCTGATTTTGATTTTGTCTCTCCTGATCATATTGCTTTTTCTTGCAATCATAAGCATAGTGCCCATACTTCTTAATAATGAAACTGAACATGAGACTTATCTTGTCTCTGACCATAACTCTATTCTTGATTTTGTCCTCTTCCACCTGAGTTTGATGAACTGCTGCCACACCCTCTAGATGGACTTCTTCCTCTGCCTCTTGGGCTAAAACTTCCTCTTCTTTTGCCATGACTACCTACTGTCTAAGATGCAAAAGCCTGATCTACACTTGCATGTGATCTATTCATCCTCTGTTCATGATTGATTAGTGATGCATGCAACTCATCAATAGAAAACTGACTCAGATCCTTAGTTTCTTCAATAGCAACAACTAAAGGATCAAATTTCATAGGCAAACTTCTAAGCAATTTTTCAATAATCCTTCTAGTCTCAAGAGTCTCACCATGGGATTTGATTTGATTGACTAAGCCAACTACATAAGTAAAAATGATTCTACAGAATCTAAATCTTTCATTGCTAAATTCTCAAAATCTCTATGAAGTAACTATAGCTTGCGGTTTTACTTTCTCCTTACCTTGATATGCAACTTGTAAAGTATCCCATGTAGTCTTTCTTGACTGCTGCTTTGCCACTCTTGGAAGAATGCTTTCATGCATTTCCTGATGAATATAGAAAAGAGCTTTTCGTCCTTCTTTCAGTAACTCCTTCAAAGTATCTTTCTCTGCTTGAGAAAGTGCAATATACGCTTGCTGCATTTGTGGGCTCTGTGTACCCATCTTCAACGATCTCCCACATGTCTTGAGATCTGAATAGCGCCTTCATGGTCAATGACTAGTATTCGTAATTCTTTCCATTAAATTATGGTGTCTGCATGCCGGATGTAGAAGCCATAGCTTGCTACCAATTTAATAAGCTGCTGGAATAACCTCGCTCTGATACCAATTTGTAGAAAATTTGCAGTCTTATACAACAAACAACATAAAAAAAATAAACAGTACTTAAATAACTTGCATAAACAGATGAATAATCGAACCAAAGACTCTTTGTGCGTAATCTCCATTTAATAAAAGCTTCATCATACTCGAGCTTCAAAGGTTGCTTTACAATCAAGTTGTGCGTGCAGCTGTGTGCTTTCAATGCACATCCTTCCTTGCTTGTGCAGATTTCACACCTTTGTGTGTGCATACAAAGCAATTACAATTGTTGTTATTTAAATAGAATAACTCACCCACTAACAACTCTTCAACTGAGCATTCTAAATCTAAACTCATGCTTTAAAATAGTTGCATGCTATGCATGAATTAAAACATATTTATTTGAATTAAATCTAATGATAAAAATAAGATAAAGCTAACTTAACTAAAGCAAACTAAAACAAGACTAAAGCTAAAATTAGCTTTCCTAAAAAGCTACGGTTGGAATTAAATATGCAACACATGCATATTTCCAACAAGATCTAGTCAACAATGGAAAAATAATTTAATATTTTTGCATCTCTAAAGACCAATATGATGATATCTTCACTAGGTCATTATCAATTGATAGTTTTGAGTATCTAAGAGATTATCAGGCATCTTAAATATATCATTCTAGAAACACATCGATAGTCAAGATTAGGAATTTTGTAAATGTTTAATCTCGATGGAAACCATATTAATGGCTTCATCCTTCTGTGAATCTAATCTCACCATCTTCAAATGCATTTATTGTTGCGTCGGGTCTCAAAAGATATTGTAAAATTTACTATTTCATCGATAAATATCTTGCATTGATGAAATGCCTTATCTAGAATTTATGGAGATCCTATCAAGATTTCATTATTTACAAATAAAAAGATCAACATCTAGAATATATAATATTAGATTTTAGGAAATCTTATTGTAACTTGTAGAGGAAACCACAAATTTTTTAGATGGTTCACTATCTCTACAAATAAGAGGTCTCACTTTGTAATTTTCAAGCAAGAGAAAACACGAAAATGTTGTAGTGTATTACATATAAGGTTTTATTCATGTATATCTTCCCTTGCGAACTTATGGTTTTTTCTAATATACATAAGTATATTATTCTTATTTTCATTTATTTCAGCGCACATGCACTAGTCTCTGTAGTTGTCCTATAACAGATCCGGTATGCCTAAACATCACGCATGTTTGCAGTCCTTGCTAAATATAACTTTTTGACTTTTCTTATCTAAAATGTGGTGTGGCTCAGTGGTGGGGGCCTATGTTTGGAGGCAGCAAATTGTGGGTTCCATTTTGGTTGGAACCATGCGAACTGCGTGATGAACCGGTATGCATAAACATCACACATGTTTGCAGATCCTTGCTAAATATAACTTTTTGACGCATGTTTGTATGTTTGAGTGATCTTTAGGATCAGCCTAACATAACAATGTGAGGAAAAGGGTAAAGCCATATAATGGGTTTAAAGTGGTGAATCATATAGGATTAGATCATTAGATCATTACATTCAATTATTAGTACTTCTTTCGACTTTTTAGGATTCTTTGTTAAATTAGTAAATTTTGACATGCGCGTTGCCAATACTATGTTTTTATCTAAACATGCACTTATACGAAAACAGCTGAGATGTTACATGATAGATGAATAGAACAACTTATCTTGCACTTTGAACATCTCAGAGAAGAACAAGTTACCTTTAAAACAGCTGCTTTACAAGAAATCCAAAATTAGGAAATTGCCATAAATATTAAATAACATATCAGCTACAGTACAGTTCTCAGTAATCACATGTAAAACAATTGGACCAAATTATTATCCACTCTATTAAAAAAATAAAATTGTCTAGATCCTTCCCATGCTTAAAACATTTCCGGGAAACAGCTTGTCACAGTGTATGCCTTTTTTTTCCGCTGATAATAGAAGTGTGTTTATTTAGAAATGACTGCACCTCCAAATATATTTTTCGTTGGAATTTATGGAGAACGTAATAGTTAATGCGAATAAATGGTTGTGTTATTGTAATATGCACGGAGCTCTGTGATTCAACGATAAGTATCATTGATGCAGGGACAAGACCTATTGGTGAAGCGAATAAAAGAACTACAGGTTTTCCTTGCAATCGATGATGTCTGCACAACTGAATCATCCACTCATATCACCCGTATGTTCCTCCGTCTACCATTTACCGAAGGTAGCTTAGTTCTAGTCACGGCTTGCACTTATGAAGAGCTTCTGGAAGTGATTGGGTACGACATATCTGGAAATTGTTTTCATCTTCCAAATCTCACGGAAGAAGAGGCCATTCAAATATTACTTCAAAGAGCCATACCCAATTGCAACTTTGAGTCTTTAACAGATTCAGAGAAACAAATTATCAGATATTGCACATCCCTTTCCCAGATCAGTTGTAACATTCACCGCGATTTAAGCGTTGGCGAAGGCCAAATCACAAAACAGTACCATTATCATCCTTCTTCTTTGATCAAAATGGGTGCTCGGCTAGGTGGCAATTCAAACAATTGGGTAAGTCTGCTATACCATTTTATATTTGTGAAATTATAGATTTTGCACTAAATACTCACCAGGGTCTGCATATGTGTATCATCATTATGTTCCAGTCTAAGCGGCTGCGGCATGTTCTGAAGAATAGTGAACCAGAATCCTTTTTTAGTGACATCCAATGCAAATCTCAGTATCAGCAATTTTCCACGTCGAGAAATTTGATCAGAATAAAGATGCCTTATTTTCCTTTGACTCAACTCAAGGAAAAAGACAAAAAAGGATACATGAAGAATCAACAAATAAACCATTACAAACCCAAAGCTAGAGTTTTCCATGCCCGTGCAGAGGTATGCATGATATAGCTCTGTTAACTTGCTATGTTAAATCTAAGTTTGTTTATAAAATTGTGTGCGCATTCAGAGTGGGTCTGATCATGAAGGCTTGTGTACTTTACACAGACAACGGGTGCTTTGAGCAAACATATAATTCCCTATATTTTCATCATCTTTGTTCAGTATGCAGACATTATGTACATTTGGGAAATATATAATTCTTTTTATAATATTTCTCTAATACGCAGACATCAGGTGCAATCGGCCAACATATAAAGCACCTGTTAAGAAGTGAGTAACTTTGACGTAAACATTACTTATTGTCATTCAAGAAATTGACATTTTTATTTGATTATAGAAATTGACGTTGTTGCAGGTCGCTTCAATTCATCTTTGTATAAAAATATCCAGCGATAAGCTCCTTCCAGTATATGACAATGTATATAATTCAGTAAGGTTTCAAAAACTTTTGAAAGACAGTTTCAGCGTTCATAATTTTACTCTTTCTATTTTCTATTTGATAGTTACATTCGCATTTTATAAAAGGTTACCAAACCAGTTCTTTCCGAAATAGCATTAAGGATAAGTTTATTCATATGATCAATAATATGTAGTTAATTACCAGTTGGAAGTTGCTACCTATCATCTTTATTCTAAGTTATTACAGTTGTTCTCTACCAAGTACGTAGTGTTTTTGTTGTTTATCGAGCTGCTATTTAATAGTTGTTATTGTTTTGCGTTTCAAAGGGCTATTGGAGAAATTAAATTGCAATTTTTGTTTTGGGTTTTAGCTGGTAATGTTTCCTAGTATTGAGAAGAAAACGTCGTGTTAAATGTTAGTACGTTTATAGTATTATCTATACAACCTTCTGGAATGAGATAATCCTCCTTTGATCCATAAGTCCAAAGGAGGATTAAAGTTAAATGCTAGTACTCTTATAGTATTAAAATGAAAATGTTATGTTAAATGTTAGTATCCTACTATTATTTCTTAATTCTTCTGGATTCTTCTGGTATGAGTTATCCCTTCTTTTCTCCCTATGTACATTTTTGGGAGTGTGTTACAATGTCGATGAGACTAGATGTATATAGTATGTGGCTGACCAATATTTTCGCTGTCCTATAGTCAAGGATTTGTGTCAAATTTCTCTCAGAAACTAGAATTAACCATTATAAGTATCCTTGTATCAAATCCTTTTGTGTGCATATCAAGCAACGATTACAGCCCATGTCATCATATTTTGTTAAATAAAGTTCTCAAGAAACTATTGGGATGGTTATAAATATAATATTAATATGGCAATACTCGATTAAAATAATTTTCTTTTTAATTTCCATACAATTTTACACAGCTGCTTTTGTTCTACATTAGAGTTTAAGTTTCCAATTTTTTCCTAACTTTATGTTATTATTTGCAATGTAGTGTGTGTGTGTGTGTGTGCTCACTGTTTCCGTGCATGGGTGCGCGCGTGCGCATGCGCGGTGCGTGGGTGCGCATGCGTGTGTGCATGTGCATGTGTGTGTGTGTGTGTGCGCGCGTGTGTGTGTGTGTGTAAGATAAGGTAAAAAGGATTTGATTTTGAAAGGATTAAAAAACTCTTTACATCAAGAAAAGCCAAGTCATAAGTGACTAAAAAGAGAACTAAGGTGATAACCCAAATAGAAACAAAGCCAAGTCAAAGATAGCTATAGTGAAATCCAAGCCTAAGAAAATTGACCTAGAGAAACATGAGAGCTAACCTTCAAGACACGATGTCGAGGCCCCTCAAAAATGACTCTGTGTCATACGAATGGACCATACGAATTTATGTTTCTTCGGTTGGACCATAGTCCTACCATCACTATCAGCCTCGGCATTTGACGACCCCATCACTACCCCACCACGAACACCTTCATCCAACCTAAGGACCACCTCAAACCTACCCTCCATGTCACCCAAAAAGCATCGATCCTTCACCAAGCAGTTTCCACAAGTCATAGTATGGCTCCCTCGTACCGAGAAACTGCTGGACCGAATTGAAATGGATGCCAAATTAATGCCATGTTTTGACATGTCACCAATTTTGCCTCATTAATACCAAGTTTTGAATTTGAATGGGCCCATCCAAGCCAATGTGACCATTGGAACTACCTCCTTTAATGCACAGCTCTACCACTGCCATTCTGATGTGAGCACACTTCGTTCCAACAACACCGACCCCGCCTCCAAGCTCCATCCCCTCTAATGCCATATTCTTTTATGGAACCACCGAAAAATCCTCTTCGCCATCCTCCTCCACATCATCTTCTTCTTCAGTCGAAACCTCCTCCCCCGACTCGTTATCAACCTAAGAGATAGATAGTCAAGGGCTGGAACACTCATTGTTTTATTAGGATAGTAGAGAACCATGATAGTAGGTCTTTGTCTCATAGCCAACCACCCTCCACTTGTCACAAATAATCGGTGAACTCTCAACATCAATCGCTTATTTCCATTTTTCGCACGAAGAGCACAAAAATATTCATTTGGACACCTTGGATCCCACTGGAACATTGATACATAGCCGAGCATAGACCAATCTAGATCTAGGTTTTGTTGCAGAACTGATAGTGATCAGCACCCCCATAGATCTTGCTATCCTCAAAATATTTTGAGCTCCCATAAACTCCAAGGTAAGAGTTGGGAGTCGAATCCAAATAGGGAGTTTCTAAAATATAAACTCAGATGCCAGTATAGGTCTCCAGTGGAAGAGGCTAAGAGCAGTGCTCCAATAAAACCACAGTTACCAAATATGGTAGATTTTGACAGAATTTCTATTTTTTACGTTTTCCTCCCTCCACCGTATCGAACTTTGAAAATTTCGGGATTTAGCAGTTTAAAATATAGAAAAAGCAAAAACCCAAACCTGCGCTATAAATAAAAAAAAATTCACCAAATCTATTTCCAAAAAGTTAAAACCCACAGCTGAAAATAATAAAAAATCCACCAAATCTATTTTTGAACTGATGTTATTATATTTATAATAGCCGTTTAATATTAGTTATTAAAATTACCATATTTTATATATATACAATTTACCGTATTTTTTTCCGTATTTATCGTATTTTTCTATGGACCGTTTTTTTCCATATTTTGTGTACACCATTTAATACTCTCCGTACGAAAGTTGCTACTATGCATAAAACCATTGTGCTCCCAGAAGCATTGTTTACAAATTCGACTCTTCTTGGAAGTAAAAAGGAACCCATCCCATGCTAGTGCCCTCACGATCATCTTGTAGGCCCATTCCCTCTTACACCAGTCTCTCAAGAAATCAATATTACCTCTTAGGCCAGCAAAACTACCCACAGCTGTAAATTTGAATTTGTCCTTAGCCCTATCTACAACAACCTTTGGAATATCCAGATATAGTGCACCATCATACTAAGAAGGAAAGAGCTTAACCATCTCTCGGTGAGCTTCACCGAAGAGTCTAGCATCCCAAGGCTTGGCCGGGGTAGGGGAAGTAGAATTATCCCGAGACGTTGACCTCAAACACAGTTTTTTAGAAATCAATTTCTATTATTATTGAAGGATGCCATGATGAGTTCCTTTTTTTTCCTTACACTTGAATACCTTTTGCTTATAGATATCAAGGATTTGTTAAATATCCCATTATCTGTAAGATATGATTTGCAGTGTGTAGGATATGTTTACAGTCCTTGTGAACACATTTGACATTTTGTTAAGATATTCCTTCAACTGATTGAGTAGCCTACATTCTGTATCTTTTTAAATTTTCAATATGATTATAGCATTTAAATAAAATAAACATGTGCTTCTAACCGTTTCTTTTTAATAACGTTAATGCAATAATCTGAGACTTTATGAACCATTATTTGTCTTATCAATGATTCGGTGGATTTTATACCTCCTATTATGCAATATTCTGAAATATCATGAATCATTATTTGGCTTCTCAATAATCAGGTGATTTTTTACCTCTGATTAGGAGATTTGACAGCCTCAGTTAAATGTATTGAGATTATTGTAAATATGCAGAAAATGGGATCGTTGCAAGAACATATGACTTCCGAGAAAATGTAATTAATAGGTGTGAAGCAAAAAGCATAAACTTTTGTTAGTGTGACACAATCCATTATTGTGGCCTAAAGGATTGAATGAGCATATACTAAAAGAGGAACACATCTACTATTTTATATTAAAATCAGAGACAAAAAAATACACAAAAATATATGAACAAAATTTTTATCGAAATTCTGTCATCATTTCAATTATCTTTTCTATGCACTATATATCTCTACAATGAAAGTGAACCTTCTATATCAGGGTGAGAATCAACTTGAAGGTCATGGGGTTCATGTAAAAGTCCAGATATAAACGTCACATCCCATGCTTGCATTAATGAGCAAAATCACTAGATTTTCCCTAACATGGAAAGTCCCAGGTTTGGTGGCTAATTGATATGGTTGGGTAGTTGGGATTACACATTCTCCAACACTCCTCCTGAATCTAAAATACCAATATCAATTTCTCTTAGACATTCATGGAGAATTTTAATTCTCCTTATTCAATGGTTTGGTGAATATATTTGCAACTTAATCTTATGATTTTCAGTACGTAAAGAAATTGTCTTCATTGTTGACTAGCTCTTAGATGAAGTGATATCTTGTGTCAATGTGCTTGTTTGTTTTGTAGAGCACATGGTTCTTTGACAAAGAACTTTTTGATTTGTCATCACACAAGATAGTCATATTTTCTTTTGCTCGTGCTACAAAAATTCTTTACAAAAAAAATCATCCATATTTCCTAACATGATGTTGATGTTGTGGCTACATACTATACTTTTGCAAACTAAAGAGTGACCATTGGTTGTTTCATTGAAACCCATGAAATGGAACCTGATCCAAAATGGAATGCATAACCAGAAGTAGTTTGCATGTCATCAATGCTTCTTGCACAATCATTGTCTATATGTATCCAACTAAGTTGAAATTACTTATAACATTATACAATATTCCATATTTCTTGGTTCCACATAGATATCTTAGTATTATTTTCCCATCTTGTTAGTGGTACTTCTCAATGAATTCTATGAATTTTGATATGATAGAAACACCATACATAATATTTGGCCTTCCAACTATTAGGTACATTAGACCACCAACTAGTCCTTTATACAATGTAGGATCAACATTAGATCCTTCATCCTCATTACTGAGTTTCAATCTGTGGAAACTTTTGTGGATGTTGGCTTGGAGTTCAACATTTGAAATCTCTTTAAAATGTCATTGGCATACTTAGATTTTGATCCATAGTGTAAGGCCACAGCGAGAACGAACGCGACTACGCAGCGGCGCATTTAACGACGCAAACAAACAAACGACTCGAAAAAAGCGACATGATTTTTTTTTTTAAAAGTTGGTTGTGCCCGTATACAGGCTTGAACTACAACAGTCATGATAAAGCTTCGTGAACAAAGATGTTTAATTTAACCTCATTCGACGTTTCGCTAACGAAGAGGAGGGTCGTTATTCGAATTGATTAGACCATTGTCTGGTAATTTCGTAATAGCAAAGTATTCAATGTTAACCTTAGGGTATGATGTAATTTATTATGAAATGAATTCACTGACCACTCAATCTTTATTTTTATTTTATTATCCAGTTATATTACGTATATCGCGATTTAATACATTATAATATATATATACACATGTATTACTGAAAGGGGTCGCACATTAAGATATACATAATTTGGCACTAATCTATTTTATTGCATTGCATAGTTTTATATGTTTAGGTATATATAATACCTTAATTATATCTAGTGTACTTATCATTTTAAAATTTATTGCATATCATACCACCTAATTTATGCGTTTATAAACCAAAAGACATTATTTTAATTTAATCATATTTCACCTTGCAGCTTTAACGAGGCCGAATAGATCTCACATGGCTCGGTGAGCTTTATTGAGCCCAAGTTACTCCACACAACCCGGCGAGTTAATTCACTCGACATTACAACATAGCCACCCCACGAATAGACGGACATAATATTGCAAGCACTGCCCACTTTATTCTCCTCTCGACCAACTCAACAACTACATCCACGTGGCCTTCTATAAAACGAAAACACCACTACGTAGTCTTATCCCACTCGGGTCTTAATAACTCGGCCTCGGAAGTGAAAGGCGTAGCGTGTGGCCCAAGCTACTACGTGGAGGTTCATTAAAAAGATTAAGTTGGAGACAATTATGTTTGGTGGGGGGGGTGGGCGACTCAACCACCAGCTGTCTAAATTTTAAAACTCCCTGCCTGGCGTGTCAATATGCACCTACTGAGCCGCTCAACCCACTAGACTTGCAGAGCTATTAATTGCAAGGTTCGGCCTGCTGCTCCCTATTGACCTGGCCGCCACAATCAATCTGGTCAAATAGATTTTGTAAATCCTATTCTATTCATCGTCCCAAACAAGACTCAACTGCTCTGGCCGCGTGAAAGCATTAAGGGAAAAATTACAGGCGAGTTCAACTGGATCCATCCTTACATATATATTTTTTTATTGCCCCAGGCGCGTGAGGAGGCGAGTTAACTCCACTTTCATTGGGTGCCATAGGGTGAGTGCATGGCGGGGATCCACAGGCTGAGAGGGCATCTAGAAGAGCCGACTGTTCAACTATGTTGTTATCTCTGCTCGATATTGAATGCATCCTCAAAACGGGTCTCACCTTCAAGATATTTTATCAAATTCGGTGGGAAATAGTGAGAGGCGCACGAAAGAAAAAGCAGAATCGATTAGGAGACAGTGAGAATGTCACCCGTGGGAGAAAATCTCATAGAGGTGGATCTGTTTCGTATCATGCCATGTATATGCTTTTGTAGAAGTTTAATAGACTATGTATATTTTTATAGTATTTGGAATATCTTCACAGAAATTGCTTGCTTATATGAAGAGCAAAAACAATAAATAAGGTAACCTGCTCCGATCTCCATGCCTTGCTGAGTGCTTCCTTACGCTGCATCAATCAATCAAAGAAAAAGGTATCTAGACCATGACTCCAACAATAGCGGGTCTTCATTTACCTTGTAAAACAATATGCCATTACCGAGTTCTTAGATCAGAGATTGTATGATCTTATAGTTCATGAAATAAGATAAAACTTTTGTATAGTATTGTGTGAATTTTTTTTTTTTTTATATTTAATAGTTTGGATCATGTTTTATGATCTGTCATCAAAATGATCAGGGTGTTAGAACAGTTTGCTTCGACTTTTAGAACCCAAAGAACAATCCATTTATTTATATGTTTACTATTGTTTCCTTACTGCAGTTCGAGTTTGTGTACCTAGTTACCGCAAATAGATATTGATGGTATATTGTTATGAGTAGGATCTAAAAATAATAAGTCCATTAGTGGTAATATTTCATAGATATGGGTTATATTGAAAATATTAATTCCTTGTTATGTATTAGGGAACATCGGTTATTAAACTTAATAAGTTTATAGCCTTTGCATTAGAATTTCTTCTACGTAATTTAATCAACCTAGCATGGGTTTTCAAAGGGATTCGGTTTCATTTCCCTTTTACAATATGAAATGGATATATAAGAAATTCATAAGTGAGAATACACATAATAGAGTTAGGACACAATTTACTTCATTTGCATATTGGAAGCCATTTAAAATTTGAGACTTTTCCCCATAATATAAGAAGAGGAAATACACTAACATTTCACTTTTCAATACATCTCCTTTTAAGCAAAAAAAAAAGATCTAACATGTATATTCTTTTGTAATTTCTTTCCAATATTCCACCAAAGAATTCAACAACATTCCCAATAAATTTTAGAGCAAGAAATACTATCATTTCAATGCAACTTTTCCTTCAAATCTTATTACGACATACCCTACTTCATGTGGAACAAATTTACAATAATGGAAGCTAGAGAAAACAAGGCAATATTACATTTTTTTTTCTCCACTCAAGGTGGGTAATTACATGATGTTTTAACATTGTCAACAACAAGGTTCTTGTGCTCCAAGGTGTTCTTCATCAATGCTCCAAGTTCCAAGTTTTTCAAGCCACAACCAAGATAGGGGGAGAGGCAACACTCTCCTCCCAACCAAAACTCAATGGAGAAGAGAAGCAATCTCCTCCATTGACCCCCGAGCCCCAAACACAACACAATGAAGGGTGGTCTCCAACTCAAGGCAACAATACTTGCTTCCACAATACAATTTCTTCACAACATTCAAAGTAAAAAGAGGAAACAACAAGGAAACACAATAACACAATACTTTGCACAACAAGGCTTTCATCCAAGCCAACAAGAGAAGGAACTATGGGAAAGTTTTACTTATGCCTCCCCATTGAGATGAGATGCCCATCCAAAACCCTCCACAATAAAACTCAAGCCCCTATGACTCTTATGCCTCCCTCAAGTACCCCTTTTTCCTCCCATACTCTAATGCCTCCCTCCTCTTATGGCTCCCTCAAGAACAAGGTAAGAATGTGAACATTCTTACCCAAGATGGGCATCCCTCTCAAACTCCCTCCACAATATCCTATTCTACTCTTATGCCTCCCTCATGAGTTTTCCCATAGACCTCTCCTACACTACATTAAGCACTCTATCCATTTTCACAATACACAAAAGTAAGCATACATTATTCACAATTTTAGCATCAACAACAATATGAAAGCAACAAAAAGAGAAGGTTCCCTACCTCTCCATTGGAGAAGCCTAAACCTAGAAGCTTGCACAAGCTCCTCCAAAAGCAATCCCAAGCATGCAAGTCCAAGCTCCTTCTTTTCTCTCCCAAAATAACAAAAGAACTCCCAACAAAAAAATCTCCAACCCCCTCAACAAGAGAGGAAGTTTCAATAAATAGACAAAAGGAAAGGGTGAGGGTGATGTGGCTCCATGTAGGATGCCACATCACAC
Source organism: Taxus wallichiana var. yunnanensis (assembly GCA_018340775.1). NCBI lineage: Eukaryota > Viridiplantae > Streptophyta > Pinopsida > Cupressales > Taxaceae > Taxus > Taxus wallichiana. Next base: position 195,112,627 of record CM031241.1, read on the forward strand.
ATCCTCAAACCACCTCCCAAAGTCAACTCAAATCCCAAAACACCATAAATGGGTGGTTGGGTTGAATGACATCTCTTTTCCACATCCATCCCTTCCCATGTGCCTTAAGGCACAATTAAATGCAAAAAGAAGACAAGTGCACTCCAAAGTCACATTTCCCTTCCCAAAACAATAAATAATCCCCTTTTTGGATTCCCAACCCATAGATATGGTTGGTAAGGGGTTTTGGGAAGTGTGGGACAAGTTTAACTTGTCCCACAAGTCCCCCAAAATTGCCCTAAATCTCAAATTCGAGATTCAAAGAACATGGAGTGGTCAACACTCAAAACAAGCATTCAAAACAAGAGGAAAGCACAAGGCTTAAGGAGCCAACCATCAAAATTAATTACACCCACTAGACTTCCCTCCAAAACTTAAAAATTACAAGGTGTTAAATTAATCTAAACATACTTAACAAAAAAATTTAAAAAAGATATCACAAATAAAATCACCTCCCGAAGCAAGTTAAAACAAGTAAATAAAATTCTTACCCCTTGGTCACATTATAAAATTTCCCCTCATGGAAATTTTCTCAACACATAAAAGAACAAAGGTAACACAATACAATTTACTAGTTGCCTTGACGACCAATTGTTGTAACCACCCGACATCCTGTTGTGTTTGGTTCCCAATCCCCCTCATGGTTGTGATCATGTTGTGTTTCCTGCAAAATACAAAATACCTCCTTCGGCCTTGCGGCCATGTCAAAATATCCAAAATAACCATATGCATGAAATTTACTAACATCTATACGTAATTCAATCAATCATTATTTCTAGGTCTAAATCACAACTTAATTATGCATTTCATCATTATCCAAAATTATAGTAATGTAAATTCAACAACTACATTCTACTCATCATGGCGAAGAAATCCAATGTTAGAACACATGCAATATATCCATATAAAAATAATATCGGTATCCAATAGTCTGTCCATGAGTCAGTGTAGGTCATACTGAAAACAAAATCCAATCATAATCCAAATGCATCTAGTCACAAAACATCATGCTAATCAACATAAGTATAAGTCATGTCCATATCCAAAGTCTGCATAACTCAAAATGATAATCAACTAAGTGTCGTAGGGAAGTGGGCATTACATCCCCCTCCCCTTAGACTAGAATTCCTCCTGGAAGTCACTGAAATAAGTGTGGAAACTGAGCTCGCAATGATGTAGCATCCTCCCAAGTAGCAGCAGTCTCATCGTACCTGTCCCATTGGACCCGAACCTGATCAATCTCTCTGCCGCAAAGGCCCAGGGTCCTGCGATCTAAAATGCGCACGGGCTCCACCATCACCTGCACCTGCAATGCAGTCCAATCTAGCACATGAGAAGGATCAGAAACATATCTCCTAAGCACAGAAACGTGAAATACATCATGGACGCGAGACAAGCTAGGTGGCAATGCTAGGCGATAGGCCAAGGGACCGAGGCGCTCCAAGATCTCGAAGGGACCCACAAACCTAGGAGCAAGCTTAGAACCTTTTCCATAACGGATAGGGCTCTTATGCGGTCTGACACGAAGAAACACCTTCGTGCCTACCTCGAAAGCTGCGATCTGTCCTGTCTTTGTCTGCATACTTCTTCTCTCATCATCCTGCGCCTCCTGTGTCATCTGTCCGACCAATGTAACTCCGCTTTGCTCCATGTCCTGCAATAATGCTGGCCCAAGAGAAACCCTATCCTCAATCCTATCCCAGCTAAGAGGTGTCCTGCACTCTCTACCATATAATTCCTGAAAGGGAGCCATGCCTATATAACTTTGGAAACTATTATTGTAGGGAAACTCCACCAAATACAGATACTCCTCCCATCTTGGCTGATGATCCATCACGTACATCCTGAGCATGTCCTCCAAAATCTGATTCACCCTCTCTGTCTGTCCATCTGTCTCTCGGGGTGATAAGTCATGCTGAAATTAATCCTCATCCCAAGAGCATACTTTGCATGGTGGTCCGTAAAATGGGAGGTGTACAAAGGGTCGCGGTCACAAATGATCTTTCGCGGAATCCCATGTAGTCTGACAATATCATCAAGATATACTCATGCTACTGCACTAGCCGTGTAGGTAGTCTTCACTGGAGAAAAGTGAGCTACCTTCGTCAATTTATCCACCGTGACCATGATGGCGTCGTGGTGGTATCTCGACGTCGGCAACCCAACAATGAAATCCATAGAAATTTTGTCCCACTTCCATTCCGGTATGGCGTGAGGATAGAGAAGGCCAGCTGGATGCTGATGCTCGGCCTTCACCCTCTGGCACTCTAAACAGCGGGATACAAATGAGGCTATGTCTCTCCGAAGTCCTCTCCAAAAGTACAACTGTCTCAGGGTGGCGTGCATCTTCTTCACCCCGAGATGGGCTGAGTAAGGTGCATGATGAGCCTCTTTCAAAATATCATGTCTCAAGCCTCCATCTCTAGGAACATAAATCCAACCTCTCGTGTCTCGAAGGCCATCTCCTCTAAAAGAAAATCCATCAAATCTCCCTTGAAGGTCTCGATACTCAATCTCTCTCTGGCTGCAAGGTAGAAACTATCTGAGGAAGCTGCTGCAAGATCCTACTCCACAAATCTATGCCCACCGAGGTGGGCAGGCTGTACGTCGGAAAAGCAACAAAGCGGCGTGAGAATCAACAAGTGACTCTTCCACGTACCCGACCTCCCGAGGTCGTGCCGAGACAGCCGGTGGGGGTAGAATATGCAGACAAGCTAGTTAGGCAGTCTAATGTCTTCAACACGCACTAATGGTATTTGCGAATCTAAGGCCAAGAAGGCCCTTCTAACTTGGACTGGTGTGATAGATCGATCAGCGAGGATGACTGCTCGAAGGCTCCAATCAATATCGAGCTCTGGCGTGATTCGATCTATGGGTTGTGGGATGCGTGGAAAATGACCCGGGATGGTTTCGTGTATTTCTCCTGATAGGGTCATATGGTAAATATGGTCGATTCTATGGACGATTCTCTGGCCTAGTCCAAAATTCTCTAGCTTCGTTAGCTATTGTATTTAGTAGGGATAACTGTTGAATGATGAGAGGTGGAATCGGAGTAGACTGAAATACTAATTTACGTAGGCCAGTGTCTATGTCTAATTCTCTTATGGATTCGTTAGGCTGTGGGATCTGCGGATCACAACCATAGACTCTTGGTTGTTGCGGTCCCGTGATGGTCATACGGGAGATCAAGTTCTGATCCCTAGTATCCAATAGTCGTAAGCTTTTTCAGCTTCTATGTTTAGAACCAACAGTTGTGCTATCTTCTCAGAATACCTTACAGGCGTTCTCGCAACTTGGATTCTTAAGCTGGTATCTATATCTACTAGGGTGTCTCCAGCGTCTGGCTGTGGAACTAAAGGATCACACCCGAATATTTGTTCTCTTTCGAGCCCTTCTACAGTCATGTGGGTATTTTCTAGGGTAATCTGTAATTTGGCTGATTTGACCAAAATAGATGTGCTTGGTCGTCTTCGATGTTTAACCCTCTCAACTGTATCCTGATCTGTTGGAAGTCTGTTGTTGTTTGGAAGACTTGTATCCTAAGGTTTTGGTCAATGTCAGTTATTGCTACTACGGTATTGGGCTGAGGCACAATTGGCTCGAAAATGTATTCCCTGGGCTCCCTAGGTCCCGTAATTGTCATACAAAAGCAGTAATGAAACAAACTATAATGAAGCAAAATCTAAGTACATTTCTAGCATATATAGTTTCTTTTTGTATTTTCCGGTAATTTATGAGAGAGTAGCTATTTAAAATATTTAAAATTGACAACTAAACTAACAACGTAAAAACAAACAAAATAGCCGAGTGTAGCTATTTGTCTGTGCGATTTTGTATATCTATTCTAAATAACGAAATAACTAATCTATCTGCAAGATTCTCGATCCTACCTCAGAAGTGAGGAATGAATCATAGTTTCTCAGAAACTATCAATCCCCACAACCTCCCTGGCAATATCGAGAATGGAAATAACTGAAATAAAGTGATTAACTACTTTATTTGATAAGTTCTAACTAAAACTTTGAAAGATGGAACCTGGATTTCGCAGAACAGTGGCGAATCCGACGGTGTGTGTGTTCTTGTCCCCTCAGTATGATCTCTTCGTTCTTTGTGCTCACGTGAATCCAGAAAAGCGTGAAATGCTTGCATCAACAGGAATAGATATTTGGATCAATGGACAACCTTCAAAATGCAGACAGAATAGAATGCGGATAGGAGAGGGATAGCACAAGAGTACAGAGCTTGGCCTATGCAATTCCTAGCGGGGTCTACTGCGAATCATGCAACAAAGAGCGTCAGACACGAGACTAGCCTTGTATGAAGAGCAAAACCTGCAACTTTAATGGCTGCCTAGACCATTCTACTCCAAAACAATAATGTTGTCTGCACAAGTTGGATCTGTGGCTTACCAACAGTAACACAAAGCTAAAACAAACCTGCAACAAACTATGCTACCAATCCTAAGCAAACTAAAACGACCATAGCACTGAAAACATGAAAATTGGAGTGAAAATGGTGGCCCAAATAATGTTTGCACTTGCACAAGTTGGATATGTGGCTTACCAGCTGCAATACAAAACTAACCAAAGCACTCAATGAGAAATCTAAGAATTCTAAGCAAAGGAAAACTAAATCTACTGCAACAAGAAATTTAAAACAAACTTTGGAGCAAAATTCAGAACTAAAATCAGGGGCCATTTGCATGTGCACAAACCATGCATTTATAGGAATCCAAACATGCAAAGATCAAATCTAAACTGAACTCCTAAACATTAAACAAAAGAAAAACACTATTCCAGGGGACCAAAAACATAAATGCATGCTCAAGTCGGCAAGAAAAGCTGGTAAAGCGTTGATTTTTGCGTGCGTTCCGTCAAAAGCACGTTCTGGAAAACGCGCACAGGACCGCCGCCCTTCCGGGCGGCGGTTTCGTCACTGAAGACCAAAAAGCCAAGAAAAGAGGAAAAATAGGGAAAACAAAGCACGCGGGGGCTAAGCGGGGCATGCGGGATGTTAACGCATATCCGTAAAGCTTCTCTGGATCCCGAACACCTTGCGAAGGGACCTGTATCATCATCGGGGCACTTATTACACCGTTCCGTAGTACAGTACCTTACAATTTTGGGTACGTACATATTGCCCCCTCGGAGAAGCGTTTTAGCCATGAAGAGGCATAAAACGGTGGGTCCGAGTATGGCCGTCCCGAAATGGGAAGTGAGAAATTATACCTTACACGCCCGTGTGTTGAAATGACGCCGTCCAAAATTCCCGCTACCTGCGAAATGAAAAGAGAACTCAAGTGCAGATAGATACAATAATTTGAAAAATAAACGTTAAAATAATAGAGAAAGAGGACGTACCATTTGTGCGAGGATAGAAACTTACCTCCGTCGGCGCTCCGAACCTGTGAAAAAGATATTTAAAACAAACCGGGGCGTTATATATATGAAAGTGGGCCCATTTTCCTATTCATTTGCGCGAGTCGATTTGATAGGTTTTGAGCTCTGGGACCCACGGTGACGGTTTCTCACGCGAGTAGAGTCAAAACGTCCGCAGTGAGATAGAGATCATGCCTCCACGTGCGGAACGCCACCCCGCGAGATCACAGGTTGGTTTTCTTCAATTTTGTGTTTTTCCCCCTTTTGATTTGAAATGTTAAATTCTTTGCAATGGGGGGGTTATTTTCGAAAATGTTTGGTTTAAAGGGTCCATCTAGGGGGGGCGCCTACTGGGTAGGCCCCATTTTTGATTAAAATAGTTATTTTTCGCATTTTTTGGGCTTTTTAAGCTTAAAAACCCGCGCGGGTTTTCGGACCGCGACCGCCGCCCCGGACAGGGCGGCGGTTACACCACCGCCGCCTGTACAGGGCGGCGGTCACGAGACCGCCGCCTTTGAGGCGGCGGTTACAAAACCGCCCCCCTGCTCAGGGCGGCGGTTTTGCACAGAATGCAAAAGAACCTTACTTAAAAGCTTTTACTTGTATTTTTAGCATTTGTACGTGTTTTTATGCTTCTCTTGATATTGTTTAGATACTAACTTACTCTTCCTTGTGTGTTTTTGGGTGTATGCAGGCAAAAGAGGAGTACATTAGATGGAGCCGGGAGAGAGAGTGTGACTGGCTGCCCGGGGTATTGGATGCCCTCTCAGCAGATGAGGAGGACACATTGCAGAGGGCCGGCATATTACGTTTATCGCGTGTGCCCCACGTTGCTCCATCCAGTCACATTCTTTGTGACCTATTTTCATATTGGGACGCAGATCGGAACACCTTCCGACTGCCAGGGGTCCGTGGTGAGTGGACCATCACTTTGGAGGATGTTTACCGCATCCTGGGGGTCCCGATCATCGGGAGGAGACTCACACTGGAGACAGCTGGGTCCAGAGCACAGATTGCACAGTGGGCAGGTTATATGGGGGATGCAGCTATTTCCACGGGGCCAAAGAAGGGAGTGAGAGTTAGATCCATTCCTTCTTTGCCCATCCCCGTATTTCGACAGGCCATCATGGGATCCTTGCCTCGAGGCCGATCGGGGACAAGGGAGGGATACATTGTTATCTTGTTGGGGCCCCATTATTGCACGATAGAGGGACATGGCCGGAAATATGCCCAAGGCGCAGAGACATTTTGGGGACCACCTACCATGACTTATACGGGGTGGTCCGATTGCGGGGGCATCTTTGAGCCACCCCACTCTAGTCATGAGTTGGGTGTATGAGCGTTTCATTCCGTATGGCGAGAGGTGTGGAGGTGGCGAGATCCGGGCGGTGAGGGTAGCCCGATGGTCGGGTATGTCGGTGCTCGAGCACCTCACCAGTAGCCAGGGGTAGTTCGGGCCGGGAGAGAGCTGACATGCGCCTCGGCACCATTACTTCGTGTTGCTGCGGGGTCCTGCTCATGCAGTAGCACCCGTTTATGGCGACCCTATAGATATTGACTGCGATTCCTATTATAGGAGTACGGAGGGAGGGAGGGTCGAGGAGCAGACGACGAGGGCGAGCGATCTGAGTGGCATGATACTCGGGATGTGGATATTCTCGTGGGCGAGAGAGGAGGGAGGAGGAGAGTGCAGAGAGAGAGACCGTGGCTTCTGAGGAGCCACTCTCCCGAGGCCATGGTGGAGATGATGAGTCCATTGCGGGGCGCCATGTTGCCCCTACCACAGGAGCAGCCCCTCGGTCGGCGGCATCGGCGGCAGTGCTTGGCCACAGCGACCCATCTTGGAGGCCTAGCGATCCGAGTAAGTTATCCTCTCCTCCTTTCAATGCTTGTTTTGTTTTAGGATTTGTTTTTGAATGTTAACTCTCCTTATATTTGCATTGTGTATACTTTAATCTCTTGCCTAGTTCCTAATTCATTTTTCTTTCTTTGCTTTGCAGAGACTGTTGATGAGTGGCGGGATCTAATCCGTAGGGTTTGCGTCGATTCTTTGATGATCCCTATGGATAAGACCCGTGCGGAGTTATCCGTGGATGCCGGAGAGCCCTCGGCGGCCGCGAGCCTGCACCGCGTCTTTGCTCCCGTTTGGCATGTGGCCAAGATGGTGTCAACTCTCCGTACAGAGTTGGCCGGCTATAGGACAGCCGAGCATCTTATGAGGAGCCGCTCTCATGGCGAGACTACGACTGCCCCTAGGGACCCTGAGCCCTCCGTCCATTCAGAGCGCCAGCGTAGCCGGAGTCCTAGGCGAGGGCGCGCACCTTCAGCGGGATCGCGCAGGGGTTGAGAGGCCACTTGGCTTTCTGTATTTGTACTTATATTCTTTTGTGTATTACGGGCTCTTTGAGCGTTTTGACCATGCCTAGTGCATGATGGCATTGTATATAAACTTGATTTATTTATATATATGCGTCGGTTTTGGATCAAAACTTGTCATTTGTATTCTACTTTCTTTATTTCCAACTGCTTCGTGTATACTACGATGTATGTTTTATATGCTTTCTAGAATGTATGCAATGGAAAACAGATGGTGCAAATGTTTGCTTTCTTTTTGTGTTTCATGATGCTGATACATGATATTGTAGATATATTGTGATCTTAAATCTTAGCTTCTGTGAGCAATTTGGATACCTCATGATTTGTTTTGGCAAAGTGATGAAAATAATCAGTATGATGAATAGACTAACTCGCCCCACTCCTAACTCCACGCAACTAGTAGGATGCGAGGGCTCATCACCAAGAGCCAAGAAGGGCGCAAGTTATGGAATATGGTGAAGTGATAGTGGTGAAAGACAGACGAAGCTTTGGTGGAACCAAATGAAAACTACAAGCTTTATTCTACCTGAATGACTTCATAGTTTTGGATGCAACTTGCTTTGCGGTTTATCCAGACTTAGACCCGTAGATGGCCACATAGTAGACAAAATCTGGGTTTTTAGGATTTTTAACTCTCTTGGAATTTTTGAACATCTGATTCATTCGTTATTGACTCAAAGTTTGAATTGATTGTTTATGACCTTTTAACATTTACTTTGTTTAGAGGACCCCCTACACTTTGCCCCATGCTACCTGTAAGAAACATGGGTTTATCACCGTGGGCAAGGCATAGGCGAGTAAGGGCATTTCCATCCTTTCCCAACCCTACGTCACTAGTAAGAGACGCAAGCTCATCACCGAAGGTTAGTGGGGCAAGGAAATGTGTAAAATAAAATTTTTGTTTAATCACTTCTTGACTTGTCTATTTGAGTAAAATGTCAGTATATGCTTATTTCCAAAGAGATGTGTATATGGGATAGATGTGACACCATGAAGCTTCTAGAACAGACCATAGGCAAGACACCTATCCTAAGAAGAAATCAAAGCGAGAACAAACTTGCAGATCTTGGTATGATTACCGTTAGGACTTCGTCATATCTGATTTTGTTTGATAAAAGATTCTGAGTTGATTGATGATATCGAAGACGGAGAAGTATGATTAAAGAGCTTTATGCCAAAACATCACGAGTTTGTAATGAATTGCTTTGAGGATAGATTCCTTGATCACAATATGTGTAAGAACAAGTGGACAAAATGATCCTAATTTATATGAAAATGCGATGTAGATAGTTATATAGGTAGCGTTAGCTGCTTACGCGTAGAAACGCTTGAGGTGGAGAGAATTGACTGTTTCGCCAAACTCCTCTCCTTCTAGCGTGCATAAGAGGTATGCACCATTTCCGTAGTCCTTCATGACTCGGTATGGGCCCAACCATTTGGGCCGGAATTTCCTTCCTTCGCCGGTCTTCTTGTCGATCCGGCTGTCTAACCTTAGAACTAGGTCACCCTCGTATATGTCACGTTCATAGACCTTCTTGTTGTACTGCCGGCACATCCGGTCGGCATAGACTCTATGTCGTTGTTCAGCATTTAACCTAGTTTCATCCAGGCTTTCTAATTGAGAAAGACGCGCTTCTCTGTAAGCGTCCTCATCCAGAATCCCTTGTAGCGAAATGCGGAGACTGGGGATTTCAACTTCAAGTGGGAGAACTGCTTCTGACCCAAATACCAATGAGAAAGGAGTTGCTCCTGTTGGCGTTCTTATCGAGGTTCGGTGGGCCCACAAGGCCGGATATAACTTTAAATGCCAATCCCGTTTGTTTTCTTTTACCGTTTTAAGGAGAATGGCTTTCAACGTCTTGTTTGTTGCTTCAGCCTGCCCATTGGCTTGGGGATAATATAAGGAAGCCGTATGATGGCTTATTTTGAACTTACTGCATAGCTCCCGAACTTCTTCGTTTTTGAAAGAAGTTCCATTATCTGAGATAATGATTTGCGGGATACCGTATCTGCAAATGATTTGGTTCAAAATGAACTTAGCGATTACGGAACCAGGCACAGTTGTAAGAGGCATAGCCTCTACCCATTTAGTGAAATATTCTGTGGCCGTAATTATAAAATTGTGGCCGTCTGTGGATGAGGGAGAGAATTTCCCTATTAAGTCTAGGCCCCATGTAGAAAAGGGCCACGGAGTAGCGATCGGTTGCAAAGCTTGTGCTGGCATGTGGATCTCATGAGAGAACTCCTGACATTTATGACACCTGCGTACAAACTCTATTGTGTCATGTTCTAGAGTGGGCCAGAAATAGCCCATTCGATGTATTTTTCGAGCAGTGGCATGGCCACCGAAATGGCCTCCACATATACCGCTATGGGATTCATGGAGAATCCTCTTGGACTCTTCTGTGTCAACACACCTTAAGAGCATCCCATCGAATGCTTTTCGATAGAGCACCTGCTCTATAATGACGTATTTAGCTACGATAATGCGTAACCGTCTTCTTTGTTGAGGTGTAATTCCTTCTGGGTACTTATGGTCCATGATATAACTAATGATATCAGCGTACCAAGGGCACTCAGATATAGCAGGTCGGGTTTCGACGTAGTATACGCATTCATCTGGAAAGTCTAAGTTTACTAAGTCGCCTCCGTCTAGCGGGTTATCAGCTAACCAATCTGCAATGATTTGTCCTTTAACTGACTTCTGGTTTACAAATGTTAATTCGAACTCTCCCATTAAGGTTATAAAACGTCCAGCCTTTTTGGACAAGGACCCTTGTGTGAGAAAAGTCCGTAAATGGTCTGTCTTTACTATGACCCTTGTCTCTTGATTTAGCATGTAGTGTCTTAGGCGTTTAGTAGCAAAGACTATGGCGAGACATTCTCGCTCTGCTTGTGTATAGCGCGTTTCGTAGTCGAGCAATGTTCGGCTAATGAAATAAATCACACGCTCTCTTTTGTCATCGTCTTCTTGGGCTAGCATGCAAGCTAACGAAACATCGGTAGCCCGTGAGTACAAAATTAAAGGGCGATCTAGCTTTGGTGGCATTAGCGTAGGCGGTAATAGCAGGAAACGCTTGACTGCATCAAAAGCTTCATTGCAATCTTCGGTCCAATCAATGCTATAGTCCTTCTTGAGTAAATTGTTGATTGGATGAACGGCGAAGCTTAGATCCGGGATAAATCTCCGGATTGCACCCAACTTTCCAAGAAATGATCTGATTCCAGATTCATTCGAGGGTGGGACCATTTCGAGGACAGCCCGAATTTTGGCTGGATCAACATCGATCCCTCGTGACGATATGATGTAACCTAGGAGCTTTCCTCCTGTTACACCGAAGACACATTTCTCTGGGTTTAGGGTAACTCCATATTCTATTAGGCGTGAAAGGATGATGCGGAGTACTTCAGGATGGTCACAACGCTTCTTGGCCTTAGCCAACAAGTCATCTACGTAGGATTCCACGATTTTATGGATTAAATCATGAAATATGTATGTCATGGCCCGCTGGTACGTAGCACCGGCGTTCTTGAGACCGAATGGCATAACAGCGTAGCAATAGGTTCCCCAAGGAGTTATAAACGTGGTTTTGGCTTGATCTTGCTCGGAGATTTTGATTTGATTGTATCCCGAGAATCCATCCATGAGAGACAAGAGTTCAAAACCTGCTGTTGCATCAACAATAACGTCTATGGATGGTAATGGGAAGTCGTCCTTAGGGCAAGCTTTGTTGATATCTCGAAAATCTATGCAGATGCGTATCTTTCCGTTCTTCTTGAGAACGGGAACGATGTTGGATACCCATTGGGAGTAGTCAACTGGCTTGATGAATCCTACCTGAAGGAGTTTTATTACCTCCTCTTTTACCATGAGGGCTACTTTGGGCTTCATGGGTCTTGATTTTTGTTTAATTGGCTTCGCATCTGACCTAGTGACGAGGTTGTGTACCGCAATGTGGGGTGCGACTCCTGTCATCTCTTTATAACTAAATGCAAATGCCTTCTGATGTTCTTTGAGAACTTGGGTGTGTATTTCCACTTCCTCTGGGGTTAATGAAGAACCTAACTTTAAAATTCTTGGTTCATCTTCCGTTCCGATATTGACATCGATTGTTTCTTCAATTAAAGAGGCATTACCCTCTTCGAACTCAGGTGGTGCCGGAGGTAGATCTATATCATCCCCGTTTTCCACCACGTATATATTAGGTTCTTTTTGTGAGGGAAGATTCATTACGGGATTTCCGAAGTAGGAAGATGAATGCGAGATCAGAGATAAATCTAGCGTGTGATAGGAGAGATGTAGTGCTGCAAAGGCATTTAAGTAATCCAAAGTAGCCGCATCATTTCCAACATGGTCTAGGACGGTAGATTTACTTCCGTTTGAAAGAGGATCCATCATTGTTTTTATCAATGGTTCGTTACGAATGGATACCGTGAAATGAGTATCTTCTAGCTCATTGTTTGGAGTAAAACGTGATGCTGAGGTTGCTATTGAATCGGCGAGAAGATTTTTTTCTCGCGGGATTGCTTCAATGGATATGAAGTTGAATGCCTTGCTTAAATCTAATACAGCGTTTTTGTAAAGTTGCAAGTGTTCGGCTTTAGTTTCATATACCTCTGAAACTTGGTTTGCAACTAATTGCGAGTCTCCTAAAACTCTGATATTATCGATACCAATTCTTTTGGCTAAGGTAAGGCCAAGGAGGAGGGCTTCGTATTCAGCGCCGTTGTTTGTACATTCAAAGTTTAATTTAAAAGAGAATGGGAGGACCTTCTCTTCGGGCGAGGTAAGAATTATACCTGCCCCCGCTCCATAACGGCATTTAGCTCCATCGAAATGGAGAGTCCAATACTTAGCTGGGAGTATGGATGTAGGTGTATCTGCTGTGTTTGCATACTCTACTTCTACCATACAGAGATCTTCTGCTGGCAAGGAACCAACACCTAAGGAAAATCCTATGCCTACTGAATCGAATGGTAAGAACATTGGTGAATCTTGTTCTATTAATTCAACGATCTTCGCAGTAGTCCCTAATGATACTGTCTCTTTAGTTTTACCTTTAGGGGTTGGAATTGTTTGGACTATGTTGGTAGTGTCAAGATCCATCGTAGGTATTAACTTTTCCTCTGGCTTTGGGTCAGAGGGTTTGTTAAGTTGGTTTGTTGGCAGTTCGAATTCTGAGTGTACACCTGGTTTCTTCTTTAAATCAGCTAGGTGTACGTCAAATGGCTTTGGATCACCTTTGGCTACAAATACCTTTCCTAGATGTAGGAATCTTACTTCTTGGAATAGCGTGGAAGGGATTGCCTTCATTCGGTGTATCCAGGGCCGGCCGAGGATCATATTATAGTTAGTTTCCCGATCTATAATATAAAACTCAGTCAGGATTGTTTTAGGTCCTAAGGTGACCGGTAGTATTATAGTTCCTATCGATGTGGCTTTAAGGCTGTCGTAGCCTCTCAAGGTATTTCGTGTAGTAGAACAGTTTGTTTCTCCATATCCCAATTTTTGGAGAAAAGAGAAAGGAACTATGTTAACCGCAGCTCCGTCATCAACCATTGCCCGTTTTACATAGTTATTATAAACTTGTACTTGCAAGTGTAGGGCTGGATCGCCTCGGCGTGTGATCTCAGCATCTGTAGGCATTTTACTTATTTCGAATATGAATTCAACATCCCTATCCGCCTGTCCCGGTGGATAAACATCAAAGTCTATATGATTTACCTGCGCTTCCGGTGGTGGAGTGATACTAACTAAATGACCCAAACCTAACGCCTCTAAAAGAGCAGCCCTATGAGCAGGGGAATTCTTTAATAAATCAAGGAATGAAATATGCGAGAAGGTTTTTGTTAGATCATTAATTAGATCATAAGCACCCATGGGTTTTGCTATGGTTTGCTGGATGTTATCTGTTTCCGGCAGGTGGCTTGGACTTGGTTGAGAGAAATACTCTCGTGTTCTCGTAATTGCTTCAACGGGTAATTCGGAGTCTAACTCTACTAATCCAACTACCTTAGGTCGTGGTTGACTTCCTAGTTGCGGCGCGACTAACGGATTCAGCGAGGTTGAGGCCTCGTGATCGTTGTTTCCCGTTATTGCACCTTTGTTTGTTCCAGTTGGTTTCAACCTATCGCTATCATGATTTGGGAGTGGATCATTAAAGATCTTGAGAGGGGCATTCTGAGGGGAAACTGCCCCTGCGAAGGTACTTGCCGTTGGTGACGTAGGATCTGCTAAGAACATATCCATAAAAAATTGTTTTTGTTCACTTGGCAAGCGTTGCATGAATTTGTTGTAATCACGACACGTTCTAGTGTCATGACCCCGAATTTTATGGAAACCACAATAAGAATTGGGGTTGTAATTCCCGTTTTGTTGGTTTGGTGTGTATTGTGGCCTAAAATTCTGATCAAACTGTTGCCTATTAGGACTAAAGTTTTGTTGTTTCTGGTTTTGATTTTGGTTTTGATAACCAAAGGAGTTTTGGTTTGGTCCTTGTATGGGATTTCGCCGTTGTTGTTGTTGTGGATTATTAAAATCCACTGTATTGATCGTCGGGGTAAAATTGTTGTTTCTTTGGTTGTTTGTTTGTGACGGAGTATTAATGACATTTATCCTCTTGGGCTGGTCAGTTACTCCATCTGTTGTTACCCCACGATTTTTGTTAAGGATTTTGGGTCCTTGATTGACGCTTGTAGTGGTTGTAGTGTTTTGAGTAGGGGTGATTAACCTCCCGTTTGCTCCATACGTCTTACGGCCACTATCTATCGCTGCTTGATCAATTCGCAGAGCGCTCTCAAGTACCTCGTCATAAGTCCTTAGTGGGAACTTCTGGACTTCTTCCTTCACCTCTCTGCTAAGAGAATGAAGGAATAAATCGCATAGTTCCATCTGATCCATGTTTGGAGCGCTTGCCGAGGAATAAAGGACTGTGCGCCACCTTTGGATGAAATGGGCGACAGACTCGTTATGTTCTTGCTTGATGTGCAAGAACTCCCTGATTCCTGTCCTTAGTAGTTTGTTCATGTCGAAGGCTTTGATGAACTCAGACACGAGTTGTTTGAATGAATGTATGGAAGCCTCGGGTATTCTGTAATACCAATCGAGGGCAATGCCTTCCAGCATTTTGGGGAATATTTTAGCAACAACCCCATCCCAAGGGAGTAATTCTCGTATGGCTGTAGCGTAAGCTTTGATGTGCGCATTTGGATCTCCTTCACCCTTGAATTTGGGCAAATCGGAAGAGGCCTTGGAAGCATAACGCTTCTTATGGCAAAATCTAAGGGCTCCTTTAAATATTCTGAATAAGTCCCTATTGCATACGTCTCAACCATTGATGGTGCCTGTTGAGGAGGCGGTGGCGGAACGGGTTGTTGATATGGCATAACGTACGCGTTGGCAGGGGCATAAGGAGGTCCCTGCGTTGGAGCAAACATGCCGGGGGATGAGTACATATCCCCTTGTGGCGATTTGGAGTACATGTTTAAGTACGAAGGGGTACTATCCAGGAATGGATTGCTCTGTACCGGACCAGGAGGAACTGTGCTAGCGATAGTGGGTCTAGTTGGTACTTGTTGTGAATACTGAGGAGTCATACCTAACGTGCCTACTCCTGTGAGGAGATCTACTTGGCGAGGATGGTGCGGAGGATTGGAACTCCCTGTTTGTATGAATTTCGAATTTTGACTTGCTTGGGCAAGTTCTAATCCTCTAACCTTTTCTATTAGAGTTGAAATGACTTCGTTTGGTGAAGTCATGATATCGTGCCTCGGTGGCGTTTGTTGTATAACATGGCTTTGTGGAGGTATGTGATATCCTGCTATGAACTGATCACTATCCTGCCAAGCATTTCGGAGAGTATTTTCTATATGTGATGGTATAGAGGAGTTTTCTTGAGGAGAGAACTCGGGCTGTATCTACAAAGTTCCTACAGGTGGGTACATGCCTTGAGAGCGTTGTTCACTCCTAGGATAATGTATTGAGTATTCGTCATCTAGAACTGAGTATGGATCTGATTGTCTGCTAATATGTGGTCTAAGTAACACCTGAGGTGATGAAGCAGATTCTCCAGTCAATGTCATATTGTTTGAGCCTGAAGGCTTTGTTTGTGTTTGAGTGAGTTGATCTAACTCCTCAGTTTGAAAAGATGAACTATATCTGATTCCTGGGGTTTGTGTTGACAACTAATTAGTTGAATAGTTGTCACCCCATACTGAGAGCGAGGGTGATGATTCCCTATTCTGTTGGGTGTAGTATGCCTCAAGACCCAAGAGGGGTCTGCCATATGCATCGAATCCCGACATATTCGGGGTATATGAATACCCACAGAATAATGGGAAAGAGCGAAGGTGAAAGAGAGAAGATGAAACTTCTCAAAGAGAAGGTGAAATGATTGTTTGTTTCACGTCAGGTTCACCAATTTTGTACGCGTCGAAAACAACAGGTGAGCGTGAGAATCAACAAGTGACTCTTCCACGTACCCGACCTCCCGAGGTCGTGCGAGACAATGCCGGTGGGGTAGAATATGCAGAGACAAGCTAGTTAGGCAGTCTAATGTCTTCAACACGCACTAATGGTATTTGTGAATCTAAGGCAAAGAAGGCCCTTCTAACTTGGACTGGTGTGATAGATCGATCAGCGAGGATGACTGCTCGAAGGCTCCAATCAATATCGAGCTCTGGCGTGATTCGATCTATGGGTTGTGGGATGCGTGGAAAATGACCCGGGATGGTTTCGTGTATTTCTCCTGATAGGGTCATATGGTAAATATGGTCGATTCTATGGACGATTCTCTGGCCTAGTCCAAAATTCTCTAGCTTCGTTAGCTATTGTATTTAGTAGGGATAACTGTTGAATGATGAGAGGTGGAATCGGAGTAGACTGAAATACTAATTTACGTAGGCCAGTGTCTATGTCTAATTCTCTTATGGATTCGTTAGGCTGTGGGATCTGCGGATCACAACCATAGACTCTTGGTTGTTGTGGTCCCATGATGGTCATACGGGAGATCAAGTTCTGATCCCTAGTATCCAATAGTCGTAAGCTTTTTCAGCTTCTATGTTTAGAACCAACAGCTGTGCTATCTTCTCAGAATACCTTACAGGCGTTCTCGCAACTTGGATTCTTAAGTTGGTATCTATATCTACTAGGGTGTCTCCAGCGTTTGGCTGTGGAACTAAAGGATCACACCCGAATATTTGTTCTCTTTCGAGCCCTTCTACAGTCATGTGGGTATTTTCTAGGGTAATCTGTAATTTGGCTGATTTGACCAAAATAGATGCGCTTGGTCGTCTTCGATGTTTAACCCTCTCAACTGTATCCTGATCTGTTGGAAGTCTGTTGTTGTTTGGAAGACTTGTATCCTAAGGTTTTGGTCAATGTCAGTTATTGCTACTACGGTATTGGGCTGAGGCACAATTGGCTCGAAAATGTATTCCCTGGGCTCCCTAGGTCCCGTAATTGTCATACAAAAGCAATAATGAAACAAACTATAATAAAGTAAAATCTAAGTGCATTTCTAGCATATATAGTTTCTTTTTGTATTTTCCGGCAATTTATGAGAGAGTAGCTATTTAAAATATTTAAAATTGACAACTAAACTAACAACGTAAAAACAAACAAAATAGCCGAGTGTAGCTATTTGTCTGTGCGATTTTGTATATCTATTCTAAATAACGAAATAACTAATCTATCTGCAAGATTCTCGATCCTACCTCAGAAGTGAGGAATGAATCATAGTTTCTCAGAAACTATCAATCCCCACAACCTCCCTGGCAATATCGAGAATGGAAATAACTGAAATAAAGTGATTAACTACTTTATTTGATAAGTTCTAACTAAAACTTTGAAAGATGGAACCTGGATTTCGCAGAACAGTGGCGAATCCGACGGTGTGTGTGTTCTTGTCCCCTCAGTATGATCTCTTCGTTCTTTGTGCTCACGTGAATCCAGAAAAGCGTGAAATGCTTGCATCAACAGGAATAGGTATTTGGATCAATGGACAGCCTTCAAAATGCAGACAGAATAGAATGCGGATAGGAGAGGGATAGCACAAGAGTACAGAGCTTGGCCTATGCAATTCCTAGCGGGGTCTACTGCGAATCATGCAACAAAGAGCGTCCAGAACCTGAGACTAGCCTGTATGAAGAGCAAAACCTGCAACTTTAATGGCTACCTAGACCATTCTACTCCAAAACAATAATGCTGTCTGCACAAGTTGGATCTGTGGCTTACCAACAGTAACATAAAGCTAAAACAAACCTGCAATAAACTATGCTACCAATCCTAAGCAAACTAAAACGACCATAGTACTGAAAACATGAAAATTGGAGTGAAAATGGTGGCCCAAATGATGTTTGCACTTGCACAAGTTGGATATGTGGCTTACCAGCTGCAATACAAAACTAACCAAAGCACTCAATGAGAAAACTAAGAATCCTAAGCAAAGGAAAACTAAATCTACTGCAACAAGAAATTTAAAACAAACTTTGGAGCAAAATTCAGAACTAAAATCAGGGGCCATTTGCATGTGCACAAACCATGCATTTATAGGAATCCAAACATGCAAAGATCAAATCTAAACTGAACTCCTAAACATTAAACAAAAGAAAAACACTATTCCAGGGGACCAAAAACATAAATGCATGCTCAAGTCGGCAAGAAAAGCTGGTAAAGCGTTGATTTTTGCGTGCGTTCCGTCAAAAGCACGTTCTGGAAAACGCGCGCGATTCAGGCCGCCCTTCCGGGCGGCGGTTTCGTCACTGAAGACCAAAAAGCCAAGAAAAGAGGAAAAATAGGGAAAACAAAGCACGCGGGGGCTAAGCGGGGCATGCGGGATGTTAACGCATATCCGTAAAGCTTCTCTGGATCCCGAACACCTTGCGAAGGGACCTGTATCATCATCGGGGCACTTATTACACCGCTTAAGTAGTGACAAGACCTTACAATTTTGGGTACGTGCAATGGCCATAGCCACATGTCTCCGCCTACTCAAGGCATCTCGCCACCACATTCTCCTTTCCCTTCATATGCTCTATCTCCATGTCATACTCACGAGTAACTCCATCCAACACCGCCGACGAGCGTTGAGATTGGGCTGCATGAAGAGGTGGCGAAGACTCAAGTGATCGATCCCGAGTGTAAATCTCGGCCAAGAAGAAAATGCCTCCACCGCACTAAAGCATGTACCACTGCTGCAAGCTCAAGGTCATGGGTCGGATAATTGAGCTCATAATCCTTGAGTTTGCGAGACTCAAAGGCAACTACTCTACCCTCCTGCGTTTAGCACACCTCCATTCCTCCGCCAAGGAGGCATCTATGCAAACATAGAACTCACCACGAGGATCTCGCACTTTGCAAGAATAGGTGCTCTCGTAAGTCATTCCTTCAAGATTATGCTCAAGGCACTGCTCACATCTATCTGTCCATACAAACTTCTTCCCTTTCCATTGAAGAGAAGTGATGGGGTGCGCAATCCAGGAAAAATCCTGAACAAACCTCCTGTAGTATCCTGCTAGACCCATGAAACTACGCACCTCGGTCACACTAGTGGGTGCTGGCCAATCCATGATGGCTCGAATCTTGGAAGGATCGACTGTGATACCTTCCCCAGAAATAACGTGGCCCAAATACTGCACCTCAGGCTGAAAGAACGCACACTTCTCCAAGTTCCCGTAAAGGCGTTGTTCGCGAAGACACTGAAGAACCTGGCGAAGGTGCTCCTCGTGCTCCTCACGTGTGCGTGAGTAAATCAGAATGTCATCAAGGAAGATAAGCACGAAGTGATCAAGGAAGGTCCTGAATACCCCATTCATCAAACTCATAAACACTGCGGGGGCATTCGTCAAACCGAACGGTACCACTATGAACTCGTAGTGGCCATATCTCGTGCGAAATGCCGTCTTGTGAATATCTCTGTCTCCGCAATCTGAGCTGATGGTATCCTGACTTAAGATCTATCTTAGAGAAAACTGTAGCCCCCTTCATCTGATCAAACAAATCATCAATGAGTGGAAGGGGGTAACAATTCTTGATCGTTACTTTATTCAGCTGACAGTAGTCAATACACAACCGAAGAGATCCATCCTTCTTCTTCACGAAGATAACTGGTGCACCCCAAGGGGATATGCTAGGACGGATAAGGCCTTTCTCCAGAAGGTCCTCAAGCTGCAACTTGAGCTCACATAACTCAGGAGTAGTCATCCGATAAGGTGCTCGAGAGATAGGCTCTGCGCCTGGAACTAGATCTATATGGAAATCGATCTCACGTGGGGGAGGTAATCCCGGTAACTCCCCTGGGAACACATCAGCAAACTCTGATAAGATGGGATGATCTTCGAGGGAAGGTCCTCTCAACTCATCCTCTGATCAGTCACTGACCATAATAGCAAACATCTGACAACCCTGTCGCGCACACCGCTTAAGCTGCATAGCGGAGATGGTGCGAATGGAAACGGGTCTCTTAACCCCTGATATCACTGACTCTATTCCAAGATCATCTATGCAAGCAATAGTCTTATGGTAACAATCCACTCTAGCTCTGTGAATGGACAACCAGTCCATGCCTAAAATGATGCCATAAGATCCTAATGGAAGGATCCGAAGATCAGAAGTAGTGGTGAAGGGTCCCAAATCCACTACACACTCCTTAACTAAGGAGTCTACAAAAATCTTGGCTCCAGAAGCCATCTCAACGTCCCAACTACGGCCCTGCCTAACTGCCACCAGCCTACAACGCTCTACTAAGGATGGTGTAATGAAAGAATCGAAGAACTGAATCAAATAATATAGAGGTGGAAATACCACCAATACTACCTGTCGTCTCAATCACGGTGTACTCGATGCTCGGCTGGCGGTTCTCGACCACTGCGTAGATCCGATGACTCCGTGCCATATCTCCAACAGTAGGCTCTGAGCTCTATGTCTTACCCTTGGTAGGGTTATGTGGGAAATCTCTCCAAAGATGTCCAACAACACCGCAACCATAATAGCTGCCTGGTCCTCTCCAGTGGGAAGCAGCTCCAGCTGGTACTCTAGATGATTGAGATACAGATCCTGACGATCCGGCTATGGACTGCTGAGGTCTCTACTGATGAGCTCCTACTGACTGAGCTCTCGGTGCACCCTGTGTCCTGATGGGACCCCTAGGAGGAGGCCCCATACTACGTCCTCTCTGTGCATCAAATCTCTGAGGAGGTTGGTAAGGTGGGCGGGTCTGTTTGCCACCGATGTGGTGGTGGCCAATGAAGCTTGCCTCAACTCTGCCCACCCCGTGGAGGAGGAACCCGGCCCCTTCGACCTACTATCCCGCATCTGCTGAATACGGCTCCAAACTCCGTCTCTAGCTCTTTGTGTCTTCCCCGTGTCTCCTCTGCAATATAGGCCTTTTCCACGGCCTCTCGCAATGTCTCGGGCGGTGAATGCGCACCGCGCCACCTAGATCCAAGTTCAGGCCCCGGATGAACCTGTGAATCCGCACTGCTCATCTCGCATATAGTCGACATCTGAGTAGGTCCGTAAATCGACTCTCATACTCCGCTACTGTCATCGACGCCTGACGGAGGTCATGAAACTCGTCTATGCGCTGCTGAATAAATCTCCTGGGTAAATACCTGCTCCTGAACCGCTCCTCAAACAGCTCCCAGGTAATCGTCTCTGAGTCAACATGGAGCTTCTGCTCCTCGGTCCTCCACCAGACTCCTGCTCCATCCTTCAGAAGATGGATCGCAACACGAGCTTTCGTGTTGCTACTACAAGGACAGAGCTTGAAGCATCCACTCAAGCTCACCAACCAGGCCTCTGCCTGAAAACCACCTGTATCACCCAAATAGTGAGATGGTCGTAGCTTCAGGATCTCCCTGATATGGTCTGCAGCTGACGTATGACGAATCCTAGATCTCTCTGTATGCTCCTCCCTCTGTCTAGGGCTCCGAGACCTGTCCCTATGTCCTGAGATCCTGTCCCCATGTCCTCTCTGTGGTGACTCTGCCCTAGCCGACTCTGCATGGAAGTTCTCTAGCTCTGTGCTCCTCGCTGTGTCGAGGGGATGCCTGGCATCTACTGATGGCTCCAAACTATGCCTAGCAAGTCATCCTCCCAAGGGCTCTCTGTGTATAGCGGCATTGACATCCTGGAGTGTCTGCAAGATCTGAGGCAGAAGGGCTGCTACGGCCTGCTCTGGCGGTGGTATGTCTAGGTCTATGTGAAGAGACCCCTCGCCCAATCCGCGCCTCCTGCATAGATCAAGGTGAGAGTTAGTTCATTGTTCTAGGTCTTGTGTCAGTTTTCTAAATTTGTTGTTTACTATAATTATCAACATTATGGTTTTATATTTTAAAAGAATAATGTTCTGTACTAAGTTAAGTGTTCCTGCTTCACGTTTTCTGCGTGTGCCCAAGGGTCCCAGCTTCGAACCCCTGGCTCTGATACCAAAATGTAAGGCCCTGAAAATGAACGCCGACTCTACGAAGACGACGACGCAAACAAACAAACGACTTGAAAAAAGTGACGAGAATTTTTTTTTTAAAAGTTGGTTGTGCCCATATACTGAGCTTGAACTACAACAACATGATAAAGCTTTGTGAACAAAGATGTTTAATTTAACCTCATTCGACGTTTCTCTAACGAAGAGGAGGGTCATTATTCGAATTGATTAGACCATTGTCCGCAAATGTCGTAATAGCAAAGTCTTCAATGTTAACCTTAGGGTATGATGTAATTTATTATGAAATGAATTCACCGACCACTCAATCTTTATTTTTATTTTATTATCCAGCTTATATTACGTTTATACATTTAATATATTATATATATATATATATATATATATATATATATATATATATATATATATACACATGTATTAACTTGAAAGGGTCGCACATTAAGATATACATAATTTGGCACTAATCTATTTTATTGCATTGTATAGTTTTATATGTTTAGGTATATATAATACCTTAATTATATCTAGTGTACTTATCATTTTAAAATTTTATTACATATCATACCACCTAATTTATGCGTTTATAAACCAAAAGACATTATTTTAATTTAATCATATTTCACCTTGCAGTTTAACGAGGCTAAACTTCGAATAGATCTCACATGGCTCGGTGAGCTTTATTGGAGCCCAAGTTACTCCACACAACCCGGCGAGTTAATTCACTCGACATTACAACATAGCCACCCCACGAATAGCACGGACATAATATTGCAAGCACTGCCCACTTTATTCTCCTCTCGACCAACTCAACAACTACATCCACGTGGCCTTCTATAAAACGAAAACACCACTACGTAGTCTTATCCCACTCGGGTCTTAATAACTCGGCCTCGGAAGTGAAAGGCGTAGCGTGTGGCCCAAGCTACTACGTGGAGGTTCATTAAAAAGATTAAGTTGGAGACAATTATGTTTGGTGGGGGGGTGGGCGACTCAACCACCAAATTGTCTAAATTTTAAAACTCCCCGCCTGGCGTGTCAATATGCACCTCTTGAGCCGCTCAACCCACTAGACTTGCAGAGCTATTAATTGCAAGGTTCGGCTCACTGCTTTGCTCCCTATTGACACGCCGCCACAATCAATTTGGTCAAATAGATTTTGTAAATCCTATTCTATTCAGCCGTCCAAACAAGACTCAACTGCTCTGGCCGCGTGAAAGCATTAAGGGAAAAATTACAGGCGAGTTCAACTAGATCCATCCTTACATATATATTTTTTATTGCCCCAGGCGCGTGAGGAGGCGAGTTACCTCCACTTTCATTGGGTGCCACAGGGTGAGTGCATGGCGGGGATCCACAGGATGAGATGGCGTCTAGAAGAGCCGACTGTTCAACTATGTTGTTATCTGTTCAGTATTGAATGCATCCTCAAAAACGGGTCTCACCTTCAAGATATTTTATCAAATTCGGTGGGGAATAGTGAGAGGCGCATCGAGAAAGAAAACATAATCGATTAGGAGACAGTGAGAATGTCACCCGTGGGAGAAAATCTCACAGAGGTGGATCTGTTTCATATCATGCCATGTATATGTTTTTTTGTAGAAGTTTAATAGACTATGTATATTTTTATAGTATTTGGAATATCTTCACTAAGAAATTGTGGCTTATATGAAGAGCAAAAAACAATAAATAAGGTAACTCGCTCCGATCTCCATGCCTTGCTGCGGGCTTCCTTACAACGCATCAAAAATCAAAGAAAAGGTATCTAGACCGTGACTCAAACAATGGCGGGTCTTCATTTACCTTTCAAATCAATATGCCATTACCGAGTTCTTAGATCAGAGATTTTATGCTCTTATAGTTCATGAAATAAGATAAAACTTTTGTATAGTATTGTGTGAATTTTTCTATTTTAATAGTTTGGATCATGTTTTATGATCTGTCATCAAAATGATCAGGGTGTTAAAAAAAACAGTTTGCTTCGGCTTTTTTAGAAACCCAAAGAACAATCCATTTATTTATATGTTTACTATTGTTCCTTCTCATGAGCTTCGAGTTTGTGTACCTAGTTACCGCAAATAGATATTGATGGTATATTGTTATGAGTAGGATCTAAAAATAATAAGTCCATTAGTGGTAATATTTCATAGATATGGGTTATATTGAAAATATTAATTCCTTGTTATGTATTAAAAGGAACATCGTTTATTAAACTTAATAAGTTTATAGCCTTTGCATTAGAATTTCTTCTACGTAATTTAATCAACCTAGCATGGTTTTCAAAGGGATTCGGTTTCATTCCCCTTTTACATTATGAAATGGATATATAAGAAATTCATAAGTGAGAATACACATAATAGAATTAGGACACAATTTACTTCATTTGCATATTGGAAGCCATTTAAAATTTGAGACTTTTCTCCATAATATAAGAAGAGGAAATACACTAACATTCCACTTTTCAATACATCTCCTTTTAAGCAACAAAATAAGATCTAACATGTATATTCTTTTGTAATTTCTTTCCAATATTCCACCAAAGAATTCAACAACATTCCCAATAAATTTTAGAGCAAGAAATACTATCATTTCAATGCAACTTTTCCTTCAAATCTTATTACAACATACCCTACTTCATGTGGAACAAATTTACAATAATGGAAGCTAGAGAAAACAAGGCAATATTACATTTTTTTTTTCTCCACTCAAGGTGGGTAATTACATGATGTTTTAACATTGTCAAGAAGTTCTTCTGCTCCAAGGTGTTCTTCATCAATGCTCCAAGTTCCAAGTATTTCAAATCACAACCAAGATAGGGGGAGAGGCAACACTCTCCTCCCAACCAAAACTCAATGGAGAAGAGAAGCAATCTCCTCCATTGACCCCCGAGCCCCAAACACAACACAATGAAGGGTGGTCTCC
This sequence comes from Taxus wallichiana var. yunnanensis, assembly GCA_018340775.1. Classification (NCBI taxonomy): domain Eukaryota; kingdom Viridiplantae; phylum Streptophyta; class Pinopsida; order Cupressales; family Taxaceae; genus Taxus; species Taxus wallichiana. Next base: position 195,137,783 of record CM031241.1, read on the forward strand.
AACTCAAGGCAACAATACTTGCTTCCACAATACAATTTCTTCACAACATTCAAAGTAAAAAGAGGAAACAACAAGGAAACACAAATAACACAATACTTTGCACAACAAGGCTTTCATCCAAGCCAACAAGAGAAGGAACTATGGGAAAGTTTTCCTTATGCCTCCCCATTGAGATGAGATGCCCATCCAAAACCCTCCACAATAAAACTCAAGCCCCTATGACTCTTATGCCTCCCTCAAGTACCCCTTTTTCCTCCCATACTCTTATGCCTCCCTCCTCTTATGGCTCCCTCAAGAACAAGGTAAGAATGTGAACATTCTTACCCAAGATGGGCATCCCTCTCAAACTCCCTCCACAATATCCTATTCTACTCTTATGCCTCCCTCATGAGTTTTCCCATAGACCTCTCCTACACTACACATTAAGCACTCTATCCATTTTCACAATACACAAAAGTAAACATACATTATTCACAATTTTAGCATCAACAACAATATGAAAGCAACAAAAAAGAGAAGGTTCCCTACCTCTCCATTGGAGAAGCCTAAACCAAGAAGCTTGCACAAGCTCCCTCCAAAAGCAATCCCAAGCATGCAAGTCCAAGCTCCTTCTTTTCTCTCCCAAAATAACAAAAGAACTCCCAACAAAAAAATCTCCAACCCCCTCAACAAGAGAGGAAGTTTCAATAAATAGACAAAAGGAAAGGGTGAGGGTGATGTGGCTCCATGTAGGATGCCACATCACACATCCTCAAACCACCTCCCAAAGTCAACTCAAATCCCAAAACACCATAAATGGGTGGTTGGGTTGAATGACAACTCTCTTCCACATCCATCCCTTCCCATGTGTCCTAAGGCACAATTAAATGCAAAAAGAAGACAAGTGCACTCCAAAGTCACATTTCCCTTCCCAAAACAATAAATAATCCCCTTTTTGGATTCCCAACCCATAGATATGGTTGGTAAGGGGTTTTGAAAGTGTGGGACAAGTTTAACTTGTCCCACAAGTCCCCCAAAATTGCCCTCAATCTCAAATTCGAGATTCAAAGAACATGGAGTGGTCAACACTCAAAACAAGCATTCAAAACAAGAGGAAAGCACAAGGCTCAAGGAGCCAACCATCAAAATTAATTACACCCACTAGACTTCCCTCCAAAACTTAAAAATTAAAACAAGGTGTTAAATTAATCTAAACATACTTAACAAAAAATTTTTTTAAAAAGATATCACAAATAAAATCACCTCCTAAAGTAAGTTAAAACAAGTAAATAAAATTCTTACCCCCTTGGTCACATTAGAAAATTTCCCCCTCATGGAAATTTTCTTAACACATAAAAGAACAAAGGTAACACAATACAATTTACTAGTTGCCTTGACGACCAAATGTTGTAACCACCCGACATCCTGTTGTGTTTGGTTCCCAATCCCCCTCATGGTTGTGATCATGTTGTGTTTCCTACAAAATACAAAATACCTCCTTCGGCCTTGCGGCCATGTCAAAATATCCAAAATAACCATATGCATGAAATTTATTAACATCTATACGTAATTCAATCAATCATTATTTCTAGGTCTAAATCACAACTTAATTATGCATTTCATCATTATCCAAAATTATAGTAATGTAAATTCAACAACTACATTCTACTCATCATGGCAAAGAAATCCAATGTTAGAACACATGCAATATATCCATATAAAAATAATATCGGTATCCAATAGTCTGTCCATGAGTCAATGTAGATCATACTGAAAACAAAATCCAATCATAATCCAAATGCATCTAGTCACAAAACATCATGCTAATCAACATAAGTATAAGTCATGTCCATATCCAAAGTCTTCATAACTCAAAATGATAATCAACTAAGTGTCGTAGGGAAGTGGGCATTACACATAGGGATTCAGAAAAACACACCACTTCATCAGTTATATTGGCACCATGAAGGAAAAATAAAGAAAATAAGGAAAATGGAGGTTCTATCAAATTTTAATAGAACCATCACTCTGTGCATAACAATGGTTATAGAACCTCCACCCTGCAAAGGTAGCAGTCTTGTAACCGCCGCTTTAGCCATGGCAGCGGTCCTATGATCGCCGATCTGCTGACCCCAGTGCAACGGTCCTGTCACTTTTGGTAGAAAAATTAAAAGGATACAGAATGGTTTGAATTTGAACCATCTATCCTTGTCTCTTCCTTTTTTGCACCCTTTCACATCCTCCAATGCACAAGAGGATATGGGAAGGCTATAAAAGCATGAAGGAGAAAGGGATTTGGCATTCAAAGATCCAGAGAGATCAAGAAGCAAAGTATTCATGAGAGCAATTGAGTAAGGAATTTAGTGTTAGAATGATTTGTAGGAGCAAGGTGCAAGAAAACAGAGCAAACAAGTAACTAGAGGGGAATTTTACATTGTTACTCTTCTCTATACTTATTGTAATCTATAAATTGTTTAAAATTGGCCAATACAAGTGTGAAGAAAGAGCAGTTTCCCTTCCTTACTATATTTCCCTCAAATTGAGGGTTTCTAGGATAAAATTCTTATGTTGTGTGTGGAATTATTTTATCATTTCACTACAATTTTGTTCTAAGCACTATTTAATCAGTCACTAAAGCTCAAACTGTCATTTTCTGAAGTAGAAAGTAGAAAAACAAATTATGTGTGATTTTGTATATTTCCAAAGCTATAATTTTACGAATCATTTTGGTATAATATCTGATTATATATCGAGGACTACGGTATTTGAATATTTCTTTTGATTTGTATGATAGTGACAAGGTCCAAAGGTGAAGAAGTTTTACCTTGGGAACCATATATTTCTACGAAGAAGTGGAAACAATGAATTTGAGCTCAAATAGAGGAAGAAAACTTGGTGTGTAGAGTCGAGATGCTAGAGACCATGATGGATAGGTTTCATAGAAAACAACAAGAGCTTTCAGATCTGTAAAAGATAGCTTCAGTTAAGCAAGATTGCATGGACTCAGTGGTTTGAGCACTTTGAGAAAATATGGTATCGAGAGGGAGGTATGATATGGAAGATTTGGAAGAGCATGAAGAAGAGGCTACAACTATAAGTGAGAAGGTAAAATAGTTGGAAGTTTATTTTAGTGTGCATAATGTCACTGAGGCACAAAGAATCACCTTTGCACATGTAACACCCGAAAAATGGCATTCTAGGAGCACGCTTAAACCTAACACTTAACTCAAAAACGTGGTTGATTTTTTTTTAAGTTGTAAAGAGGGACAAGGGTGCTTAACCTTTATGGTTCATTAAGTTAACTTACACTACTTAACTCAGTTGTACAGTTCATGAACCAAGTCTAGTTAAAAGTTACATGTTTTCAAAATTATCTTTAGGGTCCATTAATCAATTATTCTATAGGAAGGTAACAAGGATTCATTTACTTAATTAAATGTTTTCTTCTCTTAAAAAATATTGTTCCATCCTAACAAGGTTAGCCTTATGTTAATTACTCTAGTTCCATTATCCTTATAGTTTAAAAGTCCTTTTTATTAAATTCTTACAACATACTAAGGATTAAAAGACATTACACCCCTAGGAAAATAAATTGCCCCACTCACCCATCTACACATACCCTTAAGTATTTTAAATTCAACATTTAAAATACATTTCTACCTAATAAAAGTAGCGTAAATCCTCCACCCTTAGATTAGATCCATCTAGGCCACTAGATCCTAGGGTTCCAAACTTAGCCCTAAAATCCTTATGAAATTCTATTAAAACCCTTTCCCATTCTATTCTTTTCATTTGGTCTATTTCCTTTTTGTTAAATTTGTAGGTTGGAGAGGAGGAAGCCATGAGAGAAAAGGAGGAAGAGCCATGGAGGATTCTACATGAAGATTTAGTCTAGGCTTAGTTTAGTTTTAGTTTTATTTATGTAATCTATTTCATTCAAGGATTGGGAGGGATTTCCTCCACCAATCTGGTTTTTATTTCAAGTTATTTGTGTATTGGGTTTTAAATTTGGGGAAAACCCTACCCCATTGTTATAAATAAAAGGAACTAGTTTTAGATCCACCATTTGTATGTTTTATTGCCCAATCTAATGGTTTCTCATTGTTTTTCTTAATTTGGTAATTATAGGTTAAATTTTACAACTTAGAAATTTGAACAAACTAGTTAAATTTCACACAGTGCATCCATGGAGTTCTGCCATAAGTGCTAGAAATGCCACCCAGAGCAGACAAATGGTCTGGGACAATCACCCCATTGAGCGGCGGTTTTGAGACCGCCTCTGCATACAATGCGGTGGTCATGTTTCAAAAATAGAACTTTAGTGTCGAGATTTTCACAAAAACTTAAAGTTACTAAAAGATGTAAAAATGCATTCTAAGTTATTTTTTGTTCGTTTCAAGTTCCAGGTTTGAGATTTATTGCTCTTTTATTCATTTCTTAGTTAAATCTACTCATTTTAAAATATTTTCAAATCTAATAAAATTCATCTACTTACATGAACAATTTCTATTTGTTTAACTAGATTCTTCTTTCCATTACAAGAGCAAAAAGAATATAAATATATTTCATTACTTTACCATTTCCTTACTATAAAACCAACATTTCTAAATAAAATATAATCTAACTTGTTCTCTCTTTCAATTTACTACAATGTACATACATTCAAAAATAACTAAAATAACTTTATTTCTCCACTCAAGTTTGTTATGCAAAGCAAGCTCAACTTCTAACAATTTCTACATTTTATTCTCTCACATTTACAATATAATAACTACTCAAAGAAAATTATACTTTATTTATCATTTAAAAATAGCTCATTTATTTTAATCACAACAACTACTTTTCTCATAATACAACCAAGATTTCAACAAGGAGAAATACTTTCTTTTCTATTTGCAAGACTAACTCTACAATGCCATTTCTCCTTATTTCTTTCGTTATTTGTTTCTTTCAACATACAATACAATATCAATAACAACTATTTGAATACAACTTTCCTTTACAAAATCATTACAATGTCCTCCACTTGATATGGGAAAACATACAAAAATATAAATAAAGAATGAACTACAATATTACGAGTCATTAAGTTAACTTACACTACTTAACTCAAATGTACAGGTTCATGAACCAGTCTAGTTAAAAGTTACATGTTTTCAAAATTATCTTTAGGGTCCATTAATCAATTATTCTATAGGAAGGTAACAAGGATTCATTTACTTAATTAAATATTTTCTTCTCTTAAAAATATTGTTCCATCCTAACAAGGTTAGCCTTATGTTAATTACTCTAGTTCCATTATCCTAATAGTTTAAAAGTCCTTTTTATTAAATTCTTACAACATACTAAGGATTAAAGGACATTACACCCCTAGGAAAATAAATGGCCCCACTCACCCATCTACACATACCCTTAAGTATTTTAAATTCAACATTTAAAATACATTTCTACCTAATAAAAGTAGGGTCAATCCTCCACCCTTAGATCAGATCCATCTAGGCCACTAGATCCTAGGGTTCCAAACTTAGCCCTAAAATCCTTATGAAATTCTTTTGAAACCCTTTCCCATTCTATTCTTTTCATTTGTTCTATTTCCTTTTTGTTAAATATGTAGGTTGGAGAGGAGGAAGCCATGAGAGAAAAGGAGGAAGAGCCATGAAGGATTCTACATGAAGATTTAGTCTAGGATTAGTTTAATTTTAGTTTTATTTATGTAATCTATTTCATTCAAGGATTGGGAGGGATTTCCTCCACCAATATAGTTTTTATTTCAAGTTATTTGTGTATTGGGTTTTAAATTTGGGCAAACTCTATCCCATTGTTATAAATAAAAGGAACTAGTTTTAGATCCACCATTTGTATGTTTTATTTCCCAATCTAATGGTTTCTCATTGTTTTTCTTACTGGTAATTATAGGTTAAATTATACAACTTAGAAATTTGAACAAACTGGTTAAATTTCACACACAGTGCGGATCCGCGGAGTTCTATCATAAGTGACAGAAACTGCCACCAAGAGCAGACCGGTGGTCTTGGGAAAGTCACCCCACGACGTTAGTTTTGAGTTCCACCCCTTAGCGAGTGGCGAGTTACAGGACCACCTCTCTGTATAATGCGGTGGTCATGTTTCTGAAAAATAGAACCTTAGTGTCGAGATTTTCACAAAAACTTAAAGTTACTAAAAGATGTAAAAATGCATTCTAAGTTTTTTTTGTTCATTTCAAGTTCCAGATTTGAGATTTATTTCTCTTTTATTCATTTCTTAGTTAAATCTACTCATTTTAAATTATTTTCAACTCTAATAAAATTCATCTACTTACATGAACAATTTCCATTTGTTTAACTAGATTCTTCTTTCCATTACAAGAGAAAAAAGAATATAAATATATTTCATTACTTTACCATTTCCTTGCTATAAAACCAACATTTCTAAATACAATATAATCTAACTTGTTCTCTCTTTCATTTTACTACAATGTACATACATTCAAAATAGCTAAAATAACTTTATTTTTCCATTCAAGTTTGTTATGCAAGCAAGCTCAACTTCTAACAATTTCTACATTTTCTTCTCTCACATTTACAATATAATAACTACTCAATGAAAATTATACTTTATTTATCATTTAAAAATAGCTCATTTCTTTTAATCACAACTACTTTTCTCATAATACAACCAAGATTTCAACAAGGAGAAATACTTTCTTTTCCATTTGCAAGACTAACTCTACAATGCCATTTCTCCTTCTTTCTTTCATTATTTGTTTCTTTCAACATACAATACAATATCAATAACAACTATTTGAATACAACTTTCCTTTACAAAATCATTACAATGTCCTCCACTTGATATGGGAAATCATACAAAAATATAAATAAAGAATGAACTACAATATTATGAGTTTCCTCCACTCTATGTGGGAAAGATACTAAGGAAGTTTCATAAGATTTCCAACCAAACTCTAAGCTCCACAACTCCAAAAAAATAGCTCCTCCAAGGATTGTTTGATTCATAACAAAATGGGGGAGAGGCAATGCTCTCCACCCAACCAAGATATCTAATGGAGAGGAGAAGCAATCCTCTCCATTGGCCCCCGAGCCCCAACCACATTACAATGGGAGAAGATTTCAACTCATGGCAACAAACAAGCTTCCACAATACTTGAAAATATAGTTTTACATCCATTCCATTCACATTCAAACACAACAACAACACAAGCAAGAAGAATCAACAAAACAACAATATAACAAGGCTTATCAAGAAAGCCAAAAGAGTAAGACCTATGGGGAGGCCACTTATGCCTCCCAATGGGAATGGGTTCCCACCTTTTTGCCTCCAATGTAAGTCTCAAACCCCTACAAACTCTTATGCCTCCCTTAAGTACCCCTTATACCTTCATATACTTTTATGCCTCCCTCAATCTCTTATGCCTCCCTCATAACAAGAACAAGAATAATTGCAAGCATTCCTCAAACAAGGTGGGGCACCCAACCCAAAATCCCTCCATAAAAGGGTAAACTCTTATGCCTCCCTACATGAAAACTCCCCATAGTCTCCTCCTACTCCAAAACTTAGGCAATCTACCCACACCCAACAAGCATTCCAAAGGGAAACAACACTCAACACAACATATAAACACATAATAAAAGACATAAATTAAACAAGGTGAAGCTCCTACCTCTCCATAGTAGAGCTTGTTCCAAGAATGAAATTCCAAGCTCCTCCAAAACCAAGCAAGCATCCACAAAGCTCCAACAATCCACAAGATCTCCCAAGAAACTCTAACTCTCCAAAATTCAAGAGAAAAAATGATCAAGTAACCCCCAAACAAGCAAAATAATTTCAATAAATAGAAAAAGGAGAGAGGAGGATGATGTGGCTCCAAGTAGGATGCCACCTCATTTCCTCTCCACTCCACATCACCTTGGTCAACCTCATATTCCAATGCACAATTAATAAGTGGTTGAAGGAATGACAAGAAACTTACACACTCCATCTAAGCCCACTCCCCTAAGGACAAAATTAAATATTTGAAAGAAAGTGCAATAAAAATTTCACCCTTTTTATCTTCCCAAAACACCTAATAAGGCCTAAATTTGACCCCCAACCCATAGGTAGGGTTGGCATAGACATTTAAGAGGTGTGGGACAAGTTTGACTTGTCCCACACACTTCCAAATTTAGCCTCTAAGGCCAAATTGGAGTTTCCCATGAAGGGTAGAGTGTACTAGATGGGGCCAGAATATGTACGATTAATGTATAATATATGATCTCATCTTACTCTCATTTTTATTAAGTTTGATTGCATTTTGTGACTTTTAGTTGATCTGATATGAGTTAGGATGTAATTGTATGTATTTTAATTGATTGTGATTCTAATGTTTAAAACCTTTGTAATTCCTGACGAAGTGTGTGTTTGAAATTTAGTTTTGTAATAAAGTGGGTCTAATCAGTCGAGGAAATGAAGCAGGAAGTGTTCAATATGTTTTCGGTAACATCTATTCCCACATAGCTTAGTTTCGAACTTCCAAGCTAGTTTTGGAACTCCATCACACAATCATCATTTAGTTCCAAACTTTTAGACTTAGTTCGAGAACTCCAGAATTTAGTTCCAGAATTTTCGGACTTAGTTCTAGAACTCCTGGGTATAGCTCTCGGAACTCTCACGGTTTTGATCCTTAACGATTTCTTATGGTTCTGAAACTTCTCTGAAGTTCCGAACCGATGGGAGTTATCTATTCTAACCACATCTAAATATTTTACATCTATGACCCTTTCAATCAGGAAAGGATGAGAAGATTTCTGAATGCAGATCCAGGGATAGTTATCTTACAGCTGTCTGATCAACCAAAATCTGACTCAACATCTATTCTGGGCATGATTCAATTTCATCAGAATCATTGAGACAACTGTGATTGTAAAATGTATATAAAATAAGACTTATAGTAGATAGATATATAGATAGAATATGATATGAAATATATATAGAACAGAGAAGAGAAATATAGACTAAGTACTCAGATCCAGTACGTTTTGTAATACCAAATGTTTTATCAATAAAATAGCCATTCTTATTTGAGAGAATTCTGAGTTGTTAAATCCTGATTCGAGGAGGAGCAAGGGCCCACTCCCCCAAGGACCAGGATATTCATTTATTTGGTATTTATATTTCTTCAACAAATAGCTTAGATCTATTAATTCTGTATTGTTTTAATTCTTCCAGTTAAACTCTGTTGCATAATTGTTCCTGCAGGTGTTTAGATAGATTCTTCTATTTCTTGCAATTGTTTTCAAGCATTCTAAATTGAGTGTGTTTATTTCCAAAAGCAAGTGTGTTCACTTTTAGAAGCAAGTGTGTTTATTTCCATTCTGCATAGTGTGTTTCCTTTTAGCAAAGCTTTTAGTGTGTTTACTTTCAACAAGTTTTCATAGTATGATTTAAATAAGGTTTTACCAAGAAGTCCTTAAGACATTGAAAAGATCCCCCAGAAAATACCAAAATAACTACAGTCAACTACTAGATTGATAAGATTACTCTTGTTGCATATAGCTTTAGCCACACCCCTAGTTTGATATGACATCAAAAAAAAGTTGATTAAATTAAGGGAATAATGACACCCATCATTTTTGGCACCGTTGTCGGGGATCACTAGTTGGAACCTTCTAATTAAGTGTTAGCAAGAGAAAAAAATCATACATCTAGTAGTTGAAGGATCTTCCCTACTATATCATAAAATATATGAGTAGACCAAGAGACTCACAGGGTAGATTCCTCCCAAAAACATCTTCACAAGAATTCATAACATCCTCTAGTCAAAGTAAGGAAATTGATCAAGAATTGGAGGCACCATCATCCCTGTCAGAAAAGAAACAAAATTGCCACCTTTGGAATTCTTAGATCAGTCACCTGAAGGAAGTGGAACTTCTAGGAGAAGGCTTATTACTCAAGATCCATTTAGGGTGATTTTTGATTCTCAATTGAGTAGTCAACCTCCTACTCTTGATTTTTCACCTTCCCCAAGGCATACCGCTTACCACATTGATTGGGAGGAAAATTTAGAAAATATTTTTAAAATGGCACGAGAAGTTGAAAGAGAACCTAATAGGACCTTTACCTATCCAATCCAATTAGGAGATGATGATACATCAATGAAAAATATCTCACCTACACATTTACCCACATTTAGAGGGATGTCATCTGAATATCTTGACCAATTTCTATTTGAGTTCAAGGTACTATGTCAGACCTATGATTATAAAATAGATAATCAAAAACTCAAGTTGTTTCCATCCACTTTGAAGGATGCAACAATGAGGTGGTTCATGGGATTACCATCCAACTCTATTAGCACTTGGGCACAAATGGAGACTTCCTTCCTAGACAAATACCAGGATTATTGTAGAGGGAGAAATAGGAAGGAAGAATTCTTCAAAATCAAGCAGAGGAAGATGAAAACATAGAAGACTATTTAGACAAATTCCTCTTTGTTAGCAAAAGATGTGGATTTGTGCTTCAAGAGGAGTTAAGTAAAACCATTTTTCTTAAAGGTTTGGATGATGAATCTAGGGAATCCCTTAACTTGATAGGAGGTGGAGACATTGATCAGTTAAGAATGAATGAAATTAAGGAGATTTGTAGAAGCTATTCCAGAATGAGAGGTGGACCTAGAAAAGGAAAATTAGTAAAAGTATGAATCCAGATATGAACAAACTAATGGATGAGTTAGAAAACTTTAAAATAGACATTTTAGTGCAATTAACCTCTACTATGGATGGATTACAAGCTAAATAAAATGCCAAAAATGAACCATTGGCTATGTATTTTCCTAGATGTAGGAAGAAACATGCACTAAGAGACTATCCTTTAGATAAAACAGAAATGTGTCTTATCTTTGAATCTAAAGAACATGATACTGATGTTTTTCTTTACTTCTCATTATTAAGAATCAACTTAAACAAACCAATGCCTCATCTACAACAAAAGAATTGAATTTTTTTCAGAGACAACCTAACCAAGGGAAGTTCATGCCAAGATCAATTCCTAATCCATGGATGATGTCATGGGCTGCTCAGGCAGTACCAAAAATTGGGGACAACCACCTTGGGTACCTCAACCAACTTGGAACCCTCAAGATTGGGAAAATCAAGCTTGGTATGCTCAGGGACATCAATAACCATGGGCTGGTCAAGGAAATATTTATGCTTGGTCACAACCTACATGGAACCCTAGTAATTATGCTCAAGGAAGAACATATCCAAATCAAAATCAACAGGCCATCATGGGATCCCCTGCACAAAATTCACAAACTAAGAATGTATTCCAAATGTAAATACCAACGCACAACTAGTAGCAAATCCAAGAAATAAATAAACAACTCCTGTTTATGGAAGAGAACTAGAAAAATTAGTTGATTTACATGTTATGGATTGTAAGGACATTCAAACTAGATTTGGGAAAATCATTAACAATCCACCCCTTGTAATCACTGAAATGACAGAAGAAAATGAAATTCCTAGTACTGTTGTTCCAAAAGAGGATATAGAAAGGAAATAAAAGGAACCAAATAGCAACACTACTGAGACTCCATTTCCAGAGAGATTTAAAGAAGCTATAGAAATCAAAGAGTCTGAATTGGTACAGAATTAAGGAAATTGAATATTGAAATACCATTGTTACAAGAAATTAAGGACATTCTCGAATTGAACAAATTAATCAAAATATTATGTCTGAAAAATCCTAGAAGGAAGAAATAATATCCCAAGACTATCAAAGTAGATGGGAAACTTGTTGATTTATTAGCAGGAAAAATTTTACTTCCCAAATATGGAGATCTTGGAAGTCATGTTATTTCTGTCTCTATAGGAAATAAGGATGTACATAATGTTTTGGTAGATTTGGGAGCGGCTATCAATGTAATGATAGTGGATACTCTGAAAACATTACCATTAACAAGTATACAACCTACTAATACCATATTGCAGATGGTAGACCAGTCTGTAGCAAAACCAGAAGGAATTATTGAAGATGTGGCGGTTATGGTGGAGTCATGGGAATATCCAATTGACTTCCTTATACTGCAGCCAAAAGGTAAAACATTGGGTTATCCCATTATTTTGGGTAGACCATGGTTAGCTACAGTTTTTGCTTTAATTGATTACAGGTCAAGTGATATGAAAATCTCGAATGGTAAGAACTCTAAACAAATTTCCTTATATCCTACCACACGACCTTTTACTGACAATCATGAACAATTGTGGGTTGATTCTCCTGAAACTAATAAGCAAAATTTGTCTTCTTTGGCTATGATCACATTGCATGATCATGTAAGAGAAGTATAAGAGATGATTAATCCACCATTAGATGAGCACCAGTTGTCCTTGAAGCAATCAGAAATAGTTCCAAAACCTGCGAACTTAGTTCCGGAACCACCACATTTAGTTCCGGAACCACGACAACAACAGTTCTCTTTGATTGGAAATAATTTCACTCCAGAGGAATGAGATTTCTCGTGGGGAGAGGATGAATCAGTAGCTTCAGTTTTAAGTACATCAGAAGTGGTGAAGAAATTCTAAAAAGTAGTAGTGACGAAGAATTTGGCCTGCAAAGAGATAAGTATCATAATTCTCATTACTGTCCTTTTTCCATTATTATGTCTCAAGGAACTTTTGGAGATGTTGCTACATACCACATGCATGTCCATTAAATACTTTAATGAAACCCTTCCCACAAATCAATTCATCACATATTGGAACCAAGCATGTTGAAATTCAACCGGGAAAAACTTTAAACATTAACAACTAGTTGAAGGATGATGAAGAAGCTAAATTGTTTGATATTCTAAAAAATCATACTAAATATTTTTCTTGGGATTACAAAGACATGAAAGGAATTCACCCAAGTATCTACACTCATCACATCTATATTGAAAACATTAAACCAGTTAGGCAGCCTCAAAGAAGGATTAACCCAACCTTAAGGGATATAGTCAAACAAGAAATTGAAAAACTATTACAAGTAGGTTTTATCTACCCTATCTCAGATAGTCAGTGGGTATCTCCTCTTGTAATTTTTCCCAAAAAGAACAGAAAATGGAGAATATGTGTTGACTATAGGGAACTAAACAAAGCCACAATGACAGATTATTTTCCCTTACCATTCATAGATCAAGTCCTAGATAACCTTTCAAGTAATAGTACTTTTCTTTCTTGGATGGCTTTAGTGGGTACAATCATATCAAAGTTGTTGCTGAAGATCAAGACAAAACTACATTTACATGTCCATGGGGAACCTTTTCCTATAGGGTGTTACCATTTGGTTTATGCAATGCTCCTATAACTTTCTAGAGAGTTGTACTTGTAATCTTTGTTGATCTAACAAATGATTGTGTTGAGGTATATATGGATGACTTCACTGTACACGGAGATACATTTGAAGATGCTTTGAGAAATCTGGATAGAGTGTTAACAAGATGTGAACAACACAACCTATCTCTTAGTGATGAAAAATGTTTGATGATGATGGATGAGGGGATTGTATTAGGACACCATATTTCAAAAAGAGGAATTCAGGTGGATCAAAACAAAATTAGGATCATTTCAGATTTACCTATTCCTCAGACCCCCACAGATATCAAATCATTTCTAGGACATGTTGGGTACTATAGGCGCTTTATAAAATATTTTAGTAAAATTTCTGCCCCCATGTTTAATTTGCTAACCAAGGACTATGAATTTCTTTGGGATGAAAAGTGTCAGCATGCTTTTGAAGAAATTAAAGAAAAATTAATCAGTGCCCCAATATTGAGAGGACCTAATTGGGAAAATCCATTTCATATCCAAACAGATGCCTCAAATTATTCCATTGGTGCAGTTTTGGGACAAAAATATGAAGAAGGAAAGATGTATGCCATTTATTATCTTAGCAAGAATCTTACTCCCACTGAAAAGAATTACACCACCACTGAAAAATAATTTCTTGTTGTGATTTATGCAATCAATAAATTTAGACATTACATTATAGGGTACAAGATATTTATACACATAGATCATTCAACAATTAAGTATTTAATGAACAAACCAGTGGTTGGAGGAAGAATAATTAGATGGTTATTACTTTTGCAAGAATTTGATATTACCATTGTGGACAATCTAGGTAAATCTAATGTGGTAGCTTATTTTTGTCAAGACTAACCACCACAGGGGAGCAAGATCCAGTCAAGGATAACTTTCCAGATGAACAATTGTTTGCAATCTCAGCAAGTACACCATGGTTTGCTGATATGGAAAATTATCTTACAACAAGGAAGTTCCTCCTTCTTTTGCTAAGAAACAAATAAAGAAGTTAATCAAAACCAGTGCACAATTCAAATGGTTAAATGGAATGCTATTTAAATGTTGTCCTGATTTTGTCTTACACAGTGTGTCGTGAGAGAGGATGAAATCTTTGACATCTTCAGAGCATTTCATGATGAACTAAGTGGAGGACACTATTCAGTGAAAAGAACAACTCATAAGATACTTGGCACTGGTTATTATTAGCCATCTATGTACAAGGATGTGAAGAGATATATCAAGCAGTGTGATCCTTGTCAAAGGATGGGATAACCAACTTTCACCAATGAAATGCCTCTTCAACCTCAAGTTGTGGTTGAACCATTTGAGAGATGGGGATTGGATTTTTTTGTCCCTTTAATCATCCTTCACAAGGGAAGGAATATATTCTTGTGTGTATTGAATATGTGACAAAATGGGTAGAAGTGTAGGCATTGACAAATGCCACTGAGGAAGTAGTTGTTGATTTCCTTTGGAATAGAATTATGATAAAGTTTGGAGCACCAAGGAGCATAGTTTCATATCAAGGACCACAATTCATGTCTAATATGATCCAAGCTTTCACAAGGTATTACCAAATCAATCATAGGAAGTCATCTCCTTACCACCCATAGTCAAATGGACAAGCTGAAGTAACAAATAGAGAATTGGAGAACATCCTTACCAAAACAGTTGAAGTTGGGAGAAAAGATTGGGTAAAGAGACTACCTGAAGCTGTCTAGGCTTATAATACAACTTGGAAAACTACAACAAGGTTTTCACCATATGAATTAGTCTATGGGAAAAATCCCTTGTTGCCTATAGAGTTTGAACTTCAGACATTGAGGATAGCATTAAGGTGGGAATTGAGTTGAATGCAGCTCAAAAAGAAATAATCCTTCAACTTAATGAGTTAGATGAATTAAGGATGGAAGCACTTCAGCAAACAGAGATAATTCAAGAGTAAAGGAAGTAATGACATGACACACATATCAAGAAAAGGCAATCCAAAGTAGGAGACTAGGGCATTGTTGTTTGATTCTAAGTACCAACAATTCAAGGGAAAATTGAGAACCAGATGGTTGGGACCCTATCAAATTGAACAGATATTTGAAAATGGTTCTATTCGTTACTTCACATTGATGGCAAAATGAGCAGAAACACTCTTGGTCAATGGACATAGGCTGAAACTCTATAGGAAGCCTCCCACTAAGGATGAATTCTTGAGGAAGATTAAAGTAGACAAAGAATTTGATCATATGGAAGAACCCAATTCTTTCAAAATGATCAAATAATCAGATGATAGATCCTGAATAAAGGGAAGAAGATGAAAACTAGTAAATGGCGTTTTCTTCCTCCTAAAAAAAAAATTAAAAATTAAAAAAAAAATTAAAATTTAAAAAATTCTCTCAAAGGTCAATTTAAAACCAGCAAATGGTGGTTGACATCTTCTTTTGGCTAAGTTCAAATAAAAGGGAAATTCTTTTAATTCTTAGCTATCTTATCTAATCATGTTTTATTCCACTTGTAGGAATGACAAGTCATCATAACAAAAGGATTACATCATCAAGGACAATAATTATATCTTTTAACTTATTTAGGGTTGAATTAAATGTTTGCATGTGTGATTTGACATAATTTAAAAGTAGGTATGATGAGTTATCTATTTATACATTATGATTACAAGTGTGTAATCATGAAGATTATTTGGATGGAATAAGTGGCGGCATGGTTATCATTAGTAATCATTATTGCAAATCAAGTGAAATAATTTGTAGAGATATTTTGAGGGAGGATCAGTGAATTAAGTTGTGTTCCGCAATAAAGAACAAAGAAGTCAGCAGCTAAGAATAGAGAATTCAATATCTAAGAACAGAGGTTCCGTAGCTAAAAACAGAGGTTCCTCAGAAAAATTCATCAATTCCGCAACTAAGCAAGAGGGCTTACAACCAATTTGCACAAAATCAAAAGAGACATAACTCGAGCTATATGGGGATTAAAAATAAATCAAAACCAGAGGATGATTCCCATCTGCTCATAGATGAAGAAGTGGCATCTATCTTTGAGCATGCAGGATGGCTAGATTTCCTGAAGAAAATTTCAAGGCATGATGACGAATTGGTAAGAGAATTCATCATAAACGTAGAGCAATCCAGGACAAAGGTGAGAAATATCTTTATTCATTTTTCTATAAATACTATAAGTAACGTGTCTGAGTGCCAATTGTGCATGTCCCACAACCTACCAAAGGGACTTTGAAAGAACTTGTTGAAGTCTTACTACAAGAAGGAGAAACTGAACCCCAGTACATCTACAATACAAAGAAAATCATAAAAGGGGTCAGAAGGGCCAATTTTCCCAAACCCTTTGACAGGGTAGCATTTTGGATAGTGAAATATTTAATTTGTGATGGTCAATTTGGGTCTGTGGGAAAAGAATTCCTAAAAATGCTCATATATCTGAAGTATGGAGCCACAAAACATGAGTACATAATAAACCTTCCAGGGTTTCTTTTTTATTCTATCTAGACCATGGCTTAGAGGTATTCCTGGGGTGTTGGGACAATCAAGCATCACGATCTAATTCATTTAATATGCCAGCACCATTTTTTGTCAAAGAAAAATGGAGAAGAAATTTGGGACAAGTTTCTTGGCAAATTCAAGAAAAACCCTAATATTATCAGAAGGACAATTCCAGCCCCATTCTCTCCTTCAACTAATCTATAAATTGATGCCCCTACAGAAGAACAAAGGGAAATGGAAAGAAAGAATATACCAAAAATAAGAAGGTCTGTGAGAAAGATCAAAACAACAAATCCTTCTGTACCTTTGAAGGAAATTCCTTCTTCTGCAGCAGCTTCAGGGGAGCTAATATCTATCTCTAAAGTGATAGCTCACCCATACAAGAGCAAGAAAGAATAATAAGAAGAATCTCTAGAAGGAAATCCACCCCTGGGCATGTTGAAATTCCCAAAGAAGAAAAATTCATAAGAGGTCAAAGGAAACCCCAAAGGGAAGGAGTGAGCAAGAAAAGATGGAAAAGGAAGTTGTTGATATCTTGGGTAGCATGGCCATGACTCCTCCTGAGCCAAGCCAAGCTGAGATGGATAGAGGAGATGAGAGACTTGAAGAGCAGGATTTTCAAGACTTAGCTAAACAATCAACATTGCCACTTGAAGAAGAAGAGTTGGCATCCTAGAAGAAAAGGAAAATTTCCTTTGATAGAGGAAGAATTCCCAACTCCTCAAGTAATTTCAGAGGAAGAAGAGAGACATCACATTAAACAGGCTTTGTTCTTGTCTAGAGCAGAGCTCATCATGAGAGAAAAGGATGAGGAATTGGATTTCCTCAAATGCAAATTATAACAAATGGAAATACTCATTGAAGAACTAACAACTCATCTTGCAATCAGGATTGAGGAATTATCAACAACCAAGAAACAACTGATAGAAAAAGAGGAAGAATGTCAAACTTCCAGAAAACAGAGTGTTGTGTCCACAGTCTCTACACAAACTGAGTTAACCTATTTTCCACTCAAATAACTATGGAATGACACTTGCAGGGAACTCAGAGAAGCCAAAACATCAAATGAAGAATTGAAGACCAAGATGGAAGAAGAAAAGAAGGAAAGAAAAGAATGGGAAGAAAAGTTTTATGAGGAAGGAAATAAATATAAATGTCTTACAAAAATTCATATGGTATGTATTATGAGTGAGAAATTGCTTTCCTGCATGAGGCCCTCTCCTCAATATAGTGTATTTATAGAAGAGTAGTTCATTTGTTGGCAAATGTCAAGGATTGCATGTGGAATTCCACATGAACTAAAAGATGAATTTGAATTCATGGCAGCTTGCTCTCTATCCATTCCCGAGTAGAAAAATATCTTGTGTGAATTTTATCTTTGTAAGTTTATGCTAGAGAAAAACACAGGATTTGTGATCAATTTGTATGTGGGGAGAGCCAACTCAATGCATTTGTCTCTGTTCTACAAAACCAAATTGCATGGAAGGAAAGGTAATCTAAACTTTTATTGAAATCCAGGTCAACAGGTATGTGTATGAGAGCTCATTATGGTAAACCTTCTACCTTCCTCATACATTTTAGAACTCATGCCTTTGATGAGAGATTCAAGACACATTACCTTGCCATTCTACAAAAGAGTATTGATGCCTTCACCTCCTATGAGGAGGAAAAGTTTGAAGATATTTATGAAGGATGCTCAAAGAGATGGGAACTCCTTACTATTTCCTTGAGAAGAAGGGAAGTAATTTCCCCTACAAATCTGATTTGGAGTTTAGAAAGGGAAAAAGTGTTATGCACAATAATTCCCCAAGTAAATGAAACCTACGGGAAAATATGGATGGGAATGCAAACAAGGCCCCCTCTACTTCTCACCCCCATGTCTCCTTGGAAAAATAGAGAACCTCAAGATCCTACTAAATTTGAAGAGTGGGAGAGGAAAATAGAAGCAGGGGTTGGGTATAATACATCTAAGTTTAAGCATTAGGAAATCTAGTTTCAGCCATTTGATCTAAGCAATCAAATGGAATGCAGAACATATGACCCCACTTTTGAAGAATGAAGTTTGTAAAGGGACTTACAAACAAGTAAGTTTGGGGGAAATGATGAGGCCAGAATATGTCTGATTAATGTATAATATATGATCTCATCTTACTCTCCTTTTTATTAAGTTTGATTGCATTTTGTGACTTTTAGTTGATCTGATATGAGTTAGGATGTAATTATCTATCTTTTTATTGATTGTGATTCTAATGTTTAAAAGCTCTAAAATTCCTAATGAAGTGTGTGTTTGAAATTCAATTTTGTAATAAAGCAAGGTCTAATCAGTCAAGAAATGAAGCAGGAAGCGTTCAATATGTTTTCGGTAACATCTGTTCCCACACAGCTTAGTTCCAAAACTTCCAAGCTAGATCCAAAACTCCATCACATAGTCACCATTTAGTTTTGAAACTTTCAAACTTAGTTCCAAACTCTAGAATTTAGTTCCAAAATTTTCAGACTTAGTTCCGGAACTCCTAGGTATAGCTCTAACTCTCACGGTTTTGATCCTTAATGATTTCCTATGGTTCTGGAACTTCTCTGAAGTTTCAAAACCGATGGGAGTTATCTATTCTAACCACATCTAGAGATTTTACATCTATGACCCTTTCAATCAAGAAAGGATGAGAAGATTTCTGAACACAGATCAAGGATAGTTATCTTACAGTTATTTGATCAGCCACAATCTGACTTAGCATCTATTCTAGGCATGATTCAATTTCATCATAATCATTGAGATAGCTGTGATTGTAAAATGTATATAAAAGAAGACCTACAGTAGATAGATATATATATAGAATATGATATGAAATATATATAGAATAAAGAAGATAAATATAGACTAAGTACTTAGATCTAGTACGTTTTGTAATACTGAATGTTTTATCAATAAAATAGCCATTCTTATTTGAGAGAATTATGAGTTGTTAAATCTTGATTCGAGGAGGAGAAAGGGCCCACTCCCCCAAGGACCAGGATATTTGTTTATTTGGTATTTATATTTCTTTAACAAATAGCTTAGATCTGTTAATTCTGTATTGTTTTAATTCTTCTAGTTAAACTCTGTTGCATAATTGTTCCTACAGGTGTTTAGATAGATTCTTATATTTCTTGCAATTATTTTCAAGCATTCTAAATTGAGTGTTTATTTCATGCTTTTAGAAGCAAGTGTGTTTATTTCCATTCTACACAGTGTGTTTCCTTTTAGCAAAGCTTTCAGTGTGTTTACTTTCAGCAAGTTTTCATAGTATGATTTAAATAAGGTTTTACCAAGAAGTCCTTAAGACATTGAAAAGATCCCCAGAAAATACAAAAATAACTACAGTCAACTACTAGATCGATAAGATTACTCTTGTTGCATATAGCTTTAGACACACCCCTAGTTTGATATGACATCAACAAGAAGTTGATTAAATGAAGGGAATAATGACACCCATCATGTACAACACTCAACACTCAACACAAAATCTAAGAGTAAATCAAGTCTAATAAATGAACTCCTTTTTGGTCACATCTTTAATTTGTTTAGGACAAATTTAGATTAGCTTAAGTAAGGCATTACAACCCATGAATAATAAAGGGGTAAACATATATCCAAAAATCTAAATAATAAAACAAGTAAGTTACATCACTAAAAGAACACATACTAACATTAATAAAAAAGAAATTAAAACAAAACAACACATGACCCCTTGGTCACAATTTTCCCCTAACTAAATAATTCTAACACACACACAATTACATGTTGCCATGGTGACCCTAGTTGAATTCTTCTCGAATTCCATGTGGTTGGTCTCCAATCCCCCGATGTTGTTGTGAATATAATATACCTATAAAATAGAGAATACCTCCTTCGGCCTCGTGGCTGCATTAAAACATCCATGCCAAAATATATGATATAAATCTAAAATCAACTATGTATGAATTAATATCATCTATGCAAATATGATATCACTTACAATTTCTAGCACATTTCTATTCCACATTTCATCCATGTCAAAATGATCACAACATTAATCCAATTATCAAAGGTCTACTCAATATGACTAAATATATCACATGTCAGAAATATAGATAAATAACCATGTCAATAGTATATCAATATCAACATAAAATGTCTCTAATGGTCCATATGCATCATATATGAATCAAATCAACAACAGTTCAATATCTCTGATATCTACTAACATGCTAAATCAAAAAGCTATAATATATCCATAATGTAGTCAATAGTATCAAAACCCATGATAAAAAAGGTGTCGAAGGGAAGGGGCACTACATCCCCCTCCCTTAGACTTGACTTCCTCCTGGAAGTCATTGGAACATGTGTGGAAACTACACTCGTAGTAAAGTAGCATCCTCCCATGTAGCCACAGTCTCATCATATCTATCCCACTGGACCCAAACATTCTCAATCTCTCTACCACAAAGGCCTAGGGTCCTACACTCTATAATGCATACAGGCTCCACCATCACCTACCCCTGATCCTATACCTGCAATGTGGTCCAATCTAACACATGAGAAGGATCAGAAATCCATCTCCTAAGCACAAAAACAAGAAACACATAATGGACGTGAGACAAACTAGGTGGAAATGCTAGACGATAGGCCAAGGGACCATGAGCTCCAAGATCTCAAAGGGACCCACAAACCTAGGATCCACATTAGAACCTTTTCCGTAATGGATAGGGCTCTTATGCGGTCTAACATGAAGAAACACCTTCGTTCCTAACTCAAAATTACTATGATCTATCTTATGTCGGCCCGCATACTTCTTCTGCCTATCCTGCGCCTCCTGCAATCTCTATTTGATCAAAGTAACATGTTGCTCCATATCTTGTAATAATGTTATCCCAAGAGAAAGCCTATCCTCTAACCTATCCCAACTAAGAGGTTTCTTTCACTCTCTGCCATATAATGCTTGAAAAGGAGCCATGCCTATCGAACTCTGAAAACTATTATTGTAGGAAAACTCCACCAAATATAGATACTCCTCCCATCTCAACTGATGATCCATAACGTACATCCTAAGCATGTCCTCCAGGATCTGATTCACCCACTCAGTCTATCCATCTATCTCAGGGTGATATGTTGTGTTGAAATTGATACTCATCCCGAGAGCATGTTGCATGGTGGTCCAAAAATGGGAAGTGTACAAAGGATCGCGGTCATAAATTATCTTCCATGGAATCCTGTGTAATCTAACAATCTCATCAAGATATACCTATGCCACTACACTGGTTGTATAGGTGGTCTTCACTGGAGAAAAATGAGCTACTTTCATCAATTTATCCACCATGACCATAATGGCATCATGGTGGTATCTCGATGTCGGTAACCCAACGATGAAGTCCATGGAAATTGTGTCCCACTTCCACTCCAATATGGCATGAGGAAAGAGAAGGCCAAATGGATGTTGATGCTCAGCCTTCACCCTCTAAACTCTAAGAAGATGACACAAATAAAGCCATGTCTCTCTAAAGCCCTCTCCAATGGTACAATTGTTTCAAAGTGGTGTGCATCTTCTTCACCCCAGGATGGGCTGAATAAGGTGCACGATGAGCCTCTATCAAAATGTCCTGTCTCAAGCCTCCATCCATAGGAACATATATCTGACCTTTGTTTCTGAGAAGAACATCTACCTCTAATGAAAATCCATCAAAAATCCCCTCAAGGGGTCTCTAAGACTCAATCTTTACTCTGGCTGCAAGGTAGAAACTATCCTGAGGAAGCTACTGCAAAATCTTGCTCCACAAATTTGTGCCCACTGAAGTGGCCATAGCCACATGTCTCCATCTACTCAAGGCATCTATAACCACATTCTCCTTCCCCTTCACATGATCTATCTCCATGTCATACTCAAAAGTAACTCCATCTAACGCCACTGATGAGCATTGAGATTGGGCTACGTGAAGAGGTGGCAAAGACTCAAGTGATCAGTCCTGGGTGTAAATATTTGGCCAAGAAGAAAATGCCTCCACCACACTAAGGCGTGCACAAATGCTGCAAGCTCAAGATCATGAGTCATGTTAATTGAGCTCATAATCCTTGAGTTTGCAGACTCAAATGCAACTACTTTACCCTCCTGCATCAATACACCTCCAAGTCCTACCAAATAAGCATCTTTGCAAACGTAGAACTCACCTTGAGGATCTGGAACTGCAAGAATAGGTGTTTTCATGAGACATTCCTTAAGTGTACTAAAGGCCTACTCACATCTATCTAACCAAACAAACTTCTTCCCTTTCTACTGAAGAGAAGTGATGGGGTGTGCAATCCGAGAAAAGTCCTGAACAAATCTCTTGTAATATCCTGCTAAACCCATGAAGCTACGCACCTCAGTCATACTAGTGGGTGCTAGCCAATCCATGATGGCTCAAATCTTGGAAGGATCAACTACGATACCTTCCCCAGAAATTATGTGACCCAAATACTACACCTTTTTTTGAAAGAATACACACTTCTCCAAGTTCCCGTAAAGATGCTGCTCACAAAGACACTAAGAACCTAGCGAAGGTGCTCCTCATGCTCCTCACATGTACCTGAGTAAATCATAATGTCATGAAGGAAGATGAGCATGAAGCAATCTAGGAAGGTCTTGAATACCCCATTCATCAAGCTCATAAACACTGCAGGGCATTCATTAGACCGAAAAGTACCACTATGAACTCATAGTGACCATATCTTATACGGAACGCAGTCTTATGAATATTTGCCTCTGTAATCTTGAGATGATGATATCTTGACTTAAGATATATCTTGGAAAAAACTATGGCCCCTTCATCTAATCAAATAAATCGTCAATACGTGGAAGGGGGTAATGATTCTTGATCGTTACTTTGTTCAGCTAACGGTAATCAATACACAACCACAGAGATCCATCCTTCTTCTTCATGAAGATCACCGGTGCACCCCAAGGGGATACACTAGGATGGATTAGGCCCTTCTCTAGAAGGCCCTCAAGCTGTAACTTGAGCTCACATAGCTCAGGGGTAGTCATCCGATAAGGTGCTTGTGAGATAGGCTCTGTGCCCAAAACCAGATCTATGTGGAAATCTATCTCACGTGGGGGAGGTAACCCCGTAGCTCCCCTAGAAACACATCAGCAAAATCTCTCAAGATGGGATGGTCATCAAGGGATGGTCCACTAGACTCATCCTCGATCTGTCACTAACCGTAACATCATACATTTGAAAACCTCATCGCACACACCGCTTAAGATGCATACCGGAGATGGTGCAAATGGAAACGTGCCTCCTAACCCCTGATATCACTAACTCCACTCCTAGATCATCTGTACAAGCAATAGTCTTATGGTAACAGTCCATTCTAGCTCTATGAGTAGAAAACCAGTCCATGCCCAAAATGACACCATAATATCCTAATGGAAGGATCCGAAGATCCGAGGTAGTGGTGAAGGGTCCCAAATCCACTACACACTCCTTATCTAGGGAGTCTACAAAAATTTTGGCTCCAGAAGCCATCTCAACATCCCAACTATGACCATGCCTAACTGCCACCAACTTGCAAATCTCTACTAAGGATGGTGTAGTAAAAGAATCATAAGATCCAGAATCAAATAATATAGAGGCAAAAATACCACCAATACTACCTGTCATCTCAATCACGGTACTCTGGTGCTCAACCTAGTGATTCTCAACCACCATGTAGATCTGATGACTCCATGCCATATCTCCAACAGTAGGCTCTGAGATCTGCATCTTACCCTTATTGCTAGGGTTCTATGGGCAATCTCTCCAATGATGTCCAGCAACACCACAACCATAACAACTGTCTGGTCCTCTTCAATGGGATGCAGCTCCATCCGGTACTCTAGAGGTCTGAGATGTGGATCCTCACGACCCGGCTATAGATTTTTGAGGTCTCTATTGATGAGCTCCCACTGACTGAGCTCTCGGTACACCTTTTTTCTTGATGGGACATCTAAGAGGAGGCCACATACTCCATCCTCTTTACACATCAAATCTCTAAGGAGGTCTGTAAGGTGGGTGGGTCTGCTGTTGTTGCTGCTGAGGTGGCTACTTTGGTGGCTTGAATGAAGCCTGTCTTGAACTTTGTCCACCATGTGGAGGAGGAAATAACCCCCTTGATTTTCATCTTGCATCTGCTGGATATGGCTCCAAACTATGTCTCTAGCCTGCTACATCTTCCCCGTGTCTCCTCTCGCAATATAGGCCTTCTCCATGGCTTCGCTAATGTTTGAGGGTAGTAAATGTGCACCATGCCACCCAAATCCAAGTTGAGACCTCGAATGAACCTATGAATTTGTACCTGCTCATCCTACATATATTTGATCTACTAGAGTAGGTCCAGAAATCAACTCTCATACTCATATACAATTATTTATGCCTTACGGAGGTCATGAAACTCATCTATCCATTGCTGTATAAACCTCCTGGGAAAATACCTGCTCTCTAAAGGCTCCTCAAATAGCTCCTATGTAACTTTCTCGAATCAAGATGGAGCTTTTTTCTCCTCGGTCTTCCACTGGACTCCTACTCCATCCCTTAGAAGATGGATCGTAACATGAGCTTTCGTGTTCCTAAGATACAAGCACAAAGCTTGCAGCATCCACTCAAGCTCACCAACCTAGGCCTCTGCCTAAAAACTACCTGTATCACCTAAATAGTGAGATGGTCGTAGCTTCATGATCTCCCTGATATGGTCTGCATGATGTATGATGACCCCTAGGTCTCTCTGCATGCTCCTCCCTCTGTCTAGGGCTCTGAGACCTATCCCTATGTCCTGAGATCCTATCCCCATGTACTCTCTATGGTGACTCTACCCTAGGTGACTCTACGTGGAATTTCTCTGCCCTATACTCCTCACTATGTCGAAGGGATACATGGACCTCCACTGACAGCTCTAGGCCATGTCTAAAAAATCGTCCTCCCAAGGGCTCTCCACGTATAGTGGCATTAACGTAGTGAAGTGTCTATAAATCTGAGGTAGAATGGCCACTACAGCCTACTCTAGAGGTGGTATATCTAGGTCTATGTGAAAAGACCCCTCATCTGATCCATGCCTCTTGCATAGATCAAGGTGAGAGTTAGTTCATTGTTCTAGGTCTTGTTTCAGTTTTCTATGTTTTCTAATTTATACAATTATCAAACATTATGGTTTTCTAGATTAAAAGAAACTAATTTTGCACTAGGTTAAATGTTCATTTTTCATGTCTTCTAGGTGTGCCCAAGGGTCAAGCTTTGAACCCATGGCTTTGATACCAAGTGTAAACTTGCAAAAAAATTACATTCTAGGAACACGCTTCAACCTAACACTTATCTTGAAAATTTGACTAATTTTTTTTTTAAGTTGCATCAAGAGGGTTACAAGGGTGCTTAACCTTTAGGGTTCATTAACTTAACTTACACTACTTAACTCAACTTTACGATTGAAGAACCAGGTCTAGTTAAAAGTTACATGTTTTCAAAATTATCTCTAGGGTCCATTAATCAATTATTCTATAGGAAGGTAACAAGGATTAATTTACTTAATTAAATATTTTCTTCTCTTAAATAATGTTCCATCCTAACAAGGTTAACCTTATGTTAATTACTCTAGTTCCATTATCCTAATAGTTTAAAAGTCCTTTTTTTAAATTCCTACAACATACTAAGGATTAAAGGACATTACACCCCTAGGAAATTAAATGGCCCCACTCACCCATCTACACATACCCTTAAGGATTTTAAATTAAACATTTAAAATACATTTCTACCTAATAAAAGTAGGGTCAATCCTCCACCCTTAGATCAAATCCATCTTGGCCACTAGATCCTAGGGTTCCAAACTTAGCCCTAAAATCCTTATGAAATTCTATTAAAACCTTTTCTCATTCTATTCTTCTCATTTGGTCTATTTCCTTTTTGTTAAATTTGCAGGTTGGAGAGGAGGAAGCCATGAGAGCAAAGGAGGAAGAGCCATGGAGGATTCTACATGGAGATTTAGTCTAGGCTTAGTTTAGTTTTAGTTTTATTTATGTAATCTATTTCATTCAAGGATTGGGAGGGATTTCCTCCACCAATCTAGTTTTTATTTCAAGTTATTTGTATATTGGGTTTTAAATTTGGGGAAAACCCTACCCCATTGTTATAAATGAAAGGAACTAGTTTTAGATCCACCATTTGTATGTTTTATTGCCCAATCTAATGGTTTTACTCATTGTTTTGCCAATTATAATTGTTTTAGAAATTTGAACAAACTAGTTATTTCACGCACAAATCCACATAATTCTATCATAAGTGACAAAACTGCTTAGGTAATTATAGGTTAAATTATACTAACTTAGAAATTCCTGAACAAGGGGTTCGGGGTTGGTTAAAACATTTATATCAAACGTGATTTTCATATGGGTGGGATTTTGACCCATAGGTTTATGGGACGGTTTTTACCCATGGTTTTGATCCCATGGTTTTGTAAAATTGTTTAAGCAATTGTCTATTTATATTTTTATGCTTCCTTAAGTGACGAGTGGTGGCTTGTAATAAAATATGAGCAAGTGATTCTTGGTGGACATAGCCCACCACCTAGAGTGAGACTGAAGTGATTCTTGGTGGTCTCTTTGGTTGTGTTACCGCCGCACTTTTATTTGAGATCTACAATACCATGCACCGTTTCTCGCCCCATTCTATGAGGGATTATTCTGCATATTTTATCCCTTATTTCCTAATAACCATTGCCCATAGACCAATAGTCCCGGAACCGTCACCCTGCGTAGGTGAAAAACTACGCAATGCCTTTACTAGTGAGTGATTTTTGAGACCGCCACCTTAACTCAGCGGTGGTTACAGGGACCGCCACTGCGCACGGGCGGCGGTCTTGTTTCTAAAAACAAAACCTTAGTGCTAATATTTTTACAAAAACTTAAAGTTACTAAAAGATGTAAAAATGCATTCTAAGTTTGTTTTTGTTCATTTCAAGTTCTAGATTTGAGATTTATTGCTCTTTTATTCATTTCTTAGTTAAATCTAGTCATTTTAAAGTATTTTCAACTCTAATAAAATTCATCTACTTACAAGAATAATTTCCATTTGTTTAACTAGATTCTTCTTTCCATTACAAGAGCAAAAAGGAATATAAATCTATTTCATTACTTTTCCATTTCCTTACTATAAAATCAACATTTCTAAATACAATATAATCTAACTTGTTCTCTCTTTCATTTTACTACAATGTACATACATTCAAAATAGCTAAAATAACTTTATTTTCCATTCAAGTTTGTTATGCAAGCAAGCTCAACTTCTAACAATTTCTACATTTTCTTCTCTCACATTTACAATACAATAACTACTCAATGAAAATATACTTTCTTTTCCATTGAAAAATAGCTCATTTCTTTTAATCACAAAGACTACTTTTCTCACAATACAACCAAGATTTCAACAAGGAGAAATACTTTCTTTTCTATTTGCAAAACTAACTCTACAATGCCATTTCTTCTTCTTTCTTTCCTTATTTGTTTCTTTCCACATACAATACAATATCAATAACAACTATTTGAATACAAATTTCCTTTACAAAATCATTACAATGTTCCTCCACTTGATGTGGGAAATCATACAAAAATATAAATAAAGAATGAACTACAATATTACAAGTTTCCTCCACTCTAAGTGGGAAAGATACTAAGGAAGTTTCATAAGATTTCCAACCAAACTCTAAGCTCCACAACTCCAACAAAATAGATCCTCCAAGGATTGTTTGATTCACAAAAAAATGGGGGGAGAGGCAACTCCACCCAGATAACCAAGATATCTAATGGAGAGGAGAAGCCATCCTCTCCATTGGCCCCAAGCCCCAACCACATTGAAATGGGAGAATATTTCAACTCATGGAAACAACAAGCTTCCACAATACTTTACAATATAGTTTTAAATCCATTCCTTTCACATTCAAACACAACAACAATGCAAGCAATAAGAATCAACAAAACAACATTATAACAAGGCTTATCAAGAAAGCCAAAAGAGTAAGACCTATGGGATGCCACGTATGCCTCCCAATGGGAATGGGTGCCCACCATTTTTCCTCAAATGTAATCTCAAAACCCCTACAAACTCTTATTCCTCCCTCAAGTACCCCTTATACCTACAAATACTCTTATGCCCTCCTCATAACAAGAACAAGAAGAATTGCAAGCATTCCTCAAATAAGGTGGGGCACCCAACCCAAACTCCCTCCACAAAAGGGTAAAATCTTATGCCTACCTACATGAAAACTCCCCATAGTCTCCTCCTACTCCAAAAACTTAGGAAATCTACCCACACCCAATAAGCATTCCAAAGGGAAAACAACACTCAACACAATATATACACACATAATAAAACACATAAATTAAACAAGGTGAAACTCCTACCTCTCCATAGAAGAGCTTGTTCAAAGAATGAAATTCCAAGCTCCTCTAAAACCAAGCAAGCATCCACAAAGCTCCAACAATCCACAAGCTCTCCCAAGAAACTCTCTAACTCCCAAAATTTAAGAGAAAAAATGATCAAGTAACCCCAAATAAGCAAAAAGATTTCAATAAATAGAAAGAGGAGAGAGGAGGATGATGTGGCTCCAAGTAGGATGCCACCTCATTTCCTCTCCATTCCACATCACCTTGGTCAACCTCATATTCTAATGCACAATTAATAAGTGGTTGAAGGAATGACAAGAAACTTACACAATCCATCTAAGCCCACTCCCCTAAGAAAAAATTAAATATTTTAAAGAAAGTGCAATAAACATTTCACCTTTTTATCTTCCCAAAACACCTAATAGGGCCTAAATTTGACCCCCCAACCCATAGGTAGGGTTGGCATAGACATTTAAGAGGTGTGGGACAAGTTTGACTTATCCCACAAGCTTCCAAATT
Source organism: Taxus wallichiana var. yunnanensis (assembly GCA_018340775.1). NCBI lineage: Eukaryota > Viridiplantae > Streptophyta > Pinopsida > Cupressales > Taxaceae > Taxus > Taxus wallichiana. The sequence goes on from CM031241.1 coordinate 195,167,510, forward strand.
TGGCCTCTAAGGCCAAATTCGAGTTTCCCATGAAGGGTAGAGTGTACTACACTCAAGACTCAAGCATACAACACTCAACACAAAATCTAAGAGTAAATAAAGTCTAATAATTGAACTACTTTTTGGTCACATCTTTAATTAGTTTAGGAAAAATTTAGATTAGCTTAATTAAGGAATTACAACCCATGAATAATAAAGGGTAAACATATATCCAAAAATCTAAATAATAAAACAAGTAAGTTACATCACTAAAAGAACACATACTAACATTAATAAAAAAAGAAATTAGAAAAAAACAACACATGACCCCTTACTCACATTTTCCCCTAACCATATAATTCTAACACACACACATTACATGTTTCCATGGTGACCCTAGTTGAATTCTTCTAAAATTCTGATGTGGTTGGTCTCCAATCCCCAATGTTGTTGTGAATATAATATACCTGCAAAATAGAGAATACCTCCTTCGGCCTCGTGGCTGCATTAAAAACATCCATGCCAAAATATACGATATAAATCTAAAATCAATTATGTATGAATTAATATCATCTATGCAAATACGATATCACTTACAATTTCTAGCACATTTATATTCCACATTTCATCCATGTCAAAACAATCACAACATTAATCCAATTATCAAAGGTCTACTCAATATGACTAAATATATCACATGTCAGAAATATAGATAAATAACCATGTCAATAGTATATCAATATCAACATCAAATGTCTCTAATGATTCATATACATCATATACGAATCGAATCAACAACAGTTTAGTATCTCTGATAACTACTAACATGCTAAATCAAAAAGCTATAATATATCCATAATGTAGTCGACAGTATCAAAACCATAATCAAAAAGGTGTCGAAGGGATGTGAGCACTACAACACGTATCAAAATGGAAGGTCTTGCTCTAGTTTGGTTGGAAACCCACGTAGCCACTTGTGAAAGGAAGAAATGTCCTATTGTCAATACTTGGAAAGGTATTAAGGAATTACTTAGAGCTAAATTCAATCCTATCAGCCATAAGATTGACCAGATGATTAAGTGGTAGTACTTTAGATAGGGAAGTGTTCAAAGCATATACGACTATACTATGGAGTTTAAAAGACAATCCATGTTTCTTAATATGGAATTCGAGGATGAGGACATTCTGACCAAATATTTGTGAGGACTTCACACTCACCTTTGAAGGTAGGTAATCTCCACGAATCCTAAGGATCTCAACAAAAGTTGCGCCACTAGAATTGCCCATCATTCCTCCCTCCTTCGAAGCAGAATTCAGCTGGGATTACTTCTTTACCTATCATATTGTGTGCAAGCATACTATATTGATAATGAGAAGAAGCAAGGAGAACCAGAGCCAAAAGAATACCAATCAAAAATCAGTAGCAAAAGGAGTATGGATCAACAAGTTATAAAGGTAAATGGAAAGGTAAAAAGGCCATCAGTGCTTTGCATACTTGTAAAGATCCTAAGAATTTTTAAAAAATTTTGATATAAATGGAAACACTGACGTCACATGTTGGAAGTTACATCTGGAATTGCACCCAAAGCACCAAACTAAGGATTCCAAGAAATCCATGGCCACTTTGGAAATAGAAGAAGAGGTGGATATTGAGGATGATTCAAATGTAGACAAGAGATTGGGATGTACGGCCACTAACATGTAGGGGGAAAAGAAGAAGAAGAGATGAGTAAGCTATTTCAAATTAGAATCCAAATCAAGGAGACTAAGGTAAATGCTTTAGTAGATTATGGTTCTCATTCAAATTGATTTTTGATACTATTGTAAAAAAATTAACAAAGTAAATTGTTTTTGAAACTTACGATCATCCAAGTCCATACCCAATGGGATGAGTAAATAAGGGTGTAGAAATTCAAGTAACAAGAAAGTGTAAGTTTAAATTTGGGATAAATTTTGTAACGCCCTTTTCCATTTGAAAATTTTGCAAAATGATTCCAGAACACATTAAATCTTATACATTTATCTAGAAAGTTGCGGAATTTTTTTTTTTTTTTAAGTTGTAAGGTTGCAAGGGTGTCAACCCCTAGTGTACATTAAATTAATTTTCACCAATAATCTCTACTTTACAAAGGATGGACCAGGTCTAAGTTTAAATGATTAAATATTCTTAATTTATCTCTAAGGTCAATTAATTAGAGTCACTAGGAAGGTGCCATAATTTAATTTACTTGGTTAAATTTTTTTCTCCTCCTTAATTAACATTCAAACCCAAAATGATTAACCTTATACTTAGTTACTTTAGTTCCATTATCTTAATAGCTTAAATGTCCATATCTTCCACATGGAGTCACATACGGTGGACTTACCTTTTGAGGATCTTGTGGAATCTCGATCAAAGGCTCATCATTAATTTTCTAAAACATACTAGGAACTAAATAATGACTTTGCACACCAAGGTATTTAAATGGCCCCATTCACCCATCTACACATACCTTTAAATTTATTTAAAACACCCATGATAAAAAAATTCCTTCCTAACAATTGTAGGGTTGATCCTCAACCCTTGGATCAATTCAATTATGGCCACTAGATCCTAGGGTTCCAAACTAACCCTAAATATCCTTATGAATTCTTATTAAATCCTTTTCTTTACCCTAGTCTCCTCATTTGGTCTATTTTTTTGTTTAATTTGCAGGTTGGAGAAATGGAAGCCATGGGAGCATGAAAGGAAGAACTATGGAGGAATTTACAAAATCAAGCTTAGTTTAGTCTAGGTTGTAGATTTATCATTGTAATTTATTTCATTTGAAGATTGAAGGGTTTCCACTCCAAATCTGGTGTTGTGATTTAGTAATTTCCATTTTGAGTTCTCTATTTGGGACCAAACCCTACCTCCATTAATATGTATGAGATTGAGTACTTTTAATTATCCATTTGAATATTTACTTTCTTTGAACAATGAAATTTTACCTTCATTTTCTTGCTGGAGGTTTCCTCTTTAATTTTTACAAGCTTAAATTTTAGTTAGACCAAGTTAAAATTTGTACCATTATCTTAATAGCTTTACATTTTTCCGTCGTTAGTGATAAGAACTTCCAATTACTTTGACCGCCAAAATGTAGGTTCATTTCGGTAGTCTTGGAGGACCACCACCCTACCTAGTTGATGATTCACAAACCATCGCCTCACCATTTGAGCGGTGGTTTGAGATTGTAGATTTATCGAGTGAATTTATTTCATTTTTCTTTCCCCAGTGGAGGCTAAAGGCCTATTAATTGTATGAGACAACTTTGAACACTGCAGCCTTAGGGGGATGAGGTCCTATTCCTTAGAAATAGAACCTTCAAATCCAAATTTGCATTTTTCAAAAATGTTTATTAAAATCACTAGTCTTTTTAAAATTCATCATGAACTTAAATTTATGTGCCTAAAGTTTCTAGTTGAAGGGTTTAATCCATCTATTCATTCCATAGTAAAATTACTCATTTTAAAGCATTTCCTATTTCAATAGTAATAACAACAACTACAAGATCATTTTCATTTTGTTCAAAAAATTTTCTTTCAAGTCCAAAAGTAGAAATGAAACTAAATCTACTTCTAATGTTGTTGTTTTTCCTTACTACAAAATGCATTATTTCAACATAATAATTTACTTAAAATTTATTGCATCTTTCCATTTCCACTACAACCATTTGTTCAAATAACCACTAACAACTTTGTTCCACATTCAAGGTTTCCAAGCATGCACTATTAGTATTTTACAACTTCTATGTTCTTTCTTTCCTTTTTACAATACTATAACTTCAACAATGATAATGAACTTTCTTTTCCTTGAGCATAGCTCATTTCTTTTAATGCAAAGAACTTACTTTCTCACAATACAAATTATAACTAAACTTTTAAACATGATTTCCATTTTGATTCATTTCTTTACATACTAAAATTTGAGGAGAAAGTAAATTATACAATTCCTCAATGAACTTCCTTCAAAATAATAATACAACTTGGTAAATGAAACTTACAATGCAACATTTTTTTTTTAAATACAACACTACAAGTCTTCCACCTCAAGTGGGAATAACAAGAAGGTTTTATCACAAGGAAGGATTTATTTTTGGACACATCAACAAATGCTCCAAGTTTCACATCACCAATGAGATCTCCACCATGTCTTCACTTGATCACAACAAAAATGGGGAGAGGCAACACTCTCCACCCAACCAATAATCCAATGAGGAGAAGAAGCTATCCTCCTCATTGGCCCCTGAGCCCCAACCACAATGCAATAAAAGATGGATCCAACTCATGGAAACAATACAAAGCTTCCACATCACAATACAAATATTTCACAACCATACCAAAACACAATCAACACAAACTACAATCACAAGAAGGAAACTAACAAAATATACAAGGCTTCAAAATGCAAAGCCAATGGAGCAAGGATCTATGGGGAGATCACTTATGCCTCCCAATGGGAATTAGGTTCCCACCTTAAAACCCTCCAATATACATCTCAAAACCCCTACACAAATCTTATTCCTCCCTCAAGATCCTCTTATGCCTCCCACATTCTCTTATGCCTCCCTACTATCTCTTATGTCTCCCTCATAAAAACCAAGTAAGAAATGCAAGAATTTTCTTGTCCAAGGTGGGCACCCAACCCAAATCCCTCTAAAACATGAAATAAACTCTTATGCCTCCCTACATATAAGATCCCCATAGCCCTCTCCTACACCACACTTAGAAATCTACCCAAGAACCCAACAAGCATACCAAAACACTCAATAACATACACATATACACAAATAAAAAAAATTAAACAAGAGTGTAGCTCCTACCTTTCCATGGTAGATCTTGATCCAAGAGTCACACACCAAGCTCCTTCAAGCCCACTCCAACACCAACAAGCTCCAAAATAAATCCACAAGCACTCCAAAATTCTCCAACTCCAAAATACAAGTGCACACAAATGAAATGAAGTAACCCCCAAACAAACAAAATAACAAGCATAAATAGAAAAGAGAGAGAGAGGGTGAGGTGGCTCCATGTAGGATGCCACATCACTTCTCCTCAACTCCACCTCACAAGTCAAACCTCAACCCCAATGCATAATAAATTTGTTGTTGAGAGGAATGACAAACCTCTTCCACACACAATCCAAACCCACACTGTAGTGCCCACTTCCCTTCGACACCTTTCGATATGGATTATGATATTGTTGATTAAACTTATGGACATTATTGTAGCTTTTAGTTTGATATGATGTTAGATGTTAGAGATCATGGACTGTTGTTGATTTTGATTCATATATGGTGCATGGGGTATTGGAGACATTTCATACTCATGGTATTATGTTGATTGACATGGTTATATGTATATATGTATTTTGACATGTGTTATTTCATCATATTGAGTAGACCTAGAAAATTGAACTAATCTTGTGATCATATGGTTATGGATGAAATTGTGAATGACATTGTTGCTTGCTTGGATGATGTTTTGATTCATATATATAGATGATTTGGAGTTATATTTTATATTTATTTTGGATGTTTTGATGCGGCCATGATGCCGAAGGGGGTATTTGTATTTTTCAAGGTAAAATGTCACAACAAACATCGAAAGGATTGGAGACCAACCACATTAGAATTCTAGATGAATTCAACAAGGGTCACCATGGCAACGTGTATTTGTTATTTGTGTATGTTTGTATTGTTGTTAGGGATTCCCATGGGGGATCACCTTCAAATGTGACCAAGGGGTTATGTGTATTATTTTATTTAGTTTTTTGTTTAATTTTTTGTATGTGTTTAATTAATGATGTATTTCCCCTTTATTATTTATTTTATTTGTGTCTAGACTAGTGAGTAATCATGTTTTAAATAAATTATAATGGGTCAAAAGAATGCATTTATTAGAGCTGATGGATCTTAGATTATGTGTTGAAAGTAATGTGTAAGTAACTTTGAGTGTGAAACACTCCACCTTCCTTTTGAAATTCGGATCTATCCTTAGGGGCTGATTTTGGAGGCTTGTAGGACAAGTTAAACTTGCCCCACACCTCTTAAATTTTACACCAACCCTACCTATGGGTTGGGGAGTCAAAATTAGGCCTTATTATGTATTTTGGGAAGACAAGTTGTAATTTTTATTACACCTTCTTACATAAAATTAATTTTGGTCCTTGGGGTGTGGACTTGGATTGTGTGTGTAAGTAAAAAGGTCATTTATTCACCCACCTTTTTTATTGTGCTTTGGAGTTTGAAGTTGACTTGTGAGGTGGAGTTGAGGATGTGTGATGTGGCATCCTACATGGACCCACCTCATCCTTCTCTCTCCCTCTTCTATTTATTCAAATTCCTTGGCTTGTTTTGGGGTTACCTCATTTTGGTGATTTTATTTTGGTTACTTCTTTTGGTTTTGAGCTCTTGTAATTTTGGAAGAGAGTTAGAGATTTTTGTTGAATGCTTGTGGATTTCTGGAGATTTTGGACTATTTAGATTGGAAAAATCTTGTTGTTGAAATTTTGGGGAAAACTCTACCATGGAGAGGTAGGATCTTGGCTCTCTAAAATGTTCTTCTTTTATTTATGCATATGTGAATGCTTTGAATATTTTGGTATGTTGTTGGTTGGTTGGGTAGATTGCCTAGGTATGGTGTAGGAGAAGACTATGGGGATCTCTTGTGGGGAGGCATAAGAGTTTTGGGAGGTATAAGTGTTATTGTGGAGGGAGTTTGGGATTGGGTTCCACCTTGTAAAAGAAATATCTTGCATTTCTTTACTCATTATGGGGTTCCATAAGAGTGTGGGGAGGCATAAGAGAATGGGAGGTATAAGGGGTACTTGGGAGGCATAAGGGCATGTAGGGGTTTTGAAATGATATATGTATATATTGGCGGTTTATTTTAAGGTGGACACCCATTTCCCATTGGGAGGTATAAGCAACTTCCCCCATAGGTCTTGCTCCTTTGGCTTGTGCATGATGAAGCCTAAGTATTATTTGTTGTTCTTCCTATGGTTACAAACTACAGTATGTATTTGGACTGTGTTTTGTTTGTGAAAATTATTTTTGTGTTGTGGAAGCTTGTTTGTTGCCATGAGTTGAAATACATTTCTTATTGCTTTGTGGTTGGGGCTCGGGGCCAATGAGGAGGACAACTTCTCCTCTTCATTGGAATTCTTGGTTGGGTGGAGAGCGTTTCCTCTCCTCCTTTTTGTTGTGATCAAAAGATATATGGTGGATCTTCTTGTTGTTGTTCTGGAGCTGAGGATGAAGACAATGTTGTTGTTCTCCTTGGGTCCCTTATTGTAAAAATATTTCCCACTTTAAGTGGATGACAATGTAACCTTAATTGTGGTAAACAACTACTCTGTTATAGATACGAGAGTTGTATTTGAATGTGAGAAGGAATGAGAAAGTGTTAGTTTGTATATTTTGGCAAACATAAAAAGAAGTGTAAAAGGAATTATTTCAATTAATTGAATGTTGATTCAACTTCCATCAAATGGTGTTACTCTTGTTTAAAATATGTTGTTGGAATTATGTTGTAAACTCTCTGTTGAAGGCTAGAAATGCTATGTTAAAATTATTGCATTCCTCTGTATTATTTGATTGGCACGTTTGAAAATAGAAGTACATCCTTGCTTTTCATGTATTGGATGAAGTAAAGTTAAAATGTTGTAAATTAGATTGGAATGAACTCAAATGTCTAGAGTATGGTAAATGAAAATAGATCAAACCGAGGTTAAGTATGTTTCACATTGGGATTCTCTATAGAACCTACAAATCAATATTAAAAAAAAAGTACCCCGCAACAATGAAAGGAAAATGAAACATTAAAATGAACTAAGAATGATCAAAACGCATTCCAAAATAGTTTGTATTTCCCTTGCAATTCTACACAATTCATCATTAATCGGGTAAGAGGAAAAACAAGGTAAATTCACAGAAAAGAAGGAAATTTGTATTGAACCTCAACCACTAATGCTTTAATCCTTGAAAAATCCATCCAAATCTTTCCAAGTGCAATCCTCCATGTCACTTTGGCATGATGAGGAAGAAAGAATGGTGAATTGAATTAATTCTGTTAAGTTAAAGAGTCCAGTTCACATTTTTATGGCAGGAAGGACGTTTTCTTAAAATTCACCCACTTAAGTTTGTCAAAAATGAATTTTTTTAGTTCCTTCATAAGGAGGAGTTTGAGCCCTTTCCAAAAATTCCTCGTTTTCCCAAATCTAAGCTTCCAATCGAAAGTTATGGCCTTCTAAAGTTTTTACTTTGCTTGGTTTGTAAAAAAAAAATAAAAAAGGAAATTTTTGTAATTTAGACCCACGGGCCCAAAAATTACTTAGGGAACTTTTTTGCAAAAAGGAAAAAGTCACAAGTTCCTCTGTGGCCCATATCCCACCATTTCACTTTTGGGAAAAACACCTTCACGGGCCCACACCTTCAAACTTTACCTTTTTGAAAAAGGGTGAAAAATCTTAAGTCTCCCCACCGGTCCACTTCCCCACCTATCACTTTGGGTCTTGAATCATGGCATCTTTAGGCATTGGTGGAGGCATGATGGTTTTAGACCTTATCACCTTTGGAAAAAGTTGGCAAAATTTTCTAAGTTTCCCATTGGGTCCGCTTGCCCGCAGTCACTTTGCTTGGCTACACGTGGCTTCACTTGGGTTCATGGAGACACATTTTATTTTTAGCCTTCACACATTTTAACTCAAAATCCAATTTTTCTAAGTTTTCCTCGATGGCCCACTTCCCCATTTGAGATTTTGGGTAGGACACGTGGCGTCCTTGGGCGGCAGAGGCGCGGGGGTTTTTGAACCTTTTTTCACTTTCAAACAAAAGAGTTAAAATCCAATTTACCTCCAACGACCCATCTTCCCGCATGGGCTCAATATCGTGCCACGTGTCCTATGTGCCTTTGGGAAAATTTTCTTCCCAGCCCAGCCTTTTAGGAAAATTTTCCTCCCACCTGCTCCCTCACCTCCTATAACTTAAGAAATATGAGGAGTTATGAGGACTTATTTATATCATTGAAAAGAGGAAGAAATTTCCTATCTCATGGTAATGTTTTCAGAAACCTTAAGTGCATTAATTATGTTAAAAATTAGGTTGAAGTGAAAAGATGAGTTTGAGAGTGGGTAAGTGGGAAATTACCCCTTTTTAACTTAAATGTATAATTCTAAAGCATGGGTTGAACTTTTTAAGGTCACATTAGGGGATAAAGGAAAGTTTTTATATCCCATGTAAATAAGAACCTTGTTTATTGTTTAGACCTAGTGGAATTAAATACCCAAGGTATTTAATTCCTTTGGCTCCTTTGACCCTCTAAAGTTGATTAAGGAATATTTAACTATAATGTTAATTTAATTACTTATTAAGTTAACTCCTAAGAGAAATTTAAGTATAATTGGATTAATTATACTCATTAATTTTGTAATGTGGATCTAATGGTTGTTACAACGGAAAAAAATTCTTTTATTAAATTATATTTGGCTTTGGATCCTTGTTGTAACAATTGTTTCTTGAATCTTGGTAAAGGTCACGCTTTTTAAAAAAATATTCCATAATTTTTCTAGCTAAACCTAGGTTGTTCTTGGGTCTCGAGTGGGAGTTTTAGCAGGTGTTACACACACCCCCTAAGGAAAAATTTAAAACCCATGTAAGAAAAGTGCAATAAATGCCATTTTTGTCTTACAAAACACATAATGGGGTCTATTTTTGACCCCCAATCCATAGGTAGGGTTGGTATAGTAATTTAAGAGGTGTGAGACAAGTTTAACTTGTCCCACAAGCCTCCAAAATTGGCCCTTAAGGCCAAATCCGAATTTCTAAGATGAGGTAGAGTGTACAACACTCAAGATCACAAGCACTCAACTTACAACACATAACCCAAAGAGCCATCTAATCTAATAAATGAATTCTTTTGTCCCATCCATAATTATTTTAGTAACATGATTAATTTACTAATCTAGACACAATTTAAATAATTAATAAAAGGAAAATACATCACTATAAAATCACATACTAAAATTAAATAAAGGAAAATAAAAGAATAACACACAAGCCCCTTGGTCACAATTGGAGGTAATCCCCCAATGGGAAACCCCTAACAACAATTCAACACACACAACAACATAACACAAGTTTCCATGGTGACCATTGTTGAATCCATCTAGCATTCCAATGTGGTTGGTCTCCAATCCCCATTGATTGTTGTGATATGTTTACCTGCAAAACACATAATACCTCCTTCGGCCTCATGGCCGCATCAAAACATCCAAGATAAAATATACAAATATAAATCCACAATCATCTACATGTGAATTAAATCATCATCTAGGAAAGTAACGTTATTATTTTCAATTTCTAACAACATCTCAATTCTACATTTCATCAATATCAATAGGATCACAAGATTAGTTCAATTGTTAAGGTCTACTCAATATGATGAAAATATCGAATGTCAGAAATATATACTATGTCAACAACACATCATCATCCATATAAAATGTCTCTAAGAATCCACACACATCATACTATGAATCGAAATCCAACAATAGTCCAAGTATCTCTATCGTCTAATCATCATGCTAAGTCAAAATGATACAATAATATCCATGCATAACCAATTGTAATCGAAATCAAAAGTAATAAGTGTCGAAGGGAAGTGGGCACTACAAATTCCCAATACATAGATGTATTATAGGTTGATATCATTCCACTTGATGCATTTTATGTTGTCTTCAAAAGTCCTTACTTGTATGTCAATGATGCTTTATTCACAAGGAGGGAGAACTGATACAGATGGGTCAAGAAAGGATTCAGTTTCAACATTCAAGCACACCAGAGAAAATCAAAGAAGGCTATGGTAAGAGCTAACCAAGTACAAATACTTATTCATATAAATCATCAATTTTTTTACACTTATTAGAAGAAAATAAAAATAGAATAGAGAGCACAAATGTTTCTAACCAAAGGATGGATAATTTGGATAGCACTTGTCAGGTTTTACAGAAGAAGTTACCACATGAACTACTTATTGAAGGAGCAATACAAACTTCCTCTATGAATTCATTGTATCTACTTATGGATTCACTGGACTTGAAATTAGGAAAACAAGAAGAAGAGGAGATACAAGAAGCATTGTTCACTATAGAATAGCACACTTGGAGAGGATCGGCAAAAATCCATCTCCAGAGAAAATTCTGCCACACTTCATGCGGATGCACTCGGTACCAAGTTATAAGAGCTCGCACCTACTAGGTTCATATATCCATGATAAAGAAAACATACATAAGTTTCCTTCCAAAGAGGATTGAACTCAAGGAAACTCAAAGGAGGATGTAGCATTGAGTATCAAACCATAGATCCATAGGATTATTAGCAGGTTGGATGAGAAGAGAAAATGTCAAGGGAAACCAGGTGGTACTTGAAGGATCAAGAGAGGGATTTGATTCCTCTACCACTCCCCCACTAAGATTTTGTGGTACCAAATCCTCCTAAGAAGTAGACATATGATCCATAGGGATCCAGAAAAACACACCACTTCATCAATTCTATCAACACCATGAAGGAAAATCAAAGAAAATAAGGAAAATCAAATAAATTAAGGAAAACAGAGGTTCTTTCATCTTTTAACATAATCATTTCTATGCGCATAGTAGTGGTTACAAAACCTCTTCCTTACAGAAGAAGTGGTCCTATGTAACCAAATTGCCACCTATCTAGGGTGGTGGTCTTGTGAGTACCGGTCTACACTGGGTGGTGATCCTGTCACTTTTGGTGGAAAAATTAAAAGGATGCTGAATGGTTTGAATTTGAACCATATGGCCTTGTCTCTTCCTTTCCTACACCCCTTCACATCCTCCATTGCATGAGAGGATATGGGAAGGCTATAAAAGCATGAAGGAGCAAGGGATTTGGCATTCAAAGATCCATAAAGATCGAGAAGAAAGTATTCATGAGAGCAAGTGAGCAAGGACTTCAATGTTGGAATGATTTATAGGAGCAAGGTGCAAGAAAACAGAGCAAGCAAGTAACTAGAGGGGAATTTTACATTATTATTCTTCTATATACTTATTTTAATCTGTAAATTATTTAAAATTGGCTAATACAAGTGGGAAGAAAGAGAAGTTTCCCTTCCCGACTGGTTTTCCCTCAATTTGGGGTTTCTAGAATAAAATTATTGTGTTTTGTGTGGAATTGTTTTAGCATTTCTCTACAATTCTATTCTAAGCACTAGTTAATTATTCACTAAATCTCAAAACTGTCATTTTCCAAAGTAGAAAGTAGAACAACAAATTATGTGTGATTTCGTAGATTTCCAAAGCTAGAAGTTTACAGATCAGATTGACATATGAAAATTCCATATTTAGATTGATAAAATTTTATGCTAAAAAGTACTTCATTAAGCCAAGATATTTCATTTCAAATTCCTTCATCATAGCTAACTCAAATAAGTTGATTCACAAATTACGTCTAAAAATTATATCACCCATATATAAAAACACAATTAGAATTTGACCAATTTTATTTAATTTTACAAACAAATTTAGTTTGTGGTTTCTTTTGTTAAAACCATTCTACAAAAATGGAATTCAATTCTATTCAATTATGAGGAATTATGACGAATTTTTAAATCCATTCTGGGGAATTATACCAAGCTCTCAAAGCATGTTTGATTCTATACAATTCCTTTTTTAATATGTACACCTTATGTTCATAGCCCATGATTTCATATCAAATAAAATGTTATACATGAAATTCATCATCTAGAAAAACATTGATAAATGCAAGTTTGACATCCATCTAGTTTACCATCTTATTTTTTGTTATTTCAAAGATAGTTCAAACTATTTCAAAAAGATAATTCAAAACTATGTCTAGTTTTTGAAAGGGACTATACCTCTTGTACAAAAAGTGCAAAAGTTTCAATGTAGTCAATGTTGGTGTTGAGAGAGATCAAATGGAGCCAAACTCCAAAATGCAAAAACAAAATAGAGGAGAAAGCGTTTCAAGTTATCGTGAACATACAAACCCTTTAACCACTAAAACTTGGCCCTTATGCCTTCCAATATTTCCATTTGCATTAAATTTAGGCTTGTAAACCCATTTCATCAATATGACATATTTTCCTTCTAGAAGTTTGACAAAAACCCATGTTTGATTCTTTTATCATGCTCTAAGAATCCATTTCTTCATCATGATAATTCCAAATGGTGATCTTTTAGCCATCCTTTCCATCTTTTAGGCTTGTAAACCCATTTCATCAATATGACATATTTTCCTTATAGAATTTCGAACATCTTTTTCTTTTCAATATAATCGATTTCTTCATCGCTATACTTTTAGCCATCCTTGCTTTTTTATTACATCTTCAAGATAAACAATATCTGAAAAATTAAACAAGATGAAATCTTAATATAACTAATTAGTCTGGGTGTGATCATAGATCTCCATAAAGAACCTTTTTTTCCTTGATTTATCTCTAAATAAAGATCTCAACAATAATGTTAATGTCTAGTGTAAGTTCATTGTAATGCATGACCTCTTGATTAACCATGGTCATAAGTCGCTTGAGGGGTTACACCTTGGGGTATTTCTATGGAGATAGGATGTTAAGAAGGTTTTCTTATGGATGTATTTTTCTGTAAGGAGAGGCCTTGAGAATTGATTTATTCATTCTCATTCAATGTTACTAGACCCGTAACTAATGTTGTGTTAATTGATCCATAACAAGCTTGTTATTCTATGAAATCAACAACACGACTTGTAATATCCTTATTAGTGACTAGATTGTATAACTTGTATGATATAAACTCTAGGAAGATATCTTCATAAGTGTTTTCTTCATCCTCAATTAATGTTTCTCGACCCACAAAATGGTTTTTTCAATTGAGCCATTTCAATTTTATTCTTCTATGAACTCAACATCACAACTTGTAATAGATATCTTAGTGACCAAATTATATATCTTGTAGTATTTTCACTACTTGTATCTAAAAGAGATACATTTCTCCCACCTATAATATAATTTTTTTCTAGATTATATTGCTACAAGTGTATATGCAACACAACTAAATATTTAGAAGCGAGAAAGGATAACCTTGTTAGCAATCGTAGACTCTTAAGAAACTTTTTCTTTTAAACTTTTAGTGTAATAGATGTTGAGAATATAGATTAATAAATATGCATCCTACACCCACTATTCATTTGGAAAATTATTTGGATTTACAAAGCTTCTTGTCATTTTCATTATTGTTTCATTCTTTCTCTCAGCTATGCCATTATGATGATGGATGTACCTTCTTGTGAACTACATTTTGATTCCATTTTTTGTCTAGATATTCAAGAATTCATTTAATATTTACTCTCTAAATCTATCAAATATGAGAACCATGATATAATTACCACTTTGATTTTGAACAGAATCTTTAAAATCTCCAAGTATTGCAAACTCCTTTGACTTTATTTTAAAAAAACAAACCCATATTTTTCTATTGAAATGCTCAATGAAAATCAAGAAATAAAGGTTTCTACTAAGTGAAGGTATGTACAATTATCCACAAAAACTAGATGGACAAGTTCAAGATGATATTTTCTCTATGGCTGCATAATAGGAAGGAAATCTCTATTCTACTCCTTTGAAAGACATATTTTACATGATGTATTGGGTTTATAAATAAATGGTAAACTTTTGCTATATTTTTTTCTAAAAAAATGAGCCTTCCAAAAATTTAATGCACAAATGTTAAGTTTTATATCTATAAATCATCTATAGAGATAACCTTGAATGTGATATGAGATATCATCATAGTTATTTCTTGAATAAACTCTCTTAGAGATAAATTTACATATTTATAACCCTTTTTGGATATATCCTACAACAAATACTTTTAATCATGAATAATGTTCAAAATTCATTTTTCTCTCTTGGGAATTTTTTCCTTGAGCATAATGTTTTGTTTGTGCAGAAGCTAATGCATTAGAAAATTAATAGGAGAAAATTCCAATGGAATATGTATCTCCCAAAAATTTTACCTTCTTGGATTTTATTATATGGGCCTTGCCCATAACATCTATCGTTTGTTATATTTGAAGCTCTTTCATGCATTGTTTGAATAAAAAATGGATAGTTTAAATTATCTAATCTACCAAAATTGGATCCATGTATGCATTGGCCAGTGCGTATGTTGGTTGAGTAAGGAACATGATTGCATGGCTGGTATTTTTTCTATTTAGAAGACAAGATGGAGGAAAGGTAGAATGTGTGTCCAAGTGGTATGTTGATAGACCAAAACAATACAAACCATTGATGAATGTTTTAGTGGACTTGAGGTTAGGAGTTATCACTTCAGTGAATTCTCTCTAACACCTCATTTATATGCTTGTACTGAGCATTTTTAAATGACTCAGATATAATAGTCAATTTAAAGACACTTGAATCATTACAACTATTTACCTATGAAGACCCATATAAGAGGCATTTTCTAATTATCATTTGGGTGAAATTTTGTAGAGTGAGGCTTGTGGAATTTTAAGACCCATTTATATAATCTCTATGGTAATATGTGAGGAGGATTTTAGTTTTGAACAATTATTATAACATGTCATTTAATTAGTTGCTCCAATGAGACCTTGGGAAAGGAATTGTTTTGGGACTTGTGCACAAATGGTATATAGTACTCACTATTGTGAGACCTTACAGGATGGAAAATGGTAACATGATTACTTTTTATAAATTTGAAATTTGAAGTGGATGATGCATGAGTGGGAGTAATCATTATGGTGAGTACATGGCTACATGATTGAGAGTGCTCACTTCATATTTTCACTTTGAAAAAAATTTTTGGAGGTCATCTCCACCTTTTCTATCATCTAATCACTCATAATTCAATTAAGAATAATGTAATTATTGTTTTAAAATTAAATGTTTTATCCTTTCTAAATAAGTTGACCAACACTCATCATATATTATGTTTTAAACAATGACATAGTAAACATCAATCTTTGATTTCATTTCTCTATGCTTAGTCCTAATATTGATAGTCCCACAATTACTATAGCTTGAGATGTTAGTTTCATTACACAACTTAAATTTTGAATTTACTAACGGGTCCATGGTTATAAACCATTCAACATAAATAGTCATCCATTATCATGACAAGTATCTAAAAATCAAACATCCTTTAATATCTCTTGGGCTACATTGTAAGTAATGAACATTGAACAATGAAATTAACTTTGATTCTCCTTTAAAAACTACATTTTATGGTTAAAAGTAATATTGTTTTTCTTGCACTCATTTGTATAGTTCCCAAATTCCTTACAAAGATGAAAATGTGTGGTATATTTATCATCCCTTTGACCATGATGATGATGGTTAGTGTTACTTATTAGTTCAAAATCACAACACTCACAGAATGTCTCAACCGGATGGGTTGAGACTCTCAGTGTGATATCATAACATGGAGCATATCTCAAAGTGTGGGAATTTGAAATCGAGAGAGCTCTCCATGAAGGCGAGTTCTATTCCTCTTGTTTAGGTGCACACAAATAAATTGTGGAGGGTCTATTCTAAACTTACTCTATCTTGCCAAGGGGACAGGGTTGAGAAGATGTGAGAAAAATAAACCTAAGCTACCAAGGTGATGCACCAAAGGAATGTTAAACACTCATTTTGCAACTTTAACACAGACCATAGAAATGCAATACAACTACCATGCAAAGATGACCAAACTACAATGAGAGATCAGAAGATAACAATGAACACATGAGAGGGTTGAGAATCATCCACAGACATATATTATTGCTCCAGAGTTTATATAGTACATTACAGTAGCCAAGAGGCCAAAAAAATGTATTACAACTTTAATGGGAGGTTTGGACTCCACGAACTCATCTATAGACTAGAGGAGAAGGGAGGGAGAAAAAAAACATCCAACCCTTTACAATGATACCAGCTCCTTCTTTTATAGATGTAGAGAAGAGGAATAAGAAAAGAGGTGGGAAAAACTTGATTTGAAGCTTCAACTACCAAATCACCATCAATACCACTGTTGAAGAAAATCTAACCAAAATCTCTGTTGAAAATCCATTTTCATCTATGTATGTTCGGCGTGTAAAATAATGGAGAATGATGGATCGAATCAAATCAAATATGATCTGGTTGTTAGAAAAATGGGACAATCAGATTGCATATTAATGGAATGAAGATGTTTCACTATTTTTCACCCACCAAACCTCCTAAAAATTAAAGTTTTAGGGCTTCCATGGCGTAGAATCGCGAGGTCGAGGCCTTTCCAATGGTACTAAATTTTTTTGAATTTTGAGCCCTGGATTGAAAGATATGTCCATTTGAATGTTTGAGTCGGGTCCATACAAAAATGGCAAAAACCAGTTAGAAAAATGGGTCCATGGGTCCAAAATTTACTTTGTGCCTTTTGGCACCAAAAAATAAAAAAACGGCTGGTGCAAAAAACGTGGGCTAGAGGAGAAGTGATGTGGGAGATGCATGAGCACTTGGAATTTTCCAGGGTCATGTTTGCTTAATTTTCTAGGGGCAAATTGAGATAACAGATTACCTAATCATCTTGAGCTAACTATGTTAGAATTGTAATTTTTTTACCTCTACTTAGTGATTCTCTCCCTCTACCTCTTTTGTTTCTAGATCTACCTCTTTAGTTTCCTCTAATAGAAAGATACAAATTAATGGTATGTTTTAGAGAGGAGCCAAATTATCTATTCAACATTTTCTTATGTAATAGAACCAATCCCATCAACTTATCTATAAAATTTTGAGTCAAATCATTTGACTCTTATATAGCTACAAATAAAGAGTCATAAGTTTAGCAAGACTTCATAAATTTTTCTCAATAATTATTACATCATCTAATATCTCACCATAACACATAATCTATTAACTACATCCATTACGAATGTAAATTGTAACAACCACTTCTCTTATACACTTATTATACTATGTTTTGTTGATTACTTTTGATTAGAGACATGGGCATTAGTATATTTTGACTATCCTATTTGATAGACAGTATGGATGTTTATATTATTGACATGTTGTGACTCATAAAATGGATTATATGCATGGCTTGATATTTCAGTATTGATGATTATCTAGAGTTACTACCTTATATATACTGACACTTTGGATTTTGACATATAATTTTTTTTAGACAATCTAGCTATTCTTGTGATCTCATTGTTGTTGATGAAATGATAGAATTGAAATATTTTGATATTGTAAATAATTGATGGAATTTATAGATTTTGATGATGATTTAGTTGTGTTATTTGATGATGTGAATTGGTTTATACACATGTGTTTTATTGTTTTGATGTTATTGATATGGCCATGAGGCCAAAGAGGTATTGTTTGATTTTTTAGGAAATTATATCACAACAAACAAAAGGGGATAGGAGACCAACAATGAAATAATATTGGGTATTGAAAACAAGGTCACCTTAGAAACTTGTGTTTTTGTATGATGTTATGTTATTGATGAATTTTTTAGGAGGTACCCATTAGGGGTGACCTCAAATGTGACCATGGGTAGATGTGTTTTTTTCCCTTTTCATTTTTAATTTATTTTTTTGGAGTATGTGACTTATCATTGTAATGTGTTTCACTTTATTACTGTTTAGTAGTATGTTCTTATTTAAGTTGATTAATCATGTTAATTAAAGTAAATTGGGATGTGACCAAGGGAGCATTAAATTTTGGTAGATTTTCCTTGTTGTATTATGGATTTGAAAGGGATTTTATTGGTTTTGGTGTTGTGTACTCAACCTTGCATGTAAAACTCGAATTTTGGATTTGGAGCCATTTTTGAGGCTTGTGGGACAAGTTAAGCTTGTCCCACACCTCTTAAATTCACCTACTAACTATACCTATGGGGTAAGGGGTCAAAATTAGACCCCATTATGTGATTTGAAGGTAAAAAGGTGAAATTATTACACTTTCTTACATGAGATTTTAATTTTTCCTTAGAAGTATGGTTAATGGTTTGTGTGTGGAAGGAGAACTTTTCATATTCTCACCCACAATTTATGAGCTTTGGGCTTGGTGTTTGACCATGTGAAGTGGAGTGGAGGAGAAGTGATGTGGCATCCTACATGGAGCCACATCACCACTCTCTCTCTCTTTCTATTTATGTATGTTGTTTTAATTTTTGGGATTACATGTTTTATCTCACACTTGCATTTTTGGAGGAGTTT
The DNA here is from genome assembly GCA_018340775.1 of Taxus wallichiana var. yunnanensis. NCBI lineage: Eukaryota > Viridiplantae > Streptophyta > Pinopsida > Cupressales > Taxaceae > Taxus > Taxus wallichiana. The sequence goes on from CM031241.1 coordinate 195,186,736, forward strand.
TTTTTTAAGTTCTTGTTGGGAGCTTGGGATATTTTTTGAGCTTGGTTTTGGACTTGGAAAATCTTGGAGATTGTGCTTATGGATTGGAGACTTCTTGCAATGGAAAGGTAGGGGGATTTACCCTTGCATTTTTATTTTTATTTATTGTGTAAATGGTTATAAAATGAATTAAGGGATATATTTTTGTTTGGGGATAGTATGTCCTTAAGGTTGTGTAGGAGAAAGAAAATGGGGATCTATTGAGGGAGGGATAAGATTTTTGTTTATTCATTTGGAGGGAGTTTGGGTAAAATGTCGGGTAAGTGCACCAAATGGTGGACAATTAAGTGGACATAAAAACCTAAAATTTAGGTACATGCAGCTATGATCACACTCTATGAGATTAAAAAAACACTTGTGCAACTATTTTTATAGGCTCATTGATTTCGCCACCAAGACAAAGAGGTAAGCCCTCGATTTTGATCAATTTGTTTGCATTTTAGGTTATTTTTTGTGATTTTCATGGGTTTTTCAATTTTTTGTTTATGTATACAATTTTTTTGTTTTGTCAGTTGCTCGACAAGCTCGTAATCCTACAAACCATCAAAATATTCCTCAAAACCCTCCAAAAATCCTCAAAAATCCTCAAAACCCTCCAAACATTCCTCAAAACCCTCCTCCAAACATAGATCCGCCTCTTATGGCTCCTTCTGTCCCCACGGAACCAACAGAACACAAGCTGATATCGTTGGAAGAATCCATGACAAAATAAAATTGTCATTGAGAACCTTATTCAGAATATAAGACAAAATCATGCCACAAATCCATCCTGCATGACTTTAGCCAACACATTGCAAACATTGATTGGCGAAGTTGACTCCGCAACCAACCAAATAGATAGATGGAATACCTTTAGAGGTGATTGTAGGTAGTGGTATGCAAATAAATTATCCCATGCGGTGGCCGTAAAAGACAAAAAAATTTTTTTGGAAAAGACCGCATTTGTGCATTATTTATTGACCCAAGAACCAATGCCCCCCCGCAGTTACTTGCAAAAATGGTTCCCAATCCATTGGTGCCACGATGACCGAATCAAGAACAATTTTTTTTGGGACCGATGGTGGATGGTTTTTTATTATCCACCATGCAACAACAATGAGGTTCCCTCTATTTTTTGAAGAAATTATATTGCGAGTTCATGCTTAATGAGGTCCCAAATTATTTTGACTTTTCTATTTTTATGGGCGAGGTGGTGGCTCTGCACAGAGTAGACTTGGTGCACACGTAGGTCAACCAAGGATCCCCCATGCCCCAAAACCCCCACTTCCTTCAGTTATCCCTCCTATAGTGAAGGAGGTTGTGGAGATTGACACACTACATGCATTGAGGGAGCTCACTGACACTCTGACCCAACATAGTGAGCAGATTGCATCTGGTGATGTTGGTGGAGGTGCAGTTCTAGCGCACCACACCACTTGTGGATCATGTGGTGCCGTATGCACTACGGGCGAGACATCATTTGTTGGATCACATGATTTCTTTTCTCTAGATGAGATGATGGCGGATGTTTTTGGAACTAGTGCAAAGGATCTTGGTCTTTCACAGGTAAATGTCAAATAAATATTTAATATATATATATATATATATATATATTTAATTCATGTTTGAGATTTTAATATATATGTATTTCATTGTACGTTATGTACATACATGTAAAAACTAATTTTTATTTTATTTTAAATAGCAAGAGCCGGTGAAGGAAACATCCGGCATCGACATGCTAGCTACTACAATTGGGCATGTTACAAACATAAGTTTCAAGTTGTACTTAAATTTCAAATTTCATTTGATTGTGCACTTTTATTATTATAATGTTTCACCTGTACATGTACATATTAATATATGTTTGTCTTTTATACGTGCAGGAGCCTGGCGGGTCATCATCTGCTCTGGGAACTGAGGCTATTGGCACGCCTCACGTGACTTTTACGCAGGTTAGTTTCTCTTTACACTTTGTTTCTAATTGTGGAAGTTCACGTGGATTATGCTTTGGCTCTGTTATGTGGCAGTCATGTAGATTAATATTGATTTGTACATGTTTTTTGTATAGCTTATGACTTGCCAGAGAGACTCCTCCATATATGCAGACTATGTGGAGGCTGTTGTAGATACTTGCCATAGCATCTGCAGATCCACTAACTGAGGTACAATTTTTCAAATTTGTTAAATTTATTTAGGAATTATTTCTTATTACTTAAATCTACAATATCAAATTTTGTACATGAAATATTTAATTTGAAATTTAATTATTTGTATGTAGCTTACCTCTCATGAGTCTATTATTGTCCCCCCATGCATGTGTCGACAAATTGATAGGGATCATGACATTGTGGTAAGATTTCACATGCATTTTAACTAAATTCTAAGTTTCTAAATTTTGAATGTATTTTAAAAATATGGGTGTTAAAAACTTGTTGTTTATGAATGTGCAGTTAGGTTGCAGGCCTGCTTAGAGATGCCTAGGACCACATGGATGAAATCCGTAGTGGCATCTCCCTCCACTACATCCCCAGGTCATGGACATGCTACTTCTAGTAGGGCGAAGAGAGGGAAGATGTTTCATGATTAGATTCATAGGATGTGATGTACATATATATATATATATATATATATGGTCAGTCTAGTTCATGATTCTTCATAGGACATTGTATATATAGCCTTATGTGACCGCATGTGGTCCTATATGTATGACACACTTGGTTCGAGATGTACACATGTTATGAACTTATATTTTCAGAGACGTGCATTTAACACACTTAGTTTGATACATTATATATCCATGTGTTGGTTTTCATAACGATATTACTTCTATGTTTGATTCGAATTCATTGCACATGATATCCTTCTATGTATGTATATTCTATGTATATTAATTCTATATGTATGTTTGATTTAAAATTAAAAAACTATGGTGCAACATATATGAATATAACGTTACTATGGTGCAACATTGCATGGTACAATTGTTAAGAAATTAAGGGAAGCATGTGTATTCCTCCATCAACATGGGCAACTTATCATTTTCCTCTTAAGTCATGAAAAATATTTCATACCTTGAATCTTGAAATAAGATGTCTTCCCTTAGGTCATTTGGTTTTTGAACTATGTATTTAATTTTATTTATCAGAAGGATATTATTCATTTTACCATTGATGAGTATGGTGGTGTATGACCAATCCATCTTTATATCCCCACCAATATCGTGATAGAAACTTTGGCTCAACAATATACCATACGTAGCTAGCATGTCTTCCACAAGTATTTCCATCTTGATTTTCTTGTCAGGGAAGTCTACAAATTCTACTTGAGAATCTTTCACCTAGCCAAAAAGAGGTAATTATTTTGTTTTCATGTAGTAACAATGGCCAATAGCAAGGCTGAGAGTAATACCAATAGAGTTAGCAAATTTTATAAGCATGACATTGTCGAGGTGCGTGAAGTCAATAATGCAATTATTCAATTTATAGGTCCATTGACCAACAAGGAAAGATAGAAAGGTTCTTATTTCCTAGAAGAGGAGGATTTTAAGGAAAGAAGGTTCTAGGAATGAGTGGTTCTAGGAGTGGGAAGTGATTCTTTAGTGTTGGTAGGATTCTTGGAACATGTATTTTTACTACTTCCTTTGATAAACTAGACGAGGATTAAAGTGTTTTTGGGAAGTAGAAGAAGAGGCTTATTTATTTTTTTGAGTGGGTGAACACTAAACAAGAGTAACTATTCATATCATCTATCCAGATTATTCAGATCTTTGTTGGGTGAGTATTCACAATAACCAATAATTGCATAACATCTTCTTCTTCTCTTTCAATTTTTGATTCAACAATTTCTTGAAAAAGTTTAATTGAAAGTTGTAATTGTTGAAAAGTTGTAAAAAAAGTTGTAAAAAAAAGTTGTAATTGTTGAAAAAAAATTGTAATTGTTGAAAAATTTGTAAAAATGTTGTAATGTTTTGAAAATGAAAAATGGTGGGTTTGGCAAAAAACTATTTCAAATACATCTAAGGTGGCCAAAAATGCTAGAGGAGATTTTTTTTTCGTGCGAAACGTCATTTGCTTTTTTACCTCTTCGGCGAAGTCCCTTAAGAGCCCTTGAGACCAAAAAAAAATCATTCAACTTCAACGGGTGACTACATAGACTCCATGGCACCTAAGGATGTCTCAGTTGATCCTAAGACCTCTCATTCTAATCCTCCTACCTTGATTGCATAGGGACCCTCTCTATAATATAAGTATCTCATCTTTTTTCCTTCTCTTTCAATCCTTCTCCAATCAAGTGCTCTCACTTGCCTTTGCCCTTTGTTTTGCAAAAAACGCCCAAATAGTGTAGTTTGAGACAGTGTAAGGATGTCAAATGGTATATTTTGTAAATGGTGGGTCATGGCACCAAACCAACTATGCACTATAAACATCATCTGGGTGGCTAGGTGAATGCTAGAGGAGGTCATTTTTGTGTGTGACAACATGTCATTGCTTTCGGGCTACCTCGTTCGGGCGTAGTCCCTTAAGAGCCCTGAGACCAAAAAAATCATTCAACTTCGACGGGTGACTACACAGACTCCATGGCACCTAAGGATGTCTCATTTGATCCTACACCTTGGTGTAGGGACCCTCTATAATATCCTATCTCAGGTTTTTCCTTCTCCAATCGGTGCTCTCGCTTCCCTATTGTTTGCAAACACACCAATAGTGTAGTTTGAGACAGTGTAAGGATGTCAAAATGGTATATTTTGTAAACGGTGGGTCATGGCACCAAACCAACTACGCACACATGTTCAGTGGCTAGGTGAATGCTAGAGGAGGCATCATTTGGTGCATGAAAACGTCGTTTCTTCCAGGCTACCTCGTTTGGGCGTAGTCCCTTAAGAGCCCTGAGACCAAAAAATCATTCAACTTCGATGGGTGACTACGCAGACTCCATGGCACCTAAGGATGTCTCATTTGATCCTACACCTCGGCATAGGGACCCTCTACAATATCCTATCTTGGTTTTTTCCTTCTCCAATCGGTGCTCTCGCTTGCCCTATTGTTTGCAAATGCGCCAATAGTGTAGTTTGAGACAATGTAAGGTTGTCAAATGGTATATTTTGTAAACGGTGGGTCATGGCACCAAACCAACTATGTACTGACACACATCGGGTGGCTAGGTGAATGCTAGAGGAGGCATCGTTTTGGTGCATGAAACATCATTGCTTCTGGGCTACCTCATTCGGGCGTAGTCCCTTAAGAGCCCTGAGACCAAAAAAATCATTCAACTTCGACGGGTGACTACACACACTCCATGGCACCTAAGGATGTCTCTGTTTGATCCTACACCTCAGTGTAGGGACCCTCTACAATATCTGTCTCGTTTTTTCCTTCTCCAATCGGTGCTCTCGTTGCCCTATTGTTTGCAAATGCACCAAATAGTGTAGTTTGAGCCAGTGTAAGGCTGTCAAATGGTATATTTTGTAAACGGTGGGTCATGGCACCAAACCGACTATGTGACACATCTAGGGTGGCTAGGTGAATGCTAGAGGAGGCATCATTTTGGTGTGCGACAACATCGTTGCTTCCGGGCTACCTCGTTCGGCGTAGTCCCTTAAGAGCCCTGAGACCAAAAAATTTCAACTTCGACGGGTGACTACGCACACTCCATGGCACCTAAGGATGTCTCATTTGATCCTACACCTCGGTGTAGGGACCCTCTACAATAGCCTTGTCTCAGTTTTTTCCTTCTCCAATCGGTGCTCTCACTTCCTATTGTTTGCAAACGCACAATAGTGTAGTTTGAGACAGTGTAAGGCTGTCAAATGGTATATTTTGCAAACGGTGGGTCATGGCACCAAACCGACTACGCGAACACATGTCATCTAGGTGGCTAGGTGAATGCTAGAGGAGGTTTTTTTTGGTGTGACAACGTCGTTGCTTCTTCGGGCTACCTCGTTCGGGCGTAGTCCCTTAAGAGCCCTGAGACCAAAAAATTGTTCAACTTCGACGGTGACTACGCGCACTCCGTGGCACCTAGAGATGTCTCATCTAATCCTACACCTCGGTAGGGACCCTCTACAATATCCTGTCTCATTTTTTTCCTTCTCCAATCGGTGCTCTCGCTTGCCCTATTGTTTGCAAACGCACCAAATAGTGTAGTTTGAGACAATGTAAGGCTGTCAAATGGTATATTTTGCAAACGGTGGGTCATGGCACCAAACCAACTATACACACACATGTCATCAGTGGCTAGGTGAATGCTAGAGGAGGCATCATTTTTTGTGCGTGACAACGTCGTTGCTTCCGGCTACCTCGTTCGGGCGTAGTCCCTTAAGAGCCCTGAGACCAAAAAATTGTTCAACTTCGACGGGTGACTACGCACACTCCATGGCACCTAGAGATGTCTCTCTTCTATCCTACACCTTGGTAGGGACCCTCTACAATATCCTATCTCTGTTTTTTCCTTCTCCAATCGGTGCTCTCTCGCTGCCTATTGTTTGCAAACGCGCCGAATAGTGTAGTTTGAGATAGTGTAAGGTTGTCAAATGGTATATTTTGTAAACGGTGGGTCATGGCACCAAACCAACTATGTGACACATCCGGGTGGCTAGGTGAATGCTAGAGGAGGTGTCATTTTTGGTGTGCGACAACGTCATTGCTTTCGGGCTACCTCGTTCGGGCGTAGTCCCTTAAGAGCCCTGAGACCAAAAAAATCATTCAACTTCGACGGGTGACTACACGCACTCCATGGCACCTAGAGATGTCTCATTTATCCTACACCTCAAATAGGGACCCTCTACAATATTGTCTATCTCGTTTTTTCCTTCTCCAATCGGTGCTCTCGCTGCCCTATTGTTTGCAAACGCACCAATAGTGTAGTTTGAGACAGTGTAAGGCTATCAAATGGTATATTTTGTAAATGGTGGGTCATGGCACACCAAACCGAACTACTGTGTAACACATCTAGGTGGCTAGGTGAATGCTAGAGGAGGTGTTTTTTTCATGCATGACAACGTCAACTGTTGCTTCTAGGCTACCTCGTTTCGGGCGTAGTCCCTTAAGAGCCCTGAGACCAAAAAAATCATTCAACTTCGACGGGTGACTACGCAGACTCCATGGCACCTAGAGATGTCTCATTTGATCCTACACCTCAACATAGGGACCCTCTACAATAGCTTGTCTCATTTTTTTCCTTCTCCAATCGGTGCTCTCGCTGCCCTATTGTTTGCAAACACACGAAAGTGTAGTTTGAGCAATGTAAGGTCATCAGGTATATTTTGCAAACGGTGGGTCGTGGCACCAAACCAACTACGCATGAACATGTCCAGGTGGCTAGGTGAATGCTAGAGGAGGTGTCATTTTTGGTGCGTGACAACAACGTCTTTCTTCCGGCTACCTCTCGTTTCGGGCGTAGTCCCTTAAGAGCCCCGAGACCAAAAAAATTCATTCAACTTTGACGGTGACTACGCACACTGCACTGTGCACCTAGAGATGTCTCTCATTTAATCCTACACCTTGGTGTAGGGACCCTCTACAATATCCTATCTTGTCTTTTTTTTCCTTCTCCAATCGGTGCTCTCTCGCTGCCCTATTGTTTGCAAATGCACCTAATAGTGTAGTTTGAGACAGTGTAAGGCTGTCAAATGGTATATTTTGCAAACGGTGGGTCGTGGCACCAAACTGACGGCACCGACATGTCTTGGTGGCTAGATTAATGCTAGAGGAGGTGTGTTTTTTGTGCGTGACAACAATGTCATTTTCCGGCTCTCGTTCGGCGTAGTCCCTTAAGAGCCTAAGAGACCAAAAAAAAATCGTTCAACTTCGACGGGTGACTACGCACACTCCTCCATGGCACCTAGAGATGTCTCATTTGATCCTACACCTTGCATAGGGGACCCTCTACAATATCCTATCTCAGTTTTTTTCCTTCTCCAATCGGTGCTCTCGTTGCCCTATTGTTTGCAAACATGCCGAATAGTGTAGTTTGAGCCAGTGTAAGGTTGTCAAATGGTATATATTTTGCAAACGGTGGGTCATGGCACCAAACCGACTACACGACACATGTCTGGGTGGCTAGGTGAATGCTAGAGGAGGCATTTTTTTGGTGCGTGACAACATTCATTGCTTTTGGGCTACCTCGTTCGGGCGTAGTCCCTTAAGAGCCCTGAGACCAAAAATCATTCAACTTCGACGGGTGGCTACACGCACACTCCATGGCACCTAGAGATGTCTCATCTTATCCTACACCTCAGCAAGGACCCTCTACAATAGCTGTCTCAGTTTTTTTCCTTCTCCAATCGGTGCTCTCTCTTGCCTACCTATTGTTTGTAAACACACCTAATAGTGTAGTTTGAGATAGTGTAAGGCTGTCAAATGGTATATTTTGCAAATGGTGGGTCATGGCACCAAACCATGGCTATGCACACACATAGGGATGGTCTTGTAAACACTTGGGGAGGCATCATTTTGGTTCTCTAAGCTCCAGTCCTTCTGGGCTACCTCCTCCGGAGCCAAGAACCCCCTCATGTACACATAAATCATTGTTAATTGCTTCTTCTCTTTTCTTGTAAAACAATGAAAGCTTCTCTTAGCTTCGAGAATTTATAATTCTCTACTAACAGTGCCAACCACGTGAAGGTGGAAGCTTTTTTGACACCACTAACCTACATATAAAAGTGTTAGTCAAAGAAATTTAAGTTTCAAATCAAAACCATACTAGATATATACAAAATACACAAATTTAATAAAATATATGAACTTAAATTTATCTAACTAACAAATTTATATATACCAAAGAAATTATATATACTAGACATGAGCATTGTAAATTCATTCCAATGAACCATCAGGATCGGATCTACTCTAAATAGCGGACATGATTGCTTCATGATCTGACTCTCGAACCTTCCAAAGAATCTTGTTATTAGGCCTTCCTCGATATCTATACAACTAATATTTTGTCGCTAGAACTAGATGCGAATATAAGAGTATTTTCCTGTGTGTCTCAAAGTCTTCAAACACCCAAACAGAGGAGTTTTTTAATGGATACCATCAAAGCCAAGTTCCAGTAACTACCACTGACCCTGTAGGGTACTCAATATCTTCACCATCTATAACAGAGAAGTCAACTTCTTTTTTTCCTCGATGCAACGACATAAGAAATAGTTTGTTCCTTCTTCATTGTCTTCTATCACAATAACTACAAACACATGTCCTACAAAAAAAAAGGTTTCAACTCAAATTTAAATTGTACATATTAAAATTTCAATGGACATAACTCAATACAAAAATTGTAAATAACCATAAATACCTTGTCGCACCAAAATCAAAATTTTCATCAAAGTCCTTGGATGTTGCAACTTCATCTACAAAAACAAGTTGTAATGCTTGTGGAGGTTGATAACTAGGAAGCGGAGTTAGAGGCCTACAAATCCATCCATCCACCCATTCTTGTGAATCACACTCAACAATGACAAATTCGATACAAGATGCACAAAAACATGTCAAATTTCTTGTCCATGTGGCCCACGAAGTAGCGTCTGAGCTACAAAATGAGTGCATATCACTGACCCAATGAGTGTCATACAATCCTCGTAGTTAGCAATTTTTGTTCCTCTATCAACCAAAAATATCTGAACCATGGAAATTTCTTGAGAACCTCGGGCCATGTTGTCAATACACCATTCCACTATGCTCTTTGCATCTTTCAATTTAGCACCATCTTTGTACTTCAACTCTTCTCTTGCAAGAGCTCTTTTCACACATGCCCCTACACCATCATGCTCTCCTTTTCCATGTCCAAATTTCAAAAAACTCCAAATATGTTGCACACCCATCTTGACGTGCATCATCCTCATCTCATCCAATAAAACATTCATGCATTCTTAAACTGAGACGTGTAATTATCTGGACCATATATAATGTTGTTTGAAGTGGATGTCCCTATCAGACAAGTTTCCATAAAATAACTAGAAACACCCTTGCACAAATTCAATAGAATGAGTATGATCATCACTGATATAAAAGTGGTACTCTCTTAAAAAAATTTGATCATTCTCTATACTTGTCGAGAATGTATAAATGTATATGCACAAAAATGGCAACTTGTACTGAGTTGTAATATTGTGATTGAACCTCCATTTGTGGTTGCAATGTGTAATTCTCTGCAAAATCGACCACTAAAATAATAGTACCAATAGGAAATGTGTCTTTTCATATCTTGAACTATTCATCCAACCATCGAGCTCTATGTGTATGCCTAGCATACTCATAAACAATTTCATCCTTAAATTTTCTCATAAATTGAAAAATAGGCATATGTTCTATAACTAGCTCACACCGTTTAGACTCTTTTCCATCTTTCAACTGTATGCAACTGATTTATATTTATCAAACTCAACTAAATTATTTCCTATTGCACCTTCAATTTTCTCATGGATGCAACTTTCCAATTTAGGTAATCCGCCACATGTACCACAACTTCCATCTAAACAATCCTGACTATAAAAAAATTGTCCCAACTTCTTTTTCACAAAATATCGTAGGAATGAAATCCCTAGAAGATATTGGTGGAACTTGAACACCACATTCCGATAACATAGTTTCAGAATGCAAAATAGAATGAATACATAAAAATTTAGCATAATGCATAGCAAATTCAACATGTTGCCTACAACAACAAGTGGTGCGAGCGTGGTTGATTTTCACATAGAATGGTTTTAACATTTCAAAAAAATGTTGACTAATTTTAATTTCCAGATGCTCTTGTTCAAACTTACGAAAAAATTGAGTTTGAGTCATATCTAAGAAATGCTTTGGATGTGGTTCGCGATTAATAGAACCAACTCTCTGTTTTACAACATCTCTTGTATTAGGTGAAACTCTAGTGTTATCATGCCAAAATTGAATAACAACTTCTCTTATAGCATCAATATTATATTTGTCCTTACGCGTGCTCTAGCAAAAAAATGCCCAAAAATCGGTGTTATTGAGTGATTGAAGGATATTACGTCTTTCAATTGCTTTCATTAGAGTTTTTCGATTAACTTGCAACATTCGACTTGTTTGCGTAATCAAACGTTGTTTTTTATTGATTCACTTACAACACTAGTAGCAAGTACACGATGCACAATATTACTATCCCTAGTGCGTCTCTTGACACCAACAATGTGTGATATGCATCATGAAGGTTTTCAACAATTGTAGAGGTTTGACCACGTATATTAGATGTTGTCAATCCTAAGGTGTTTAATGTAGGTCTCATTTTATTCAATTTCATCAAACTAACCAACAACTGACATCTTTGGGAATCATTTAAAATTTCAAAATGATTATCCCAAATTTCAGTGGCTTTTCTTCTTGATTTTCCATTCAAAAGTTTGTCACACATTGGTTTCAAAATGTTTTCATCAATTTCAATAAAATAATTAGGTTTCTTACGGAAAATCCTAGGAGGTGTTTTTGTCAAATTTTGCTTGTCTACAGTTTCAACCTGAATTTCTTTATTCACATTTTCATTGTCTCCTTCAATTTCAACATTTGCTACATCACGAGTATTTAATTCTTCTTCAACATTGATGATAAAAACATCTTCATCACGAGTATTTAATTCAACTTCAACATTGACAATAGAAACATTACCTGGTTCCTCATTGCTTACAATAGTAGGGGTTGAAGATGAACCTCTTCTTGATTCACGAAGATTCCACATTCGCTCAACATTTTGAAATCTTGTTTGCCTCTAATTCGTTTGGTTTTTTTACTTAATGACTTCCTTTTTTGACTTCGTTTCTTGTCTCCCATGATGTTTTACTTCCGGTGATAAGAAAAACGTGCAAAAATGACAAAATTTCACAATAATTCATATGGTAAAGTCAAACAGTAAAAATCACATGGTAATTAGAACATTGGGATGCGTATAAATATGATTTATGAACCATGATCGCGCTTTATAAACCACGCTCATGGTTTATAAAGCACGATCATGGTTCTTGTTTAAAAACCCACGATCGCGGTTTGTAAACCGTGATCACGGTTCTATCTGTATCATCAAATCCACCCTAAGGCTCGAAATCTTTGTTTTTCCCCCAACCAAAGCTATGGAAGGTCATTATGAAGTGTAAAGGGTCAAAAAACTTCAAATTTTCTCTTCCACAGACTTGAACCATGCTAAAAAACTGAAAACATTTCACAAAAATGGTGCCATCGCATAGGGGAGACTATTAGCTTCATAGAAATATTGATTTTAAAGTGAATAGAATAAGATAAATATCATTTTATAATTTTTTACTAACAATAGGTCTTTAAGACATTTTTTCCCGTGAATGTTCATGTCTACGTTTAAGACTGCAACTTTTGTTTCACTTATCAAAATGTGATAAAACTTATACCATCCCAAGCGTGGAGAAATTCTATACACGTTAAAAAAAAATATTATTTGATTTTGATATTTTTGATATAGTTATGGCAAAAATGGAAAGCGCTCCATTTTCTAAATCTTTTCAGACCACTTTCACGGAAAAAATCATAAAAAAATATTGCTCTCAAAAAAATACAAAATAAAATCCATCCCAAGATAGACAACTACATCTAACTTTTCACCAAAGGAAAAAAAAAAACAAGATTTGGTCATCCAAATCATGGGCAAACGGACTACAATCTTATAGGTTTTTTCAAAAACAAAAACCAAGTCATATAATTTTAAGTGTTTAATATAGCTAAACTTGTCCGTTTTTTTAAAAAAAATAGTATTTTAGAAACTAGATTCCGGATGCTACGATTCATATTTATATAAATTTTTCTAATAATTTTACTATCAAGTTATGTTTTTGGAAATGGTTGAAAGGACTTTGAAAGTTGTATTTATTGAAAATGTATTTCCTTCAAATCTGGAAATGAAATCAAGTTGCTTGTACTTTCATCTTGTAAAATAGTTGTGTTTGTATTGGAAAGATATATGGAAGTATATTTGTTTCTCTTGAAATGGATGTCATTTTTATTGTGAAAAGAAAAGAAACTTGCATTTAGAAAATGGTTAAATTCCTTCTCTCTATGAAGTTCAATGTATTGTGGTTGAAAAGGAACTCTTGTAGTCAATCTTTTTACATTGTTGCAATGGGAAAGTTACTCATTAATGCATTTAAATCAAGAAAGAATATTTCATTTAACACTTGCATATTTTGTTATAAACTAGAGAAATTACAACTCTTCTTGGATATATATAAATGTATATATTGTTCAATATATATGTTTATATATATCCTTTTAAACATATTGTTTTTGCACAGGACCGATGCCGATCACCCAACCAAAGTTAGCAAAATAAAATTGGCATCAATCTATGTAAAATGCAAACAATATAATAAAACTAACTACTTCCTTAGTTGCATGATTTATGTTTCTTGGAAAATGTAAAAAAGATTATTGTTGATCATGAACTCTAGTAAAAAGGTATACAGATGTATATATTTGAGAATATATACATTTGTGTACATTTTTATAAAATGTGTTAGATTAGCAAGAATCGCACTAGTGACCTTACTAGCATCGGTAGCATAGTAAACATTGTGACTAGTTAAGCGACAGCACCGATCACCTGTGTGTGGATATTTTTTCAAAAAAATGTGTTTTAGACCAAACCAGAGACTAAAATGATAATATTTAAAATCAAAATGTAGATCCTAATAATTTACCTATATATATTACATATGTGTGTGTGTGTGTGTGTGTGTGTGTGTGTGTGTGTGTGTATGTATGTATGTGTATGTATATCCTCTTATATCAAACAAATGGGGTTTCCCCAAATGAAGAACTCAAGAAATGTGAATAACTAAATACCCAAAACCAGATTCATGGTGGAATCTCTACAATAAAACAAATAGATAACCTTGCAATAGAAAACCCATGAATAAACTAAACTAAATAAGGAATGGAATGGAGGAAGTCTCCTCCCATTTACAAAACTTGTAACCAAAAGAAATTTCTCCATGGTTTCCCTCTTTCTTCCATGGCTTCCACTCCTCCAACCTACAAATCAAAAAGGAATAAATGAATGAGTTTAGGGTAAAGGAAAGAATAAGAATACCTCATAAATTTAATTAGGGTTCTTATTAATTTAATCTAAGGGTTGAGGATTAACCCTACACATTTCAAGTTGTGGCATTTTATGGGAATGTGTAATTTTTAATTCAAAGTATGGGTATTAAATGAATGGGGCCATTTAATGGGTTAGGGTAAGTGGAGTACCCCTTTCTTTATAATTTTAAATAAATAAATGAGTTTTGGTATAGGGGTTAAACGAATAATAGTGTGCATGGCCTTTTGATAATAAAGTATTAAAGTAATCAAAAGTAAAATGAAAGGCTAAATATTTGAATGATGGGAATTGATTTTAAGTATTGTGGGTAGTAAGAATTAAACTAACTTAGGAAATATTATCCCTTAATGAATTTAAGTGGAATTTTAAATAAGGTGAAATAACAAGGTTAAGATAGTCAACATTTTAAATGAGAATTAATGGAAACCCTAGGAAAGGAATTAAATCCAAATGATCTTAGAATAAATTAATAATATTTAATTATTAATTTGGTTACGACAACTTTACAATTATGTGGGTTTGATTAAATGAGAAATATTTAAACCTAGTGGATGGTTATCTTCTTACAACCCTTCTTTAAACAAAAAAAAAACATTCCATAATTTTCCAAGGTATTAATGATGTTTTATCATGGGTTTTGGTGCATTGAAAATGTGGGCGTTACATAAAGAAACCATCTACATTATCTAAATCTTTAATTTTATGTTTTAAAACTCTATCCTAAGTATTTACAATTTAGCAAGTTTAAATTGTCTCATACCCTTATATGTTGTTTGGATACTCTCCCAAGCCTAATTTCATTTGATTGTTATTGTACCTTATGGAAAGGTGGATATGTCCATTTCATGCTAGATGATGAACATTTATCTCATGTCCTTATTTATTTTTTATTCACCAAGGATTTTCTTAGGTTGTGTCAAAGCCACATATGCTTAGTGGGCTACTAGATCAATAAAGCAATTTTTTATGAAATCAAAAGCATATACAGAGATGAATAGTGTTTAAATTTTAACTCTCAAGTAATTATAGTTTTTTCTAATGAAGATTAGTATTTTTGGATGAGATATGATTTTGCACATTCTCACCATCATTACAACTAGATGATATAACGAAGCTTAACTAGGCTATATTGCAGGAACTGGTGATACTCGTGGTTTCATACCAATTTTTATTAAGATCAAATGAGCATGTACTAAGAGAGGAACATATGTACTATATTTTATATTAATTTATAATAGAAGAATGGATAAATGAGAGAGGAACATGTTAGATATATAGAGCATGCTAATATATTCGATAAATGGGATATTGATACAAGATACACAAAGAATGTAAGTATCATGGTGTTGTGGCATATTGGATTAAGTGGAAATGTTATTTAATTCTACTAACTTTGTATTGGATGTATTATAATATGTGGAGTAATAAGAAATTAATTACACTAAAAAATGAAAATTACAAATATGAATGGTTATAGTTCATTTCATCTTCCAAGACAAGTGACAGTTTATGTGTTTATGGATGTGTGTAGTGGTTTAATTTCTAGTGCCAATGGTTACTCACTGAAATTCTTAACATGTCCTAGAAATGATAAGATGATGCTAGTTGATTTGTAAAAAATAAAAAGTATGCATGTTGGTGTTGAATCATTATAACTAAATTGATGTGTGGCATGTTACAAGGTCTTGTAGAAGAACATGAGAGATTTGGATTTTATATACTTAGTGTGAAACATTGTGTAAGATCTGCTTGCCACACATTTCTATGGTGGTGCATTTTTATGTTGTAGAAACCCAAGGTAATTGAGGAAACCTTTGCACGAGAGCACAAGATGTTGGTCATCTTCTAAGAATTTGAAAACTATGTGTAGGAAAAAAATCCAAATTCTATTAGTAAATGTAAGAAGGGATAAAAAATCTATATGTAATATTTTGTAAAATATTGAGTAGAAAAAATCCAACCAAAAGTCTTTATTGCACAAAAATTGTTGGAAAAAAATTACACAAAATTGAAGAATTGTTGGATGTAACATGATAATATATGATAAGTTTTAAAATGTTGTGAATATTACATATTCGATTTTATAAGACTGTGGAATCCATGGAGGATGTGTAGGGATAGCACAAGACTTTAAGAGTTGTGTGAATTATGAATATAGAGAGTGAGAAAAAAATAGATTGTGTGGGACAAAGTGTAACTATATTGAAAGAATCAAGGATGATAAGTGTTTGGAAATCATCCAACATGTTATGAAGTTATGTGGAATGATGAAAATATTTATTCTTAATGTTGTGAGGCTATACACTTTCTGTAAGATGATTTGAAATCAAGTTAAGATGCATGAACACATATCATTAGTGTGTAATGTAATGAGGTCATATCCTTTCTACTATATTTTATAGGTGTATATGTTATATGATGTTATAGAAATATGTTGTCAAAACATATATAGCCATGTCCCAATTTTTACCATTTTTGTTCCTAAAGAAAAATATGTCCCATAACCTAAAACTTCTCAAACACGTATAAAATGAAATCATTATTTTAAGATATTAAATATATTATAGGTCATATTCCATTTGTAATTTATGTGAATTTGTTAATTTTTAAATTATTTGTAAAAATTTCATTACTGGTCATTTTTTTAAATATTCATTTCCCATTAAGTAGAACGTATTTATATGTTTTGACCCATAAACATTGAGTAATATGAGACGATATGACACAACACTACATGAAATGAAAGTGTTTTGGTTTAATTATATGGAACTATCAAATATTGTAGTGTTTCAAAGATAGTGTGTGGAAATTTTGAAAATGTTAATAGTGTATGATGTGTGTGATAATGTGTATCTATACATGATGTTTTGAGTATGTAATATATTATGAAATATTAATACACAACCTACATGGAAGAGAATGAGTATTTGAAGTATTGTGTAGAAGGAATAATGCATCCTTAGTGCTTAGTATTTACTTGGTGTCATGTGCTTCCTCAAGTTGCGCTGATAAAGTGGAATATAAAAACATGAAGTATAAAATTGATGTGCATGATTATGTTTGAATGAATTAGATGTCAAAAAATAACTTGTATTTTACATAACATGTCAAGGAATGCTTTGATATAAGAAGAAAATATATATCATCAAAAATGTTAACGTTTGGTATTTAGGTCCAAAAACTCAAAGAACATATATTGAGATATCTCAAGATTTGATAAACTCTTGTGAATCCTCTAAAAAGGTTATTAAAAATGTGAATTCATGTAGGATATTTATAGAAGATAAGATTTCACAACTCTATCTGGTTGCACATGGATCATTCACCATTTCTTTAAGAGAAATGGTCCCCATTGGATCTATCATTAGTTCATTCCTAAAATTAAATGTAAATCTAGAAATGTTTTTACATCAATCCTGAGGTAGTCCAAATCAGAATATTGTGAGCGTGGTACCAATGTTCTTAAACATGGGATAAACCATAACAATTGGCACTTGTTACTAGAAATTCATGTGTGTGATATGTGTTTGATGCCATATATCAATACATTGTGCTATATGAGTGAAGTTAAGAAACTCTATTTTATCTATCTCTATAAATAACTATGTGTAAACAATCGAATTTGGTAATTTATCCTTTAGAAAAAACAATTTTTCTATGCTTTCCTTCTAACCAAATTTCTCACATTCTAAGTCTAATTCATACATTTCTCTAGGTCTTTCTTGAGTTGATATTTTTCACACTACACTCTTTCATTAAATTATCAATTATTAATTAATAAAAGTGGTAAATAATATATGTGCATTATTCAGGAACCTTTGGTTTTGCATCACATTCTCCCTGTCGAAAACCATACATATTGATCAATATAATTTCTACATCATTTGACAACTTGTATAATTTTGTACCTTATTCTTTCTTCTAACTCTAAGTTAAATATGAATATATTTATTCAATAATTTAATCTTCTAGATTTGAACTTATCATATTATTTCACCTATAGAAAGCTATATAACCAACTCAAAATATCTTTAATACTCACCTGAAACTCTTATAATATCCTATTGTAAATATCAATCCAAAAGCACCAAAAGGATCTCCTAGATATTACTAAATAAATTCCACATCATTTAGAGCAGCTAATACTATATTTATAAAGAACTCAACAATTTCAAAGAGTCTATCTTCATCTTTTTCCAAGAATTTAAAGCTCCTATAGCCATATCTTAGTAAGAGAAAATTCAATCTAAGAATTGATAAAATTATTTAAGGGATAAAATGGTTTAGTCACATAATTGAAGAACACTACATCACATAACTACTATGCAAGGTACATTCTCTACTCTATATTCATCCCACTATATTTTTATCAACACACGAGAGGTAACTCATAATGAGTTAGCTTAGATCACAATCACACATATACATTTACCTAGGAGAAAAACATGAGGCTTGAACTCACTCAATGAAATGTAGTGTAGGACTTGGATTGCTTTGGTATATGTTTATTGTCCAAGTTATTCCATCCCCACCACACACATAATTTATCCTTTTGTTATCCAATGTTTTGGTGAACATTCTTTCAAGCATTAAGGATTTCCACTTGGTTTCATGTCATTACAAGTTGTACCAAGGTGTGTGAACAAAAGTAACTTAAAATAAATCAGATTTCAAGTAAATCCAACAACACAAATTTATAGAATCTAACTACATAATAATGTAGCCAAATTAAGAACAAACCAGATATGCTACAAATATTATGAACTCCAAAAGAAAATAGATCTCCTTATTTGTTATCAAATAATGAATTACAATGTTTCCTAAATAGGAAAACAACTCCCAAATCGAGTTGCCAAGTAAACTCTAGCTAACTCTGACTAAATCTACTCTAGGTGGTGGAAATTACTATTTTTAGCAGTTTACTAGAACCTGCTATTCTTAGTAAGTTTGCATGCTTATTCCTACAGTACGAAATTGCCATGCATCTTCTACATCCCTAAATTAGAAGAATTTCCAACTTTCTAACTCATAATGCAATTAAAAGACTAAAATTAACTAATGCTCAAAAATAGGAAAAAACTGAACTATAACTTAAATCCTAATTTGTGGCCTCAAGATGGCGGATTTAGGGCCCAAAACATGTCAAAAACTTACCCCAACTGGTAGGGTGGGTTTCTGCTGCGTTCGTCTCATCAAAACACATGGTTTCAAAAACAAAACGGACTCAAATGGACACCTAGAACTCAAGTTATGACCTTGTCAAGTTCCTGCTAATTCGCACATCATTCTCCCTGCTTGAAAAAAACGCATTTGAGACACCAAATTTGTGTCTTACGACCCCCTGTGCCCCGCATCTCATTTCGCAACCTAACCTCATCACCTAAACCTTACACAATTATTTATTAATTACCTTATAATTAATAAATCCACATCGCCATACCTGCCACCTCATGTCGCCACCTCATCATGACCTAGTCTTAACCCTAAACTAACCTAATTAAGACCTATAACTTGGTCCAATTCCACACCTATGACTAATTATTCCTCATCCACACCTAAAACCAACTTCATAATGACTTGACCAAGCCCACAACCAATCCCTCGAAAGAAAAGGAGGGAAAGCTGGCTATTTTACCAAAAATAGCCCGCTTTGACCTGACCGATACCGGTTCCTACTCGACCGCCGGTTGCATTGCATAACCGCCATCGGTTCCCCGTAAATGACCACTTCCAACCAAAAACAAGGATCGGATTTTCATTTGATCGAGAAAAAGGAGAAATCATCGAGAGAATCTAGATTTTGTTGGGCCGAGCAGAGACAAGTGAAGAAACAGGGAGAGCTTGCAGAGAAGGACATCAAGCCCAAGATTGCAGAATTTTGCATGACCAGGGCCTGTGACACTCAGCTGATCATCGTGAGGGAAGACATCTCATCTTCTGATCGTCAGGACGTCCTATCTGAGTTCTACCTTTATCATCACAGTTCTTGGACCTGCATTCTCGTCAATAAACAGTAAGTAGAATCTTGTATGTTCTCTTTGATAACATTTCTTAGACTTTTTGAATCACAGCCATCATAAGTTTATTCCTAGATCTACTACCAAAGGTGACATCCGCACTTAACCTTCACCCATACACTCGATATTGCCCGGAAGGCCATTTTACCACACTCTGAGTCTTCCCTATTCTCCCATCATTCCCCTCAGCCATCCACCAATCCAATAACCCCACAATCACCTTGTAATCAACCTCTACCCAGAAGCACCTAGATTACTGACCTTACCGTGTCGATTATCCCCTACGGCGGTTCCCTAACCGTGGTCGGTTATCCAGTGACCGGCGTCAGTCACTGTGACTTATACCCCAAAACCTTATTCTCTCCTATTTGCCACCTAACAACCTCAGATCCAGTCTGGTTTATCCCTCTAACTCAACTTGGATGTATCAATGACCGATGTCAACAAACAACGTGACGCTTTATTATTGATAGTTTAGTTTCTATTGCTTTGTAACGAGATACCTAAATCGTGATTTTGCAATAGCTTTCTTTATTATCATTTGTGTTAAATCGTATTAAAAGGGGAACTGACCACCTTCGAAAGGAAGTTTTATATTTCCTGGGCCTAAGGCAAATCCCTCATTTATTGTCTAATTCAAATCTGGTGGTCTTGTATTCTTACTTGCAGGTAGTCCTTCCAAGACAAAAAGGAGTTCTTCGCAGTCGATCTGATCTTTCTCTACGGTACGCACACACCATCTCAACATTCAACAGGTATTCCTCCTAGCCCTAACCCTTATCTGGCTTCTCAAAGGAATGATAGGATAGAAGCAAGTCTATTCTACAGAGCCGAAACATTCCGTGCGAAACATTTTGGCACGCCCGGTGGGACCCATTTTGGGTTTCTGTTTCTCTTGCTTGCTTTCATTTTAGGAAGCATACTTGCTGTTGCTGTTTTTGTTATATTTAGTAAAGAATTTGTCTTGCTTTCCTAGTTTCACATTAGTGAAAGTCATCTTATTTGCTTCATCGAATATCATTTTCGATTTGGGTTTAAAACACGTGCATTACATTCTTGCTTGCTATTTTCAATTCTAGTGAACATAGACTAAGTAACAGGTCGTACACGTGGGGGTGATTTCCACGGTATTGACAGGAAATTAATCTTACTTTCACTGCACAACACATACCAAATCACTTCATAATTAACACAATAGCTCAAAACATCCCCCCTTTTCCGTGGTATTCCTCCGCCCGATTGAGGTAACCTTATAAGCCAAAACAAACTTGACATTTCCCCTAAGTCTTTTGTTTAGGATTGACATCATTCCGCGTCTAAAGGCATAAGCCCACAATAATTAAAATTAACCCTAGGGTTAGTCTCTGGATTTGCGTGTGCATCTTGCTTGTTTTCAGTTCTATTTTCTCTGTTATACACTGTCTTCTGTGATTACCTTAGAACAATTTGATAAATGCACTGAGCGTTGTTAACAATCAAATCAGCAGCTTCTTATATTTTCTTATACCAGTCTTATTACACCGACATCGGTTAACTGACCGACGTCGGCTATAGTCTAACCGACATCGGTTACTAGACCGATATCGGTTACTGTCTTTTACAGTTCCTGACAAACCAGCAACTTACCAATTTCACCATTCTGAGTCTGTTTCTGTTCTTGATAGATTGAAACCCTACTGTGTACTCCTGTCCATGGTTGTTATCACTCGAAAGCAAGCCGCCACCATGGTTTCACATGCTTGCTCTGTGCCTTTTCCTGAATCACCCCCTTCACATTCTGTGGGGAATCCTACGGACACCAGCGAGGTTCCTAAAATTCCTGTGGGAGATAAAGAATTTGCCAAATTTCTGGATGCTAATCCTAGCGCTGTACAATACTATTTGTCTCATGCCCCTGACCGTACACCCGATGGTCAAATCCTTGTTGGCATGCCTATCAAGGTATAGCTGCTCATTTAGCCCCTTCTCCGCTTGATAACTCCGCTTTGCCTTCCGCATCCTTAGCCCCGTCGCCTACCTCAGCAGCTTCAGGGGTCCATACGGCACAGATTGGCTTTCCTTTGGTTAATCTTGGGCCCAACATGTCATTACCGCCAACTGCTCCTACCTCGTCTCTCTTACGGACTATTTTTTCATGACTTGCTCTCTGCCACCTATCCACACGAGCTTTCCTTCTCAAGCTCCGCCCACCTTTTCATTTCCACACACATATCCGGTAACCTCAACAGCTTATATAGGACATCCCTATTCGGTTGCCTCAACACATTCGTCCTCCATACCTTATCAACATTTAACCCCACCATTGTCTAGCGGTGGCCCTTGGCCCAACTTGCCTCCGTTTACCACAACCACACCATCATCTCATCCAACTACTGATTTAATTAAACAAATGATGGACAAAATGTAAAATCTGGAGGCTTCTGTTTCAGGAAGTCGTAGCGCCTTGACATACGAGCAAGTTTTTCGAGCCCATCCACCCTTCAGTCCCCCTTCATTCATATCCTCCTCAATGGGAATTACCAAAGTTTACCCACTTTAACAGTAAGGAGGACCCTCAACAACACTTGCGATCATTTAGACATGCCTGCTATCTGATTGCTCACGACGACGCTTTACTACTCCGCACCTTTCCCATGTCCTTATCAAGACCCACCTTAGAGTGGTATACGATTGCTTTAACCCAAAGACTCAATCTTCTCTTTTAACCAGCTAGCCCAATCTTTCTTGGATCATTTCTCCATTAACATTGCCAAGAAAGTATCTATCACCGACCTCTATGCCATCCGACAATTTGAAGATGAATCTATCGCAGATTTCGTTGGACGATGGCGGGGCCTTATCAACCAACTTACGTATGCCTTTCCTCGATCAACTTAGCGAATCTGTTTACGCGGGCTGCGCTAAGCACATCTCTCCTACCCTCCAAATTCAAACTTTCCGTACATTTGACGAGGCCTTTACTATGGCTTGAAAACTAGAGATTCGAGCCTTAGAGGAAGAGAAATTGCCGTTGCGCAACAAAAACCCCACTTTCCGAACCCAAGATTCCACCAACAAACCTAACATCACCAATCCTCACCCATCGACCGCTTCGAAATCAAAAGGGGTTGTGCACGCGGTGATGGTCAAATCCCAACCACCGTCTAATACCCCGCCAAAAACCACCTATAAGTATAAAGCAGAGCCCATCAACTACACTCCCTTGGGAGAAACATATGGTGTGATATTGGAAAAATTGCTCAAAGCAGGAGCCATTACCTTACCTCCTATTAAACCTCATTCCGGGTTTGATTCCACTCATGCCATACCTTCTTGGTACAAATAAAATGACTTCTGTAACTTCCACCGCGTGAAGGGACACAGTCATGAGAACTGCAAGATGTTGAAAAACATAGTGCAGGAAATGGTTGATGTGGGGGATATAGCCCTCGATAATCCTAACGCCCCTGCTAACCGAAATTTGAAAATATTCAACAAACCATTCCCGAATCATTCTTCTAATAGTAATCTAAACCAAGATATCTTAGCCGAGGAGAGTGTTCATGAGATCCATGCAGTCTTCGATTCCCAGCCAAAGACCCCTATCGAACAAATTCTGAATCAAACCTCTTCACTAACGCAGGAAATTGAACCCCCTTCCTCGCCATCGAGACAAACTGAAATCCTTTCCGTTCCTTTACCCATCAAGGAATTAACCGCCCAGAGTTCCCTGCTCACAAATGAGCCTTCTTACACCACATCCTTGCAAGACTGTGAGCGGATGTTATCTAATTTATCTATTTCCCAAACGTCTCCTTCTACCATTCTTGCTATACAAGAGGAAGGCTCGCCACTTCTTTTGTCATCCTTAGACGAGAAACCTCTTGAACCGACATCACCACATTCTTTAAACATGATAGATCCTCTCAAACACGCCCTCCTACCTATTAGTCCTTCATCACCTAAATCTTTTCAGCAACCGGTGGACCTCTTAACGCCCATTGATACAGTGCCTCATATACCCCTTGTATCACACCCACAATGGACCGGAATCACAACCCACCTTTCTTCCATACAAAAGTTCCTATTCACACGTGAGGACTGTCATTCCCCAGAAGATAGACAGGTCCTATGGGAACGTTTGAGTACGCCATATTCTACTCAAATGCAGATGACCAATCCTGATGCCTCTACCATATACCCGAAGTGTTTACAGAAGCTTAAAATGCCTATGTCCTCATCTTCACCCTCCTCATCTCTACCAAATACCTCATCCACTTCTATTAACCTAACCAAATCTTCCCCTACGCTTGGGACCTCACCCATACCTAGTCTAACACATCCACCTAAGCGGCTTGATTTATCTAAAAATAAAGCCGTCCATCCCATTAGGAGACAGACTCAATCTCCTCCATCTAGGCCGTTAACACAACTAAAACCCTCGTCGTCACACCTACCTTCCATATTGGGACCCCATCCCTCTACCTTACATCAATATATCATACCTCCTACGTTTTCTTTTAAGCGACCTACGCCTTCGCACCCATACGAAGTCCAAGGGTATATAACACCGCTCACCCCGCGTATCCTGTCCACCTATCAACCCTAAACAAATTCCATCATCAAAAGATTTGTTTTCGGTCACTCCTATTTCTCCGTGGTTGTTTTCTGATACCACATCATCTGTGGCCTCATCATCCAACATAGCTTCTACGTCAAAGAAACCACGGTCAGTTAAAACCCATTATCAAAACTCCTTGGCTAAACCACCCCCCATACAAACCAACCACACCACATCATCACCAGAATCGACCCAGTCAATAGCCTCATTTTCCTCTGACTTTGACCCACTCAAAGGGTCTTACGCCAAAATCCTTGCTATGTTGGTGGAGAATGCGACCATTTCCCTACCCCCACTTAGACCTTATGATCCATCTAAACCTCGACCTATAGGTTACGATGAGTCTAAAATCTGTGCTTACCACCGCACACCAGGACATGACATAGAGGGATGCAAAGCGTTGAAAGCCATACTTCGTCCGTCACCTCTCTCAGATAGAAAAGTTAAGAAAGACAACTTACGAAGAGAGAGACCTTTAGCTTCAATTCCCTCTCCTATACCACCTGTCCCCGCCTCACCAAGATCTATCATTATTACAGCCCCACCTCTCAAAACCATGACCTATCCCTACCATCTTCCTCCTCTCGTATTCATGAGATCAATATGATTAGTGTTGTTACTCGAGGGCAGAAAAACAATGGGAAAGTGAAAGAAAACACACCTGCGGCATCTCTTTCTCCGTCCACCATCCCGATTGCACCACCACCTAAAGTGGTTATTCGCGGACCCGCCTATCCCGTCTCTAATGGCATTGCCCACCGAACTATGATCAAACAGCTTCACCAATCACCTGTAAAAATGACACTGTATGATCTCATTCAGACTTCTGAATCTCATCGACAAGCTCTCGTTGAAATCCTTCAAGGGATAGAGGTTTTACCTAATGAAACCTTGCCTGTTACCTCTATTCTAACACCCAATCATGTTGCTTCGCTCACCAAACAATCTATCTCCCCAACCACTTCTGTCTCTGTACAGCAAGCCACTTTGCTGTCAGTTTCTCCGAAGATGAAATTATCGACTTTGGTGCCGAAGATCCTGACCCTGCTCTTTTCATCTCAGCGTACGTTCGGGATATTTGGCTACGTTGTGTTATGATTAACGGGGGCGCTAGCCTAAACATCATCTCTTCAAAAGCATTCCAACAAATGAATATCCCTTCTAGTTGCATGTGTGCCAACCCCATCATGTTGCGATCATTCAATGATGCTATTACTTCTACCTTAGGCACCGTGATCCTTAAAATTCGTGTAGGACCACGTACTCTACCCGAACTCTTCTACGTCCTTGAGGGAGAGTTCCAATACAATATGTTGTTAGGCCACCCTTGGATCCGGGCTATGGGATGCGTTCCCTCCACCTTACATAGATGCATAAAATTTGAGTACGAGGGGAAGTCCTACACCATAAAAGCTAATCCTCCCCCTTCAAAACTTGCAATATGTTGTATCACCCTAATGATGTGCTTGTACCAGTCAAGACACCCATTCATCCAACCCAGCCATCCACTTCCAACGCACCTACACCTTCAACCAATGAAACCGCCGTTACAAATATTACTTCCTTTCCCGCAAATAACATCCCAACCTCCGACCCCTTAGTAGATGTTTTTCAACGCCTTACGCTGGGGGAGTACCGCCTATATAACGTTAGCTCTTTCCATACCCCGTAGGAGTATGGACAGTTACATGCACATCCCACCTACGACCGTCACGTGGGGGAGGTAATCTCTTACGGACCACCCCATTGCCGCACCAACCTAACATATGGGGGTGTTGACGCATCCTCCATTACCCCTGAACCTCCTCTTGGTGTGGTTCCCTTCCAATCCGATTTTCAATACTTGACAAATCGTCGTTTCGCCCTCACCTTCTTGACTCGCTGTGCTTGGAAAGGCTTTGGTTTTGGTCTTTATGAACAAGGCCGACATACACTCATTCCCGTGACTACACGCAAACACAATGATCGCAGTGGTCTCGGTTTTCTTGAAACACCTACACAAGAGACACCTCGTGTCAGTTGTATCCTAGAAGAAGACGATGTCACCCCTACCAAACCATCATCACCCACAGAGTCGATAGACCCTGAATCTATCCCTCCTAACTTTTTTTTTTCTTCATAAATGCTATCTTCATAGGTCCTCTCACTTATCAACGTGATAATGAGGACCCATCTTCTCTTCCCCTTTTGTATCCAGACATGATCGAAGAGGATTCACCTTCGATTAATGTTGTTGAGTGCCAGGATGACGACTCCATCCTCACTTATCTTGGTGCGGATGACTCCTATATTCAACGCTGCCTTACCGTCTGAAACACAAACCATGTTGAATGAGTCGACTATAGAAATCAACATCCACACAGAGGAGGATCCTCACATTGTGAAGATCAGACAATCCCTTAACACATCAGAACAAGCCGCCTTTACTACCTTTCTCCGTACCCGCAACCAAGCTTTCGCTTGGTCCTACGCTGACATGCCAGGAATTGATCCTACCATTGCCGTCCATAACATCACCCTAAACCTCGATTCCAAACCAGTCAAACAAAAACTGAGAAAAATGCATCCACGCATTGCCCTCTTGGTCAAAGAAGAGCTTCAACGACTTCTTTCTGTTTCCTTCATCTTGCCTATTGACTATCCTCAATGGATTTCTAACATCGTACCTGTCACTAAAGCAACGGGGGACTTCGATATGCACAGATTTCTGAGACCTTAACCTCGCTTGCCCCAAGGATGACTTCCCCCTCCCAAGTATTGATCAACTTGTTGATCTCACTGCGGGCCATGAAATGCTTTCTCTCATGGATGGCTTTTCGGGATACAATCAAATTTTGGTAGCCCCGGCCGATCAACATAAAACTACCTTCATAACTCCTTGGGGAACCTTCTGTTATCGTGTCATGCCATTTGGCCTTAAGAATGCTGGTGTGACCTATCAGCGGGCTATGACTTACATTTTTCATGACATTATGCACACTATCCTTGAGGATTATGTCAATGATCTTCTTGGCAAATCTAAACATCGCAGTGAACATCTCGATGTTTTAACCATTATTTTCGATCACCTGT
Organism: Taxus wallichiana var. yunnanensis; assembly: GCA_018340775.1. NCBI lineage: Eukaryota > Viridiplantae > Streptophyta > Pinopsida > Cupressales > Taxaceae > Taxus > Taxus wallichiana. The sequence goes on from CM031241.1 coordinate 195,214,525, forward strand.
TACAATATTCAGTCCGGCTTCAACCAAAGAAATGTGTCTTTGGTGTTCTTTCGGGAAAACTTCTTGGCTTTATTGTCTCTTTGCGTGGCATTGAGGTCGATCCATCTAAAGTAAAAGCTATCCTAGAAATGCCCCCACCCAAAAACCTCAAACAATTGCGTAGTTTGCAGGGTAAACTTCAATCCATCCGGCGTTTCATCTCCCAACTCTCGGATCGATGTCAACCTTTCCATCACCTTCTTAAAAAGGACATTTCCTTTCAATGGAGTGACGAGTGTCACCAAGCCTTTGAAGCTCTCAAATCCTATCTCTTGCAGCCACCTGTGCTTATTCCACCGCAGGATGATCGCCCTTTCTACCTTTACCTTTTTACCACTGACCATGCTATAGGAGCCATGCTCGCACATCGGGACTCGGCACGTCGAGAACAAGCCGTTTATTATATAAGTCATACTCTAAGTGGATTACAAGACTAGGTATACACATGTAGAAAAATTGTGCCTAGCCCTATCATTCGTAGCCACCAAACTCGACATTACCTCCTGAATCACAAAACTTTTGTCATCACCAACACGGACCCCATTCATTATATGTATGCCAAACCACATCTAAACCAACGCATCGCTTGATGGCTTATGCTCCTCGCTGACCTCGACCTTGAGTTTGTACAACAGAAGTCAATCAAAGGACAAACTATTACGGACCAACTTGCAGAGGCCCCTTTACAGGGAACAATTCACCAATTTTAAATTCCCGACGAACTCATCGCCACTCTTTCACTCAGGGAAGAGTTGTATCAAATGACCCTCTTCTTTGATGGATCTAAATGCCAGCGCGGCGGAGGAGCCGGCATTTTTCTCATTCCTCTTGACGCTGAACCTATGCCTCTTTCATTTCGGGTTGCGTTACACTTAGGTGTCAAATCCATTAATATTTTTGGTGACTCTCAATTGGTAGTCAATCAAGTTATGGGCATCTACCACTGTAAGAATGAGGAACTTCAAAAGTACAAACATTACATAGATTCACTTTTGACCTCATTTACTCGTTATTCTATCCAGACCATTCCCGCTCCACTAACAAATTTACGCGATACTATGGCTTGCTTAGCCTCACAAATTCTGCCTCAAAGCAATTGACTCGACATATTCGTCTTGGTCCAACAACTTTTTGCCCCATCCTACTCAACCCAGCTTGTTTGTATGATAAATAATGTGTCTGCTAATTCGCAGGATACCTGGTACCACCAATTTCACGACTACCTTACAACCTATGTTCTCCCACCTGACCTTACTAGTAATGGCAAACGTGCTTTTATTAAAAGTGTTTCTCGTTATGTTGTCATGGGGGGACTCCTCTATAAACGTGGCTTTGATGGCATCCTCCTTCGATGTCTAACCGGCGCGGAGGTCACCTATACCATCCAACAAGTCCACGACGGTATTTTTGGTGGCCATTTTAGTGGCCTTGCCGTGGCTAAACGAATCCTTCGCCTAGGTTATTATTAGCCTACTCTTAATAACGATCGCTACTTAATATGTTAAGCGTTGTGTTATGTGTCAACAAACATGCCAACCTTCAACATACTCCTAGCCATCCATTCTACACTTCGCACGAGATCTTTGGCCTTTCTCACAATGGGGTTTAGACCTTATTGGTGAGATTCACCCGACCTCTTCACAACGTCACCGTTGGATAATCACAGCGACTCGAATATTACACAAAATGGGTGGAGGCCGTTCCACTCATTTCAATCAAAAAAGAAAAAATTGTCGAATTCATTAACCATCACATTATCTGTCGTTTTGGTATTCCTCATCGCCTAATAACAGATAATGGTAAATCTTTCAAAAATAAGTTGTTACTGAAGACCTTTGTGACAACTTTGGTATCAAACTTAGTTTCTCATCACCTTACTATCCGCAGCCAATGGTCGGTGAATCTTCTAATAAAACCCTAACCAAAATCCTCATGAAAGTTGTCAATGAGTCCGGAAGAAACGGCATGATCACATTCCCTTTGCCCTTTGGGCTTATCGTACTAGCATTCGTACCTCCACTAATGCCACACCATTTTCTTTGGTATATGGTACCGAGGCTATCTTGCCTCTCGAAATACAAATACCCTCCCTCCGAATATCTCTTCAGGATATTCTTACCAATGATGATTTCCGCCAAGAGCGGTTAGCCCAATTAGAGCTTCTTGATGAACGTCATCTTACGGCTCTTGATCACCTTCAAATCTACCAAAAACGCATCAAGCGTGCTTATGATAAACGAATTCATGAGCGTACTTTTAAGGTTGGTGATATTGTCCTCAAAGAGAATCAACATGTAACCAAACTAGAAAAGAGTAAATGTGGAAAATTTGCTCCTAATTGGATTGGGCCTTACATTATCACTCACACTTATGGATCATGCACTTATCGTTTAGCTTCGCTTAATGGTAAACTCCGAGCTGAGCCCCTTAATGCCTTGCATCTTCGACCATTATACTATTGAAATTAGTGTTATATCACTTCTTATCTACCTTACGCTCGTCCCTTGAGCTCATTTACCACTTTGCATACACTTTGTTTCTTACATCTCAAAATCAAATCAAGCTCACATGGTTTGATTATCACCTTCCTTAAAATATGTCTTCCCCTTTTTAGTCTAGTCCATGACTTCAAAGTATCAAAATAGTACATTCTTCATTAAAACATTTATGGGATTTTCTTGAGTCAAACTTCCTACAAAAACTAGATGCTTTATGCCCAATGACATCTAGACCTCTAAATTATACAATAGATGCTTGCTCCTTGAAGGACAGGTATATGCCAAACTATAGACTGCTCCCCCGAAGGATAGCTATACATAAACACCATGATCTGCTACTATAAATAGACTACTCTCTTGAAGGACAGCTATACACAGTCAGCCTTTATCAGAAGCTTCTCGCATTGATCAGCTTCGTGAAGACCTCAAGAACAAAAAAATACATATTCCATGTAGACTTCCCGCATCGATCAGTCTATATCCAGAAAAATAAAAATAAAAACAGTATTTCAAAACACTTTTGAGTCATGGACTTGTCTATTTAGGTTTGGTTTTCTTTTGTCGAATAATCATCTTCTAATAAGCTCTCGCACCCTTGCCCACATCAACCACCTCACCTCACCATCCGTCAAAGCAACAAAACTCAAGGGATGTGACGTATATCCGATATATTGTGATTATACCACTCTTTTCACCTATCGACTTCTCGCCTGTGCAAGGTATCTAGGGATTCAAGCTCATCCTACATTAATATGTGGTTTGTTTAGCTCTTCTCAATTACGGGACACTCTTACCTCTTTTGCTCGGCTCTAGGATTGTGTGTTGACCTTAATCAGGACACGATTCCCTACTACTTGGGTATGCTACCTTTCACTTCACCTATACCTATACCACCAATACCTTACCAACACCAACAACATTACCCTACCAACACCAAATTTTTTTACCAACCAACAAAATTGCCTAACCACCACCAAATTGCCTGAATTCACCTCTCCCTAATCCTAAGGGAGAACTACATTGGTCTGAGGCCCTTCCTTGCTTTGCGCAATGGGCTATGTAGGCAGCACTTAGGAGACATGGGGTCTCCCAAGGTTAGCTCGACCATCCCCTACCATACCCTATCATGTGTTGTAAATATAAATATTTTTTGTGTATTTCTATTTGCCAACGTTCCTCTTTATCCTTTTTCAAAACAAACAAAAACAACATTTAAAACACAACCATTCTTATTATTATCACCACTCAAAAGAACATACATCTTTAGTTTTATTTTAGATGTTAAACAAATACATCTTCTCTATCATCGACTCGCAGGTCGGCATCCTTATTTCTTCTTATATTCCTATAAAATTCACTTAGACTCTTGCACCTCCTCCCGAATCAGGTGGTGATCGTGATCGTCGATGCCCCTCAACTGGCCTCTCCATCCTCAAAGGTGCCACTGCCATTGGTTCCTCCCATTGATCCACCAACATCTCCTGTAACATATGAATACGTCCTCTCGCGTGGAGGAATCTTGCCTCCAGTCTCTCCACTTGTAGCTGTGAAGCCTCTAACAATCCCATTGTCTCATTCACTGTGTTTGAAGTGGTGAGCTAAATCCTGCAGACGATCTCTCTCTCGTTGTAATCACACAATATGTCAGGGCACTCATGTACACCTCACAACTCTGCTTTGCCCACCATACTCTATACGCCTCTATAGTTCCCGCATCCATAACCCTACGATCGGCTGCTATCTCTTCTGGCCCTTCTGGAGGTGTAGGCCGGGGAGGTGAGAATGCTTTGCCTCGGCGTCGATATGTCATAGGTATATCCTGAACGAACCCAAATTGTCGCCGCATGTGATCTAGAGGAATCCTCTCGTACTCACCCGGCCTATGCCCTGCGATCCACCTCAATCGCTCTACACCCCTCAACTCCTCAGCTATGTGCTCTGTCACCATATAGTTCTGTATGGCCTCCAACAAATATCCGCAATTGCCACCATCTCCCATACTTGTCTATAATACTTGATGTCATCTATCACGGCCTGGGATCTCGCCTCTTGTTCATGCTCCGACCCATCGTAAATGCGAATCCCAACCTTTGCACTCCTGCCTCTCCCGACTCAATGGGTCGGCCTATTGGATGCACACAAACAATATGCTCATAGGCCCAACAATGTAATAAGTACGAACAATCCAGTGTCGTCCTGTGTTTTCACTTGCATGCCCATAAACCCCTATATAACTCTGCCAGATATGCGGGTGCCCATGCGAATGTCACGCTCATTTCTATCATTTCCCAAATAACACTCATCAATGCTTTGGGAAATCTTCCACCTTCCGCCCTCGGCAATGCATAATACCCCACCGCTATCATTAATAGCACAGCCAACCTTGTTTCCTCAGGGTGTGTTGCATACATTGTACCATACGTAAATGATAAACCTCACTGTGTCAAATCTCGTGCAGCGTCCCCAAATACTACTGTTATTGCTGCTGCTTGCCCCATTTGGCAATGCCTGATACACTGTTTTTCCTATCATTGGGAGTCTCAAAATACGGAACACATCTTCCAAAGTCACATCATCTCCCCTGTTGGTAGATAGAAGGTATTCTTTTCTGGATTCCATCTCTCAATCAACGCCTGCAACATAGCATGGTTACGCACAATTCTTGAATAATAGTGAATCCCACTTAACCCCAACCGATTTATCAATGCCCATTCAGCTGGTGTTACATCCGCTCGGATTCGTGACAACAATGCTGGCACAGTATCATTCATCCTTAACCTTGCTTCTGCCTGCATACATCAAAACGACACATAATTATTCAAAAGAACAAATCTCTACGGGTTTTTTCTCAAAATCTGGAAACCCTTCCAGTAACCGATAATGGTTATGCATAACCGATACCGGTTTACTAACCGATACCGGTTACTTATAAACGATACCGGTCACTGTTAAAAATATACCTACCCTGCTTCAAACATACACCTACGATAATTATTTTGCCCGTTTCCTCCTATTTATACCTAAAAACATACATGCCCACCCTGTTTACCTACCCCGTAGCACTCATACCATCCCCAACCCTTGCCTATCACCTTTTTTCTCATCTTTACCCACTTACACTTCTTTCATCCTATTTACAACACATGCAAGAATCAAAATACAACCAAACAGTTTACCTCTCCGGATGCAGCAGCTTGGGGCGGAGCATGTCTTCCCCCTCGTCCCCACTGCTCTTTGGATGCTTCTCCTCGTCACCATGTTCACCACCCTATTCAAATATAACTTGTCTTTCTGCCTTCTGAATCTCAGCCCACGCTCACTTCACCTGTCTCTTTCCTCCTTATCACTCAAATTCTTTCATGCAATTACCTGTAGCAGTTGTCAAACAGCGTCGCATTCACATATTTAACATGTTTCATGACTCTAAAAATAAGAATGCTAAAAATAAGAACTTAAGTTGCCAACCCAGCAGTTCTATTTTTAGGAAAATAATTATTGCATAACCAATATCGGTTACATAACCGATATAGGCCCTATAGCTACCGACATCGGTTACATAACCGATATCGGTCATGCCCCCCTTGCTTAAACTTAAGCCTTTTTTTTCATTTTTGTAAATTTTTGTGGCGCCCGTCCCTTTTTCCTGCATGAACAACACCATTATCCATATTTTTCATTAAATCCACATCTCATTACAATTTCATCAACATCATCTATCTACATTACAAAAACACACAAGCCATCAACTAACGATATCAAAATCTATCAATCTATACACCATTTCGATCCAACTTACTAGCTACATACATTCAATTTCACAAAACCAGCGACAAAACATACAACATTTCATATAACACCATGTAAATCAAACTCATCATACATTAAATATCACAAACCATTTTCAAAACACTTAACACATTTTTACGCACAACATGTGGGTCAAATCATCATATCTATATATATACAAAGTTTCAAATATATAATGTGCCCTGCATCGGGCCTCTGTGATCTCATAATACAACAAAGCCGGCACACAGGCCGCAATAACTGTCAATAATCTCGACTCGGCTCGCAGGCCGGTCTCTCATATCAAAAACATACTCGGCTCGCAGGCCGGTATCAACTGTACAACCCGTACTCGGCTCGCAGGCCGGTATATACAATAAATGAATGAATGAATAAATAAATACATCATATCTAGGCACGCAGGCCTCTATAAACATAGCTGTTCGCAGACTGGGTGCCCATATCCAATGAACCAATACAAAAATATGCAGGGACCCCTCAGCTCTCTCCACCGCCCTCTGCCTGTCTGCCTGCTGGTCCCTGTGCTGCCTCTCGCCTCCTGCCTGTCACAGACCCACCGGCTATGGCTGCACCTCCCTGAGATCTCTGGCTCCGAGAGGTCTCTACTCTATGTGCCGCATATGGCTGATAATCAGCCCCGGTACCATCAAGAACATCCTGATAGTACCGGGCCTCTACTCTCGCCTCCATATAACGGTCCCGTGCCATCGTAGCTTCTAGGGTCTGGTCCCTCACTCCTACTACCAAGACTTCGTGCCTGTGCTAGTGCCGCTAGTGGTGCTCATGTGGTACGTGGTGGTACTGCACTGCACTGCTTGCGCTGTAATCATTTGCCGTGGTCTTCTTTACTGTGCTCGTACTCGTGCTGTGGCTGGTACTCAGTTACAGTGGTACTCTGCCAAGCTTCTTACATGTACACTCGAGCTCAAGCTAGCTGCCTGTAAGACACCTATCTGTGCCTGTGCGGCAGCAAGCTGCCCCTGTAATAACTGTACCTGCCCTCTGAGCTGGTCCCTCTCTGCTCTAACAGCCGCTAAGTCTGGCTGTGCGGGCTGTGCTATCCTCGCAGCTCTCTCTCCGGCCCACCAAACCAAAAATGCTCCTGTGCAGCCGGCATCATCTATGGTATCATCTGCCGGCCTCTCAGCAACCCAATCTGGGTCCACGGGCTGTGGTGCAGGCAGTGGAGCCTCTACATCATCCCTCCGGTACTGAGGGAAGTGAGGTGGCTCATCCTGTCGTAGCCCCATCTGCCTGCGTACCCTCTCTAGGGGTATCCTCTCATACTCCCGGGCCTCCGTCCCGCTATCCAAAATGTATACTGGATCCACTGCAACTGTGCTCGGGCTCCTCCGTGCGGGTGATGACCTCTATAAGGTCTCCATACAATATCTAACGCTGTCAAGCCCTCTAACATATGTCTATAATAAGTGACGTCCCACCCTGCAAGCACTGCTCGTGGCTGGCCCACGACCCCCAACCACCTCTGAAAGCCGTATCTATAGATGACCTATGGCCCTGGCTGCTGGGGCAGCCCTACTGGTCTAATGCATATGATATGCTCATATGCCCAACAGTGTAGTAAAAACGTCGAGCAAATCCCGAATCGCCTCATCCGGCGATAGCCCCACAGCTCTCGGTATAACTGCACTAGGTATACTGGTGCCTAAGCATAACATGTGTGCTCCTCCACCATCTCATGTAGCACCCCCATAAGCGCCCGTGGAAAGTGGCCTCCCTCTGAGTCTGGGAGGGCGAAGCAGGTGATCCCGATCATCATCAGCACGGCAAGCCGTGTCTCATGGCGGTGGGCTCGGTACATATCCCCATACACGATACTCGGGTTGTGATATGCCAAGTGAGCGCAGCTGCATCCCCGAATACGTGTAGGATGTTGTCCATGGCTGTCTCAGCGTCAACCTGAAAGACTGCCTCTCCATCAATCGGTAATCGAAGGATGCGATACACATCCTCCAATGTGATGGTCATCTCTCCAGTCGGGAGATGGAACACATTGGTCGCCGGATCCCATCTCTCGATGAGGGCGACCATCGGGATCGTGATCCTCGCCGATCACTGCACTGCCGACTCGCCGAGTCCCACCTTGCGCATGATACCCCACTGCGCTGCGGACACGTGTGGCCACATCCGTCTCAACAGCGGGGGCATCTTATCCCGCATCGTCACCGTGGCCGACGTGCTGCACAACCAACTCACTACATTAGCCCTACTCTCTATCACAACATCTACTTATCCCCTCTATACCCCTTTTTTATTATTCCCCGCCCACACCCCGACTCTCTAACACACCCTCTACCCACCTATATTCTACGCTATCCCCCTCCTTCTTCACACCCAAACAACGACCTAAACCATACCAAAACACTCAAACAATACCAAAACACCTCCACCACAACCCTAAACAAATCAACACACCCAACAATACCAAACCACCTAAACAAATCAACACACCCAACAATACCAAAACACCTAACCATACCAACACACCCAAACAAACAACCCAAATAATACCAAAATACCCCCACCACAACCCAAACCATACCAACACACCCAAACAAACAACCCAAATAATACCAAAATACCCCCACCACAACCCAAACCATACCAACACACCCAAACAAACAACCCAAATAATACCAAAACACCCCCACCACAACCTAAACCCAACCCAACAAAAATAAAAATACCTAAGGACCGGTCTCGTCACTTATGACCGACACCGGTCCTTTCTTCACCGGCGCCGGTCGCTATATGACCGACACATCGGTCAACCACAACCCCACCACCTTTAAAACTTCTGATCGATGCCGATCGCTTAGTGACCGGCATCGGTCATTGAAAAATTGCCAGGCCGAATCCGGCGCACCCCCAAATCCATTTTTCCCTATTTATCCCTATTTACCCACCCAAACACCCTAAAAATCTACCCACCCTGCCGCCTTGCCTTATTTAACCTATCTACCCTCTCCCTTTTTCAAATACCTTCCATTTATTAATTATTTTATCAAATCTAGCATTTCTACCCAAAACCCAAATAGAGCATAATACAATCCAATCTACAGCAATGAGGGGTTTCGAACCTACCGGTACGACGACACGTCGTCGTGGTGGGATGGGTGGTGGTGGTCTAGCTGGTCTAGCCCCTCCTGCTCCTCCTGGTTGTGCCATAGCTCCACCTCTCCTCTGCTGGGTCCTCCACCAATCAACTGCTGCCTCCTACTCACTCGGGCCCACCAATCACTCACTCCTCCACTCAAATAGCGCCACCTCAACCAACAAATGCACCAATCTCAATAATCCACCTCAGACAACTCAAATCAGTTTTCAAATTGCAAATGTGACAATGACAGGCCGTATTTTTATTTTTATAGGTTTTTGACCTATAACCGATATCGGTCATAGATAATTGACATCGGTTTTATCAACTTTTCCCCCAATTTCGGCCCTTATTTACTAATAAACCTTTCTACCAACATCACCTATATCCACCTTCGCTGACAACCTTTGTTAACTTCTTGCCCGACCCAAAGCCGTCCCTACCATTTGGCCCGAACCACGGCCGTAAACTACCATTTGGCCCGACCCACGGCCACAACCAACCTATTCGGCCCGACCCACGGCCGTAACCAACCTATTTGGCCCGACCCAAGGCCGTAACCTACCATTTGCCCGACCCACGGCCACAACCAACCTATTTGGCCCAACCCACGGCCGCAACCAACCTATTTGGCCCGACCCAAGGCCGCAACCAACCCATTTGGCCTGACCCAAGGCCGTAACCAACCTATTTGGCCCGACCCAAGGCCGCAACCAACCTATTTGGCCCGACCCAAGGCCGCAACCAACCCATTTGGCCCGACCCAAGGCCGTAACCTACCATTTGGCCCGACCTAAGGCCGCACCAATAAAATACCATACCCACAATCAACGTTTTATTTTATCCATCCATCATGTACCTTTTTGTTCAATCGAGCTCACCTGTTCGTGTTTTAGCATGATTAGGGTCCTTGACTTGATCTGTCGACCAACTTTGCCTAGACTTAGACCGTGACGTTTATCTCAACCAAACCAACCATTTGGTACTGCCGAACATGCCTAAACGTTCCTGTACCTTACCCGTTATATCCCCTGGAGCTACTTCCTATGCCTTGGATACCAGGATTATATCACCCTTGTTTGGATAAACTATCGACCTTTGCCTCTGCATTGCTTGTTTGCTCTTCAAATCATGTACCCTGGTCGCACTACTGCATGTCAACGTGCGTCTGCTTTTTTGGACCTACCTCACCACCTCACCATTATCTCCACACCATTTACCCTTTATCAACCCTATCCCTGATTTCACGCTACCTCAATCTGTGATAGATTTGAGGGGGATTACCTACACCCTTAACAGGGGTAACCACTTCTTATTATTGTCCGTGCAGCTTTTACAAAATAAACTACATGACAATAAGGGGCTAATGTAGACACCAAATTTATGTCTTACGACCCCCTGTGCCCCGCATCTCATTTCGCAACCTAACCTCATCACCTAAACCTTACACAATTATTTATTAATTACCTTATAATTAATAAATCCACATCGCCATACCGCCACCTCATGTCACCACCTCATCATGACCTAGTCTTAACCCTAAACTAACCTAATTAAGACCTATAACTTGGTCCAATTCCACACCTATGACTAATTACTCCGCATCCGCACCTAAAACCAACTTCATAATGACTTGACCAAGCCCGCAACCAATCCCTCGGAAGAAAAGGAGGGAAAGTGGCTATTTTACCAAAATAGCCCGCTTTGACTCCGACTGATACGGTTCTACTGACCGGCCGCTTGTCAGGTTGCGTAATCGCCATCGGTTCCTCGTAAATGACCACTTCCAACCAAAAACAAGGATCGGATTTTCATTTGATCGAGAAAAGGAGAAATCATCGAGAGAATCCAGATTTTGTTCGGCCGAGCAGCGTAGACAAGTGAAGAAACAGGAGAGCTTGCAAAGAAGGACATCAAGCCCAAGATTGCAACTACATGACCAGGGCCCTATGACACTCAAACCGATCATCGTGAAGGAAGACATCTCATCTTCTCGATCGTCAGACGCGTCCTATCTCGAGTTCTACCTTTACCATCACAGCTTCTTGGACCTGCATTCTCGCCAATAAACAAGAGGTAGAATCTTGTATGTTCTCTTTGATAACATTTCTTAGACTTTTTGAATCACAAACCGTCATAAGTTATTCCTAGATCTACTACCAAATGACATACCGCACTTAACCTTCACCCATACACCCGATATTGCCCGTAAGGACATTTTACCACACTCGAGTCTTCCCTATCCTCCCATCATTCCCCTCATCCATCCACCAATCCAATAACCCCACAATCACCTTGTAATCAACCTCTACCCAGAAGCACCTAGATTATCGACCTTAATAAAGGTGCCGATTATCCCCTACCAAAGAATGTTCCCTAACCGTGGTCGGTTATCCAGTGACCGGCGTCGGTCACTGTGACTTATACCCCAAAACCTTATTCTCACCTATTTGCCACCTAACAACCTCAGATCCAGTCTGGTTTATCCCTCTAACTCAACTTGGATGTATCAACGACCAGTAACCGAACAAACAACGTGACGCTTTATTATTGATAGTTTAGTTTCTATTGCTTTGTAACGAGATACCTAAATCGTGATTTTGCAATAGCTTTCTTTATTATCATTTGTGTTAAATCGTATTAAAAGGGGAACTGACCACCTTCGAAAGGAAGTTTTATATTTCCCGGGGCCTAAGGCAAATCCTCTCATTTATTGTCTAATTCAAATCGTAGTCTTGTATTCTTACTTGCAGTAGTCCTTCCAAGACAAAAAGGAGTTCTTCGCAGTCGATCTGATCTTTCTCTACGGTACGCGCACACCATCTCAACATTCAACAGGTATTCCTCCTAGCCCTAACCCTTATTTGTTTCTCAAAGGAATGATAGGATAGAAGCAAGTCTATTCTGCAGAGCTGAAACATTCCGTGTGAAACAGCAGCTCCTGCAAGTTGTCTTCTTCAAACTGCTTCCATTTATCTGCATCTAACTTTTGAATCTCCCACTCTGTGACCCAAGTATTGTCCTCTTGTTCCAGTCCTTTCCAGTGTACCAAATATTTGTTGTATTTCCCATTTCGTGTGTCCATTATTTTCTTATCTAGAATTTGATCCACTTCTTCTTTCTTCTTCACCGAACTTGTTGCCTCCAATCTACTAATTCATCAATAGAATCCCCTTCTGCACCATCCCCATGAAAATAATACAAATATGAAACATTAAACACTGGAGAAATATCAAAATTCCTTGGCAATTCTACCTCATAAGCATTATCGTTTATTTTTTTCACGATTTTGCAGGGACCAATCTTCTTGTACTTCAACTTGTTATAGGTTCCTCTTGGAAACCTTTCCTTCCACAGATATACCATAACCAACTCACCAATTGTAAATACCTTTCTCCGTCTATGCACATCTGCTATTTCTTTATACTTTTCATTACTATTCTGCAGCTTCTTTTGCACTTCTTCCTGCAATTGTTGTATATGTTCGGCAAATGCTTCTGCATCATCACTGACTCTGCCATCAATTGGTAGTTGCACCAAATCTAACACCCCATTTGGATTACTCCCATACACAATTGAAAATGGAGACTTTCCGTGGATCTGTTTATGGAACTGTTATATGCAAACTCAGCTTGTGGTAATGCTAAGTCCCATTGTTTCGGCTTTTCCCCAACAATGCACCTTAACAGGTTTCCCAAACTCCTATTTACCACCTCTATTTTTCCATCACCTGCAGATGATAGGCGTGATTGAATCAGTAGTTGAGTTCAAAATTTCTTCCATAAAGTCTCAGTAAGTGACTTAAGAACTCGTGTCCCTATATCTGAAGTAATATTTTTGGAACACCATGCAAACGAACAACTTCTCTGAAAAACAAATCTTCTACGCCTGTTGCATCACTTGTTTTCTTACAGGTAATAAAATGAACCATCTCAAAAACCTATCAACAACCACAAAAATTGATTCATTACCTCGTTGTGTTTTTGGTAATCCCAAAACAAATTCCATACTCGATCTGTCCACGACCCTTTAGGAACAGGCAATGGCATATACAACCTTGTATTATGTGCATGGCCTTTTGATACTTGGCAAATTCGACATCTTTCCACATATCTTACCACATCTCTTTTTAAATTTGGCCAATAGTATTTGTCTGCTACCAAGGCTATCGTCTTATCTTTACCAAAATGCCCAGCCAACCCTCCGTTATGCAACTCTTTCACTATATTCTCTCTCATAGACCCAATGAATACATAGTTGGCGCCCTTGAATAGGTAGCCATCTTGTAAAATATACTCATCCAGACATCTCCTGCATTGTCTGACAATGGACTAATTAGTCTTTCAACAATATCCTTAAAATCAGAATCAGAAGAATACAAACCCTTTATTGCTTCAAAACCCACCACCTCATTTTCCATAGTGGTAAACAAATTCACACGCCTACTCAATGTCTCGCAACTTGATTCTCGTTTTCCATTTATGTTTGAGAGAAAATTATATCCTCCGCAAAATGATACCCACTTTGCATGCCTACTATTCAACTTCTTTTGGGTATTCACATACTTCAGGGCTATGTGGTCTGTAAATAACACAAACTCCTTAGGCACTAAGTAATGCCTCCAATGCCTTAATGCTTGTACAATTGCATAAAATTCCACATCATAAGTAGAGTAGTTCTTTCTTACCTCATTCAGTTTCTCACTAAAGAAAGCTACTGGATTTCCACCTTGACTTAGAACAACACCAATACCCACATGTGAGGCGTCACAATCAACCTCAAACACTTTATCAAAATATGGTAGTGCCAAAATGGGTGCCTTTGTCACCTTCTTCTTCAAGAATTGAAAACTATCCTCAGCTGCCTTTGTCCACAAAAACTCCCTTCCTTTTGTGCAACTGTTATAGAGCTACAATACTGCTGAAATTTTTAATAAATTTTCTATAAAATGTTGCTAGACCATGAAATCTCCTTACCTCTGTTATACTCCATGGAGTAGGCCATTCAATAATTGCCTTTATCTTTTCTAAGTCCATCTGTACCCCATCTACTGAAATAATAAAGCCCAAGAATACCAAACTCTCTTGCATGAATGTGCACTTCTTCATATTTGCATAGAGTTTCTCTTTCCTTAACACTTCAAATACCAACCTTAGATGCCTCAAATGTTCTTCTTTAGTTTTACTAAAGATCAAGATATCATCAAAATAAACCACAACAAACTTACCATTATACTCCCGTAGCACGGTGTTCATCAATCTCATAAAAGTACTAGGTGCATTGGATAACCCGAATGGCATCACCAACCACTCATATAATCCATTTCCTGTCTTGAATGTTGTTTTCCACTCATCTCCTTCTCTAATCTGAATCTGATGATAACCACTTCGAAGATCAATCTTGGTGAAATACTTAGATCCAGCAAGCACATCCATCATATCATCAAGGTGAGGTATTGGGAACCGATACTTGATTGTAATTTTATTGATCGCTCTGCTATCTGTGCACATTCTCCATGTTCCATCCTTCTTTGGTGTTAATAAAGCTGGTGTTGCACACAGACTCATGCTCTCCCTTATGACCCCCTTTCGCATGCGAGCTCGCCACTTTCCTATTCAACTCGTATGCAATGTTTGGCACATCCTATAAGCCGCTTGATTTGGGAGTAAAGACCACGGAATCAAATCAATGTGGTGTTGAATATCTCTTTTGGGTGGTAATCCATCTGGTAGCTCATCAGGAATAACATATGAAAATTCTTCTATTAATTCTGATGCTTCTATTTGTATTTGAGCACTTACAAGTTCATCCTTATTTGCAACTAGTGCATAACAAAAACCGGTTGCCTTTACCTCCTTCACAAATTCCTTTACGAAAGCATATTTTCAGCCTTCCCTCTTCTTTAAGAGGTAATAAAACTATTTTTGTGCCATCCTTCCGTAAAGTATAAGTATTCTTTCCCCATCATGAATTACTTTTCTATCGATTGTCATGGTCTTCCTAAGAAAGATATGACATGCATCCATAGGGATAACATCACACCAAATCTCATCCTTATAATCGCTTCAAATATACTGGGCCAATTTTTCGTTTTCCTTTTTTTTTTTAATAGATTACAACATTACAATCAAAGTACCCGTTAAGGTTAGAAGGTAAACCAAAACATACGAAAGCAACTCTAAAAAAGAATGGCGCCGATGATGGCGAGTATATGGTCAAAGGATCTTCTACCCTAAATGTTGAATGGGAACTCAACGCCAAGTATGTGCTACCCAATCCAAGATGGAGTGAGGGGCCACCATCCGATAGAGTGTTACGTAATACTAATCTTCTACCCTAAATGTTGAATGGGAACTCAACACCAAGTATGTGCTACCCAACCCAAGATGGAGTGAGGGGCCACCATATGACGAGTGTTACGTAATACTATGCTTGAAAAGAAATGTGGAAAGCTCGAAATACTCAACACCCGAATGTGCTTGCTAACCCGTAATGGGATAGTAGCTACCATAGTAGGGCGAGGTCAATTAAAACAATATCAAATGCTAAAAGTAAGAAGGGCATTACAAGATGATAAACAAGAATCTAAGTTGCTGCCAAGACTCTTGCTACTTACAATATAAATGGTGAGATCTTGCTAACAATGCGAATCGATTGAAGATGCAGATTTCTCCGAGTTGTTATGACAAAGATCTTGTATTTTTCCATATAACCAAAGAACATACTGATTTCTAGAATAGCTCGTAAATTCCTTAAAACTTATTCAAATAACATGATACGATTACAAATCACTACTAGAAAGAGGGCTCTGACTAACCCCAAAAACAGTCTCAAAATGCAGGATATATTAAATGCATGAATTCCAAGACACCATGAATGGTACGGCCCAACACAGGGTGATTTTTCTTTTAAAAATTAGATTTTCTTCCAAAATTCTACACCTTGCATACATGGGCGCCTAGCTAAGAAGGAAGGAATGAAACAATACCCACCATGAATTTTTTTGTCTTTTTGGATTTATGAATAAAACATCGAATCTGCTTAAGCAAAAATGTAGAAACTAGAAAACTCTAATATGTAAAATCTGAACCTAATTAGACAAATGTAGATTACACAAAGACTAATTCCACTCGAACTCACAATCTAGAGTAAAATCACCACTGGTTTTTGTCTTACAAACAAGAAGCGATGCTCGAGCTAGAGGCCTTCATTCCTCGAAGCAAACCCGAGAGCCAAACCGGCAAAGATAACAAAGATTGCACTCAAAAGATAATGAATGATGCTCAAATTCTTCCTTTTATAACTTCCCGTTGACTTCACGAAACCCTAAAAACACTTCAACATCCAAACCCTAATCCTTTCTCCAAGAAGCGTCCTTTTCCTTTCAAGCTTAATATTTATATTTTAATTAAATTCAATACCTTGATAAATGCGCCCACCTTAAGCTTGCTTTGACTTTGGAAATTAATAAAATAATCTTAATGAAGGCGCCACCCTCAAGAAACCCACTTTTCAAAACAACATAAAGTCAATAGACTAGGCCAAGGGGTCAACGTCAATATAATATTAAAACGTGACCTTTAATTAAATATATCAACTTAACTCTTCAATCATGCCCTCAAGCCAATAATGACCAAATCAATCGACCAAATCAAGTAGAAGTCAACCAAGTTGAACCCAACCGAAAATCGCTAAAAATAGAATTTACTAAAAATAGTAAATTCCAAAAAATACTCAGAATGCCGAAATGAACATACCACTGCGAAGCTTTCGGAAAACCCAGAAAGAATCCGCCTTTGAATCCACCAACTCCGAGCAAAGACATCCTCAAAAATAGGAAACCCTAATTTACCTTCCGACTAGCCTTCGGGTTTCCGGAAAAAGGCCAATGGTCACTTTGGAAAGATCAGTGCGAGAAGGGGACATTACAGATCCACCCTCCCCAAGATTGCTTGTCCTCAAGCAATCATAAACCAGGATGCTGCAGAATCTCATCACTTTCCCAAGTCGCATCCTCCATCGGCAGGTTCTTCCACTTCACCAGGTATTCTCTGATAGTTTTTTTCCTCAAAGTATGCTCTCTGAAATCAAGTATCCCCTCTGGAATTAGAACCAACTGTCCCTCCTCATCCAAAGGCGGTAACTGTGATGAAGCAACCACATTATGTCCAAGTGCCTTTTTGAGGTGAGATACGTGGAAAACATTATGCACTCTGCTATCAAAAGGTAGCTCTAACTCATAAGCTACTGCCCCAACTTTTTTGATGACCTTGAATGGCCCATAGAAATGAGGTTTGAGCTTCTCAGCTCCACTCTTCTTGAGAGTAGACTGTCTGTAAGGCTGCAATCAGAGATAAACCATATCCCCAACCTCAAAAGAATGCTCAACATGTCTCTGATCAGCATACATCTTCTGCTGATTCTGTGCAATCTACAGATTATCCTTCAAGGATTTCATGATGTCTTGACTTTGCTGCAACAAGTCCTTGGCTTGGGGTGCTCTACTCTCACCAAACACCAAATCGGCAAAGCTAGGTGCTTCATACCCATAAAGAGCCAAGAAAGGAGACATCTTAATCGACATATGAAAAGAAGAATTGTAGCAGTACTCGCCTATATGCAGCCACTTGACCCAAGCTCTCTGCTGTTCTGAAACATAGTTTCTCAAGTAGCCTTCCAACCACTTGTTCACTACTTCCGTTTGTCCATCCGCTTTGGGGATGGTAACTAGTGCTTGGAGTGAGCACAAGTACCACTCGCTTACGAAGACTTCTTGCCGAGAAAGTACTTAGGAACTTGTTATCCCTATCACTCACAATGTTCTTTGCAACCCATGTAGCCTAAACACCTCTCAAAAAATAGATCTGCAACTTGGGCTGCAGAAAAGTGTTGGTAATGGCAAAGAAATGAGCAAATTTGGTTAGCCTATCCACCACTACATAAATACAATCCTTCCCTTGGGCCTTGGGCAACCCCGTGATGAAATCCATCGAAATGCTTTCCCATTTTTGATTCGGAATAGGGGAGTGGTTGCAAACAAACCGGCTAGTAATGTATGCTCATTCTTATTCACTTGACAAACAGACACTCCTGAATGTAGCGTTGTACTTCTCCTTTCAATCCTTTCCAAGAAAACCTTTCTCGGATCTGCCTATATGTCTTGAAAAACCCTTGGTGACCAGCAACTGGAATATCATGAAAAGTCAAAAGAATCTTCTTCTTAAGCTTTGAATCAGCCACCAGAAAGATTCTTCCCTTATAGTGTATCAATCCCTCAGTCACCTTGTACCTTTCATCATGAAAAGTACCCTCAATAATGCTGGTTGCAAACTGATTTTTGGCATAATCAGCAAGCAACATGTCTCTCCAATCTGCAGTAAGCTCACATAATGAGCTAAGATGAGGTCTCCTGGATAAAGCATCAGCCACAATATTATTTTTCCCTTTGACATATTCAATGTCAAAGTTGTAAGCTTGAAGCTTACTCACCCACTTCTGTTGCCTCTCATTCAGGTCCTTCTGGTGCATGAAATGCTTGAGGCTATTGTGGTCAGTCTTAACCACAAACTTGTTCCCCACCAAGTACTGCCTGAACTTGGCTAATGCATGCATAATGGCAAGCATTTCTTTGTCATAAATTGAGTATGTTCTTTCCACACCCCTTAATTTTCGGCTCTCATACACAATAGGGTGTTTGTCTTGCATCAGGACAGCCCCAACTCCTTCACCTGATGCATCACACTGCAGCTCGAATGGCTTGGAGAAATCTGGAATAGCCAGAACCGGACACGAGCTCATGATCTTCTTGAACTTGTCAAAAACAATTTGAGCCTTTTCTGACCAACAAAAGGCTCCTTTTTTGGTGAGATCGAAGGGGAGCAGCATTCTGAATACCCCTTTACGAATCTCCGATAAAACCACAAAGACCCAAAAAACCTTTCAACTGAGTCAAGTTCTCAGGAGGTGGCCAATCAACTACTGCTTTGATCTTTTCCGATCCACCTTCACTCCCTCAGCACTGATTATGTGGCCAAGGTACAGTAACTCCTCCATTCCAAATTCACATTTGGATGCTTTTGCGAACAAACTCTCAGATTCCAGAATACTAAGCACTTCCTCCAAGTGCTTGAGATGATCCTCCCAAGTCTTGTTGTAAATCAGAATGTCATAAAAAAAAATCAACACAAACCTCCTTAACTGATTTTGAAAAACACGGTTCATGCAAGACTGAAAGGTAGCCGGAGCGTTAGTCAACCCAAATGGCATGACTAAGAATTCGAAATGGCCATAGTGACATCTGAAAGCTGTCTTCTCCACATCCGATCCTCTCATTCGAATCTGATGGTAACCCAATCTCAAATCGATCTTCGAGAAGAACTTGGCCCCATGTAGCTCATCAATGAGCTCATCTATCCTGGGAATGGGGTATCTATTTTTTATGGTGCTTTGATTCAAAGCACGATAGTCCACACACATGCGCATGGTACCATCCTTCTTCTTCACAAGAACTACGGCAGATGCAAAGGGGCTCTTGCTTGGGTGAATGAAGCCCATCTCCAAGAGTTCTTGAATATTCTTCTCAATCTCATCCTTTTGCCTCTTCGGTACCAATATGGAGTTGTAATCACCGGTTTAGCTCCTTCCTTGAGCTCTATGATATGTTCTCAACCCCTTTCGGTGGTGGTGGTCCAGAGGCAAGTCTGCAAAGACCTTGTTCTTCTTCGTGAGTAGAGATCGAACATCGGAGGATGGTCTCGTTTAGTCTCAACCGACTAGCAGGAAGGATCATGCACTCTGAACCCACTCGGCTTGATCGTGACAGATCAGCCTTGCCTTTCTTTTGAATGACACTACCCGAGGGGCCCCATTGACATTCCTCTTAGGACTATCTTCTTCCCATCAGATTGAAACTTCAGCTCCATAGTCTGCAGATTCAAGGAGATCTCCCCAAGAGAACGCAGCCATTGAATGCCTAGGATGGCATCAGTATCTCCAATGTGGACTACATAGAAGTCATCCTTGACTTCGTAATTCCCCAATTGCATGGTCAGGTTCGAGATTTTCTTAGTACATGAAATATGGAATCCATCGGCAACCATGACCTTGAACCCTTCAAACTCCTCTATTTGCAGCCCCTTCTTCGCCACCACAACTTCATCAATGAAGTTATGTGTTGCTCCAGTGTCAATCAAGGCAACGATTCGCTGCCCTTTGATCATCCCTCGAACCTTGAATGATTCGTTTCTTTGGAAGCTAGAAAGTTGAGCTAAGACTCCAACACTTTCTTTCTCATCTCCGGACTCTTCTGGAGCTCTATCCACCTCACTTTCTTCAAAATCAGATTGCTGGTCGGAAAAATTAGAACTACTTTCACTAGCAGAATAGTACTCAATTTGATTGAATTTAACTCCCTTAGGGAAAACATGATCTTGAGACCACTTGTCCCGACACCGGAAACACAACCCTTTTCTTCTGAGTTCATTCAGGGTTTCAGGATCCAACCCGTGACATGGGATTGTGATGTTTGAACTCCTTGTGCTTTGAGGTCTCAAGGAGGTCTATACCGAGGTCTTTTCCCTTTATCCCTTTTCTCTCGAAGGGGGAATTTGACTGAAATTTTGCCTTAGGAGCAGCCCACTCCATGTTTCTTGCTTTCTTCATGGCCTCTTGCAGGGTTGGTGGATCAAAGGCCTTAACCCAACCTTTGAGTGGTTCTGTCAACCCTTCATTGAAAAGGATCACCAATCTCCTCTCCGTGATTCCAATCACCATGACTGATAGTCTCTGAAACTCCATAATGTAGGCATCAACTGTGCCATATTGTCTCAATTGTGCCAGTTCCCTGAAATGAATTTCAGGATCCTTTTTTTCAAACCTCTCGATGAGCCTAGTAGTGAACTCATCATATGTTGTGATAGACCGATGACCCAAGGTAACTAGGCCATGGTACCACCATTCATGTTCCACCCCATTAAGGTGTAGTGTAGCGAACTTGATCACCTCCTCTTCTGCCATAGGTCTGAGAGCTAGATAGTTATCCAGCTTCTGAATCCAAGCTCAGGCTGAACTAGTATCATTCCCGTCAAAGTGTGGAAGTGACACCTTGTTGACAGCTTGGTACAAGTCTCCTTGATTTGATGGTCTTCTTTGATCATAGTGTCTCCCGTGTCCTTTGTTTTTCCTTTTATGATCCATGAAATCGTTATAGGACATATCCATCTTGATGTCGTCAGGTAGAGAGTCATACTCTGCACGACCAAGTCTCAACTGCTCCACGAATGAAACATTCTCTTCAGGATCTGGCTGAGTGTTTACAGGTGCCAAAAAGGGGGGTTTGAAAGGCCTGGAAGAAATATAAGTGTTGTTTGACACAGTCCGGGCTGCATATCCATCATGCTGGTTGGAGGCACTATGCTCTCCTCTGTGCCCTAAGTTGTTCTGTGGAATGGTATTCTGACCCACTTTCCCCATCATGAGAGATACCATGTCCATCAAGGCATCCATCTTTCTTCCAAATCTCATTCCGGGACTCATAGACCTTTCTCTTCCTTTCCCATTGTCATCTCTGTTGTTGGTAACTCTCTCGTTACCCCCAACTGATCTCTCACCCTCTGCCATATCTGATTCCTGAGAAGACTCCCAATGAGCCCTCAAGATCTTTGAAGCTGTCTGACCTTCTGGAGCCTGGTAAGGCTGGAACTGTTTTCCAACCTTCTTGTCTTCCCTTGCAATGTACCTCTTTTCTTTGTCACTCATAGACAGATTGTTCACAGGATGGGAAGATCTATGCTCTCGATACCACCTGAAATATTACGGGCCAATTTTTCGTTTTCCTTTTTTTTTTTAATAGATTACAACATTACAATCAAAGTACCCATTAAGGTTAGAAGGTAAACCAAAACGTACGAAAGCAACTCTAAACAAGAATGGCGCTGATGATGGCGAGTATATGGTCAAAGGATCTTCTACCCTAAATGTTGAATGGGAACTCAACGCCAAGTATGTGCTACCCAATCCAAAGATGGAGTGAGGGGCGACCATCCGACGGAGTGTTACGAATACTAATCTTCTACCCTAAATGCTGAATGGGAACTCAACGCCAAGTATGTGCTACCCAACCCAAAGTATGGAGTGAGGGGCGACCATATGACGGAGTGTTACGAATACTATTCTTGAAAAGAAATGCGGAAAGCTGGAAATACTCAACACCTGAATGTGCTTGCAAACCCATAATGGGATAGAAGCTACCATAGGGCGGAGGTCAATTAAAACAATATCAACCGCTAAAAGTAAGAAGGGCATTACAAGATGATAAGCAAGAATCTAAGTTCTCGCGATTACTACCGCCCTGATATAAATGGTGAGATCTTGCTAACAATGCAAATCAGATTGAAGATGCAGATTTCTCCGAGCTATTATATGATCAAGATCGTATTTTTTATATAAACAAAGACACTGATTTCTAGAATAGCTCGAAATTCCTTAAAACTTATTCAAATAACATGATACGATTACAAATCACTACTAGCAAGAGGGCTCTCGGACTAACCCCAAAAATAGTCTCAAAATGTAGGATATATTAAATGCACGAATTCCAAGACACCATGAATGGTACGGCCCAAAGACAGGGGTGATTTTGCTTTTAAAAAATCAGATTGTCTTCCAAAAATTCTA
This sequence comes from Taxus wallichiana var. yunnanensis, assembly GCA_018340775.1. Lineage (NCBI taxonomy): Eukaryota > Viridiplantae > Streptophyta > Pinopsida > Cupressales > Taxaceae > Taxus > Taxus wallichiana. The sequence goes on from CM031241.1 coordinate 195,237,661, forward strand.
CTGACCTTGCATACATGGGCGCCTAGCCAAGAAGGAAGGAATGAAACAATACCCACCATGAATTTTTTTGTCTTTTTGGATTTATGAATAAAACATCGAATCTGCTTAAGTAAAAATGTAGAAACCAGAAAACTCTAATATGTAAAATCTGAACCTAATTAGACAAATGCAGATTACACAAAGACTAATTCCACTGAACTCACAATCTAGAGTAAAATCACCACCGGTTGTTGTCTTACAAACAAGAAGCGATGCCCCGATAGGAGGCCTTCATTCCTCGAAGCAAACCCAGAGCCAAATCGGCAAATAACAAAGATTGCAGTCCAAAAGATAATGAATGATGCTCAAAGTCTTCCTTTTATAACTTCATGTTGACTTCACGAAACCCTAAAAACACTTCAACATCCAAACCCTAATCCTTTCTCCAAGATGGCATGCTTTTCCTTTCAAGCTTAATATTGATATTTTAATTAAATTCAATACCTTGATAAATGTGCCCACCTTAAGCTTGCTTTGACTTTGGAAATTAATAAAATAATCTTAATGAAGGCGCCACCTCAAGAAACCCACTTTTCAAAACAACATAAAGTCAATAGACTAGGCCAAGGGGTCAACGTCAATATAATATTAAAACGTGACCTTTAATTAAATATATTAACTTAACTTTTCAATCATGCCTTGAAGCCAATAAGGACCAATCAATCGACCAAATCAAGTAGGAAGTCAACCAAGTTGAACCCAACCGAAAATCGCAAAAATAGAATTTACTAAAAATAGTAAATTCCGTAAAATACTCGAGAATGCCGAAATGAACATACCACCGTGAAGCTTTCTAAAAACCCGAAAGAATCCACCTTTGAATCCACCAACTCCGAGCAAAGACATCCTCAAAAATAGGAAACTCTAATTTACCTTCCGACTAGCCTTCGGGTTTCGTAAAAGACCAATGGTCACTTTGGAAAGATCAGTTCGAGAAGGGGACATTACATGTTCCCAATAGAAAATTTTATTAAACATCTCTTATCAACAAGAATCTTCATTACCCTTCTTAAACCATGCAATACGATAAGGGTTAGGATTCTTCTCACAATGCAGACCCAATTTATCGACCATCTCATTTGAAACCATGTTCTCACAACTACCACCATCAATAATAACATTACATACCTTTCCTCCTGAAGTGCATCTTGTTCTGAAAATATTTTTACGCAGCCATGCATCCCCCTTGACCTCCTTTCTTGGAGCAATCATCGTCCTCTTGATCATCATAGTTTCTCCAACATCTGGTGGGATTTCTAGGTCCTATTCATCTTCTACTTGCTCAACTTCAACAATATTTACTCTTGGAGCATCTCCTTACCTTTTTCATGTCTATAAGTATGTGGGAATTCAAAAGCTCGATGCTCTTCTTCACCACATCTCAGTAATAAACAAATGGTCTTCGTGGAGCCTCCCATCCTCGATCGCCAGCATATCCTCTGCCCCTAGGAAATTCTCTGCCTCTTTGCTGATTCTGGAAATCTTGTCTCATATCCTCTTTCTTTTCCAATCCACGAGATGATTCTCCCCTACCTCGGCTGAAACCAGCTCATCCTGAAAGGAAGTTGAGGCCCCCCTATTCATTCCAGGTGATCTCCTAAAACTTTGACGATTTTGTTTTTCCTCGGCCTTTAAGGCTAATTGGTAGGCATCCTCCATGCTTTTAATCCTATGCATATTTATCTCATCTTGAATAGAAAATTTTAATCCATTAACATACCTTGCAGCCATTTATTCCTCAGTTTCTTCATGCTCTACACGAATGGACAACTTATAGAACTCATCTATGTATTCTTTCACTGTTTGTAAGTTTTGTCTGAGATTCTGAAACCTCCTATAAAGAGTTTGTGGATAATCCACAGGAAAAATTTATCTTTCGCTTCTTCTCCATCTTACTCCACGTCCTAATTCTTTCTTTCTTTCCCCTTTCTTGACCACTCTTTACGTAGGTGATCCCACCATAACATAACATGACCTTTCAATTTTTTGCATGCAAATTTTACCTTCTTTTCTTCTGACATAGTCTTCCACTCAAAAAAATTCCCATGCTAGTCAACCAGTCTATTAGCTCCTCTGGTTTTAGACTACCACCATACTCTGAAACATCAACTCTTATCCCATCATTCTTTCCTTCTAATGCTCAAGCATCCTTTCTTCAAAAGCTAATGGTGGTGCTTGTGTTTCCTCCTCTTCACAAACTTCTTCTTCATCTGTGTCATCTCCACCTTGATTTCCTCTCTAGGTTATCATTACAGCAAGAACAGCAACTTGTCTCTATAGATCTTGCATATTTCTATTCATCTAGTGCAATACCACCTCCTCTTCCTCTTCCTCTTCCTGCCATTTTTTTAAAAATACTTCGAACCAGCTCTGATACCAAATAATGTAGCCAAATTAAGAACAAACCAGATATGCTGCAAATATTATGAACTCCAAAAGAAAATAGATCTCCTTCTTTGTTATCAAATAATGAATTACAATGTTTCCTAAATAGGAAAACAACTCCCAACTCGAGTTGCCAAGTAAACTCTAGCTAACTCTGACTAAATCTACTCTAGGTGGCGGAAATTACTATTTTTAGCAGTTTACTAGAACCTGCTATTCTTAGTAAGTTTACATGCTTATTCCTACGGGCACAGAAATTTCCACACATCTTCTACATCCCTAAATTAGAGGAATTTCCAACTTTCTAACTCATAATGCAATTAAAAGACTAAAATTAACTAATGCTCAAAAATAGGAAAAAACCGAACTATAACTTAAATCCTAATTTTCAGCCTCAAGATGGCGGATTTAGGGCCCGAAAACATGTTGAAAACTTGCCCCAACCGGTAGGGCAGGTTGCCGCTGCGTTCATCTCATCGAAACACGTGGTTTCAAAAAAAACAGACTCAAACGGACACCCGGAACTCAAGTTATGACCTTGTCAAGTTCTTGCTAATTCAGCGCATCACATAAGGTTAATAAACCATATATCTCTATTTAGGACCTTAGTAAATCAAGACAAGAACATACAATAGTTGTATGATTTTAGACGTCGGGAATTTTCTAGTTCCAATCTCATATCAATGTGTTCCACCTATCTAAAAATAATTCTCTCCTGTGATCCACTTTTTATAGATAACTTTTCATCTCCTCTTATGTATTTGAGTTATTATTATATCATTTATCATTATGAAAATTACTAATGTATTTTTCTTATTATGCACGGTTAATCATAAATTGATATAATCATAATAACCTCCTTTAATGAACCTTTACATCCAAAAATTGTTATGCATAACATATTTACATTTATATATTGTTTAGGTGTAAATACTATGAGGTTTATTCTTTATGCTCAAAATATGTTACAAATATTCAAGTTTGCATTTGATATTGATTATTCTAACTTAAAACGTGATGAAAACATGAGAATTTTTGTCTATAAATATATCTATGATAGAAATTATTTTCACCTACCATAAGAGGTTATGTAAATAAAACTAGTTAAGTTCGATTGATACAATTAAGTAGAATTAAATTATGTATAACTTAGAATGTAAACTAGTAGATATATGTGGAAAAACCTTTACATATTAAATACGTGATATTGGAATAATATTTCTACTTCTATTTAAATGCAAGAATATGATATAATACATGTGTGTACAATACACAATATGGCTAAAGAGTAGGATGTAATGATCGGAAGGTAGATTCATCTTTTTTTATTTACCCGGAATGCATGTAACAATAAAGATGATGAGAAAAATATCCTATGATGAATAATGGGAATGTATACTAACTTATTTGTTAAGGATGGAATATTGCAACTAGAAACTCATATACATAGAGCATGTTAACATGTGGGTGAGAACTCATATACATCCTTGTCGATGGAGAGATCTAGCGATGGAGAGATCTACGAGGACACGGTTTCCGCAGTTTCCGCAGCTTTGGCTGCAGAATGTCTGCGAACCACGGTTAAAAATGCTGAGGAAAGGCTGAGCTATAGCCCATGTAGGGCGTTTGAAGACACGGGTAAGAAAGTCGAAAAGCGGGAGAGTACTAGTTACCTCAAAAGTCTCGCGCAATATGACAAAACTTGCTGAGGAAAAGCAGATCTCAGACTGCAATCGGACGGCTAGCAGAGAAAAGGAGGAAATACTGAGATCCACACCTTTGGCTTGGAATAAGCTTTTTCAAAGCCCTAACCTCAAGGTGGGTCCGAAAAGCACTGAACAGTTCACATGGGAAATGGACAAAGAGGGTGCCACCTGTCTTAGGGTCCCAGATGGTTTTGTTGATAGAGCTTTAAACAAAACAAACCTCTCCCTCGTTGGTAAGTTTCTTGGCTCTAGACCTAATATTGATTTCATTAGAAAATGGGCTATGAGAAAATGGAAACCCAAGGGAGCCCTAAGCATTACCATTATGCCAAAAGGTTTTTTCTTGGCTAAATTTAACCAACAAGAGGATTTAGATTCGGTGTTACTTGGAGGCCCCTGGTGGTTGGGAAATATGGGTCTTTTTTTGAAAAAATGGTATCCGGGTTTTGATCCAAATACAGAAAACATAAACACCATTCCTATCTGGTGTAGGCTACCAGGATTGCCATTGCATCTTTGGGATGATGAAATACTGTTAAATATTGCAAAATCCCTTGGCTCACCTATTGGCTTAGATGGACCCACAAGAAACAGATCCAGGCTTGCTTTTGCTCGGTTCTGCATTGTCTCAGCCATTGATCAGGAGTTTCCAGAGCACATAATATTGAAAACTAGATTTGGATCCTGGACTCAAAGAATTGAAGTTGAGACCTTAAGATGTAAGCGATGCCAAAGCATTGGTCACTCTGACGAAAACTGCAACAAGAAGAAGACCCCTCTTTTGGTTTCTGTTCAGCCTGAGATTGACGCAGATCTAAACAAAGTCAACAAGGATCCAAGCCAGGAAAGGAAAACTGAAGATAAAGGTCCCACTCAGAGAAATGTGCAGTTAAATAGCAGGGGGAAAAAAAAGAAAAAAGGGGGTTTTAGAACTCATATTAAGAAACATCTTGTCTGGCGTCCCAAAGATGCTTCAATAGCTTCCAATGAAGTAGTGGTCAAAACTATGAAGGCATCTCCGGACAAACCTTTTGAAACTTCTGTGAAGGATGACCTTGCTATGGATTCCTTGGAAGTGAAGGAACAAGAAGGTTTAAGCCCTTCTGGTTTAGATGAGAAAGAAATCCTGACATTCATTAGAGAGGAAGCTTGCAACAAGGAGAATATGGATGTGAGTGAACCCTGGCGATCCTCTCTTCTGGAGAGACAGGAAATGCGGATCCGCTGCCATACCTCAGCATTTCAACAAATGTCAGCGCAGGATCACAGCAGCCTCAAAACTCGCTTCTCGGTCATACCTGACAAAGATTCATAAGGAACAAAAGGTAGGGGGATCACGCCTACCATGGAAAAGAAGACCTTTTAATCCCTTCTCGGTTCGTAAGAGAAAGAAATCCCGCCTTTCGTTAGAAAGGAAGCTTGTATCAAGGAGGATATGAGGGTGTTTGAGCCCCTGGAGTCTCTCCCTACTGGAGAGAAAGGAATTGAGGATCCGCTGCCATACCTCAGCATGTCAACAGTGACTGAGCAGGTCTGTTACAATCACACTCCTGTCAATATTCATAAGGAACAAGAGGAAGGGGAGATTACGCCTGCCAAGGAAAAGGAAGATCCAGACTCTGGGTTCACTTTGGTCATCTCAAAAAAGAAAAAAAAAAGAATGGAAGGCTTTGAAAGGATCCCAGAATCACTTTATAGTGAAAAGAAAAAGGAAATTGACAATTGGGACACCTCTACCTCCAGAAAAACCAGATCTTCAGTTAGACGATTAGCTGATTTTGGAGGAAGCTCGAAAAGAGGAAGACCCTCTAAAAAAACTCTCAGAGCTAAGAAAACAGAGAGGGATATTGCAGATGGTGTTCAGCGACAACTGAACCACCAAGCAAATCCAACTACCAACCATTCCATATGAAGATCATATCTTGGAATATTAGAGGCCTTAACGGTTACTCTAAGCAAAGAAACATCAAGGAGTTACGGGACTCCAGTAACCCCAGCATTTTGATTCTTCAAGAAACTAAGATGAAAGCAATGTCCATGGATAATATTAAAAATAATTTTTGGGATAGCTCTGAAATGGCGGCTGTTGATTCTCAGGGTGCTTCCGGAGGGCTGGCAACTCTTTGGGATAAAAGGCACTGTACTGGTATGATCCTTAGTGATAATTTTAATCATCTTGCAATTAAGTTTGTCACTATTGAAAAAAAGTGTGAATGGATCTTGTCTAATATCTATGCCCCTAACTCGCTAGTGGTAGAAGAAAACTATGGGCTGATCTTAAAATCTTTAGAAACCAAAGACAGCTCGCTTAATCGGCTTATCATGGGAGATTTCAACTCCCCTCTAAACCCAGGCGAAAAGTTTGGGGGAACCCCCACCTTCTCTAATGGTATGGAGGATCTTGCCGATTTTATCACTGAACAAAACCTCATTGATGTGGATCTGCATGGTAATAAGTATACTTGGAACAATAGAAGGGTGGGAAAGGGGCTCATTCAGTGAGACTCGACAGGCTCTTATCTCGGCAACCGGATTCTTAGCCAAGACTTTTACCTCTCTTCCCTGCCCAGAATTGGATCGGATCATAATCCGATTGCTTTAAGCTTTCTAAATTGGACCAAACCTGCAAGAAGCTCATTCAAATTTGAAAAAATGTGGATGGAGCACGTTGATATCTATGATAGAATAAAGGAATGGTGGGATTGGAATGGGGAAGGCACTGCCCAGTACAGATTGGTCCAAAAACTCAAAAATGTCAAAAAGCAAGTCAAACTTTGGAACAAAAATGTTTTTGGAAACATCTTCGGAAAAAAGAAAGAATTAAAACAGAAGCTTCAGGATCTTGAGTTAAAAATGGATACTATGGGGAGATCACCAAGATGAAGTAAATGAAAAGAGAATTCTTTCTGAGTTACACACGATATGCAGTAGAGAAGAATCCTTTTGGCGCCTTAAATCAAGAGCTATCTGGCTTAAAGAGGGGGACAGGAATACAAAGTTCTTTCACATGACCACTCTAAAGCACAGGGCCAGTAATAGGATATTAGAGGTTTCTAAAAGCAACTAAGTATTACTAAAAATCCAAACAAAGATTAAGAAGCAAGCACTTGAATTCTACAAAAATCTTCTTAGAGAGAGTAATGTCAAGCAATCCGAAGCTATTTCCTTCATGCTAGAGGCAATCCCCTGCAATGATATCAAGACCGAAATTCGAGATATCACTAAAGCGGTCGCGCTTGATGAGCTAAAAAAGGTTGTTTTTTCTCTCGAGGGGATAAGGCTCTGACCGGATGGATTCTCCATTAATTTTTTTCAGAAATTCTGGGAAATATGCTCGGAGGATCTTCTCAAAGCGGTTAATGAATTTTTTAGATCGGGAAATCTTCTAAAAGAACTCAATAACACACACATTGTGCTGGCACCTAAGAAAATGAATGCAAAAGATTTCAAGGATTTCAGACCCATCAGTCTGGTTAATGCTATTTTTCGAATCTTCACCAAAATTATTGCTTCTAGGCTGCAGCTCATAATGAAGGATCTCATCTCAAAGCAGCAGAGTGGCTTCATTAAAGGCAGGATAATACAAGACGGTGTGATTATGGTACACGAAACTATGCATTCTATGGAAAATAACAAAAAGGCTAACATGATCCTTAAGCTCGACATGAATAAAGCCTTTGACAAAGTTTCTCGGGTCTTCCTCGACAGATTCTATCTAAATTTGGGTTCACAAAAAAGTTTAGAAAAATTGTTAAATCATGTATATCTACAAATGCCTGTTTCTCTGTGGTTGTTAATGGAGAGCTCCGTGGGATTCTTCACCAGCAGCAGAGAGGTCTAAGGCAGGGAGACCCCATCTCCCCCCTTCTCTTCATCCTTCTGGCTGACAGCCTTAGTAGAACAATTAGCAGAGCGGTGGAAGACGGCCTTTTAAATGGTTCTAAACCCACTTCTCTCAGCCAAGCTGTCTCTCATCAACAGTTTGCAGACGACACTATCCTTCTTCTTCTGGCCTCAGTGGTGGAAGCTAAAGCTATCAAGGCTCTTCTGCAGCTTTATGAATCTGCTTCCGGGCAAGAGATCAATTACGACAAAAGCATCCTTTTTTTCTTTAACACCCCTGGGGAAAGACAACTCAAGATTGCTAAAATTCTGGGCTGTAAAATTGGTACTCTTCCAGCAACGTACTTAGGCCTCCCTCTTGGCACGAAGAAAGTCTCTCACACGGTGTGGGATGATTTATTGACGAGATTTCAGAAAAAAATGGCCGGTTGGAAAGGGACCACTCTCTCTAGTGCTGGTAAGTGCCTTCTCATTAAAAGCACACTCCAAAGTTTGCCCATATATATCATGTCACTATTCAAAATTCCTTCCTCCTTCAGAGAGAAAATTGAAAGGATTCGAAAAAATTTTTATGGCAAGGCATGGAAGAAAAGTTCAGATTTCACCTTGTGGCCTGGGATAAAGTCTGCACCCCTAAATCTAGGGGAGGGCTGGGAATAAAAAATATTGAGAAAATGAATGAGGCACTCATTGCTAAGATGGGCCGAGATTGCTTTCGAGAAACAACCCCGGATTGATGTCATTAAAACAAAATACTTGAATCAAAGCAAGTCATTTACTCCTATCTCGCATGATGAGCAACTCCCAATGGTTCCATTTTTGGAATAATCTGTTAAGAGTAGAAACTTCATTAAGAAGGGAAGCAAATGGAAAATTGGGGATGGCAGCGACATTAACTTCTCGGGAGGATAATCGTCCAATGATAATCTCTGAGAGATTTGGGACCGCTAAGGACAATTTATAAGAAAATATGGAACTAAAGTTAAGGACTACATTGATGGAAATGGCACCAACAAGAATTGGAAAAGACTTACTATGGAGAGTATTGAATCAAATGTACTATTTCCTCCCTCCAAGACCTTTTGGATCTCTTCCTTTGTGTCACCGGATTCCAAGGATGAGCTGATCTCGGAGCAATTCACACGAGGGTAAATACTCACCAAATCTGGTTATACCAGCTTTTTCCACAAGAACCAATCGACTTTAATCGAACTTGATCTCGATGCCCGAGTTAACCCCAAAATAAATTTTTTTCTTTGGTCTTTGCCATCGAGGCAAAATTCTCACCACCGACAATTTGATGAAAAGAGGTTTTATCATTCCCAATTGGTGCCACCTTTGTAGGAATAACTATGAAGACATTAGACATCCGTTCATACACCGTGATTATGCCTTTAGAGTTTGGAACTTTGTCCTTTCCAAATTTGAAGCTCTCTCGGTGATGCCGAGGATCTTACTCACCATGGAACCAATGGAACCCACCATTCGACATTGTGCTATCGTAAGAATCTGAAATTAGCCATCCCGCATTTAATTTGGAGGATCCGGAAGGATAGAAATAATATAGTTTTTAGAAATAAGAAGCAACTTTAAACTCACTACCGCAAGATCTCCCAAGGCATCAAAGAGGACATGGCCGATTTAAACCTCCTAAGAACAATTGTTACCCTCGAAAATGAAAAGCACATCTTATCAAATTGGCAGATCGGATATTGAGCAACCCCGGAATAGTGTGGATAGATCTTTGGTCAAATGGCATCCCCCGAATCCAATTGGTTCAAGCTGAACTTTGATGGTGCCTCTAAGGGGAACCCCGAACAAACACCGGAGGAGGAGCAATACGGGACCATAAAGGTAATTTGATTGTTGCAGATATGCTGGAAAAATGGGAATCCAAACCAATCATTTTGCGTGCTTTATCTGCTCTCTCGGGGTTTGAGAGTCGCTTCGGGCCCAAAATATCCGTAACCTCATTGTTGAAGGGGACTCCTTAATATTATTAATCATTTTAATCAGTCCTCTCTCCTAGCCGGAATATCAAAGATTTTATCTCTGAGTCCATAAGCATCACTCATACCTTCAACAGCATCAGAATCATACATACTTACAGGGAAGGTAACAAGCCGATGCAATGGCCAATTATGGCATTAATATAAATTTCACTATTTGGGATAATGATAGTATCCCTAATCAGCTTCACAACAGCATACATGCGGACCTTCACACGCAAACAATCTCTAAAGATATGCTTTAATCTTTGGAGGAAATCCATAAATTCTTCCACAGGTGCTGTTTTAGTTTATTTGGCGTGGCATATGATATCTACTCCAAATGATGGCAAGATTTTGTTTAGGAACTTCAAGTGGAGCCGTCTAAATTTAAAAACAGCGCACGCGGGAAGTACAATAGCTGTTGATATTCGGTTGCCAAGCTCCGCGAAAACCGAAGATAACTACAAGGTGAAAGCTGACAGGATAAGGGTTTTCACGCGCGACTTCACGCAGACTCAGATCGGCAATCCTACAGCCGTTCGTGGGAGGACCAACGGCTACAGTTCCCATTTTTATGCGACCCGCAACGGCGAGAAACGAATCACTCTCAACGCCCAAAGGTATTTTGAAAATTGTTGTAACCAGCACATCCTTGTGAAGATGGGAGGGCCTCCCTGCCAGATTGAGCCGTGTGCACTCCCGACCGGAAAGATAACACCGAGCTCGAACATTCTTAGTATTGGCGGATTCACCAACTTTGTGGAGAGAGTGCAAGGGCATGATCAAAGCATCTCTGTTCGCTTTGCCAAGGATTGGAATGAGAGGATGGTCGACTATGGAGGGCAGAAGATTCTTATTAATGACGAACTCATAGCCGGCGATCGCCTCACTTGAAGGATACCGCTTCTTCAACAAGAGGGTTATCAAAGAGGCTGAAGAGAGAAGATTTGTGGAGGAGGAGGAGAAGCTTATATTCAACACCGCGGGTCTGCTTGTTAATTCAATTCCTTCTCCGTATGATGAAGTCACCCGCATGATGATTCGCTACATATCCTTGGAAGGCAGGTTTGTTACTGTCCCTGCCAAGCACCTTGTCTTTTTGAATCACTTTCGTAGGAGTAGGTTGGTTTGCTTTCCCACTATCTGTTAAACTCTCTTGAGCGCCCATTTTGGAGTTCCGTAGCATACCCGGGCGGTTCCCCTTCACCAAGGGCTTATTCTGCTTATTCACAAGCACTGCCTTATTAAATTCCCCGGTCTCCCTTCCTCTCCCGGCCTGGCTTTGGGGATCCGCTGCTGCGCCCCCCGTCTCCCCTGCTGCCCTCGCTGCCGCCCGCCTCCGGTGCTGATGCCCCCATGCAGGCTGCTCATGCTTCTCCTTCTTTTCCTCCTGCTGCTGCCCCTGCCACCCACACTGTCTCTACTTCTAAACGTGTCACCAGGGCTTCTAGGAGACTCAACCTTGAGTCTACTGCTGAGGGGGATGAACCTTTGGATGACATTGCTCGTGATCTGCTGAACATTAGTAGTGCCAGTCCCCAGGCGGCACCAACGGATAACCCTTCTAGAAGATTGGAGGCCTTAGAGGCTGAGCTTAAATTGCTGAAGGATGAGGTAAAAAATCTTGCTAAGCAAAAAGGCAAAAAAAGCATTGAGGGAGAAGGGAGCATTGGCAATAGCCAGCTTGATGAAATATACAAAAAACTGACCTCCCTAGACTCCCGCCTTGGGAAAACGAAGACTAGGCATGAGTATAATATTGCAGCATTCAGGGCCATAGAGGAATTCATCGAAGGTCATGCAAGAAGTGTTTCGCATCTCAGCGGTGTCCCGATGACTCTTTGGGGCAATGAGAAAGAGAGTAAAAGAACCAGAGAGGAGCTCGATAAGACGGATGCTGCTCATATGACCACGCTGGGTATGTACCATGCTTGGAAAAAAGTAAAGATGAGTATTGATCAAGCGGCCAAGAAGTAGTCCAGGTTTACTCAGCTTCTTGGGTCGTAGTCCAGCTTTTTACTACCGCTTCGTGTTCCGTTTCTAGGCTTGGTGTTCTTTCTGCTTTTGTTTTGCTGCTTTGCTTTTGCTTTGTTTGTGCTTTACATGCAGCCTCTCGCTTCTTATTCGTTTTTAGGCCTCCTTTTGTACACAAGGGTATAGTCCCTTTCAAAAACTATTTACCAATATTAAAAAAAAAAACATGTGGGTGAGAAATCTAATTGATAGAAGAAATTCAAAATATGAAGGTATCATACCATCATGGAAGAAATGATTAGGAAAGAGGAAATTGACTATCCTTCTCTCTATACACCTTACAATATATGGATAATGCATGTAATGCCCACAATCTCTACGCTCAAAACCATAATAAATCATATAAATTTAATAGGGAAAAATTTGTGGAATTTTTTTAAAAAGAGGTTCCAAGGTTAAACATTAACCACAATTTAATAAATTTCTCAATTAAGGTTTCTGCACAATCCTAAGGAATTTGGAATTAAATTAATAATTAAATATTATTAATTTATTTCTCAAAAAAAATTACGGTTTAAAAGGAAACACTTACCAAGTTCCATTAATTTATTTACACCCTTAATACTAATTATTTAAAACCCCTTTAGTTTATTAACAAATACTATGCACACTTACTTTATTAATCCCACCCAAAAGGGTTACAACTTACCTAACTACTAAGTGGCCACATTCAAACAATAACCCATACCCTTTTAATTTAATTTCTATTCCCACAAAAATGCCACCCACTTAAGTGATGTAGGGTCAAATCTAAGCCATTAGATTAAATCTATCATATCCATTGGATTTAGGTTTTCTAAAACTTCCTAATATTCTTTTGTTGACTTCTTATTTTCATTTTTCCCTAATACCACTTCATTTTTATTTTGTAGGTTTTTATAAAAGGAGGAGGAGAAGCCATGGAGGCCAATGAAGCTTGGAGGATAAACAACTCCATTTATTTTGTAGTTTTGTATTAAAATGGGTGATCTTCCCATTTCCTTTTGTGGGTATTCTTTACCCTATTGTATTTGTGTTATATGGTATTTTTCTCTTGCAAGTTTGTTATATACATATTGTGTATATACCAATTTGATATATATATATATATATAATAAAGTTTAAACAAAATTAATTTATACGTAGCAATTAAAGGCTATGACCGAATTCAAGTATTATGGCCTGAGTTTTGAAAATGTGGTCGCATGAATAGAAATATGCAAGGTTTGCAGTAGTATAGGGGTTAATGTTTATTGGGGGGTGTCTCACCCCACACCCCACCACTCGTTTATATTAAATAATGGGTGGGTTGGTGCGCCCATACACTCGTTATATATATATATATTACATAAAACCTACGCCCACCCCCAATGGGTGGTATGTATGTCCACCACCCCCACCCTCCCCATTCCACCAATATTTATAATATACAAGGGTCATTTAGGGTTGCCCAACCCCATACACTCTCTTTTTTATATATAATACATAAAACCTATGAAACAATAACCATTCGGCTTCCTAATCTCTTTTTTAATTAAATTTTATTCACTATATTTATATACATATGTATGTATGTATGTATGTATCTCTCTCTCTCTCTGTGTCCATGTGTATTGTGTGTGTGTGTATGTATGTGTGTATGCATGTATGTATGTATGTATGTATGTATGTATGTAATAATATAACAATTTTATTTTATAATGTATATAAATTTATATAGTTATATATAACTATGATTATATATTTGTTTTATTATGTTTTAAGTAATTAAATTAAGTTTGTTTGCATAATGAATTATAAGGGAAAGAATAATGGAATTTTTCTACCTATTTCTAAGAGCATATAGTTGAAAACCAATAGCATCTTTTATTCAACCAAAAGAAAACAATGAAGAGGAAATATTTCCTTGGTTTAAAACACTTAAATTAAAATTTTCCTTTTATATCTTGTATAAATTTGATTTAATATCAACTCAAATAGTTCTCTTTTTTTTCCCAATTTAGTTTGGTGAGAATTAAAGAAATAACATACTTAAATGAACCCATTTCTCTTAATTCTTTCCTTGAAATAAAAATGTAAAATTTGAGTATCCCATCAACTACAATTCATCCTCTTTCATATATTCAATCTTGCCAACAAAAAACAAAGGACTCAACAACACATTTCTTTTCCAAATATACATATTGCAACTTTGAATAATATACAAATTTAGTAGAGTCTCATTTCCAACAAACTATACAAATTAAGCTTTCTCTTTTCACTACAACATTACAAATTTGAATAAATGAAATATACAAATCCTTCCCTTGATAATACAAGATTTACAAGTTCCACTCTAAGTGGGAATAATATGGTCAAATTACAACATAGGGGTTCCTTCAATGGTTCAAACACAAATATTCATTTCAATGTCTTTTCCCACTTCATAGCTTCAATTTTGCACCTCTTCAAATATTGAATCACAAAACAAATAAATGGGTATAGACAATGCTCTCCGCCCAACCTATAATCCAATAAGAGGAGAATCCATCCCCTTATTGGCCCCCGAGCCCCAACCAAAGATCAATGAGGTGTATTTTGCAAATTTGACAACTTAACAAAAGAATGGCTTCCACAATACAACATTCATACATATTTTCCACATTCAACCATATTCCAACACTCAATCACATTTTTCAAATAAGTTTATCAAGAGTGGTTTTGCATTCTCTTTTTTTCAACACAACACAAATAAATTTGACATTTTCAAAACATTCACAAAGGCTTAAGAGTAAGCCAAAATGGAGACAAGAACATGGAGTCTTCTCCTTATGTCTCCCATATGGAAAGAGGGTCCACCCAAATGCCTCCAAGTGCACTAGCAACACACACACACACACACACACACACACACACACACACACACACACACAACACTTAATTCTCCCTTTTTTTCCTATGTAAAATAACATGTAAACCCTTTTACCTCCACATAGGTGGAGTACCTCTTCCACACTCCCTCCACATTTCCTCACTAAATCCCTTTTTCCTCCACAAAAAGAGATCCATTTCTTCCTCCCACACCACTCTAAGGTATTCTACCCTACCCCAATAAATCACATTCACAACACTCATATAGTATTCAAAAAAAGCACACATTTTATATATAAATGCATAAATAAAAGAATGACAACAAGTGGAGATCCTACCTCTCTATCAAGCATCCAAAAATATTCACTCCAACAAACCTTCAACACTTCAAGCCAAGCACAATCCAAAATGTAACTCCAAAAATATCCCAATACCAAAAGTGCAAGAGAAGAAAATAAGACAAGTAACAAAAATCCTTCAAATTCAACCAATAAATAGAAAAGGGAGGTGAGGATGATGAGGTGGCTCCATGTAGGATTCCACTTCATCATCCCTCCATTCCACTCAACTAGTCAACACACCAAACCAATGCAATAAATGAACATGTAAGACTTATGACATGCCCACATGACACTCCAACATGCACTTCATGCTTATCAAGGACAAATTAATTGTGGTAAGTAGAAAAGTGCAATTATTTTCACTTTTACATTCAAAAATGCATTAAAATGGTCAAAATAAGCCTCATACTTCATAAGTATGGTTTGTAGAAGAGTTTGAGATATGAGGGACAAGGTTAACTTGACCACAAGTCTCAAAAAGTGGCCTACAAGGCCAAATTCGAGTTTGGAAGAAAGGGAGAGTACAAACCACCTAAATGCAATTAATTCATTCCACATCAAGCACAAATCAAGGACTATCTACTCTATTTATTACCCACATGTCACCTCTTTCTTTTAGTTTAAAATTTAAGTTAAATTAGATAATTAAGACACATTAACAAGTGCTAATAAAGTGACTAAATTTCCCAATAATTAAATACATTCAAAACAAAACAAACTACACAACATTAAAAGAAAGGGACATTACACCCTATTGCCACACATGTGAGGTCACCTCCATGGGAAACCTCCTAACTAAGTATGTAATAACACAACATATACCCTAGACACAAGTTATCAAATTTGGCCATGTTGAAAAGCACCCAACATTCTTCTATGGTTGGTCCCCTATACCCTTTCGATGTATAGTGATATAATTTCCCTACAAGAACAAACAAAATACCCCTCTAGCCTCACAGGAACATCAACAACATCGAGAAGTCATATATACATAGAATCAATAATCATCATCAAAAATTCAAATAATGCATTAAAATGGTCAAAATAAGCCCCATACTTCATAAGTATGGTTGGTAGAAGAGTTTGAGATGTGAGTGATAAGGTTAACTTGTCCCACAAGTCTCAAAAAGTGGCCTACAAGGCCAAATTCGAGTTTGGGAAGAAAGGGAGAGTACACACCACCTAAATGAAATTAATTCATTCCACATCAAGCACAAATCAAGGACTATCTACTATATTTATTACCCACATGTCACCTCTTTCTTTTAGTTTAAAAATTTAAGTTAAATAAGTTAATTAAGACACATTGACAAGTGTTAATAAAGTGACTAAATTTCCCAATAATTAAATACATGTACAACAAAAAAAACTACACAAAATTAAAAGAAAGGGACATTACACCCTATGGCCACACATATGAGGTCACCCCCTCATGGGAAACCTCATAACTAAACATGTAATAACACAACATATACACTAGACACAAGCTGTCTAAATTTGGCCATGTTGCAAAACACCCAACATTCTTCTGTGGTTGGTCCCTATCCCCTTTCGATGTATAGTGATATAATTTCCCTACAATCATA
Source organism: Taxus wallichiana var. yunnanensis (assembly GCA_018340775.1). NCBI lineage: Eukaryota > Viridiplantae > Streptophyta > Pinopsida > Cupressales > Taxaceae > Taxus > Taxus wallichiana. The sequence goes on from CM031241.1 coordinate 195,254,415, forward strand.
AACAGAAATACCCCTCTGGTCTCATGAGCGCATCAACAACATAGAATCAATAATCATCATCCAAAATTAAACAATTTTATCATCTATCAACATATCAAGTAATTTGATTCTAACATCCATGAGATCATAATTCTACTTAGAACATTCAGACATAAGCAATGCATCCAAAATATAACATGTCAGTATAAAATCCGAATAATGCAAATCAACATAAATCAAACTATCTACCATTGTCATCTAATGTATCATAATCAAAATGTAAATCACCACATATTTGTATAGTCTATCATCAGTTGATCAATATATAATAATCAAAATGTCATAATACTTATCCAACAGTAATAAGATCATAGTGAAATAGTGTCGAAGGGAAGTGAGCACTACATCCCCCACCCCTTAGACTCGACTTCCTCCCGGAAGTCACTGAAATAGGTGAGGAAATTGGGCCCGTAAACAAATTATCATCCTCTCATGTTGCTTCAGTCTCATCATACCTATCCCAATGGACTCAAACATGGTCAACCTCATGGCCTCGAAGGCCCAAGGTCTTGTGCTCTATAATGTGCACGGATCCATAGTCACCTTCCCCTGCTCCTACACCTGCAATGCGGTCAAATATAATACATGAGAAGGATCTGGAATGTATCTCCTAAGAACAGAAACATGAAATACATTGTGGACATGAGACAAGTTGGGTGGTAAGGCTATCGATAAGATAAGGGACAAATCCTTTCCAAGATCTCAAATGGACCCATGAATCTAGGAGATAACTTAGAGCATTTTCCATAATGGATAGGGATCTTATGAGGTCTGACATAAAGAAACACCTTCGTGCCCACCTCATAACTACATAATCAACCCTCCTCTAATCTACATATTTCTTTTTTATATCATGTGCCTCCTACAACCTCTTTCTAATCAAAACAACCTGTCAATCCATGTCCTATAACAAATCTGACCCAAGAGATACCCTGTCCTCCAACCTATCCCAAATCAGTGGATTCTTGCACTCCCTACCATATAAATCTTGAAATGGAGCCATACTAATAGAACTATGAAATTTATTGTTGTATGCAAAACTCAACCAAGTACAAATACTCCTCCCATCTCGATGATGGTCTATGACATACATCCAAAACATGTCCTCTAAAATTTGATTCACCCACTTAGTTTGTCCATCTATCTCTGGGTGATAAGTTGTACTGAAATTAATGTTCGTCCCAAGGGCATGCTATATGGTAGTCCAAAAATGAGAGGTTTACAAGGATCGTAGTCGGAAATAATATTCTCGTAGAATCACATGTGGCATCTAACAATCTCATCTAAGTATACTCACACCATTGTACTAGCTATATAAGTGGTCTTCTACCGAGAAAAAAATGAGCTACTTTCCAAATCTATCCATTGTGACCATGATGGTATTGTAGTGGTATCTCGACATCGGTATCCCCACTATGAAATCCATAGAAATGGTGTCCCATTTCCACTCTGGTATAGCATGTGGGTATAGAAGGCCAGTTGGATGTTGATGTTTGGCATTCACCCTCTGAAACTCCAAACATTGAGACAAAAATGAGCTACATCCCTCTGAAGTCCTCTCTAATGGTACAATTGTCTCAATATGGTGTGCATCTTCTTCACCCCTAGATGGGTTGAATAAGGTGCACGATGAGCCTCTATCCATATATCATGTTTCAAACCTCCATCCCTAGGTACATAGATCTTACCTCTGTGTCAAAGAATCCAATCTAAATCCAATATAAATCCCTCAAACTTCCCCTCAAGGGATCTCTAAGAATCAATCTCTTCTCTAAATGAAAGATAGAAACTGTCATGAGGAAGTTGTCATAAGATCCTACTTTGTAATTCTATACCCACTGAAGTAGCCATACTCAAATGCCTCTAACAAATCAAAGTATCTATAACCACATTCTCCTTCCCCTTCACATTCTCTATCTTCATGTCGTACTCACATAAGAACTCCATCCAACGTTATTGATGGGTGTTAGATTGGGCTGCGTGAAAAGGTTTCATAGGCTCAAATGGTATGTCCTGAGAATAAACCTCCTTCCCAAAAGTAAATATCACAAATGCACCAAGTGCATAGACCACTACCGCAAGTTCAAGGTCATGAGTCAAATAATTGAGCTCATAATCCTTGATTTTGTAAGACTAAAGGCTATTACATGACCATCCTACATCAAAACACATCCCAATCCTACCAAATAAGCATCTATACACAAAAATAAATCCCTCTAAGGATCTGGAACTAAAATAATAGGTGTTTTCATAAGGCATTCCTTCATTTTATTGAAGGCCTTCTCACATCTATCTAACCAAACAAACGTCTTCCCTTTCCATTCAAGAGAAGTGATGGGATGTGCAACTACGAGAGAAGTCCTAAACAAACCACTATAATAACCTACAATCCCATGAAGCTGCACACCTTGGTCACATTGGTTAGCTCTATCTAATCCATAATATCTCTAATCTTAGAAGGATCAACTATGATACCTTCCCCAAAAATAATGTGACGTAAATATTGAACCTCTGTATGGAAAAAAGCACACTTCTCTAGGTTCCTATATAGCTTCTACTCTTGAAGACATTGTAGAACCTATCGAAGGTGCTCCCCATGTTCCTCATGTGTGTTTGATTATATCGTATGTAATCAAAAACACAAGCATGAAGTGGTCTAGAAAATTCCTGAATACCCCATTCATCAAACTCATTAATATTTCGGGGCATTCATCAGACCAAATGGCATAACTGTGAACTCGTAGTGGCCATATCTTGTGCGAAATTATCTTATGAATATCTACCTCCAAAATCCTTATCTGATGGTAACCTCACTTAATATTCATTTTAGAAAACATGGTATCCCCCATCATCTGATCAAATATATCATCTATGCGAGGAAGGAGGTAATAATTCTTGATTGTTACTTTATTCATTTCTTTATAGTCCACACATAAACACAAATATTTGTCCTTCTTCTTCATAAAAATCACTTGTGCACCCTAATTATATACACTAGGATAGAATAGGCCCTTCTTAAGAAGGCCCTCTAACTGTAACTTGAGCTCACATAGCTCAAGGGTGGTCATCTTATATGGTGCACGTGAGATAGGTTCCACTCCAAGAACCAAATCAATATGAAATTATATCTCACGTGGGGAGGTAATCCTAGAAAATCACTAGGAAAAACATCTAAAAATCCTCAAAATATGATGATCATCAAGTGATAGCCCATGAGTCTCATCCTCTAATCGGTCACTAATAATGATGGCATAAAACTGACAACCCCATCATACACACCACTTTAGTTACATAGCAGATATGGTGCAAATAGAAATGGGTCTCCTTACTCTAACTATCACTGACTCAACTCCCAAATTGTCTACATAAGATATAACCTTGTTGTAACAATCAACTCTAGCTCTATGTGTAGATAACCATTCCATGCCCAAGATAACTCCATACAAACCCAAGGGAAGGATACGAAGATCCAAAGTCATGGTGAAGGGTCCTAGGTCCACTACACACTCCTTAACTAAGGAGTCCATTTAGAGTTTGGCTCCAGAATCCATCTCGAACATCCCAACTAAGGCCCTATCAAACTACCATCAACCTGTATCACTCTACTAATGATGGAGAAATAAAATAATCTGAAGAGCCAGAATCAAATAAGATAGGGGTAGAAATACCACCAATGTTACCTATGGTCTCAATCATTATACCATGGCGCTCGCTGCTGAATTTCTCGAACCACCACATAAATCTGATGGATACACCCCTTTTCACCAATTGTAGGCTTAGAGATAAGTTCTTTACCCTAATTAATAGGGTTATGTGGGAACTCCCTCCATTGGTGTCCAACTACACCGCATCCATAATAACTGTCAGGTCCCCTAGCTATCCATGAGGTAAACCCCACCGAGATATTGTCCCCTAATTAATGCTCCGTGGTGGATAAACTCTTCCCGATGAGCTACATGTGTCCTAATGGGTCTACTAGTTGGAGGCCCCATAGTGTGCCATCTCCGTGCATCATGGCATTATGGAGGTCTAAAGGGTGGTCAATTCTACTAGGCCCCATATTGTGCCCTATCTGTAGCAACATCAAAGAGGAATGTGTTGAACCGTGTCTGCCATAAGGATGAGGATCAAGTCCCCTACCTACTATCCGCATTTACTGAATACGGCTCCTCACTCTATCTTATTAGGTTCCAAAAAGAGTGAAAAGTGTTGAAGACTATACACTAAGAGTATTGTACACTTTCCACAGTTGTCTTATCTCCGTGTTTGGGGGGTTGAGCTAGCCCCAAGCAAGGGTTCGGGGCGCGGTCCCCAGGTAGTAGGGGTTTGGGGGCACAACCCCCGAGAAAAATTATTTTGGCCTTAAAATGTGCCCGATATACCAAGAAATGATTTTCTCATATGGGTGGTATTTTGACCCATAGGTTTATGGGATGGTTTTAGCCCATGGTTTTGATACCCATGGTTTTGTAAAACTACTTAAGCAGTTGTCTACTTATATGGTTTTATGCATATGGTAGATATGATGTAACATTACAGATGTGTTTTAAATTCGGGTGTGAATTCTGTAGAGTTTTTGAGCATAGATCCAAATAGATCTGGGTATTATATTGAGAGAGTGGTGGCCTGTAATAAAATATGAGCTAGTGTGTTTCTCCTAATTCTAGATCGTTTCTTTGAAGTGTTGACGAAACAAATAGGGTAATGGGTGTAGGAGGAATACCTGTTCAAATGTTGGTTGATGGGTTGTTGCACGCGTATGACTTCCGAATCCATAGCTGATTATGAGAACTTCCTTTTGGCTAGGAGGAACTACCTGTAATAAAAGCAAGACCACCAAAAGGAATTAAACAATATGTGTAGTGAACTGCCTAGCGTATGCTAGATCCGGGAAGTGTGATACTTCCTAGATGGTATCAGTCCACTGTTTTAAACAATTTAATGTTGTAAATAAAGTAAATCCTATTATAATTTGAAATGATTTAGGTATCTCACTTAAAACACAATAAGAAATAGATCTAATCTAACATGCTAGGCTAGAATAGGATCCAAAGGTCAAGTAACTGGTTCTGGGTCTCTAAGTCTGACAAAGGTCTCAGGTAAATCACAGGTGGATGAGGGTGAGGTGAAATTAGGTGGGTAGGTCTCTGTTCTGGGTTGTATGGGAAAATACAGAGACCGATGTCGGTTAAGGGTGACCGATGGTGGTTAGGTGTAACCGGTACCAGTTACTGTGGAAATCTGGGAATGCCACAGAACAAGCTTTGGGTCTCCTTTGTGATTACACAAAGGATTTTTTAGTTGGGATGAGGTATTGGGTGACTGGGGTAGGATTTGGTGAGATTTTAATGGGTATATGGAGGTGGAAGTGTTGGAGAAGGCCAATAGGTGGGTAGGTAAACAATAGATGATAAATAATGATGAAATGAAATAAACTAGAGAAGTATGACGCTATACTTACTTGAATTCTGATCTTGATGCCTGTGAGTGAGGGATGGAGGTGCTTGATGAGAGGTTTGAAGGCTGCAAGTGATCACCAACTGAAATAAAGCTTCTGCATGGGCTGCATGTACATTCCTCTTTGCTTGGTTAGATCAAATCATGGCTGGGATGGCTATGCAAGAGAAAGTGCTTGATCTCCTTCCTTGCATGCATGTGTTCTCTTTGGAATTCACTCTCTGAAGATGTGTTATCTCTCTGAGATGTGTTAATGCTCACCAACCTCCTTTTTCAACTTCCAAAACCTTGAGAATAAGGTTGTTTTGGGGTTAAAAGGGTAACCGATGGTGGTTTCGGCTTAACCGGTGACGGTTAGGGGTAATCGGCGTTGGTCAAGGTGGGATTTCCTAGGTTTACTAAACTAGGAAGATCCTCTTGATTTCCTCGGATTTTGTGTCGTTAACCTACGGATTAGACTGAGAGCCTCTTGTAAGCATGCGGGAATGTGGTTAGAGGGAATGTAGGCATTGATTTTTAGGGTTTGGGTAAGTCTTAGTTAGTTATGGCAACTTACTAAGAATAGGTCTTAGGTTGAGTTGGCTTGGTGAGGTGTCTAAGTGAACTATATGTGTGGATATTATTTAAAATAAGATATTTAAATAATAAATATAGTGAGGATAATGAATTAATTTAATTAAATTAATTAAATTAATATTAGTAGGGTGAAAGGGGCCATGGTTAGGTGAATGTGATGAAGGGTGCTTATTTTTCGAGGGATCAAAGGGGAGTGTGACCTAATTTTAGTGTCTACATTTTGTCCCATTTTTGTGTAGCTTGTATTGGTAAGACGCTAACAAAAATAAGATGTGGTTGCCTCATGTGTGGATGAAGGTGATCCCCCTCAAACTAGGAACTGACGAGGCAATAGGTAGAATCGGTGAGTGGTTTGATAAAAGGTGAATGTGAGAAAGGGGAAGGTGGGGAACGGGGAAAAAGGTTGAAAGGTCTACTCGGAAATTCTAGGTAATGGGTCTAGGTCAAAGGTAGCAATAGTCAAATGCACGCACACGTATAAACTGCAGCACACTACCAGGTTGAAGAGCAGGAAAACTCTACATTGTCTAAGGTCGATAGGTTTATCCGAACAAGGTTGAAGTGATTCCGATATCCAAGGTATAGGATATGGTCAGAAAACACAACATAGGTTAGGGGCAGGAATGTTTAGGTATGTTCTAGTGCACCAAAGGTAGGGTCAGGATAAACGGTCACGGCAATAGGCTAGGTAAGGTCATTAGGTCAATAACACAGGTAACAGTGCCACAAGGTATAGCAAACACATGAGGTCAAAGGTCACTAGCGATGGTCCAGTCCAAATATCTAGGTCACAACATGGGTAAGGTCAAAGGTAGGGGTAAAATAATGAGTCCCCAAAGGAGGAAAAGGGAGGTAGTAAATGATGAGGTCAGGAAGGTGAGGTAAATGGTTTGGGTAAAGGTGGGGTGGGGTAAATGATCAAGGTGAAGGTTGGGTGAGGTAAAAAAGAGGTAGGGGTGAGGGTAAAGGGGTAAAATTTAGGGCAATGTGCAGGTGAGGGTGACCGATGCCAATCAGGATAACCGATGATGGTATAGGTCAATCAACAATGGTAAGGTAGGGCACGCGACCGATGCTGGTCAAGGGTAACCAATGTCGGTTATGTCGGTTGGTTATAAAAACAAAAAAATCCATGTTTTTTGTTATTCATTTGTTATTTGTGAAAGTGAGAAAATGAAAAAAAGAAAAAAAGAAAAGTGTCAAATAAAACGGACAGTTTAGGCATGGATCGAGTCAAGGTCGATTTAGGCATGGATCGAGTCGGTCGATTTAGGCATGGTTGAGTCGGGTTGTAGGCATGGATTGAGTCGGTGTGGGCATGGTTGTGTTGAAAGTAGGTGAAATTGTGATTCATTATTTTTGCAATGAATGAATACTATGGGTCATATGTGAGATGTGGTATAATTTATGCATAATGATGATAGAGAAATGGGAGTGTTGCCTACATAGTCCCAACGAAAAGGGACCTCGAGGCAATGTAGTTCTTCCATAAGCTAGGGGGAAGAATATGAGGAGGTATGAAAATGAGTTGGTAGGTTTTTGGCATGTTGTGGGTTTAGGTTTGTTAGGTGTGGGTGGATTAGGGTAAAATATGTAGGTGAGGGTGATTGTGGTGAAAGAAGAAGATTACCCCAAAAGTAAGCATCGAGGACCAAGTCCTGTATAAGGTAATCAAAATATAAATAAAGATGGTTAAAAGATAAGAGGGGGAAATAAAGCCACCTAATTGGGTGGGATCATACCGAGTAGATCATACCTTGGAGGAGGTGATGAACATAAGACCCTAAAGACATTGCATGATTGACTGTTCTATAGTGAAAAGTAGTCATATGATCACCAAATGTCTAAGTTCCAAGAAGTCCCTTGAGGCAGTTAGGAAATGAGAGTGGGAATGGTGAGAAGGGTGAAAGGTGGTTAATTTTTTATGTGGCATGAGGTAGCATGCTCGTCGGGCAAGAGATCCAAGTCACAATGGGCAAGTCCATGACTAAAAATGTTTTCTGTGTTGACTTGTATTTGAGATAGACTGATCGATGCGAGGAAGTCTATATGGGATGAGGAATTTAACTCCTTGAGGTCTTCGTGAAGCTGATCAATGCGGGAAGCTTCAAATTCTCTCATTTTTTTAAGGGCTTTACATAGCTGTCCTTTGAGGGAGCAGTCTATTTATAGCAGTGGTTGTCGAGAGGAAGATGTCCTTTTGAGGGATTCATCTTTTATATTAGAAGTTTGACTCAAGGAGTTAGGTCCCATGTGAGGGCTTTGAAGTCATGGACAAGACCAAGGTGAAGAATAAGATTCTTGTTCAAAAGTCAGGGTGAAATGACCATGGGATCTCATCTAAAGGTAGATGAAAAGTATCCATGAGAATCATGCTATGTGCAACACCATGTGATACACATATTCAAGAGAAGATAACAAGTGATGGGTACTCACATGATTCTTGTTTAATCATTGGTGAGGTGTATGAAGTGGATAGTGCTCAAGGGACGAGCATGGAAAGAGACAAAAGGTGAGGTAGGACTAAAAGTCAACAATAAAATGGTCAAAGATGCAAGGCGATTAAGGGGCTCAAGTTCGGGTTTACCCTTAAGAGAAGATAAACGATAAGCACCTGATCCATAGGTATGAGTTACGATGTATGGTCCAAGCCAATTAGGAGAAAATTTTCCCCATTTACTTTTTTCTACTTTGGTTACATGTTGATTTTCTTTCAGGACAAGGTCACCGACTTGGAAGGTTTGTTCATGGACACATTTGTCATAGGCACGTTTGATATGTTTTTGGTAAACTTGAAGGTGATCTAGAGCGTTAAGATGACATTTGTCTAATAACTCTAGCTATGCTAAATGGTCCTTGATGAAAGTCATCGTCATTGAGCATGTCATGGAGATATATTCAGAGTGAGGGAATCTAGACTTTGAGAGGCAGGACTACCTCTTATACATAGACTAGAGAAAATGGTGTGGCCATAGTGGAAGTGTGAATACTAGTTACGGTATACCCATAGGGAAAAAGGAATGTGTGTATGCCAATCTTCCTAGTATCGTCAACCACTTTCATGAGAATTTTGTTGAGGGTTTTGTTAGTAGATTCATCTTGTCCATTGGTTTGTGGGTAGTAAGGTGATGAGAAACTAAGTTGAATGCCAAAGGCGTTGCAAAGTTTTCACAATGTTTTATTTTTGAATTGTTTTCCATTATCAGTGATGAGGTGATGAGGAACACCAAAGTGACAAATGATGTGGTGGTTAATAAACTCACATATTTTCTCATATTTCATGGAGATGAGTGGTATGGCTTCCACCCATTTTGTGTAGTATTCGGTAGCAAAGATGATCCATTGATGGTGCTGGGAGAATGAGGATTGATCTCTTCGACAAGATCCAAACCCCATTCGAGAAGGGCCAAAGGTCACGAGTGACTTGTAAGGCATGAATAAGGTGTATGATGAAGATTGGAATGTTGTTGGAATTTTACACAACATTTGACATAGTCACAACAATCATGGTTAAGGGTTGGCCAATAATAGCCTAGGCAAAGAATACGCTTAGTAATAAAGAAGGCCATTAAAGTGTCCTCCACATATGCCATCATGAACCTCCTTAATGGTATAAGGAATTTTAGAACTTGTGAGGCATCGTAAGAGAATACCATCAAAGTCCATGCTTATACAGAGTCCCCCAAGATGACGGAATGAGAGACCTTTTAAGGAAGGCGCGTTGTCCATTACGAGTGAGATCGGAAGGTAAGATGGAGAGAAAGGTAGTCAGAGTATTGTTTATACCAAAGGTCACTCAGGTTAGGGGTAGCGGTTCCGAATTGAGTAAACATCATGAGGTAAATAAGAAGGTGATTGGAGTCATTGTACGGTGACAAATATTTTAGAATCGGTAGGTGAAGCGGTATTTGGGAAGCTAAGCAAGCCATGGTATCTACAAATTTTTGGTTGAACGTGGGATGGTTTGAAGGGTGTAATGATCAAAGGTGGTCAAAAGTATGTCTACATGATGTTTATACTTTTGAAGTATCTCGTTACGACATTGGTACATACCATTGACTTGGTTTATGACCAATTGAGAATCACCAAAGATGTTGATTGATTTAACATCTAGGGCATAGGTGGCTTGGAGACCTAGTACGAGTGCTTCATATTCAGCAATATTGTTTGTACATTCAAAATCTAATTTGAAAGACAAAGGCATGGGTTCACCATCAAGAGGAATGAGGATAATACTAGCCCCACCCCCATGCTGACACTTGGAACCATCGAAAAAGAGTGTCATTTGGTAAGGAGGTTCATCTAGGGAAAGGGTAGCAATTGACTCATCTGGAAAGTCAAAATTAGAGGGTTAATCCCTTGCAAATAGGTGCATCACCAATTTTTCAGCGTGATATCTTGGCCTTGATGGAATTTTGATGAATGAATTTGAGGTCAAGATTAGCTAAAAGCATAAGCCATCATGCGCACATGCTAATTTTGATAAGGTTTGGCGTACATGAAGTGTAAGGGGTTGGTGTTGGTCACAACATAGGTTTTGTGGTTAAGTAGGTAATGAAGGAGTTTGGTGGCAATGAAAACTAAGGCTAAGAAAAGTTTTTGGGATGGGTGTATTAGGTTTCATAGTCCAAAAGAGTATGGCTGATGTAATAAACCGCCTGCTCCCTGTGTTGTTCATCGCGATGAGCAAGCATGGCTCCCAAGGAGTGATTGGTAGCAGATATGTATAGGTAAAAAGGTTGATCATCTTTAGGTGGGATGAGTATAGGTGGTTGGAGAAGGTATTGTTTTAGGGCCTCAAAAGCTTTATGGTAGTCATCATCCCATTTAAAGGAGACATCCTTCTTGAGCAGATGATGAAATGGTTGGCACCGATCCGATAATTGTGAAATGAAATGGTGAATGGACTGAAATTTACCTTGCAGGCTACGGAGTTGTCGAAGGTTAGTAGGTAGAGGCATTTCAAGAATGGCCTTGACTTTAGTAGGGTCAACTTCTATACCATGGAGGGAAACAATAAATCCCAGGAGCTTTCCTGAAAGAACCGTGAAGACGCACTTCTTAGGCTAAAGGCGGACGTAATATTTAATGAGATAGTCAAAGATGGTTTTGAGGATGGTTAGGTGCTCGAGCGGCATTTATATTTAGCCAAGAGATCATCCACATAATCTTCCAATATGTGATGCATGATGTCATGGAAGATGTAAGTCATAACCCACTGATATGTGGCACCAGCATTTTTAAGGCCAAAAGGCATGACTCAATAGTAGAAGGTCCCCCAAGGGGTGATGAATGAGGTTTTGTGTTGATCCTCTAGGGAAAGAAGGATTTGGTTATAACTTGAGAATCCATCCATGAGTGATAGCATCTCATGACCAGCGGTAAGGTCAACCAGTTGATCAATACCAGGTAAGGGAAAGTCATCTTTCGGGAAGAAGCTAGGTTGAGGTCACATAATTCTATGCAAATGCAGAGTCCCCTATCACTTTAGTGATAGGGACAATGTTAGAAATCCAATGAGGATAATCAATGGGTAAGATGAAGGAAATGGAAAAGAAGGCGTTGAAGTTCTTCTTTGACGAGAAGAGCAATGCGAGGGTGCATTTTCCTCATCTTTTGTTTGATGGGTTTGGCATCGGGAATGGTTACGATATTGTGGACCACGATGGTGGGGTCAATACAAAGCATGTTCTACATAAGACCAAGCAAAAGCATGGTTATGATCTCTGAGAAAAGAAGTGATGGATTCCTATTCAGCAACATCTAAAGATTGTCTGATCTTTAGGATGTGCAAGTCGTTCTGAGTGTGAATGTTGATCTCGATAGTCGATTCATTCAACATGGTTTATGTCTCGAGGGTAATGACCGATGAATATATGAGTCTTTGCTATACCAAGGTAGGTGAGTATGGATTCATCATCCTAACATTGAATGACATTAATTGAAGGTGTATCATCATCGATCATTTTAGGATACAGGAAGGGAAGAGTGGAAGGGGCCTCACCCTCACGTTGATAAGTCAAAGGCCCCAAGGAAATGGTGTTTATGAAAAAAAAATTAGGAGGGATAGATTCAGGATCCATCGACTCCATAAGAAGGGTGGTGATGAAGGTGGAGCAGGTGAAGAAGGTGTAGAAGAGCTAGTGTCCTTAATGAGTTTAATGTGGGCTTGTTTGGTAGGTGGTTCGGAAAGCCGATACCACTACGATCATTATGTTTGTGGGTGGTACATGGAATAATGGTATGGTGTCCTTGCTCATAAAATCCAAAACCAAAACCCTTCCATGCACATCGGTGTAGGAAGGTGTGGGTGAAATGGTGATTGGTAAGTGATTGGAAGTCAACAAAAAATGGGCAGGTTTGTGGTGGTGGTTTTGGGTGTGTAAGTGGTAGTATCAAGTCCCCATAGGTGAGACTAGTACAAAGATAAGGAGGACCATAAAGGAGGCCATTCTTCCTATATGGTGATCATAACATGGGTGTTGTGAAGGGCTTATGTACTCTTGTGGAGTAAGGAATGTGTTGACATTATATAGGCGGTACTCCCCCATAGTGAGGTGTTGAAAAACACCTTCCCAAGGGATCATGGTTGGTATGTAGGTAGTTGGTATGGATAACATGTCGAGGTCGATGAAGAGGTGGAGTTAATGATTGGGAAGCTTATGGGTCACCGTGGAGGTTATGGTAGTGGTAGGAATAGAGGAGGAGGTATGTGTGGTAGAAGTAGTGGCTATACCGGTAGGTGGAGGTGTAGGTGAAGTGGTAGTGGTTGTGGAGATAGACGGATTAATAGGTATGAGCACATCATTGGGTCGATAAAGCATGTTACATGTTTTGAAAGGGTAGGGGTCAGCTGGAATGGTATAGGTGTGTCCTTCATGTTCAAAATTTACACAATGATGCAAAGTGGAAGGAACGCAACCCATGACACGAATCCAGGGTCTACCAAGCAACAAGTTATATTGGAATTCCCCCTCCAATACATAAAATAATTCTGGAATAGGGCGGGGGCCCACACAAATGTGGAGGATGGCAATGGCTAATGTAGAGGTGATAGCATCATTGAATGAACACAACATGACCGGATGTTTATGCATGCAATTGTCAGGTATGTGCATTTGAGCGAATGCATGGGATGAAATGATATTAATGCTAGCGCCCCCATCAATCATCACACGGCGTACCCATATGTCATCGATGTGGATAGAGATGAAGAGGGCTGGGTCTAGGTCATCATTTTGGTGTGGTGTGATCTCTTCCTCTGAGAAGCTAAGGGAGGCTACTTGGTGAACAAGGTAGGGTGAAGATGAAGGTGGTAATTTGGTGAGAGAGGCTACATGATGGGGTGTGATAATGGAGGCTACGGGTGTAGGGTCATTGGGTAAAACCTCAATATATTGAAGAACCTCCATAAGAGCTTGACGATGGGATTCTCGAGGTTTGAATGAGGTCATATAGGGACATTTTGAGAGGAGACTGGTGTAATTGTTTGAGCATGGTGCGATGTGTGACACCATTAGAAATGGGGTACGTGGGGCCATGGGAAGTGATTTTAGGTATGGGTGTAGATAGATGGTATGGGGTATAGGATTGGTTGGGGTCGGTTAGTTGCCTTTTCTTTTCCCGTATCCTTCTGAGCATGTGTAGTGACATGTATCATGTTGATATGAGGGGAGTTGGAAAATGGAGAAGGTATAGGGTGAGTGGTATAACGACACGACGGGCAAAAACCTACTAGAGGAGAAAACCTATGAGGTGAGTTGGGTGAAATGAAATTTGGGTGGAGGCATGGCAAGTTCTCTGATGTGAACCATGTTAATTTCAAATTTTGGGGGTGGCTCTAGGAGCTGTGAGGGTGGAGGTTGTGGTCATTGAGTGGGCAGTGTGGGAATGGGTGTTGGTGTAGTAGGATCCTCATCGAGAAGGTCATCATCGTCAAAGTTGGCCTCTGGAGGACACAACTAGATAAGGATGGTTTTCAAGGCCTTACAGTTCTCCACATCATGCCCTACACACGATGGTATGCACAAATTTTAGTATCATCAAACCCTATTGGCTTGGGTTTGAGGGGGTCATAAGGTCTGAGTGGCGGTAATGTGATGACAAAAGTCTCAAGGAGGTTGGTTAAAATTTTGGCATATGACCCTACTAGTGGATCACAATGGGAAGTGAACGTGGGTTTGGGTGTAGGTGTAGTTGATTATTGAGGAACGGTCTTTGGAAGAGGATGAGCAGATCGAGCTATAGGTTTGGGGGTGCTTTGTGTAGTTTTAGGTGTTGATCGTGTTGTTTAGGGAGAAGTATAGTAGATGGATGGGTAGGAGGGTGTGTGGTCATTTTGATTTTGACCTACCTTATTGTGGGTATTGGAGCTTTGCTTTTGGGTTACACCTTCGTGGGTAAAGGTGATGTGGGTGTATGAGGTCTAGAAGGAAAATAGATGAAGGAAGAGGGCAAGTTACCCATGGGGATAATGGGGGTGTTGTGAAGGTAGATGGCGTGGGTCATGCTTGGGGTGTGAGAGACAACAACTGCAATGTAGTGGGTAGTGAAGCAATAGCTGAGGGTATTAGAGGTATGGGTGGTAGAAATGTTACAGGTGTGGTTGTAAGTCATGTTGGGTGTTGGGCTAAGTTAGAGGTTTGTGAGGAAGGAATGGGTTGTTGTGTTTTTGGTTTATTGGTGGGTGGAGGTTTCTTGACCATGTGGGGAAGATGAGATCCTAAGATGGATGGGATAGGTGCATGTGTGATTGGCGTAGCCGGGGTATGAGGTTGATGGGTTTGGTTCTTCTATTTAGGTGTAGGAGTAGGTATGGTGTTGACTTTGGAGGATGTAGCTAAATCCAATTTGATAGGTGGATGAGTAAGGCTGGTGGTCGAGGTGACCCCTAAAGTGGTAATAGGTTTAGTCGAGGCAAATGTTGTAGGTATGGGTTTGGGTTTAGGTGTAGGTTGAGTTATGGGTAAGGGTGTGGTTTGAGCTATAACAGGTGTCATGGAAGGGGTTGTGATAGAGGTGGTTGTGTTTGGTTTGATTGGTCAAAATATTTTTGGGTAGATAGTGGAGGTATATCGGCAAGGACCTCTCATATGTGTTGAGACCAAAGTAAAGATGCCCCCATAGTAAGGCTCTATCCACATAATCTAAGTGATCAGCCAAACATGAGAATGACATGTCTATAGGTGGAGTTGATGAGGACCTAATGGAAATTCCCATAAAATGTGTCTTAGAGATGGGAAATTGGCTAGCTTTAGCTTTTGGTTGAGAGCCAAAGTAGGTTAATATGGAGAATGCTCACCAAGAGGCAAAGGTATCTCAACTGGGTCTATGATAGGTGGTGGAGATGATGGGTGCTCCTCTATGGGTGGAGGAGGTACTGTAGGTAAAGGCTCTCTAAGTGGTGAAGCCAAGGGTTAGATGGTCTCAATGTTAGCGAAAGACTCCTCCGTAGGTGATGAAGGAGATGAAAGGTGTTCCTCTATTGGTGAAGGAATAGGGGAGGTTGGTTCTAACACAGAAGGAGGATTTCGGGCTAGGATCTCCTCTATGGAAGGAATATGGGGTAATTGGGAGGCGATGGGTACGTCATTAAAGATAGTGTGAACCTCATGGGTATGGGTATCGTGAGTTGAGGTCTCACCGGTTTGATCAGACAAAGGGGCATGGTTGGGAAACAATTTCTTAAAGATGTGTAGGTTTTGGTTGGCAGGTGCATTAGGATTATCCATGGTTAACTCACCTTTCTCGAGCATTTCTTGGACAATATTCTTAAAAGTGATGCAGTTGCCAACACTATGACCCTTTACTCGATGATAATTATAGAAATCATGTTCTTTATACCATGCGGGCATGGGGCGAGCAGGGTCAAAACTAGTGTGTGGTTTTATAGGTGGAAGGGTGATGGCTCTGACTTTGATAAGATTTTCTAAGATAGAAGAGTAAGGTTCCCCGATTGGGGTATATTTCCATTACTCTCATCTGAATTGAAAATTTTAGATGGGTGAGAGATTAGATGAGGGGTAGCCTGATTTGATGGATGTGTTGGGCCAGGTCTTGAGTATCACTTTGTTAGTGGTGCCCTTAGATTTTGAATAATTGGTTTGTGGTTTGGAAGAAGAAGAGGTATCATTTGACTTGAATGCCAAATTCTTATTGTATAATTGGATTTTCTTCTCTTCGATGGCCCGAATCTCTAACTTTCATGCCATAGTGAATGCTTCATCGAATGTTTGAAGGTTTGGACCTACAGGGTCGGTGAGATATGTCTAGCACAAGCTCATGAAGAGCTCAATGAGTTCTATTTGTGGTAGTTGGAAGGTGAGTTGGTTGATCAAGCTACACCAACGAGTGACAAAATATGTGATAGATTCATCCTCATACTGATGACATGTGGAGTATAGGTTGGTCATGGTAACCTTCTTGATGATATTAATAGAGAAATGATCCAAGAAGGCTTGGGCTACCTGATTGAATGAGAATATGGAGTGTCTAGGTAACCCACTATACCAATCTAATGCAGGTCCAGTCAGAGACATGGGAAAGGTTTGCAATAGCAAAGTGTCATCATGAGTGATTAGATAACACCCATGTTTGAATGACCACAAATGCTGCTACGGGTCTTATTTGCTATTGAAATGATTGAATTTAGGCATTTCCCAATGCATAGGGTATGAGCGGATAGGAATGGATGGGTGGATGGGCTCATTGCAAATATCTCATCATAGGTGAGAGTGTTGTGGGATCCGGAAACCAATGCCTCTAATGTTTGCATCTTGTCCAACATCAATTTGATTAAGTCGTTGGTGGGTTGTGATGATTGGGTGCTTCCTATAGCGTGAGAGGGTTGGTTTTGGGCATATAACAGGGGTGGCACTCCATTGTATGGGGCTTCCATGTAGGTTGATTGAGAAGAAGGTAGTGAAACAGGGGTATGTACCTTGATTGAATAATGGAGGAAACAGAGGTTGTTGGTAGTATGTATATGGAGGTGGAAGGGTCATGGTAACCCTAGTGGTAATGGGGGCTAATGATTGTGGAATGGAAAGGACCACATTCTGAAAAGGGGTAGGGGTCACCGACACGGGAGGTGGTAATGTAGCTACGGGTATGTGTGAGACATTAGGGGTGGATGAGGTTGTGTTTGGGGTAGTTGTCGAGGGTATGGTGGATGTAATGGGTGCCATGGAGGTAGCAGATGTGGCAGTCATAGTGGGTATAGGACCTAGTGTGAAAATGACCGGGGTAAGGTAGATGCAGGTAGCAACAGAGCTAGATGGGGCTGATGCAGGAGTGGGAGTGAGAGTCGGGGGATAGATATGGGCATGTCATATATCAACTAACCCAAGACATCCTGAGTGGACGAGTGGGAAAGGTAAAACTACAAAGCGGTAGGGTTTTGGTCAAGGATTCATGTAAACTCCTCATCTCTAGTAGTGATAGTGATAGGTTGGATGGGATCCATGGCTGGTGATAAAATGGAAGGTGGTGAGAGACTAGGTGGGAGTGGTTGACAACTGGCATGAAATATGAGTGTGCTTGCTTATCTTCATGTCAACACCATGTGAACCAATACTGATCAGGTAGGGCTGCTTCTCTGTGAATGACATAGAAAACAACAGGAACAGGTGAATCTAATGGTAAAAAGTGGATTAGGTACCAAATGGTGGTTGGAAAGTGAGATAGGCTAACTAATGCCGGTTAAGGAAAACCGATGCCGCTACAGGGGTAACCACCGTCGGTCCACATGAGAAATGGTTAGTGAGTGAAAAACTAGGTAGAAGGTCAAATCGATGGTGTTTTACAATGTCAATGAGAATGATGACAAGCAATGAAAGGGACTGTGAAAAGTGGAATAAAATGAATAAAATTTCCTTTTGGGTAGGTTAACAAAAGGACCTGGAACCAACGTCGGTTGGGTATAACTGAAGATGATCAGAGGATAATTGATGACGGTTACTATGAAATTCAAACAATGATGAAAAAAGTGGTTGTGAATTAAAATATGATGTAGAATCAGACCCAAAATTCTGAGAATGATGATGATATGGCCCGGGCACACTCAGGTGAAGCCGGAATACACTAGCTATGATGAGGAGCATGTAAGGATGAACAAGAAAAATGAATAATGTGATCTCTCACCTCAAAATGCAAGCCAAGAAGAAACACTAAGAAAAATGCTTTCCTAGGAGTGCCTTTTCTATTATGTTTGTTTAGCTTATGCTATTTAAGGACTGACACATGAATTGTGAAATAGAGTTTTTGGTGAGGATGGCTTCCTACAAAGGAGGAGACCTAAAAGGTGAGGTTTTAGGTATGTTATGGTGGGGGTGGGATTCGCTCTAAAGTATGACTCGACAGAGCAGCAGCTGGGTGCCCACTGTACCATGATCGTGTGATCACCTACAACTTCTTCTAGGTAGGATGTTGTTTAAGAATGTGTATATTCTGAATTTTTTGTGAGGTTTGGTAAGACTCAGAGAAAGAGAAAAGGAAACAAGTTCTTTTCTACGATTTGTTTATCAACCATCAGCTGGTCATGACTTCCAGCGTATAGGTTTCCCTCAATTAATGTGAGCTAATGCAATAAATTAGAATGCCACACACTTATTGTTGTTGCAGCTCACAAAGACTCCCTGGATGCAGATCAGGCTTCTAGGTTGATCACTCTAGCATCCAGTGTGATTGCACAACATGGAAACCTCTCTCCAAGTGTGGGGACTTGTGAAACTGAGAGAGGAATCTCCAGATTAGAGGCTGGTTCCTCAAACTCCTCTGATTTAGATCTATATTTTGCAAAACTACAGAGGTTTGAAACCTAATCCTACTCTAAAATCCAAGGAGACAGAGATAGAAAGTGCAAAATTAAACTAAACTAACAGGTGATACACCAAAGGAGGAGTGGTGAACACTTCTTGTTCTACAGATAGACACAGATCATAAAATGCAACATAAAACATCATGCACAAGCTGATAAGATGTAATCAGAGGTCTGAAATGAAACAAGCAACACAAACAGAGGACTGAAAACTGATCACAGAGCCTGTATTGTCATTTCCATTGTCAAAATCCTTGTATTACAACATCAAAAAGGTAGAAAACCTGTTACAATTTTAGAAGAGGTCTGATACTTGCAAAAATCACTTGTTACAGGTGAAAGAAGAAGCTTGCTATCCAAAGAAATGTTCCCCCTTTAGAAATGAGCCAAATCTGGCTTTTACATTGCATGGGTCGAGCCCAGGGGACAGAAAACGTACAAAACATGGGAGCCCATCCCTCCTTGACTGCAGATGCATTAAAACAGCATGGGGGACCTTACAAACCCATACCCTATCATTTTGACCAGATTTCAGGAGAATGCGACCCATTCTGCATTAAATCTGGTCGCTGAATGTCACTTCTGGCCATGAACACGCGTTAGAGCCATTTCTCAATTTTCTCTCTCCATAACTACACCAAAACTCAAGATTAACCCTAAAATCATGTAGATAATTTCATAATCTTTCCGTTGATATAAAGAATGTGCAAATCCGAGCTCTGGATCGAAAGATATGTCGATCTGAAGATTTAGGGCACAAAACAGGCGAAAATGCGTTTTGAAATTTCTTCCCACGCTCTGCCACCTGGATGACACGTGGCATGCATTGATTGGTCACATGATTCTCTCTCCTTCTCTACTTTGTTGGACACGTGTCCTCCTTTTATTGGCTCGGGTCAGTGCTTGAAACCTCGCCCTTTGACTTTTGGACTTTCCTCCTTGTGACACGTGTCATGATTTGGTTGGTCCGCGGGTCTGCCGGCTCTTCGCGCCCTTCACGTCCATTTGTCCCGAATGTCCCAGTGCTGCACAAGACAAAACTTTCGATCCACCCAAAATGGGCTTCCATGTCCCTTTTCTGCCTGTGACACGTGGCGTGATCTGATTGGCTTTCAGCTCCTCCGGCTTTCCGCGTCCCACGCGTCCCTTTGTCCCACTTGTCCTTGTGCTGAAGTTTCCCGTTTCGGCCGAACCGCCGGTTCGCGTCCTTCGCATCCATTTGTCCCAAATGTCCCAGTGCTGTCTGGGACAAATTCTTCCGAACCACCCGAAATGGCTTCCTTTGCTCTCGGCCGCTTCGCCTTTTCACGTCCTTCACGTCCTCACGGCCCAGATGTCCCAACTGCTTAGTACGAAAGTTCTCCATTTCGCCAATCCGGTGGTTCGCATCCTCAAGGCCCAAATGTCCCAAGCAGTTAGTCGATTTTCTTCTCCTTCGGCCGAACCGCTTTTCGCGTCCCTCGCGTCCCGACGGCCCGATTGTCCCTGTGCTAAAATTTTCCTTTTCGGCCGAACCGGCCGGTTCGCGCCCTTCGCGTACATTTGTTCCACTTGTCCCAGTGCTTCGTGGGCCGCCTGGAGGCATTTCGGCCGAACCGCGCCTTGGTGTCCCGAATGTCCCAACTGTTCCTAGGACAAGGACTTAGCCGATTTTCACAATTTTTCCTGGCCCAAGCTTATTTTCTGCAACTTTTTCACATTTTCTCAGAGCTTGCTCTTTTCAACCTGGACAGGAGAGTTAGAAAAATTTCTGAGGGGACCCTAGAAACATGATTTTTGCCCTGAATCCATCCATTTGCCTGGGACTCGAGAATTCTGATGTATGTTATCAAATCAACCCTGGGGGTGGATTTGGATAACAATTTGGTGACTCAATGGGGATACTTGCTTGCTAGGTAGAAGATACCAGTTTCCTGAAGCAGTCCATTGGGCATGGAGTCATCAAATATTCTGTTTAGAACCTCAACTGACTCAGAATGTGCAAGGAGGAAGATGGAATGTCTCCTGATAAAAGCAAGGACTGCAAAACATCTCCATGAATAGCAAGTTGTGCCAAAGCACTTAGGGAAAACAAAACTAACCTACAGCAAAACAATGTGCACAAGCACTTGGAGGAAAGAAAATCTAATCTAATATTTACAGAGGTAGTGAACTTCCTTCTCTAGAAGCAATGCTTGAGATAGATTCCATTGACTGGAATCTGCAGTTCTTCACCATCCAATGAGGCCAATTGGAAAGCATTGTTGTTCTTGCACTTTGTGACCACGTATGGGCCACTCCAAATGGCATCAAATTTTGAATGCCTTCCCGGTTTTGCTCTGTCCACATCCCATTTCAATACTAGATCTCCAATTTGAAAAGATCT
This sequence comes from Taxus wallichiana var. yunnanensis, assembly GCA_018340775.1. Lineage (NCBI taxonomy): Eukaryota > Viridiplantae > Streptophyta > Pinopsida > Cupressales > Taxaceae > Taxus > Taxus wallichiana. Next base: position 195,275,669 of record CM031241.1, read on the forward strand.
ATCCTTGGCCTTTCTATCAAAGGTCTTCTTGATCAAAGCTTGATCCTTTTCCATTGCTTGGGATGCCTGATTTCTGATCTCTTGCAGCTCCATCAACTCTGCATACCTCACCTCCATGGGCTCAAATTCCAGCAACTCCAACTGCTTCATGAGTTCCAACGTTGGCAACTCAAGTGACATGGGCAAGATTGCCTCTCTTCCATAGACAAGCCTGAATGGAGAGTTACCTGTGGATCTTTTGGGAGTGATCCTATCAGCCCATAAGGCTGATTTCAGCTTGGTATGCCAAGACCTCTGATTCTCATCAAGAGTCCTCCTAATGATCCTCAACAAATTCTTGTTTGTAGACTCGGCCTGGCCATTACCCTGAGGGTAATAGTTCGATGAAGTGCTTAGGTAAATACCATTCTTGACATCCCACTCACCACCCTAGATCCAATGAATGCCAATGCATTATCAGAGATTATTGTAGTAGGTACACCAAATCTGTTGTTATCCCCTCATAAAAGTCTAAGATGCTAGACTCATTTGCCTCTTTGAGTGCTCACTTCATCCATTTGGTGAAGTAGTCTGTGGTCACAAAATCCATTTGTACCCTTGGCTTGAATTGGGATTAATGACTCTGATGAAGTCCAAACCCCATTGCATGAATGGCTGGTCAACTGAGATTGGATGCAATGGAAGGGCAGCAAGTCTCTCTTTTCCTGTGAAGAATGCACAATTCTTACACCTCTTGATCCATGCATAGCAATCACTGAAGATTTTAGGCCAATAATAACCAGCCTTCATGATTTTTAGAGCTGTCACTCTTGGTGCAAAATGGCCACCAGCTGGTCCACCATGAAACTCTTCCAACACCTTTTGAATCTGACCTGTGCTAATGCATCTCAGCAGCACTCCATTCACATCTCTCTTGAACAAAACTCCATCAACAATGGCATATGGAACAGCCTGCAACCTGAAGTGTCTCCTTTGGGTCTTGTTCATCTCTGGAGGGCATAGGCCTGTGCCTAGGAAGTGCATAATACCTTGGGTCCAGCAAGGAGTCGGGGAAGCATTGTCTTCTTCTTGTTTGCCACTTGGCTCATGGCTGTCTGGACCTGGATCAAAAACAACCTCTTCTTCATTGCATACTTCTTTTTGCTTCCCCAAAACCAGCTGCTCACACAATCCTTTCCCTCTTACCAGCTTGGTGATCTTGATCTCAATGTCATACTCCATGACACGGGTGATCCAACCTGCCCTTTTCTCATTCAAATCCTTGTTGAGGAGGAAGTCCTTAACTCCAGCATGTGAGACCAGCAACTGGACCTTGTTGTTTGAGATTAAATTCTTGAATTTCTTCAAGCTTCTGATTACTGCAAGTACATGCTTCTCAATAAAAGAGTACCTCACCTCATAGTCATCTAGGCTCCGGCTGAAGAAGGCAATTGGCTGCTCATCATTATCTTTGTTCATTGTACTGAATGGCAGAATAGTGTCATCACCTCCAAATGCATAGAGGATGAAATCCTTGGTGTAGTCCGGGTTGATGAGAGTTGGTGCTTGAGAGATAGCTTCTTTGATTGCTTCAAAACTCTCCTTGCCTTCTGCTGTCCACTTAAAATCCATGCTCTTCTTTAACATTTTGGTGATGGGCTTGACAAGGGCTGCAAAATCTGGGACAAACCTCCGAACAAAGTTTATCCTTCCCAAGAAACTTTGAAGAGCCTTCTTGTGACTTGGCAATGGTAGTGCTCTTATGGCTTCAACCCTCTCTGGATCAATTGCCAGTCCCTCTTTCGAGACAATATGGCCTAGAAGCTTTCCTTCATGTGCAAGAAAGATGCACTTCTTGGGATTCAAAGACACTCCGAACTTTCTACACCTCTGAAACACTTTCCTGAGGTGAAAGAGATGGTCTGACTGCATTCTTTGAGAAGACAGTGATATCATCAAGATATATCAAAACTATTTTATTGATCAACCCCTTGAATGCCATGTCCATTGCCCTTTGAAAGGTAGCACCAGCGTTGGACAGCCCAAATGGCATCTTCTTGTAAGCATATGTGCCCCATTTAGTTGTGAAGGCTGTCTTGAATTGGTCTTCTCCCTTCACCATAATCTGATTATAGCCTGAGTAGCCATCAAGTAGTGAAAACCTTTCTGAACCAGCTACCACCTGCAATATTTGCTCCATGGAAGGGAGTGGATAATGATCCTTGAGAGAGGCTCTATTCAAATCTCTGAAGTCGACACACAACCTGATCTCTCCATTCTTCTTCCTAACTGGGACTAAGTTGGCGACCCAACTTGAGTGTTTGATGGGGAAGATGATACTGGCCTCAATAAGCTTGCTTAACTCTTTTCTCATTAGAGGTTCAATATGGGGATTCACTGCCTTTGCTTTTTGCTCGACAGTGCTTGGATTCTGATCCACTCAATAGTATGTTGTGCCAACTCGGGTTGAAACCTCTCGGATCTTTGTAAGTCCAAGCAAAAACATCCGGGAATTCTTGAAAAAGCTGAAAAAAATCAGATTTCTCTTGTGAGGTACTTACTTTGCCAATCTGCAATATTTTGCCTTCTTCCACTAAAATAGGCTCTGAATCTCCACCCTTTACTTGAATGTTCGCTTTCTCCTTCCGGAACTGATCATTCGGGTTGAAGATTGACTCCAAGGTTATGAGGCCTTTTGGTAACTTGTTGGTTCTCAGCTGCACCACTTGGTCACCATACTGCTGATGCAGCTTGTCTTGATTCCTGGCAGAGAACTCAGCTTCTTCTTGTAGGAAATTGACAATTTGCTGATCATTATCGAAGACTTGCCAACTTGTATTGTTGTCCGAACAGCTGGTCTCACAACCAATTTGATATGAGGCTGAGATTTCTCACTTTTGATACTTTCCACAACATCAAATGCAGCCCCAATTGCTGCCAGTCTGTCAGCGGCTTCATTCTTCTTCCTGGGTATGGACACGATGTTGAAAGCTTCGAAATCCTCAATGAGGTCCCATACCCTATTCTTGTAGTTCTTCAGCAGGTCATTCTTTGTAGCATGTTGTCCCCTGACTTGATTGACGATCAGCTCACTATCCCCAAACACCTGCAAGTTATTTATGCCCTTTTTCCTAGCCCAATGAAGTCCATGAATCAAGGCCTCATATTCAGCTGTGTTGTTTGAACAAGAAAACTGAAACGAAAATCAAATAATATTTGATGCCTTGAGGTGAAACAAGCATAGCTCCTCCTCCTACACCTTTTCTACTCCTTGATCCATCAAAGAATAGCTGCCATACTTCATTCTTGTCCTTATGATCTAGCTTGGTGATGCTGGAATAGGTTGGTTTTCTTCATGTATGTAATAGACTCCCAGCTCAGATTCTTCTACTTCTTGGTAGGGATCAAAAGCATGCACCTTGCTTGCCCATTCATCAAGAGTCAAATCCGGGATACTTCCAACCTTGGTGTCAGCTTCATCAGTGCTAGGGTGATCTTCTTGATCAAATGTTGAACAATTGGCATTGATTTGGCTTGGAGTATGAGGCTCAATATGAAAGTTTGCAATTGGTTCGGATCTGATTGTGACCTTAGTACCATATCTTGTTCTGAACAACATGTGTGACCAATCAGCAGATAAGTAGCCTCCAATTTTGGCTGTGAAATCCCTTGATAAACATAGGGCAAAGAGTGGTGGAAAATCTATCACTGACACATCTTGTAAAACGGTAACGTTGGGGCATGTATGCAAGGTAAGATTCAAACCTTTAATTACTCCCATGGTTTCTACTGCTGTCCCATCCAATTGCACTACCCCTTTAGATATTACTTCATATTGGAGACCCAGCTGATCAGCTATTTGCTTGGGCATCACTGAGCTACTTGCCCCAGAATCAATCATGCAATTGTGTACTAGTTTATCCCCAATGATTAATGAAACATAGAAAGGAGGGGGCTTCAACATTTTACCTTGTTGTCTTCCATGATTTCCTTCAGGCTGGGCAGCATTTGTGAGTACCTTCTCTTGCATTTGGACCTGTTGGTTCGAAGTTGACCAGTCCTTCATGGCAGCTTGTAGCAAATCTCTTTGTCCTGGGATGGATAGGGATTCCCACATTGATATATTGACGTTAGTCTTCTTCATCTGTTCAATGATACTGAACGGGGATGAAGTATCCTTTTGTTGTCCCTTGGTTTGCACATTTACTCCTTGCACGTGGGCAGCAACAGCTGGCATTTGAGTTGGCCTAGGGGCTGTTCTTGGCTGCCCTTGTGCATTTGAACTTGATTTTGCTTGCCAACCACTTTGGAGTCGTGGAAGGTTGTGGATTGGCTGGGGCTAATGGATGTTCTTCACCCAAATTCCTCCTCTTTGACCTTGTGTTGGCTGCAACACCTTGAGAAACTGCCTGATTCATGCCACGAAATCTTCTCGCTTGCGCCACCAATGTGGTTTCATTTGGGGCTGATTGTCATTGGAATGTTTCTAGTTGTTGGTTGTTTCCTTGAATGCCCTCATCCTCCACACCAGTAGTTGTCACCATCAATGCTTGATTGAGAGCACCATTGAAGCACATGGATTGGTTATGAGGCTCGTTGCATGGAAAACACCAATCATATTCCTGAGCAATGTTGTTCTTGGACTAATGCCTTAGAGGTAGATATGGCATTTGGATTATAGGGCTGGAATGGTCTATTAGCAGGAGGCCTTACTTGGCTTTGATTTTGATTCATATTTGCAGCTGATTAGGTGGTCTTTGTGGTTGGTATGGCTACCTATTAGGCTGAGCTTGGGGTTGATAAGAAGGTCTGAAACCTTGGGCTTGCTGCCTCTTGAGAGTAACCAGCTCATTGCCTAGGTTTTGCAACTTGCTTCATGACCTCTTGGAGTTCATTTGAAGCACTAGAGGATGAAGTAGAAGTTTCACTTGAACTTTGATTTCTAGGGGTGGGAACAGGAGCCAAAGTGGGTGCTTGACTAGTGCTTGGATTTTCTAAGTTTGGATACAAGGGCATGGGAGGCCTAGGAGCTAGTTTACCAGCTTGAATAAGATAGTTTTCGGCTCTAATGGCAATGCTATAAGCAGCAGGTAAGGTTGTGCCTCCCATAGATTGAATTAACATAGAAATATCAGAATTCAAAGCTTTAAGGTAATATAGAAAAGCACCTTCTGTTGTTGGCCTGACTGCCACTGGAATTCTATCCCAAGACCTTTGAAATCTAAAGTTGAAGTCAGTCAGCTGCTCGTTGGGGGCTCTCTTGATGGTTGTCAGCTGCTCCAAAAGAGACAAGTTGTCTCCCTTCTCTCCAAATTGCTCGTGAAGAACTATGCATAACTGATTCCAATTTGTGATAGAACCAACTCCAAGGCTCCTAAACCATTGCAATGCCTTCCCTTTGAATGAAGATGCCAAGAATTTGACAAAGAACATCCATTTCATTTATTTCATGGATTGCATAGAAAGTTAGCAATATCTTTGACATGATCACCGGAGTAGTATGATTTTCTCCAAAGTGAAAAATGGAATGTTCTTTAAGCTGCAATAGGAACTAGATTCTTGTGCATTAAGGGCAAGTGGGCTGCTGCCTGTGAAGTTGACAAAGGGGTTTAGTGGTTGCGCCATTCGATTGGCCTTAGAACCCTTGTTGATTGGATGAAAGGTCTACCAGTGTGGAGGAGTTGAGAGAGTTCTGTTTGGTGGAGATGGAGACCTTTGAATCCTTCTTCCTCTTTGCTTTCTTCTTGGAGATAATTGCAGGTATTCAAACAACACTTCTTCTTCTCCAACTCTCGACCTTGTGTTGATTCTTCTCATGATTTTTCGTGCCTCGCTACACCTGAAACCAGTTGATTCTTCCCCTTGAGTCGCCAGGATATGCAAATAATAGCTCTTATAAGCAAGAAAACTGCAGCAGATGGATATCAACTTTGCTGCAATAAAAATGAGACCTCTCTCCCACCGGGTGTGCCAAAACATATGCTAAAAATGAGACCTCTATCCCACCGGCGTGCAAAAATTGTTGTTGCAGCTCACAACACCCCTAGATGCGTAGATCGGGCTTCTAGGTTGATCACTCTAGCATCCAAAGGTGATTGCACAACATGGAAACCTCTCTCAAGTGTGGGGACTTGTGAAAATGAGAGAGGAATCTCCAGATTAGAGGTTGGTTCCTCAAACTCCTCCGATTTAGATCTATATTTTGTAAAACTACATAGGTTTGAAACCTAATCCTACTCTAAAATTCAAGGAGACAGGATAGAAAGTGCAAAAATGAAACTAAACTAACAGGTGATACACCAAAGGAGGAGTGGTGAACACTTCTTGTCTGTGCAGAGATAGACACAGATCATAAAATGCAACATAAAACATCATGCACAAGCTGATAAGATGTAATCAGAGGTCTGAAATGAAACAAGCAACACAAACAGAGGACTGAAAACTGATCACAGAGCCTGTATTGTCATTTCCACTATCAAAATCCTTGTATTACAACATCAAAAAGGTAGAAAACCTGTTACAATTTTAGAAGAGGTCTGATACTTGCAAAAATCACTTGTTACAGGTGAAAGAAGAAGCTTGCTATCCAAAGAAATGTTCCCCCTCATAAATGAGCCAAATCTGGCTTTTACATTGCATGGGTCGAGCCCAGGGGACAGAAAACGTACAAAACATGGGAGCCCATCCCTCCTTGACTACAGATGCATTAAAATGGCATGGGGGACCTTACAAACCCATACCCTATCATTTTGACTAGATTTCAGGAGAATGCGACCCATTCTGCATTAAATCTAGTCGCTGAATGTCACTTCTGGCCATGAACACACGTCAGAGCTTTCTCAATTTTCTCTCTCTAGAATACACCAAAACTCGAGATTAACCCTAGAATCACATAGAGAATTTCATAATCTTTCCATTGATATAAAGAACGTGCAAATCTGAGCTCTGGATCGAAAGATATGTCGATCTGAAGATTTAGGGCACAAAACAGGTGAAAATGCGTTTTGAAATTTCTTCCCGCGCTCTGCCACCTGGATGACACGTGGCATGCATTGATTGGTCACGTGATTCTCTCTCCTTCTCTACTTCGTTGGACACGTGTCCTCCTTTTATTGGCTCAGGTCAGTGCTTGAAACCTCGCCCTTTGACTTTTGGACTTTCCTCCTTGTGACACGTGTCATGATTTGGTTGGTCCGCGGGTCTGCCGGCTCTTCATGCCCTTCGCGTCCATTTGTCCCGAATGTCCCAGTGCTGCACGGGACAAAAACTTCCGATCCACCCAAAATGGGCTTCCATGTCCCTTTTCTGCCTGTGACACGTGGCGTGATCTGATTGGCTTTCGACTCCTCCGGCTTTCCGCGTCCCACGCGTCCCTTTGTCCCACTTGTCCTTATGGCTTGAAGTTTCCCGCTTCCCGAACCGCCACGGCTTCAAGCGTCCTTCGCGTCCATTTGTCCCAAATGTCCCAAAGGTTTGCCCTGGGACAAATTCTTCCAACCACCCGAATGGCTTCCTTTGCTCTCGGCCGCTTTGCCTTTTCACGTCCTTCACGTCCTCGCGGCCCAGATGTCCCAACTGCTTAGTACGAAAGTTCTCCATTTCGGCCGATCCAGCGGTTCGCGTCCTCAAGGCCCAAATGTCCCAAGCAGTTAGTCGATTTTCTTCTCCTTCGCCGAACTGCCTTTCACGTCCCTCGCGTCCCGACGGCCCGATTGTCCCTGTGCTAAAATTTTCCTTTTCGGCCGAACCGGCCGGTTCGCGCCTTCGCGTACATTTGTTCCACTTGTCCCAGTGCTTCGCGGGCCGCCTGGAGGTGTTTCGGCCGAACCGCGCCTTGGTGTCCCGAATGTCCCAACTATTCCTAGGACAAGGACTTAGCTGATTTTCACAATTTTTCCTGGCCCAAGCTTATTTTCTGTAACTTTTTCACATTTTCTCAGAGCTTGCTCTTTTCAACCTGGACAGGAGAGTTAGAAAATTTTCTGAGGGGACCCTAGAAACATGATTTTTGCCCTGAATCCATCCATTTGCCTGGGACTCAAGAATTCTGATGTATGTTATCAAATCAACCCTGGGGGTGGATTTGGATAACACTTATTTTTAAGCCCAAATCGAAGTGTGAAGTTGGATGACACAATAAGATGAAAAGGAAGAGGGATGCTCTTTCACTACAATGCCGAAAACATGAAGAAATGGTTCCTTTTAATTACACCAAAAGAAAGGTTTTATTTAGAGAAAATAGAAAGAAAAGGTGGGTTACCATTAATGTGTATGTTTTTCCCAAGGGAAAATAACACAAATTTTTTTAAGAATGAATGAAATGCAAGGAAGCCCGGATGGGTCCCACCAGCGTACCAAAATGTTTCACCTGATTCTAGATCGCTTCTTTGAAGTGTCGACAAAACAAATAGGGTAACGGCATGGAGGAATACCTATTCAAATGATGGTTGATGGGTTGTTGTGCATGTATGACTTTCAAATCCACAACTGATTGTGATAACTTCCTTTTGGCTAGGAGGAACTACCTGTAATAAAAACAAGACCACCAGAAAGAATTAAACAATATGTTAAGTGAACTGCCTAGCATATGCTAGATTCGAGAAGTGTGATACTTCCTAGATCGCTGTCAGTCCACTATTTTAAACAATTTAATGTTGTAAATAAAGTAAATCCTATTGTAATTCGAAATGATTTAGGTATCTCACTTAAAACACAATAAGAAATAGATCTAATCTAACTAGGCTAGAATAGGATCTAAAGGTCAAGTAACTAGTTATGGATCTATGCAGGTCTGACAGAGGTCTCAAGTAAATCACAGGTGGATGAGGGTGAGGTGAAATTATACCATCCACATGAAACAAAGGGTAGGTCTCTCATTTCGGGCTATATGGGAAAATACAAAGACCAATGTCGTTTAAGGGTGAGCGATAATGCGGTTAAGTGTAACCAAGATTCGCCATCGTGGAAATCTCAATGCCACAAAACAAGCTTTGGGTCTCCTTTTTGATTGCACAAAGGCTTTTGTTAGTTCGGATGAGGTATTGGGTGACTGGGGTAGGATTTGGTGAGATTTTAATGGGTATATAGAGGTTGAAGTGTTGGAGAAGGCCAATAGGTGGGTAGGTAAACAATAGATGATAAAATAATGATGAAATGAAATAAACCAGAGAAGTATGACGCTATACTTACTTGAATTCTGATCCTGGATGCCTATGAGTGAGGGATGGAGGTGCTGATGAGAGGTTTGAAGGCTACAAGTGATCACCAACTGAAAGAAAGCTTCTGCATGGGCTGCATGTACATTCCTCTTTGCTTGGTTAGATCAGATCATCGCTAGGATGGTTGTGCAAGAGAAAGTGTTTGATCTCCTTCCTTGCATGTGTGTTCTCTTTGCAATTCACTCTCTGAAGATGTGTTATTTCTCTTATATGTGTTAATTCTCACCAACCTCCTTTTTTCAACTTCCAACATTGAGAATAAGGTTGTTTTGGGGTTAAAAGGGTAACCGATGCATTCCGCTTAGGTATGCATTATTAGGGTAATCAAAGCCGATCAAGGTGGGAATTTCCTAGGTTTACTAAACTAGGAAGATCCCATTGATTTCCTCATATTTCATGTCTTTAATCCGCGGATTAGATTGAGAGCCTCTTGTAAGCATACGGGAATGTGGTTAGAGGGAAAGTAGGCATTGATTTTTAGGGTTTAGGTAAGTCTTAGTTATGGAAACTTGCTAAGAATAGGTCTTTGTTTGAGTTGGCTTGGTCAGTGTCTAAGTGAACTATATGTGTGGATATTATTTAAAATAAGATATTTAAATAATAAATATAGTGAGGATAATGAATTAATTTAAATTAAATTAATATTAGTAGGGTGAAAGGGGCCATGGTTAGGTGAATGTGATGAAGGGTTCTTATTTGTCAAGGGATCAAAGGGGAGCGTGATCTAATTTTAGTGTCTACAAAGTGATTCTTGGTGAATGTAGCCTAAATTAGGTGAACCATGTTAAATATTGTCTCTTTGTTTTGTGTTATTTTATTCTACACTTTTGTTTAAGATGTGTAATATTTTTTGTTTATTAGTTTCTTGTATTGTAATTCTATGAGGGATTATTCCACATATTTTATCCCTTATTACCTAACAAATGGTATCGAGCCTAGTTTGGTTTGTCAAGGGTTGAATCATAGGAAAATTTTATCTTGAGTGGGAGCTATGGTAGATGATGGAATATCTAGGGATGATAAATTCAACGGGTAGAATTTCAATCTTTGGAAATTACAGATGGAATATTACCTTTATCAAAAGGATCTTTATATTTCATTGTCGAGAAGGTGAAAAACCCTCAAGCATGACAGAGGTAGAATGGGATTTTCTAGATAAGAAGGCACTTGGGACAATCCATCTCGTGTCTTGCATCTTCGGTATTATTTAATGTTTCAAAGGAAAAGACTACAAAATAACCGATGGATGCATTAGGAAGTTGTATGAAAAACCCTCTCGCCTATATAAGATATTTTTAATGAAAAATTTGTTTAATATGAAGATGTTTGAGAATGGTTTAGTAGCAGATCATTTAAATGATTTGAATATAGTTGTAAATATGCTAGCTTTGGTTACAATAGAATTTTATGAAGAAGTTAGGGCTTTATTAGTTCTGTGCTCTTTTCCTGAGAGTTGGAATAGCCTGGTAATGGTGGTAAAAACTCGGTTCCAGCTAACTCAAAGTTGAAGTTTGAGGATGTTGTAGGGGTGATTCTAAGTGAGGAAATGCGAAGAAAAATCTCTAGGAAATCTTCTACTTTAGGGAATGCTTTGACACTGGAATCTAGAGGGAGACAGAAGAATAGAGGAAGCCGTGGAAAATCAAAGGATCGGGAAAGGTCAAAATCCAAAAGAAATAGAGTATGTTGGCACTATGGAAAGTTTGGGCATACAAATTATTGTTGATAACTTCAGGATAAGAAGAAACAATAGGAAGAAAGGAAAGAGGAAAATGTGGAAATGGGTAGTGTATGTTAGGATGCTTTGATTCTTTTTCTTTTGCACAATATTATCGAATCTTGGGTTTTAGATTTGGGGCTTCTTTCCATGCTTCTCCACATAGGAATTATTTTTTGATTATGTTCAAGTAGATTTTGGGCATGTTTTTCTTGGTGATGATGAGCCTTGTAGCATATTTGGAAAAGGTTATTTTCAGTTAAGATGTAGAATGGGAATACTTGGCTATTGAAGGATGTCATACATGTGCCTACATTAACATGAAATTTGATATCGGCAGGGTAGTTGGGAAGTGATGTTTGTACTGTGATATTTACAACGGACTCTTGGAAGGTTACCAAGGGTGCTCTTATGGTGGTAAGAGGTAAGAAGGTTGGAACTTTGTATTTAACCACTTATAGCACTAATGTTTGTAATCTTGTGACTTCAGAAGTAGATACAACATTATGGCACTATAGGCTCGGTCATATGAGCCATAAGGGCATGGAGATCATAAAGAAGGATTTTCCTGGATATACAGAAACAAGTTTGGAGTTATGTGAGGACTTCATATATGGGAAACAAAAGTGAGTAAGGTTTTTCAAGGTTGGACCTACAAAGAAAGAGAGTAAGTTAGAGCTGGTGCATTTTGATGTGTGGGGTCTGGCTCAAGTATCATCTCTTGGGGTTCAAGTTATTATATTACTTTTAATGATGATGCAACAAGGAAAGTTTGAGTTTATTTTATTAGAAACAAATCTGATGTATTTAACACTTTTGTTAAATGAAAAGCCTTGGTAGAGAATGAAACAGTCTTAATCTAAAATGTCTCGTGTCATTTAATGGAGGGGAGTATTGTAGAAATGTATTTGATAATTATTGTTCTAAGAATGGAATCCATAGGAAAAGATGGTTCCAATAACTCATTAGCGAAATGGGGTGTCAGAAAGGATGAACAGAACAATAATGGAACATGTTAGGAGTATGAGGTTACATGCAGGACTGCCTCTTTATTTTTGGGCAGAAGTGGTGAGCACAATTATGTACTTGATAAACAGAGGACCCTCAAGTGCCTTGGATGGAGGCATACCTGAGGAGGCTTGGTATGGTAAAAAATTTGATTATTCATTTCTTAGAGTCTTTGGATGTGAGGTGTTTGTCCATATAGACAAGGATGATAGGACCAAGCTAGAGGCTAAATCAGAAAAATGTACTTTCATTGGTTATGGTGGTGATGACTTTGGATATAAATTTTGGAGTATTAAGGACAAGAAAATCATTCGATCTAGGGATGTGTTTTTTAATGAGAAAGTCATGTATAAGAAGTAGTTGCAGGAAAATAGGGAAGAATCCAAGAATGAATATGTAGTAGTAGAGGATCTTCCAGATGGGAAAGTGACACATGAATCAATTCAGGAACCTCCTCAACAGGAACACCAAACTCCTATATTGATGAGGTCTTCTAGGGTAAGAAGAAAACCTAAAAATTTTCCTCCTTCTCTTTATTATTTATTACTCACCGATAGTGGATAGCTAGAGAGTTTCGATGAAGCAATACAATACGAGTAGATGATAGGAAGAAGTGGGAGCAAGCCATGGATGAGTAGCATCAGGATCTCATGGAGAACTAGACATGGGATTTGGTGAAGCTACCCGAAGGAAAAAGAGCATTACAGAACAAGTGGGTGTTCATAGTCAAAGAGGAAGGAGGAAAGAAAATATACAAGGCCCGGTTGGTGGTCAAGAGCTTTACACGTAAAAAGGTATAGATTTTGATGAGACTTTTTCTCCTGTAGTAAAAATGACTTCTATTAGAACTGTTCTAAGAATAGTTACAAGCAGAAAGACTTGTACTTAGAACTTGATGTAAAGATTGCATTTCTCCATGGTAATTTGGAGTAGGAACTATATATGTAAAGCAACCAGAGGGCTATGAGGACAAAGGTAAAGAAAATATGGTGTGCAAACCGAAGAAGAGCTTGTATGACTTGAAACAAGCTCCATGTCAATGGTATAAGAAATATGATAGCTTCATGATGGAGAAAGGTTATATTAGATTTCATTCTCGACCATTGCATGTATACAAATAAATTTGAGAATGGCAGTTATATTATCCTTTTTCTCGTATGTGGATGACATATTGGTTGCGAGATAAAAACATGCAGAAATAAAAGTACTTAAGAAGCAACTAAGTGAATCCTTTTCTATGAAGGATTTGGGGAAGCCAAATAAATCCTTGGTATGAGGATATCTCAGGATAAGAAGGAATGGAAGCTGAATTTATCTCAGAAGAGTACATTAATAAAGTCTTTGAGAGGTTTAATATGTAGGATGCTAAACCGGTTGGGACTCCTTTGGCAAGGCCATTTCAAATTATCAAAGGAGAAATTTCCAAAAATAGAGAAGGAGCAAAACAAGATGTCCAAGGTACCTTATTCATCGCCAGCTTGTAGTTTTATGTATGTCATTGTGTGTACTAAGCCTCGATATTGCACATGCAAAGGTGCAAGTGGTGAGTAGATTTATGAGTGATTTAGGTAGATATCACTCGGCGGTAGTAAAGTGGATCCTTCAAGATTTGAGAGGGACCATGGGAAATTTTTTGTGCTATAGTGGATCATACACCACTTTGTGTGGTTATGTAGATTCGAGATATAGCTGGAGATGTAGACAGAGGAGGAGCACAACAAGTTATGTTTACACTATAGGTGGGACATCGAGAGCTAGATTTCACAACTACAAAATTGGTGGCTTTATCAAGCACGAAGGATGAGTATGTTTTTTCCACGAGAGGAAATCAAAGAAATGATTTGGTTACAACAATTGCTTGAGGATTTGGGGCATAAGTAGGAGGAAGGAAAGTTGCATAGTGATAGTCAGAGTGTTATACACCTAGCTAAGAACTCTTCTTTCCACTCTAGGATGAAGCATATACAATTAAGGTACCATTTCATTAGGAAAACTTTGGAGGAAGAGAAGTTGAAGCTAGAGAAGATTCATACTAGTCAGAATCCTTAGAGACATGATGACCAAGGTGGTCACAAGGGAAAAACTAAAGTTGTGTTCATCTTTGGTTGGTCTTCACGGAAACTAGTGAAGGGTTGAGAAGCTTGCTTAGAGGAAAACTAGTCTCCAAGTGGGAGATTGTTAGGTTGTGGAGCCTATTTTCATGTGATAAAGTGTTGAAGACTATACACTAAGAGTATTGTACACTTTCCACAGTTGTCTCACCAAGGTTCGGGGGTCGGGACAGGGGTAGGCCCCGAGTGGGGGTCCAAGGACGAAGCCCCGAGAAAAAAATTGGCCTTAAAACATGCTCGATATACCGGGAAACGTGATTTTCTCATATGGGCAGGATTTCACCCATAGGTTTATGGGATGGTTTTGGCCCATGGTTTTGATACCCATGGTTTTGTAAAACTATTTAAGCAGTTTTCTACTTATATGGTTTTATGCATATGGTAGATATAATGTAACATTACATGTGTATTTTGAATTCGGGTGTGAATTCTATAGATTTTGTTGAGCATAGCTCCAAATAGATCTGGGTGTTGTATTGAGAGAGCGGTGGCTTGTAATAAAATATGAGCAAGTGATTCTTAGTGGATATAGCCCAAATTAGGTGAACCACGTTAAATACTATCTCTTTGTGGTGTGTTATTTTATTCTACACTTTTATTTCAGATATATAATATTTTTAGTTTATTGGTTTCTTCGTTTGTGATTCTCGTGACGGATTTTTCCACATATTTTATCCCTTATTACCTAACACATCTCTAGCCTATCGATTCTTCCCCATGGTCGCCTTTCCAAAACAAGCCTTCTCAACTACCTCACTAAGGTATGCAGAAAATTAATGCATATTGCACCTCCCAAAACCAAGTTCGTGCCCCCGATAAACCCGTGAATGTGTTGCTTTGAAAATCATCGGTTAGGCAAAGTCGCGGGAAACAGGCCAATAGTGCAGGCAGGCATAGGCCCTATTTGAGACAAAAAAAGTAAAACTAGTTTATTGTTATTCTATAAAGCAGAATATGTGAAAATCTACACTATTCTAACTTCGTAGGGGTTTGGGATCTCATCCCAAAGAGGTGTAGTTCCAATAGCGAATAGAAAGGTAGGAGGGAAGGAACGGAAGAAGGTAGATCGAAGGGAGAAAAAAATGAATTCTCAAACAGAAAGGTCGAGGGTTTATGCTTTGGTCCGGGTAGTAAACAGAGCTTAGATTACTTGCATAAATGATTAAAGAAATACAGATGAACATATGACAATAATTTAGGAATGAATCCAATAGAATAAGAACCTAGATCTCACTTAAGAAAAGATCAGATGTGAATAACACACAGATTTAGCACAAAGTCTGAATATGTATATTAATCTTCTTCTGTTACAAGAAAATACAAATTTTCCTCTCTTCACTTCTATTTTTCATACAAAAATTTCCACCGAATACAACAAGTATTTAAGTATTTATAGAAGGAGAAGGAGGAAGAAGACAAAAAGAAATCAACCACTATTTTAAAAATATCTTACAAGATATTTACAAAATATCTAAAAAGTCAAAGTTAACTTTGGGAAAGTTTTGGATGTCAACATTCCATGATGCAACATGGATGATGTCATCATAAATGGCTACATACTTTTAAATATTTTTTCAAAAGATCGAATAAGACATAATAAGAGAAACTATTCGTCATCATCTCTTTACTTGAACAGAGTGTTTTGCTTCTTATCAGGGGGCGATGTGACAATGAGCTCGGTATTCCATAAAATTTCTAATCATTGTTTGAAGTTGATTATGATTTGGATCTTTGAAATGGTCACCAATAAATGCACAAGTTTCATTTTCAGTTTTGAGCTTGTCGTAGCCCTATGTATTCCTCGCATGGTTCAATTAGGTAGCCAATGAAAT
This sequence comes from Taxus wallichiana var. yunnanensis, assembly GCA_018340775.1. Classification (NCBI taxonomy): domain Eukaryota; kingdom Viridiplantae; phylum Streptophyta; class Pinopsida; order Cupressales; family Taxaceae; genus Taxus; species Taxus wallichiana. Next base: position 195,291,534 of record CM031241.1, read on the forward strand.
CGTGGCAAGCTAGAAGGTTATTGATTGATTCTCGGTCAAAAGTGACCTCTGGATGCCAAACCTTGGGTTGTGATATCCTTGAAGAGCTTGATTGTATCATCTTCCTCCCTCAAGGTGAATGCCTCATTGAGCATCTCTAGAGCCATATTTGTAACCGTCTCCGCTCCATATTGTATTTTGCATCTAGGGCTTCATCCTTGATTTTATCTATCCTCTCAAGGATATATTCCATTTGATCCACCTGGTAATCTAATACGATGAGATCTTTATGGTGTTCCCATGGGTGATCGATGACGCGACCTTTAATAGGTCGTCACCAAACAAATGAGCAGTTGACCATTGATTGAAATGTCTCGTGCTACAACCTGGTGTTGTCCAAATCCTTGGAGATGGACCCTGCTACTACTTGTAGCTCTTTGTTTGCCTGATCTATGCCCTGGTAGAGTCCTATGAATTTCTTGATTATTTCTTCACTATCTCTAAGGATTCGCTCTATCCAGGAAGACACTGCCACACCTTATTTTCCAATCTTGGCATATTCATTTATCTTATCTTGACTGAGGACTTCAATAGGCTCAGTGGCAGTCATAGGAGGAGCATTGCCCATTCTCTGTAAAGCTTGGAGGAGATGTTTGTTTTTCTCCTTGAGTATTCTCTTCTCCTCCTTTTCTTCTTGTAGCTTCTTACAGAGAGCATCTACTATAGATAAGGCCTCTCCTTGTAGGCTCTCGGATGAGGTTCCCATCATGACTTGAGTCACTGTAAAGTCTATAGGAGACAAATATTTCTTCTCTTTGGTGGGATCAGGATATGCAATCTCCATGACCCTCTCTCCCAAAGTGCTCTTTGAAAAGTGAGTTATCACTTTCTTTCTTTGGTCCCTTCTTCTGAATAACAAAGAATCCATGGGTGCTATGGGAACCTTTCTCTTGAGTTGAGCCGATGGTCGAGATCCAACTTGGACTTATGGGAGAGGGATTAGAGGAAATAGCAGAAGGAACAGGGTGAAAGGGGAAGCAATCAAGAGGAAGAACATTGAGACGCTTGGTGGTGGCATCGACAAGGAGTCGAACACGTTACTACTTATAGGGACTGGAGTTACTATAGGAGAAGAAAAGGTCATGGAGGTAGAAGCGATCTATAATGGGATGGAGGGAACACTGGGCTATAGATCTACAAGAGAGGAGAATATGGAATAGATGGGAGATGGAAGGGAGGAAGGAAGAGGAGAAGAAACTTCCATTGGAATAGGTGCTTCGATGACAGGGGAGGAGAAGGAGCAGAAGAAGGAAGAGGAAGAGAAGAAGGTATGCTGGGCACCTCGGTGGTTGTAGCTGTGACCACATCCTGAGTGGATGTGTCCGTTAGAACCTTTTCTACTTCTTCATTTGGGGACACTAGGTCCACTATTTTCTTTTCAGAAGCAGTAGGAGGGCTTTCAGGAGCTTCTTCCTATTTGCTTGGTTCTCCCTCCTTATCTTTTCCTTTTCCTTTCAACACCTGGGTGTTCTTGGAGGCACTCTACCTAATGGAGAAGCAGTAAAATCTACCCCGAGGTAGGTGACATCATTCTATTTGTACCAATGCTCTGCACTATAACATGGGTCCGACCTTCCCTCGAATAGTCTTTGGTGCCTTGCCCCTATCGATCTCTACAAACGGCCAATCATCCCCATCCGTATCAAGGTAAAATTGATCAATTTCTTGATCAGGATCTTGGAATCCTTTTGGAATGATGGCCACACCAAAGTGTTTGATTTCCTCCAGGGGCCAGCCGAGATTATCCTTCCCGCCCGATATCTATCTCATGTGTTAGGTCAATGTAGATATATTCAATCTCGGGGACATGGATAGGATCATTTTTTCCCGTGGGAGGCAGCTCCGGCAATCAAAGGTAGGCCTGGCTTGGAAGTTGTGCTTCAGATTTAGCAATTCAAGCTCGGCATACATTTCTTGTGCTTTGGCTAGTGTGGGGTAGGTGTATCGGCCCACTGTAAGGGGGAATGGAGTTCCTCCCTTCTTTCTCTTCATGCATTTCTCATGGTATGTGATTAGTTACCTTGATAACTCCAAGAGAATCAACTTGGGACCTGCATACCGTGCTAGCTTTGTTGGTTCTCCTTCGAATTTCACTTCCTTGAGATATGTGAATGTGGGAAACTATATAAACAATGTTCCCCACCTCTTTATGACAAAGTGCTCACACTCAAGCTAGTTCGCCATGTCTCATGTTTGGCCTCACAGGAAGATCACCTCATGAAGAAGGCATCGTTTATTTTTGAGAATCGAGGGATGTTGTTCTCAAGCCTAAGCTCTGGATAGTATTCATATATTTTGACTTGGGGCCATACCCCATTCCGAGCTAGTCCTGTGAAATCTCTCGCTGATGCTTTGTAGTATATGCAACATAGGAATTCATATAGAACTTCCCAGCTTGTCATGACTTGTTGAAGTTCTTTGAGAGTGATGGTGTCACCGATGAATTCTCCCACCAAAATGTTGATCGGAACATTCTTTCTCATGGTCTCCAAATACCTCAAAGATCCATTTATGGAAATGATGGGCATCGGAAGCCCAAACACTCGCTTAAGAAGGTGATTGTGTCACTTAGTTCCTCGGTGAAGTCACCGCAAAGGATGGTTTGTGGCCATCTTCTCACCAAATTTTTATTTTTGAGATACGAAAAGTTCTTCATTTGCATACACTTGTCCTCATTGTCGTCCCATACCTTTTGCGGTCTTCTAGGCTTATGGTGACGTCTTGCTTGTGATGAGGAATTCCCAGGGTTATCTCAAAATGCTGAGTAGTTAGGTCGATGAATACCTTTCCATCTTTGTCTTTGAAACATCTTGTGTCTTTGTTATAGCATCGAGCCACCAACATGATGAACTCGTTTTTTACAACACTTACCTCCAGCCCAAATGAAGTGCAAACCATTTCCCACTAATTTTTTCATCTAGGGGCCACTAGTAACATCTTTGGTTCTGGCCCAAAAGTCTTCCATATCAATGTGCACAAGCTCGGAGTCTCCGATGTCGAGATCACTCTCTACATATGAGTCAGGCATCCTAACTTTCTAGATATTTATACTTCATTTCTTGTTCGTCACCTATGCCTTTCCTTTAGACTTTGTTGGCTTTTTTTTGATGAAGACATGTGTGAGCTTGAGGATAACTATTTTTTTCTGCAATAAGAATCAAGGAGGTCCAAAGCATGGAAAAGCCATGTCAATCATCATTTCATTCATAATGAAATCTTGTAGAAAGAAGAATGAGCAATTATAAGGCTTAGGGCGCAAGGCGTAAGTTCATAGCATATTGTAGAGGCTTAAAAAGGCTGGGCGCACTTTTGGGGATGTCAACATGCAAAAAGGTGCGCCTGTGTTGAGAGGGGAAAAGTTGTGCCAAAGGATTATAAAGGGCACACTTTTAGGGAGTGTTGCACAAAAGGTTTTAGCGCCAAGGAGAAAGGTGTGGGGCGTGGGTTTGCAACACACAACATGGCATGTTGATGTCAAGGTTCATGCGCCAGCGCCTTAGGAAATTTTCTTCAATTGGGCACTGCAAAGGATGGTGTTGTACAAGTTCAAGGTGTGCCAAGGCGTAGGCATGGAAGGTGCTGCAAAGGATATCAATGCGCCAAAGGGAAAGTGCTTGGCGTGGATTTGGAGGACACAACATCCAATGTTGATGTTGGTCATATTGCACATGTGTCCTTATAAAATGGCTAAGTGTTTGTCTTTGGGCATGACTGTGGGGAGTGCAACATGTAAAAACAGTGTGCCAAAGGATAAATGATTTTTGCATTTTCTTTATAACTTCACATATTTCTCTCTCTTTTGATTTTGCAAAATGACAAAGAGAGGGTTTGTGGGATTTGTAGCAATAAGCAGATATAAAGGGTGGCTCACTTTTGAGGTAGAGCCTTCTCAGATTTGCATTTGGAAGGAGGGATAAGGTGGTTTCCAGATGGTTATGGAGTGGTAGTTTATTCATTTTTAGATTTAACCTTTATAACAATCCTAAAACCTAACAACAACCAAGAAACAAAACCACAAACAACAATAAGAGTGATAAAATCCACTTACCCGGTTTAATAAAGGACGAAGGATGACTTTGGGGTCCACAAACTCGAAAAGTGGAATGCGGGCGTGACAGGGATAGCTGACAAGCGCAGAGGAATACTTTTCACAATTTTCAATTCGTGAAAATGACAAGTGTTAAGTGCCTATATATAGAAAATTTGGCATTTATTACCCCACCCACTTTTCTTTGCGCACTTTTTAAAGTGTCGACATGGGTACAAATGTGCCTTGCACGCTTTCTTTAATGTCGACATAATGTCTTTAGCGCCTTAAGTGCATATTTGGAGATGTCAACATGAATTTTTAGCACTTAAGAGATTTTCACTTAGCGTACATTTTAATGTGTTGACATCATTTTTTCAGCACCTTAGTGCACTTTTTAGGTGCATGTTTAACGATGTTGGCATGTCCTTCCCTACGCCAAAGGTGCTACTTCTTTGATGTTGCCATGTCATTTCTCGTGCCTTAGGCGTAAATATTTGGTGCAGGTTTGATGATGTTGACATGTCATTTTCTGCGCCAAAGGGGCACATATTTCTTTGATGTTGACACACCATTTCTTGTGCCCAAAGACAAAAAGGCTAAAAAATGGCTAAGTCTTAAAACTTGATTTTTGGAAGGGATATTTTAGGCCATTTTGAACATTTTCATAACTCTTTAGGTACCAAAATGAAATTTTGGTATGGTTATCTACAAAATTACCCTTGTCAATTTTATAAGATAACAATTGGCTCTTTCTGAGACTATCTTTAAGTGAAACTTAAGGGTAGAGAATAGGTTTCTACATGCCTATCCATTGGGTTAAAGAGAGTAAAAACAAAGGTGACCAAAAAGGGAAGGAAGGAAACACACAATGAACAGAAAGCAAACGCATGACAAAAGCAAACTATACAAAGAAGTGAGCAAGCTCTACTTCCTGAAGATCTTGAGATGTTTCTCGCTATAGGAAGCGGGAGTTCGGTTCCATCCAGATATGAGAGATAGAAGTTATTCTCTCAATTGAGCTACTTGATCTTGTATGGCCCTCTCCAAAGAGATTTAAACTTTCCGTGCATACCTTTCGGTTCTCTTCGTTTGTCCCACAGAAGAACAAGATCTCCCACTTGGAAATATCTCTACCTAGCTTTCTTGTCAAATAGCCTCTTGACTTGATTCTGATGCTTAGTGATCTTGTCGACCACTTTTACTCACTTTTCTTCAAGTTCCGTTAGGTACATAATCCTCTTTTCAAGAGAATTCTAAAAAGTTTCATCTTCAATTGCTCGAGCTAAGCGTAGAGTAGGAAGTTCTGTGGAGATAGGGATTTCAGCATCGGTCCCATACAACACCTGGAAAGGTGACATGCCGAGAGATCTTTTTGGAGTGATATGATCCACCCACAGAGCATCATACAATGACTTGTGCTGTGGCTATTGGTTTTCATCAACTAGCTTCCGTATGATAGTCACCAAGTTCTTGTTGCTAGATTCTTCCTGACCATTTCCTTAAGGATAGTAATCAGAAGCATGAGCCAAGGTTATCCCGTATCCATAGCAAAAACCAATAACTTCCTATGAAGAGAATTTGGAAGCTTTATCAGCAACAATTTTATGTGGGATGCCAAATCTCACAATAATATTTTCTTTGATGAAGTTGCAAACAACTTCAGAAGTGGTATGCTTGCGGTGCAGGTATAGCCTCCACCCATTTCGTGAAGTAATCCTTTTGTTAGGACATAACTATGTCCAGCAGTTGATTGAGGATTGAGTGCTCCAATGAAATCAATTCCCCATTTCCTAAATGGTTCATCAATGATGACGGCCTAAGGGGAAACACAACCAGCTTTGGTTTGCCAACGAACTGTTGGCAAAGTTCACATTTTGCTACCTAGGTGGCTGCATCCTGAAATAGTGTTGGCCAATAGTACCTGGCTCGAATGATTTTATGTGTTGTCACGGATGAGGATAAGTGACCACCGCAGGATGAGTTGTGAAAACTCTCCAATAATTTTATCTGTTGTGGCTTATCAACACATCGTAGAAAAATGTCGTCAATTCCGCGTTTGTACAATCCATCATCCCATATGACATATCTTGCAGCTCTAGAGCTTCACCGTCCACTTCTCCTTAGTGGTTAGATGATTTGGACACTCTCCATAGGTGAGAAAGAATGTGATGTCGAATACCATTCGTCGTTTGTTGTGACAAACAGAACCACGAGTAAAGCATCTTCTTTCTCGAGTTCACTTTGTTTTCCATCAATGTGTCCACTTTCTCTTTAGGTACCTCTGAGTCTTTATTTTCAGCCATTAGCTAACACAGGCCCTTACCCCTTACCAACTTGGTTGGTCTAATGTCTAGATCATATTCTTGGACCTTTGTGATCCAATTCCCCCGTAAGCTCCCTAACTCCTGTTGAGTTAGGATAGACTTAACAGCCATGTCCAGAACTAGCACTACTATATGAGAATTCAAAATGTAGTAGCGGAAATTTTTGACAACTTTTACCACAGCGAAGGCATGCTTTTCTAATTGTGACATCTTTAGTTCATGAGGCTTAAGAGGAGAAATCATGAAAGCAATTAGGGATTCAATATCCTCAAAGTTCTTTTACATCAAGATAGTTGATACAGTATGCACAGATGCATAAATGTACATGATGAAGTCTTTTAAAGTCGGGGCATACTGTAATAGGAGCATGAGTGATGGAATCTTTTATATCTTCGAATAACGTCTTGCCTTCTTCAGTCCATCAGAATGTTTGGGATCCTTTCATCATATTAGATATATGACAAGTCTTCTCAGCAAAATTAGGAACAAAGCATCTAAGAAAATTTACCTTTTTGAAAAAAGAGTGAACACCGGTCTTACTTGTAGGAAAATTAAGGCTCTGAATAGCTTTGACTCTTTCAACATCTGTCTTAGTTCCTTCTTTGCTGACGATATGTCCTAACAACTTTCCTTCTGTGACTCCAAAAACTAACTTCTTAGGATTTAGCAAAATCTCGTGCTCTCGGCATCTAATCAAGACTTTCTCTAAATGATCGCAGTGATCACTTCATTTCTCGGAGAACATGATCAGGTCATTTAGGTAAAGTATGATGAATTTTCCTATCATACCTTTGAACACAAAATCCATTTCTCGCCGAAAAGTGGCACCGGCATTGATTAAACCGAATGGCATTCTGTTGTAGGTGAAGGTACCCCAATGAGTGGTGAATGCTATTTTGAATTGATCTTCAGGTGTGACTTGAATTTGATTATAACCTGAAAAACCATCAAGCATAGACAACATTTCTGAATCGTTATCATGCTGTAGCACTTGATCCATTATTGGCAGTGGGTAGTTATCCTTTAAGGATGACTGGTTCAAGTTGTGAAAGTCTACGCATATGTGTATCTCACCATTCTTCTTCTGCATAGGTACAATATTCGCAACCAAGGTATTGTGATGAATTGGAAAAATGATTCTTGCATCCAACATCTTCTAAATTTCAGCCTGGATGGTACCTGAGATCTTGGGGTTGTAATGCCTTTGCTTTTGATGAAAATGCTTGACATCATCCTTGAGCGGGATGTCATGTTGAATGTCCTTTGGCTTGAATGACTTCAGATCAGCATAAGACCATGCTAACACATCCATGTACTTTTTTTTAGAACTTAACAAATTTTCTCTTTTCTCGTGTATAACACTTCTCGATATTCACGAACAAGGATGTTCCGCGTACCCAGATTGAATGATTTAGTTTCCAAAGAAGAGGAAGGATCATCCTATTGCTTTTTCCTAACAAAACAGTCATGGTTATCAAATAATCTTTCCAAGGAAATCAAACCCTTTGGAATCTTATTTCCTTTGAGTGTATCATTGTTTCTTTCTTAGATTCATGTGCTTGATCGGTGAGAGACTCACAACATGCAAAAGTTGGTCCTTTGAAATTAAGCTCTTTGAATGGTCACTTTTTCCGGAAAAGTGATAAGTTGGTTGTCATCATTGAATACTTGTCAGTGTTGTGAATTATCTAGCACACTTGGGCGGAAAACCACTTCAATGGTATATGTATCTATTTTTAATCCTGGGTGAGGGAGCATGAGAGATGTTGAAACGGCCAATGAATCAGCCATTTCATTTTAAGCCCATGGAACTACTTTGATTGCGAAAGCATGGAACTCTTCGATGCTATCCCATACCGTATTTCCATAGTGCCTAAGCCAGTCATACTTTACTTGGTATATCCCTTTCACCTGATTGACAATCAGCTCAGCATCACCTTGCACTTTTAGATTTTTTATTCCCTTCTCTTTTACAGCTTGCATGCCAAGTAACAAGGATTCATACTCGGTAGCAGATAGTTAGTATTGAGAACTCAAACTTGAAAGAAAAAGGGAAAATCTCCTCTTCATGAGATATTAGAATAGCTCCAAAGCACCGCATCCACTGGTCGCACTACTACCATCAAACTGCAACGTCCACACTTTGTTGAGATCCTCTTTTTGGACAAGAACGTCCATTCTATCTGATTCGGTGGACAAGAAGTAGTTTCTCATGCCCGATGATTCGAAGAGAATTTGAGCTTTAGGATCATCGAGTTGGTGAATAAATATTTCTTTTGTGATTCTGGTTCCAATGTCTGCATCACTCCTTTGACAGGGATCTTGGATTTGGACCAGTCCATATGAATTTCCCCACCGAATTCTTTACAGAAACTCCTCCCTAGAAATATCCCGTATCTTTCTTTGGAATATCGAGCTTATGAGAATAGTCATTTTTACCCTTTTCTCGGAAATGCCGCGAATGTGAACTATGCATCCTTGATATAACCAATCAATGGTACTTTTTGGTTTCCATGGAGTAACATTTCTTTGAAGGGCTTAGTAAGCATGAGGCCCAAAGCATGGGTGAATTTTACCGGCATAATGTTGTGAGAAGCTCCAAAATCAATTATACAAATGCTTAGTTTATGACCATTGATCAAGAGGGATAGGTAAAAAGGCTCAATTTTTCCCGACGTAGAAGTTGAAGAAACATTTACATGGGACATAGGAGGTGTGGGAAGAATTCCTTTTGGGGAAACGGAGGAAGGGCGGCAGCCTAGTCTTGGATATACTTATTTAATCTTACAAGCTGCTCTGGGTTGGACTGGAGGTATTCAACCTCATACATTTGGATCTTGGTCTTTTTGGCATGATCAATTATATCAAATGCAACCAAGGGTTGCAGACTTTGACGAAAGAATGATTCCTTCATTTCACGTTTGTGGGGAGGATTACTGGTCTTTATGGAACTCGGAGGAAGGCTGAATCTGGGGAGAAAACAAGAGGAAATGATTTCTTTACCAAAGGTTGAACAGTGGTTGAATAGGAAGGGGATTACCTCTTTTAGCGATCGTTGGTGGTGGAGCTACCACATCCTTTTCCTTCTATTTTTTAGTAAAGCAACCTTTGTGTCTTTTCCTTACAAGTGATTGAAAATGGCATATGATTGTTCACTCGTGTATCCTTGGGTACCTTCTTCCTCATCAGATTCCTCATCTTCAAATTCCATATACCCGATAGTAGAGTCAAATGCGTCACGGGTTCACGACATCTTGATAATCTTTGCCTCATGCTGACGAAGGTTCTTCATAATTTGGCTCATCTTCTTCAATTTCAACCAAAGCATTAACTGGAGGGGCTTCAATGGCTAACCTTTGAGAAGTATCGGGTAAACATGGCCTTTAGGGGCGTTGTTGGGAGTGAAGTTCCTACATGGGATATCCTGGTACAGAGTAGTAGACAATGTTTGAGCCAATTGCTTCTTTAATGAGAGAAAGTCATTCACCATCTTCTAGAATGCTAGATCTAATGAATTAGCATGAGAAGAAGTTGGAGCCTTTGATTTTGATGGCTCTCATCTTAACTCACCAGATATAAGGAGATTGTCCTCAATCCGAATGGTCGCAGCTTGAGTAAGAACCAAGGTTGGTATTTGTTCTTGTAAAAGTAAGAAACTTACTCTTGAACTCATTGCGTTTACAAAGAAACACTTTTGATTCTCCAATGTCGGCATCATGGCAAGTGGCACACGATTGATGAGTGCATTGAATCTGGCGATAAAATCACGCATGGTTTCATTGGCATCCTTCTTCATGTGAGTGATTTTTGACAATAACACAAATGCGGCTTTTGAAGGCTTGTACTTGTCTTCAAATGCAATCTGCAATGTGGCCCAATTGGTGATGGATCCAGCTGGTAAATGTTAGAACCACTCAGTTGCAGGCCCTTACAAGGTCTCCAGAAAGAGACGTACCGACACGTCCTCATGAGTCACATCTAGAATTATGCATGACATAATAAATGCGAGATATATATATGCACGTCTCGCTTTGATTTTCACTCCCATCAAATTTTGGGAAATTTTTTTGATTTCCTTGGGGAAGGGGGTGTACTAGATGTGGTAGTGCTAGAGGACCCATGGCGTTTCCCATGGTACAGTAGATTTTCTACCATTTTAAAAGAGAGGAAAAATAACATGAGCAGGGAGTGTGGTTCCACTTAGCAAAGGGCACCGCAAGTCAATGTCGAGGCACCTTGTGAAATCTAACTTTTCCATGGAGGTGCGGCACTTCCGGATGATCGATCCATTGAACTTAGTGATGTGAATCGCGTTGGAGTGATACTTTGAAATTGTGCCTTGAAGTAGATCAAAGATTGATCAACTTTGCATGAGCTCTTCTACCATGATTATATTGTTCACCCGCCAAAGTGTATTCACTCGGATCTACAAGAATCGGGAGTAGATTCGCAACAATCTATTTGTGTTCGTACTTGCTGATTTTCTGATTTTTCTAGTAAAAATCAGCAACATTTACTTTTAAATATTTAAAATTTTATCCTCTTGATAATGACCGTTTGTGGTTTTTTAACAAATACTAACAAGGATAAAAAGTGGGTTGACTTTAGAAAGCTGATTTTCAGACCTTAGACCTGAATTTACAAGGGTTTTGAAAAATATGGAAAACGTCAGAATCTCAAATATATGGAAATATACAAGTTTTTGTAAAAACTCAGCGAACTAAAAACTCTTATCTGGGTCAGATCTATGGATTTGTATAAGGAAATTTTAAATTTTTGTCACTTCTGCAAAAAAAAATATTTTTTAACAAAACGTTAAAATTTGCAATCTGGTAGTGATTTTTACAGCTTTTTAATTATTTCCTTATTTTGATTCCCCATCGAATTCACCAAAACTGTTGGTTTGAAAATATTTCGGTTAGGCAGTCACGGGAAATAGGCCAACGCAGTGTAGGGCATAGCCCTCTCTTTGAGACAACAAAGTGAAACCGGTTTATTGCTATTCTATAAAGCAGAATGTGCAAATCAACACTATGCTAACTTCATAGGGGTTTGGGATCTCATCCCAAAGTAGATGTAGTTCCAATAGCGAATAGAAAGGTAGGAGGGAAGGAACAAGAAGGTAGATCTGAAGGGAGAAAAGAAATGAATTCTGAAACAGAAAGGTCAGAGGGTTTACGCTTTGGGCTAGTAGTAAACAGATCCTAGCTTACTTACATAAATGATTAAAGTAATACTGATGAACATATGACAATAATTTAGGAATGAATCCAACAGAATAAGAACCTATATCTCACTTAAGAAAAGATCAAATGTGAATAACACACAGATTTAGCACAAAGTCTGAATATGTATATTAATCTTCTTCTGTTACAAGAAAATACAAATTTTTCCTCTCTTCACTTCTATTTTACATACAAAAATGTCCACCTGGAATACAAAAAGTATTCCAATATTTATAGAAGGAGAAGGAGGAAGAAGAAAAAAAGAAACCAACCACTATTTACAAAATATCTTACAAGATATTTACAAAATATCTAAAAAGTCAAAGTTGACTTTGGGCAAGTTTTTGGATGGCAACATCCCATGATGCAACATGGTTAATGTCATCGTAAATGCCAACATACTTTTTAAATATTTTTTCAAAAGATAAAACCGTACACAATAAGAGAAACTATTCATCATCATTTGTTTGCTTGAACGGAGTGTCTTGCTTCTTATCAGGGGAGGTGATGTGACACTGAGCTCAGTATTCCATAAACTTGCTAATAATTTTTTGAAGTTGATTGTGATCTGGACGTTTGAAATGGTTGCCAATAACTTCACAAGTTTCTTTTCAGTTTTAAGCTTGTCGTTGGTAGCCCTGTGTATTCCTCGCATGCTTCAATCAGGTAGCCAATGAAATCGTGGCAAGCTAGAAGTTTATTGATTGATTCTCGATCAAAAGTGACCTCTGATGCCAAACCTTGGGTTGCAATATCCTTGAAGAGCTTGATTGTATCATCTGCCTCCCTCAAGGTGAATGCTTCATTGAGCATCTCTAGAGCCATCTTTGTAACCGTCTGCTCCATATTGTATTTTGCATCTAGGGCTTCATCCTTGATTTTATCTATCCTCTCAAGGATATATTCCATTTGATCCACCTGGTAATCTAATGCAACGAGAGCTTTATGGTGTTCCCATGGGTGATCGATGATGCCAAACTTTAATAGGTCATCAGCTGAACAGTTGATCATTGATTGAAATGTCTCGTGCTGCAACCTGACACAGGTGTTGTCCAACTCCTCGGAGAGGGACCCTGCTACTACTTGTAGCTCTTTGTTTTCCTGATCTATGCCCCGGTAGAGTCCTCGTGAATTTCTTGATTATTTCCTCACTATCTCTAAGGATTTGCTCTATCCAGAAGACACTTTGCCAAACCTTCTTCGCCAATCTTGGTGTATTCATTTATCTTATCTTGACCGAGGACTTCAAAGCAGGATCCGCGGAAGTCATAGGAGGAGCATTGCCCATTCTCTATAAAGCTTAGACGAGATGTTTGTTTTTATCCTCGAGTATTCTCTTCTCCTCCTTTTCTTCCTCGTATCTTCTTACAGAGAGCATCTACTACAGATAAGGCCTCTCCTTGTAGGCTCTCGGATGAGGTTCCCATCGTGACTTGAGTCACTGTAAATTTTATAGGAGACAGATCTTTCTTCTCTTTGGTGGGATCAGGATATGCAATCTCCATGACCCTCTCTCCCAAAGTGCTCTTTGAAAAGTGAGTTATTGCTTTCTGCTTCTTTGGTCCCTTCTTCGGAATAACAGAGAAGTCCATGGGTGCTATGGGAACCTTTCTCTTGAGTTGACCCAGATGGTCAGATATCCAACTTGGACTTATGGGAGAGGGAGTAGAGGAAATAGAAGAAGGAATAGGGGTGAAAGGGGAAGCAACTAAATAGGACGCAGGGAAGAACGTTGAGACGCTTGGTGGTGGCATTGATAAGGAGTCTAACACATTACTACTTATAGGGACTGGAGTTACTATAGGAGAAGAAAAGGTCATGGAGGCAAAAGTGATCTCAGTAATGGGATGGAGGGAACACTGGGCTACATATCTGCAAGAGAGGAGAATATGGAAGATATGGGAGATGGAAGGGAGGAAGGAAGAGGAGAAGAAACTTCCATTGGAATAGGTGCCTCGATGACAGGGGGAGGAGAAGGAGCGGAAGAAGGAAGAGGAAGAGAAGAAGGTACGCTGGGCACCTCGGTGGTTGTAGCCGTGACCACATCCCGAGTGGATGTGTCCATTGGAACCTTTGTTGCTTCTTCTTCATTTGGGGACACTAGGTCCACTATTTGATTTTCAAAAGCGGTAGAGGGCTTTCAGGAGTTTCTTCCTATTTGCTTGGTTCTCCCTCCTTATCTTTTCCTTTTCCTTTCAATGCCTGGGTCATTCTTGGAGGTGCTCTGCACTCCGATGGTGAAGTAGAAAATCTACTCCGAGGTAGGTGAGACCATTCTATTTGCACCAATGCTTTGTGTGCCGCAACATGGGTCGACCCTTTCCCGAATGATCTTCAATGCATTGGCCCCGTTGATCTCTACAAATGGCCAATCATCCCCATCCGTATCAAGGTAAACTTGATCAATTTCTTGATTAGGCTCTTGGAATCCTTTTGGAATGATGGCCATGCCATAGTGTTTGATTTTCTCTAGGGCCACCAAGAGTGATCCTTCGCCTTATATCTATCTCATGTGTCAAGTCGATGTAGATATATTCGATCTCGGGGGCATGGATAGGATCAATTTTTACCCGTGGGAGGCAACTCCAACAATCGAAGGTAGTCCCGGCTTGGAAGTTGTGCTTGATTCAGAAATTCAAGCTCGGATACATTTCTTGTGCTTTGGCCAAGATGGGACAGGTTTATCGGCCACCGTTAGCGGGAATGGAGTTCCTTCCTTCTTTCTCTTCATGCATTTCTCATTGTATGTGATTAGTTTCCTTGACAAGTCCAAGAGAATCAACTTGGGCCCTACATACTGTGGTAGCTTTGTTAGTTCTCCTTCGAAGTTCACTACCCTGAGATATGTGAATGTGGGAAACTATGTAAACAATGCTCCCCACTTATTTGTGACAGTTCTCACACTCGGGCTAGTTTGGCCATGTCTCATGTTTGGCCTCAACAGGCAAATCACCTCATAGAAGAAGGTGTCGTTAATTTTTGAATTTTTTGAGAACTGAGGGATGTTGTTCTCAAGCCCGAGATCTGGATAGTATTCATATATTTTAACCTAGGGCCATACCCCATTTCGAACTAGTCCCGATGTTTCTGACATATACAACATAGGAATTCATATAGAACTTCCCAGTTGTCATGACTTGTTGAAGTTGCTGAGAGATGGTGTCATTGATGATTTCTCCCCAACCAAAATGCGGATTAGGAAAATTCTTTCTCATGGTCTCCAAATACCTCAAAGATCCATTTAGGGAAATGATGGGCATCAGGAATCCCAAACACTCTGCTTAAGAAGGTGATTGTGTCACTTAGTTCCTCATTGAAGTCACTCCGGTGGATGGTTTTGGCCATTTGCTCACCAAACTTTTTGTTTTTGAGATATAGCTCATTCATCATTCGCATACACTTGTCCTCATTGTCATCCCATTCCTTTTTGCAGTCTTCTAGGCTTATGGTGACGTACTGCCTATGATGAGGAATGCCCAGGGTTATCTTGAAATGCCAAGAATTTAGGTTGATGACTACCTTTCCATATTTGTCTTCGACACATCTTATGTCTTTTTTATAGAATCGAGCCACCAACATGATGAACTCGTGTTTACATCACTTCTTGGCAGCCTGTCACGCGAAGTGTAAACCATCGCCCCCACTAATTTGTTCATCCAGGGGCCACTAGTAACATCTTTGGTTCTGCCCAAAAGTCTTCCATATCAATGTGCCCAAGCTCGGAGTCTCTGATGTCGAGATCACTCTCTGCATATGAGTCAGGCATCCTGACTTTCTGATATTTATACTTCATTTCTTGTTCTGTCAGCTTTTCTTTTCCTTTAGACTTTGTTGGCTTTTTGCTTGACGAAGACATGTGTGAGCTTGAGGATAGCTATTTTTTCTCTGCAAGAAGAATCAAGGAGGTCTAGCATAGAAGAGCCATGTTAATCATCATTTCATTCATAATGAAATCTTGCAGAAAGAAGAATGAGCAATTATAAGGCTTAGGGCATAAGGCGCAAGTTCATAGCATACTGCAGAGGCTTAAAAAGGTTGGGCGAACTTTTGGGGATGTCAACATGCAAAAGGTGCACTTGTGTTCAGAGGGGAAAAGCTGTGCCAAAGGATTATTAAGGGCACACTTTTTTGGAGTGTTGCAAAAAAGGTTTTAGCACTAAGGAGAAATGCGCGGGGCATGGGTTTGCAACACACAACATGGCATGTTGATCTCAAAGTTCATGTGCCAGCACCTTAGGAAATTTTCTTCAACTAGGCACTCAAAAAGGATGGTGTTACACGAGTTTAAGGTGCGCCAAGGCACAATCATGGAAGGTGCTACAAAGGATATCAATGTGCCAAAGGGGACGTGCTTGGCACGGATTTGAAGGACACAACATCCAATATTGATGTTGGTCAGATTACGCATGTGCCCTTATAAAATGGCTAAGTGTTTGTACTGGGCGCGACTGTGGTTAGTGCAAAATGTAAAAACAGTGAACCAAAGGATAAAGGATTTTTGCATTTTCTTTATAACTTCACATATTTTTCTCTCTTTTTGATTTTGCAAAATGATAAAGAGAGGGTTTGTGGGATTTGCAGCAATAAGCAGATATAAAGGGTGGCTCACTTTTGAGGTAGAGCCTTCTCAGATTGTAGATCTGGGAGGGGGGAATAAGGTGGTTTCCAGATGGTTATGGATTGGTAGTTTATTAATTTTTAGATTTAACCTTTTATAACAATCCTAAAACCTAACAACAACCAAGAAACAAAACCACAAACAACAATAAGAGTGATAAAAATCCACTTACCTAGTTTAATAAAGGATGAAGGATGACTTTGGGGTCCACAAACTTGAAAAGTGGAACACGGGCATGACAGGGATAGCTGACAGTGCAGAGGAATACTTTTCACAATTTTCAATTTGTGAAAATGACAGGTGTTAAGCGCCTATATATAGAAAATTTGGCATTTATTACCCCACCCACTTTTCTTTGCGCACTTTTTAAAGTGTCGACATGGGTACAAATGCGCCTTTACGCAGTTTCTTTAATGTCGACATAACGTCTTCAGCGCCTTAAGTGCATATTCGAAGATGTCAACATGAAGTTTTCAGCTTAAGGAATTTTCACTTAGCGCACATTTTAATGTGTTGACATCATTTTTTCAGCACCTTAGCACACTTTTTAGGTGCATGTTTAACGATGTTGGCATGTCCTTCCTGCACTAAAGGTGCTACTTCTTTGATGCTGCCATGTCAAATGTTTCTCGCACCTTAGGCAAAAATATTTGGCACAGGTTTGATGATGTTGACATGTCATTTTCTGTGCCAAAGGGGCACATATTTCTTTGATGTTGACACAACATTTCTTGCACCCAGCACAAAAAGTATGAAAAAATGGCTAAGTCTTAAAACTTGATTTCTGGAAGGGAGATTTTACGCCATTTTGAACAATGTCGACCTCTTTAGGGGACCAAAATGAAATTTATGTATGGTTATCTACAAAATTTCCCTTGTCAATTTTACAAGATAAAAGAATGCTAACCAGTGCATCCCGCATGTAATCAACATACTAAAGAAAGTCCAGAAAATGAATCTCATACTCATCTATTGTCATGGATGTTTGACGTAGGTCATGAAACTCATTGATCCTCTGCTAAATAAACCTCCTAGAAATATATATACTCTTGAACCACTCCTCAAAAATCTTTCAAGTAATCGTATATGAGTCTACGTGGAGCTTTTTCTCCTTAGTCCTCCACTAAACACCTACTCCATCTCTCAAAAGATGAATCGTAACATGAGCCTTCATGTTACTAGTACATGGGAAAATATTAAAGCATCCACTCAAGCTCACTAACCAAGCCTCTGCCTAAAATCATCTTGTATTACCAAGATAATTAGATAGACGTAGCTCTAGGATCTCCCGATATGATCTACAATTGATTTTTATTGACCCCTAGGTCTCTCTACATGATCATCTCTCGGCGTAGGGCTCCTATATCTATCTCTATGTCTTGAAACCCTATTTCCATGTCCCTTAAGAGGTGAATCTGGTCTAACTAAACCCACATGGGATTTCTCTTCTCGTTGCTCCTCGTTGTGTCGAGAAGGGTGTTAAGCCTCATGTGATGGCTCCCTATCATGTTGGCTAGGTTGTGCTCCTACTTCTCTACCTCGTATAGCTTCATTGACCTCATGTAAGGTCTATAATATCTTTGGCAATATAGCGATAGAACTACCTACTCGGGAGGTGGTATATCTAACTCCAGGTAAAAATCCACTCGATCGGTTCACGCCTCCTACCAGAGCCAAGATGGGAGATAGTTTATCATCATTTAGGTTTTGCCTTAGTTTTTCTAGGTTTTCTTTTTTTTAAATATCATGCAATGTTTTGTGATCTAATTGTAGCTTGTTGGGAATTTGGGATCGTAGAATAGTGCTATGATTTAATAACAAATGCAATCATACACACAAGATCTAAACAATTCCCCAAAAACTATAGCAAGTGGAAGTAAAAAAATAGAATAATTCAAATAAAAAAAAAGTACACACACATAACACAACATGTACCATGGTTCACCCAATGCGGCTACATCCACTAAAGATAGAGATCTCATATATATAATATAACAAGAGTATAAACCAACTCTTTAATACAAGAGTGCAATGCATCTCTCGAAGAGTATCTCGTATCCTCTAGATCTCTAAATGGATCTCCATGAGTGTACTATAACGGTGCCTCCAAATACCACCAAATCTCACATACCAAGAACTACTATATCTCACACCGTGTAATAAAGCTCTCCTATGAATCAGTAAACAAGACCTCTCACATGGGTCTACCAATGTGCAACCCTATATATGCACCAAGAACTAACTCTCTCCTCCATCTCACTGCATCTCCCACTGCAAATAAGAATATAACCTCCTCTACAATATCTAGATACTATCTGTATCCACAAGCTCTCCAATGAGCTACAATACTAGATTCCTATGGATCAATACTACAATATGATCTCATGGATCTACAATACAAGATATCACAACAACCTGTGGATCTACAAGATGAAAGACTATGTGCTTTGCATACTATGCAAGCCATTACACTTAGACAATACAATATAAAGGAAATATAGAAGAAGACATAACCACCTTCTCACCATTCAGATGTACCTATTATTTCCTTTTTCCAACTTCTCTCCATTGAATCTTTGTCTTCATGCAACCTTTTTCTTCCTTTTCTTCTTCTTCATCTTCAACCAAGGAAAATTAACATTATGCCTCTATCCTTATATTCTAACCCTAGTTTTCTAGCTTATATAAGCTTAGAAAAACTTAGGGCACCTTATCTATGAATTTACAACCTTTAGATCAACTTTATAACAAAGTTAGATCTAATTCTTGTGAGTTAAATATAGAATTTCATGCACAGGTAACCGGTGCAAAGTGCTTACCTTGACTATTTCTTGGTTACCCTAATACCGACTGATGTCGGTTACCCTGAATGGCACCGGTTATCCCTAATCGCACCGCTTACCCTCTAACTAGTGTCGATTCTCGAGTAAACTAGCAAGGTGTAAATCATGCTAACTATGAAGTAATTTAGCTCCATAATCCTAACAACCTCCTACTTGGAGATAAAATGTTGAACCTATACATTGACATCACCATCCTCTACATACCATGAAAACCATCTATTCTTTATATCAACAATTCTCTCAAATGAAATCAAAAAGATTAAACCATCTTATAAAACCAAGAATATAACAAACTTTTGACTTACCATATACTTGCACAAAGCTACTATTGATCTGTGATACATGAGCTATTCATACATCAAGCTCCCACTAAATCATAACACTAAGCCTCTCATGAGACCAAGCCACCATGACTAACACACCTGCAAGAGCTCCCACTCAAACTGAAGTACTAAGCCTCTATCACATCCATAGCCATACCTATAAAACCAACCATGTTCTCTAACCATCTATCCATGTCTCTATGTAACCACCAATGCAATTGACCAAATACAAGTGAAACTGGAATATGCGTAAGCAAAACAAGATCCTGGGTCAAGACAGCCCAAATGAGTTCTACATGCAACCTCGTGGTTAATTACTCCACAACACCTGCACAACTCAAAGAATCCAAATACTACATTCTACAAATCCAACCCTGCATAAACAACTAGCATGTCCAAGACAACCATCCATAGATAACATATCTATCAAGGAGTAACATAGTAACAAGAGGAAATACAAACATCCCTTACTCATGCTCAAGTCATCTAAACTATGCTCATATGAATCCATGTGCAAAACAAATATCTGCATCATCATAGACTCACAAAATAGAATTTATCCACATGTTTAAACTTACCATATACATCCATCCATATCATTAGGCTCTCTAGAATCTCCAAGTCTCTCACTGACTAACTTCAAATCCATATATGAATCTTGTGTTCATCAATTTCAAAAACAACAACCTCCTAACCATGCTACTAATAATTAGTGTAAATACCAGCAAAAAAATTCATCTACCTCTTCGCACAACCATCTAAGATGAAATAAAACAAGGGAAACATTAATAATATGTAAATATATAATGTTGTCACATGATAACCTATAACAAACAGATTTTCCTTCTTTATCCTTCAATGTCAATAACATTGTTCTCTCTTCTTAACCTAGTTGAACAACCATCAACTGAAATCCCATAGGGATATCTAGGCACTCCAAATAAAACTAGAAGTGATGTCATCATGCAATAAACTCAAAATACCTACAAAATCGTGACTTTCCTCCAAAACAACTTGTGCCTTATGCCACACAAAAATGTAGCATAATCCTCTCACTTTACATGTGTATACATGTCCAACCTACAATTCCAATAACCATGACTTGCTCCCACTTAACCTAAACTCCCCTTCACTACTTCTAATCACCAAGCTTAAAATCTATATATGTCAGTGAGAAATAAAATAGATGAAAGAAAATATAAACTGATTCCCTTCTTATCAAATAATAATTCTACATCACAAAATTTTGGACTTCTTATGAAGTAGGTGAATCAACTTCTTTCCATCCATATGTACTCATAATCTCTCATTACTTGCAATTATGTCTAATCATGACTTTGCATTGAGGATCTTATCCTTAGACTAGAAACCCTTGTCCTCAAGATTCCACACAACTGGGAAATAAAAGTCAAACAACACCAAAAACCATGGTGTAAATCTATGCACACTATCCAAACGTAATATCACTTGCTCCAAATGAAAGAAATAAAACATGAATCATATAGAGATACTTGACTCAAAATCTCAATGGACTAACTAAGCCAATTCCATCCTCTTTCTGATTCAAACATTGAAGTGGTCTGCACTATCTATGTCTGTAGACACTATGCAAGAAACCTGATCCTCAAAAATAGGAAATTGAACCATCCATGCCCTCTTCTACTATAATAAACCCTATGAAAACTTATTGTCATAGAGGCCGACCACATTTTTGACTGTTACGGTTTCCCTCTGTGGCCGATGTCGGTTCCTTGACCGACATCGGTGCTACTTCGAATGAACACAACGCCATAAATTGGCATAGGTCACAAATACAATTTTCATACTCGACCAAATACGATATTTGTGTTGAGCTAGTCATTTCAAGAAGCACCCAAATCTTGCACAAAAACTTAACAATAATACATGTAATAAAATTGCACCAAGATAAAATACATCACCTTACTAGCACCAAGATACTCAACCGCATATTCAATCGAATAAAGATGCTTCTCTAATGGGAACCATGTCTTCATTATGTGCTACTATATTTTTCTTCTCTAACGAATCCCATGCATCTAACTGCACCAAAGGATGCATAACTTCTCCTTTATCTCATACTCAGATCTGCAATCCCAAACCATGCATGTGCAACCAAAACATACAAGCACTATAATACCAAGATAAAACCATACCTCTATAACCTGGATCTGCAATCTGACCAACATGCTTGTGCCTCCAAGAACTAGGGACACCTCAGCAAACAAGACACATTCCATGCATCTTCTTAATTCTTTAGATCTGTGATTTTCTATTTAAAACTAGGTTGTTCAATAACAAGCCACAATTACCCTACCGATACCTAACCGATGTCGATTCATCGTATTCTCTAAAACCTCACATTTATATCTTCCACTTGAGATTTAAATATCTTCTACAATTTTCACATCGGGTAAAAAAACCCTACTCTCATACACCTATCAGTAAACCACTAAAAAAATACTCAAGAAATACCTTTCTCTAAAATAACCAAGCTCCGATACCAATTGTTGATAATTTGGGACTACGGAATAGTGTTATGATTTAAAAACAAACTCAATCATGCACACAGGATCTAAACAATTCCCCAAAATCTATAACATTGGAAGTATAAACTAGAATTATCCAAATCAAAATAAAGTACACACACATAATATAATATGTACCATGGTTCACCCAATGCGGGATACGTCCACCAAAGATAGAGATATCATATATATAATATAACAAGAGTACAAACCAACTCTTTAATACAAGAGTACAATGCATCTCTCCAAGAGTATCTCCTCTCCTCCAGATCTCTAAATGGATCTCCATGAGTGCACTACAATCATGCCTCCAAACACCACCATATCTCACATACCAGAACTATTACATCTCCCATTGTGCAACCAATCTCTCATGTGAATCTACAAACAAGACCTCTCACATGGGTCTACCAATGTGTAACCATATATGTGCACCAAGAAGTAAGTCTCTCCTCCATCTCACTGCATCTGCCACTGTAAACAAGAAGACAACCTCCTCTATAATATCTGGATATTATATGTATCCATAAGCTCTCCAACAAGCTACAATACTAGATTCCTATGGATCAAAATATAATATGATCTCATCAATCTACAATACAAGATATCACAACAACTTGTGGATTTGCAAGATGAAAGACTATGTGCTTTGCATACTATGTAAGTCATTACATTTAGAGAAGATAATACAAAGGAAATACGAACCACCTTCTCACCATTCAGATGTACCTGTTATTTCCTTTTGTCCAACTTCTCTCCATTGAAGCTTTGTCTTCATGCAAAATTTTTCTTATTTTTCTTCTTCTTCATCTTCAACCAAGGAGAATTAACATTCTTCCTCTATCCTTTTATTCTAACCCTATTTTTCTAGCTTATATAATATAATAAAAACTTAGGACACCTTAGCTATGCATTTACAACCTTTAGATAAAATTTATAACAAAGTTAAATCTAATTCTCGTGAGTAAAATATAGACTTTCATGCATAGGTAACCAAATGTCGTTTACCCTTACCGGTGTTGATTACCCCGATGTTGACCAGCTTCGGTTACCTTGACCGACATCGGTTACCCTCTTACCGCTTTCGATTCATCGAGTAAACCAACAAGGTGTAAATCATGCTAACTATGAAGCAATTCAACTCCACAATCCTAACATAGTTTGAGTTAGGTTAACTAATCATATTTCCAAGTATGCCCAAGGATCCAAGCGTTAAACCCAAAACTATGATACTAAGTGTAATGCCCATAATCTCTACACTCAAAACCATAATAAATCCTATAAATTAAATAGGGAAAAAAATATGGAAATTTTTCTTTTGTTTAAAAAGAGGTTGCGAGGTTAAACATTAACCACAATTTAATAAATCTCTTGATTAAGGCTTTTACACAATCCTAACGAAGTTGGAATTAAATTAATAATTAAATAGTATTGATTTATTTCCCCAAAACATTTATGGTTTAAAAGGAAACGCTTACCAAGTTCCATTAATTTATTTACACTCTCAATACTAATTATTTAAAACTCCTTTAGTTCACTAACAAATATTACACACACTTACTTTATTAATCCACC
Organism: Taxus wallichiana var. yunnanensis; assembly: GCA_018340775.1. Taxonomy (NCBI): domain Eukaryota; kingdom Viridiplantae; phylum Streptophyta; class Pinopsida; order Cupressales; family Taxaceae; genus Taxus; species Taxus wallichiana. The sequence continues at coordinate 195,315,057 of CM031241.1, forward strand.
AAAAGGGTTACAACTTACCTAGCTACTAAGTGGCCCCATTCAAACAATAACTTGTGCCCTTTTAATTTAATTTTTATTCCCAAAAAAATTCCACCCACTTAAGTAATGTAGGGTCAAATCTAATCCATTAGATGAAATCTATCCTATCCATTGGATTTAGGTTTTCTAAAAAGTGTCCTAATATTCTTTTTTGACTTCTTATTTTCATTTTTCCTAATCCCACTTCATTTTTGTTTTTCAAGTTTGTAAAAAGGAAGAGGAGAAGAAGCCATGGAGGCCAATGAAGCTTAGAGGATAGACAACTCCATTTATTTTACAATTTTGTATTAAAATGGGATATCTTCCCATTTCCTTTTGTGGGTATTCATTACCCTATTGTATTTGTGTTATATGGTATTTTTCTCTTGCATGTTTTTATATACACAATACGTATATACAATTTGATATATATGCATATAAAATATATATATATATATATATATATATATATATATATATTATATAATACGTATATATAATTTATAATTTATACAACAATTAAAGGTCGTGGCGATTCAAGTATTACGGTCGAGTTTTGAAAAATGTGGCCGCATAAATATAAATGCGCATAAATATAAATGCGCATAATTATGGTTGGTGGAAGAGTTAGAGATGTGAGGGATAAGGTTAACTTGTCCCACAAGTCTCAAAAAGTGGCCAACAAGGCCAAATTTGAGTTTGGGAATAAAGGGAGAGTACACACCACCTAAATGTAATTAATTCATTCCACATCAAGCACAAATCAAGGACTATCTACTCTATTTATTACCCACATGTCACCTCTTCCTTTTAGTTTAAAATTTAAGTTAAATTAGCTAATTAAGACACATTAACAAGTGCTAATAAAGTGACTAAATTTCCCAATAATTAAATACATGCACAACAAAAATAAACTACACAAAATTAAAAGAAAGGAACATTACACCCTATGGCCACACATGTGAGGTCACCCCCATGGGAAACCTCCTAACTAAGCATGAAATAACACAACATATACATTAGACACAAATTGTCAAATTTGGCCATGTTGCAAAACACCCAACATTATTTTGTGGTTGGTCCCCTATCCCCTTTTGATGTATAGTGATATAATGTCCCTACAATCATAAACAAAAATACCTCTCTAGCCTTACGGGCGCATCAACAACATCGAGAAATCATATATACATAGAATCAATAATCATCATCCAAAATTAAACAATTTAATAATCTATCAACATATCAAGTAATTCGATTCTAACATCCGTGAGATCAAAATTCTACTTAGAAAATCCAGACATAAACAATGCATCCGAATATAACGTGTCGGTCTAAAATCCAAATAATGCAAATCAACATAAATCGAATTGTCTACCATTGTCATCTAATGTATCATAATCAAAATGTAAATCACCACATATTCATAGTCCGAATATGTGTATAGTCTATCATCAACATCAAAATATAATAATCAAAATGTCAAAGTACCTATCCAAAGCAAGTAATAAGATCATAGTGAAATAGTGTCCAAGGGAAGTGGGCACTACACTACACATGATCATTACAAAAAAATGATGGTTATAAAAGGGAAAAGATATTGTTTATTTAGTAATGGTCACGTTTCTTTAAAATGTGTTAGAAAATTGATATTTATGTAATCATACTCTTGACATGCTTAGGAAATTGTAGGATGTCATTTGGCCATCCTTAAAGGAACCAAAAGAATTCATGTGGATGTTGATTCATGTGTTGGGATACATTAATGTGTAGTATATTACAAGGTGTTAGAGAAACACGTGAGAGTATTTTCTCTCTATATTATTCTAACGATAGGATGTGTAATTGGTAAGTTCCTCAAAGTAATTTTTTGGTACCACTTGGTGGTACGAAATCCCTATGGTGACTAAGGAAATATTGACATAAGGACTGAAATATGTATGTGATGTTGCAAGCCTATGGTTATATTTCACAAGACACGAAGCTTGCATTGTTATGTAATAAATTTCTTGATGGAATCTCCATATTTTTTTGTATGTTTTCCATGATATTTCGAGTATGATAAAGAGAATTAAAATTTCGATAAATTGTATAATACATAGGTTTTTAAGATAAAATGCATTGAATTACAAATGTTGTGGATAAAATATGGCGAGATGTAAAATGTTATAGAAGTTTTGAAAATTGTAGATTGGTTTATGTAATATTTTTGTATATATACATATACATATACATATATACACGCACGTGTGTGTGTGTGTGTGTGTGTGTGTGTGTGTGTGTGTGTGTGTGTGTGTGTGTGTGTGTGTGTGTATACCACACATGATCATTACAAAAATGATGGTTATAAAATGGAAAGTTATTTTTTTAGTAATGGTCACGCTTCTTACAAATGTGTTAGAAAATTGATATTTTTGTTCTAATATTTATGTAATCATACTCTTGACATGCTTAGGAAATTGTCGATTTCATTTGGCCATCCAAAAGGAACCCAAAGAATTCATGTGGATGTTGTTTCATGTTTTGGGATACATTAATGTGTAGTATATTACAAGGTGTTGGAGAAATATGTGAGAGTATTTTCACTCTATATATTTCTAACGATAGGATGTGTAATTGGTAAGTTCCTCAAAGTACTTTTTTGGTGCCACTTGGTGGTACAAAATCCCTATGGTGACTGAGGAAATATTGACATAAGGACTTTCAATATGTATGCGATGTCAGCAAGCCTATGGTTATATTACACAAGACACAAAGTTTGCATGGTTACGTAATAAATTGCATGATGAAATCGCAATATTTGTGTGTATGTTTTCCATAAGATTTTGAGTATGGTAAGGAGAATCAAACTTTCAATAAATTATATAATACATAGGTTTCAAGATAAAATACATCAAATTACAAATGTTGTGGATAAAATATGGTGAGATGCAAAATGTTACAAAAGATTCAAAACTATAAATTAGTTTATGTAATATTTTGTATATATATACATATACATATACATACACATACACGACACATATATATAAACACACATATATACACATATACATATATTTATATATAACACCCCATCCCCATAAATCTAAAAAGATGCAAGGTCTCACGACTACAAGATAAGGAGGGTGAGTAATATTTTTGAGGGAATATTCACTTATAGTGTTCAATCTAAATTGAAATCGTAGAAAGGACATCCACCATACGGAGTCTTCTAATCCAATCAGTGTGAGGATAAAAGGAATCACAAAAACTAAAACATGGAGAGAGAATGGTCCACTAAATACTAGTTTCAGGGGCGTCGTTAGAACAATGAAGGATGGATATTAGTGATAGAGTGACCAAAAAAAAAAAAAAATGGAATGTGAAATGTGACACATGGGATGATAACTAATTAGTTACTTGAACAAAATGATACGTCCCCCACATGCAAACAAGATATAAAGTGAAACACATGACAATATATCTCAATATAATACAATGAATGTCACATATAATAGTGCTCGAGGTGTAAGGAGTTTGTAGAATCTTCACCCTTAAGATGTAAAGGTCGTAAACTCCGTATTCGAATTCCTCGGTGACTAAATGTAAGGAGTGTGTATATTCTTATTTTATAGTCACAAATTTCATTACTTTTTGTTATTCTTGACATTATTTTCAAATATGGACTTCAACATTTTAAGCCCCGGCCTTACGTGAATTGGCTCGATGATAATAGAGAGATGGTATTTGATGTGACATGAGAAATTTTGTTCACGATTTTCATACCTTGAAATTTAAAAAGGGATCTCGTTGTCAAATATTATAACTTAAATGACTATAGTGTTACAAATAAATATTTTTTTAATACAAGATTTAGTAATGGTAGTTAGGAATTACCAAATTGTGAATTGAAGTTTGTGGAGTCTACTCATAAAATATATGTGGACCCTAATGATCAAATTGTGAATCCAATTTTGTGGAGTCTACTCACAATTATTTTGTGGAAACATTAAAATGTGGAAATTACCACAATACTCAATTTGTGACAATAACAATTGTAATATTGTGGAAATAACCACAAGTTAAAATATTGTAGAATATCCACAACAAAAATAATTGTGACATGTCCACAATATTATATTTAATTTTAAATTATGAATTCTATAAATAAGAATTAGTACAAATTTTTAACACATTAGATATTGTAATTTCCTTCAAAAATTATTTACAAATTATATTTTTAATTTAATAATTTATCATAAAATTATTTACAACTTAAAATTAAGAGACTTTTTTACATTCCATCCAACATAGTTATAGAGCTTCTAGATTTAAATATGTACGGTTTTTCAAAAGATTTATAGCTTAACTTAATATTACTCTAAAAATTATATTTTTAAAAATATATTTTATATAATTTGTAATCATTAGTTATCTTTTATCTTATTATTCTCTAATATTAAAATAATAGAAAATTGAATTTCTTATATTATAAATAATATTAGATATATATTTATTATTAAACTCATTCGAATATCAAATATTAAATAATGGTGCTCTCGTAGGAACTCCATTTTATAAATTGTATCTTTTGTTTACATATTATTACCGGATGCAAGCCCACTTAATACTATGAACCGTTGCTTTACTTTACAAAGTCAAGTAGTTCCAATTTAGCGCAAAGAAGACAAGTAATAGGGTATCGATTGCATGCAAAGAAGGAAAAGAAAAGGCTTAGTTTTGTGGTGATCAAGGACTACTTTACTTATCAATTTTGAACAAGTAAAGTAATCCCAAAATCCCGATAAACTAAAAACCTAGTTATGTGGGTTTTCAAAACTAATTTACTTACCAACTTTGATAAGTAACAACACTTTCTTTTAGCACAAAACTGTGAAGTAGAAGTGCTTCGGTTGAGCACAAAACTCAAGTAAAATCCAATTTTGCGTGGTTTGATAATTACGTTACTTATCAATTTTAACAAGTAAAAGCACTTCTATTTAGCGCAAAGAAGGCATTAGTGCAAATCAGGTTTTGGAGGGCGAGTTACTACAACTTATAAGTAACGTAATTCGAGAACCCCGATTACTTAACAGGTAAGCACTTCTCTTTTAGGGACTTCAGGACATTTTGGGCAAGTGGGTATTTTTCCAACTACTTTCAAGCAACCTCTTATAACCTTCTCATGGACCCCGAGAAAATATGCAAAAATTTAAAAGGGGTATCCCAAGATTTCTAAGTGAAATATTTGGGGACACCAAACACCATGTTCATCTTGAATATTATTTTGTACTTTTATTTTGAACACAATTTCTAACCCTAACATCTATTTCATAATTCTCCTCCTTATCATACCAACCTCCCTCAACATGTATTAATAAACAAAACATATCCTACACCAAAATTAAGGAACTTTTCCTTTATTATGACTCAAGGCTTATATTGATACTTACCCTTATATAAATCGTTATCGAAGAATCATAGCACCCTTCGATTTACACAAGTGTGTGTGCTTGAGCTCATGATGTGATTGGATAACATGGGTACTATCTCCAGTTATGAGACTTTCTACTTGAGATGGACCTCCAAAGAAAGTGAGTTCTTACTCCTAAACTACCAGCCACAATCTACTCTAATGCAGGAAAATTTTTCTTTTCCTTATCTAACTTTCCAGGGGCAGGGAGAAAGAGTGCAGGAAAACAAAACCTACACTAAAGCGGTGATACACCAAAAATGAGGGAATGAGAATAGCTTTCCAATGTGTGAAAATAGAAGAAAATCACATACTAGAGAGGGTGATAACATTTCTCCACAATCTAGAAACAACATTCACAATAATATTTCATACACACACAATGATAATGAATCCCTGCAAGAGCGTAAGATAGACACAATATACTTGTAATGAGACTAAAAGGGCAAGAAGAATGGAAACAAACACGATAGGGGAAAATACATCCACAAACTTGTATCTATTGCTTCATTAATATACACAGTTCAATCCATTACAAAATAAGGGCATGGATCACCATGCAAGGAGTTCACTACAAGGTCCTGTAGCACATTGGCTTCACAAAACCAATTTGACAAAGTTTTGCAACTCAAAAACTCCCCCTTTTTTTACAATGAGCCCAACATTCTTATTTATAAAGTTCTGAGAGCAGGGAAAGAGAGAGAAATGAAAATCCCAAAATCTTTCTTTCAACCACTTGAAAGAGTTAGTAAATAAAGTTAAACGATAGTATGTTTATTACAAAAGGCCCCCATGTTGTCCCATAACTTGCAGCAATGAAAATGTTTTCCCATGCTTCATTGAATGCATCCCAACTACCAATTAAAACAATATTCTAAACCTGGCACGTTTTCCTTAAAATCATCATCAAAACTTCATAAATTTCCATATTTCTTGATTTATTTGCATCGAAGTCAGATCCACGATTCCAAAAAGTCCAACTTTGCGTGATTTCATTGAAAAATGCAAAAGATATGGCAATCTAAGTGTAGGTAGTTGTTTTGGGTCTGCCATGCATTTCTTGTATTTTACGGGACTAGAAATTTAATTTAATGGAGCTAGAGATCTTTAGTTTATTTTCACATATCTATCCTTGTTAAAAATAATAATCGTGCCCTTTCTGAAAAGTCAAATTTTGTGAAAATCGAGAGCTATGGGTCAAAAGTTATGACCGTTTGAAGTTCGAGGGTCAGCGTTGAATTTTCCTTTGTATTGCGAGTTTTCAGGGAACTCATGTCCTTGTAGCACTTGGAAAATTTGGGCCTCCTTTCTCCGCATCACCCGATTCGGGATTTCCTTTGCCCATGCATCTATTGTTGATCGGGACGTCGGGGTTGTTGACTTTTCCTTTGTATTGTGGGTATGCGGGTTTTCAAGGAACTCATGTCCCTACGGAACTTGGACCATCCAGGCCTCTTTTCTCCACCTTTTCTAATTCCTTCTTCGTGTGGTGATTTTAGGTTTGGATTTCTTACTTTTCCTTGTGTGGCTTGGGCTGATTTTCTTCGCATCACCCGATTTGAGCTTTCCTATCCCCACGTGTCCGTCGTTGACCGGGTCGTCGAGGTCGTTGACTTTCACTCACCCTACTTTGCTTTGAGTGCTGAATTTTTAGTTTTTCATGTCCCAGGTTATGCATGTAGTCTAGGAAATTTTTTTCCAAAATACCCGTAATACACTAAGCCTACACTTTGATCGGTGATTTTGGGTTTTTGGGTCCTGTGCATACCTTTCTTTGTTTTTGGGTCCCGCACATACAAAAACTTCTTCCTTTTGCGCATTTCCTTTGCTTGCAGCTATTTTGACTTTTTGGGACCGACTGTCTGAACACATTTTTCCACCATCTCCGCAATACACTAAGTTTCTTTCTCATGCAGTGAAATTGGCTATTTTGGGCTGACTGTCCCACATGTTCTGTCTAACTTGGGATGTGCTGATCTCGATTTTACCACAAACTACTATAACCTTAGTGTTTAGCCCCAAACTTGGTACGAAGAACCTTTGTATGACCCGCATTGGTTCCATCTGCAGCCTCTAGACCTGATTTGCAATAAAATAGGCCCTTGACTTCATTTTTTAGATTTTTTACAAATTTTTCTAACTCAGATTTTTCTTGGGTATGGAAGTTAGAGAAAAGCCAAAGGGTCCCCAAAAACTTGATTTTGGGCCTCAAACCATTTATGCTTGCTCAATCCTAAAGAAATTGTGCAAGTTATCAAAATTACCTTGGGGTGAATTTTGGATAACATAAACCTTATCCACATGCTCATGAAACCTATATATTTAATCAACCCTTTACACCACATTCAATATACACCAAGATTAGCTCATATACATCTAAAGGGAAATACTATCATGGTCCACAACATATTTTTGGTGTGAGTCATTTTCCACATCATGTGGTGATTTATCTCACTTAGGTGAGGTCATAGGTCTAGGTGTCACATGGGTTATGATAGGGTCATCATTAGATTCATTACGTGTCTATGTCTCATATAGGATTTACTTCCATTCCTGGAATGTAACTCCCCCTCTCCTCTTAAGGAGTCATGATTACATGTATTGAGGGTTACACAGTACCCTACTTTTACCCCCTTACATTTTTTCGATCTATGAGAGGATTGAGATGTTGTGACCCTTTTCTAATCTTTTCATGCACATACATGGTTGATCCTCACTTCATGCAACCTTATCACACTACTAAAGTGTAACTCGGTTGATGTTTTTGTTATCCTACATGATTCTCATGCTTCACATTCCTCATCATGGTATTAGAGCACATGTTGTTGGGATCTGCACTACTCATCAGTTCATCATTTCCCTACTACTCTCAGTTTTTATTCTTCATAGTTTCATGTACAAGTTTTGTAATGGACATTCCATTCATGCGTCAAATGTATTGATTCGGGTTTCAAATATCATTCAGGTTTTTGTTTGTGTTTTTCGGGGTTTTCTGTTTGCATGCAGTTTTAGAGTGTTTTATAGTTTCGGGTTATAGATCTAGGTTCTTTAGTGTTGGAAGGTTTTATTGGTTGGAGTTGTTTTTTAGCCCAACTTGGCCCCAACTTTCCAAGCTAGGAACCGAGTTGGATCCCCTAGCTTGCCCCTTTATTCCCTAACTCACCTTCTCCAACTCATTTTACATTCGACCACCCATTTCGGCATTATGTGTTTGTATCAATTTTTCTTTGACCAATCGATTCATGGGTTTTGTATTGGTTACGTGTTTTTTCCACCCCTTCTCATGATTGGTATGCATTGTTCGATGCCCTACTACCCTTCTCGTTTGCACTTGGCCTTGTCTTCTCACATTCACCCACCTTCACCTGCTTGGTTTGTTGTTGGAGGCTCATCATTCCCTTGTCACGTGTTTAAACGGCTCATGCTCGTGCACTTTGTGCATCGACCCCCTATGCTCAATCTTGGTTTGAATTTTCCCTCAATCCTACATTTGGATTCATCTCCTAAGCTCTCTGATTCATGGTTCTTATCCCTTGGTTTGACCGCGTATTTCCTTGCATTCCCACGGTTGTGGTCCTCCCTCACGTCTATATCAAACACTATGTACTGTTTCCTTCTCTCTATGGGTATCTCGATTATTTCTTGACTCAACCCCTTGGACTAACGCCCATACACCTTCAGCAACCTGGTGTAAATCTCATTATTACACTATTGGTTGGCTCACTTTTTTAATGGCTCAAACACATAGTAGCTCATCCCAACCATTACTTCCACGCAAAGACCTAATGTCCTCAACTCACACCATCTACTTGAACCTACCCTGGTAACATCTCAATATGTCACTCCCGACAACGTGGCACTCTCACCTCCATGAATACTCCAAACGGTATCCAATCGATTACAAATCCGCTACCTACTCAAAGTGTGTTCACCTCCCTCCCATGACTCTTCCATCCAAGTTGATCGACTAGCTCTCCGAGCCAACTCATCTTTAACTCTTCCATGGATTTCCTCGAGCCACTCACTAAGAAAACTCATCCAAGCTACCCCTCCATCTCACCATATTTGTTTCAGACCCCTCTCTCCCCCCTTTATTCAAATTTTTCACATTTTTTCCTTTTTACAATTATCTTAACACTAATTAAGGGTAATTAACAAAAATCATCACCGTATAAGGGAGAGTATCTTTTCGGGCCTCCATATAGGGTTATTGGGGTTTTCAAGCCACTTTTCTAGCTCATTGCATTGTAGTTCTCCTCTTCACCTGTGGCTAGTGAGTGCACCCACCACACCTTGCGGTAAGATAGCCTTTTTATGATGTGAGACGCCTTCTCTTATACTTGAGAAATGTTTATACCCTTGTGTTTATTATGCTCTTTTGTGCCTGATTGTGTGGCATTCCTCTTCTTCCAACTAGGAATTCTTATGGCCTCCACTCTTGTGCAATTCGTCACTCTTCTACAACGTAATTGGTCAACTATCCAACATCACATGAACTCACCTTATTATAACCACACACTACTTCTATAGTTCCGTAAACAGGGGGTTATCACTATTATCAGGTGTCGTATTACTTACAAATGCATTCTCAATTGAGTCGATGTCTTTTATTCTCACACCTCTTCTCGTGTTTATCTTGAAATTCTTGCTTCCGCATCATGGGGATGTTCTTTCTAGACTTGAGTAGCATAGGATCACTTTACATCCTCCATCACTTCTTCTTATGAGAGATAACTACACATCATGGCGTGCTTTTATAGAATGTTACTTTTCCTACAAGGGTCTTTAACACTTTCTACATGGACTAGTTCCTACACCCACTTATTCTAGTCATATTGAGGACTATCTTAACACATGTAACCAAGTTTTTGGTCACTTGATTTTGCATGTAGCCAGACCTCACCGCCTTCACGTGGTAGATTCATATCCTCCCCACATTATCTAGAGAATATTTTAATCCTTATTTGGAGACCCTTCACATACTTTTATTGTTTTTGTTGATTCAGTTGTCTCCTCTTCTTATTCATGTGGTTACATTTCCTCCGACACATAATCACTTGTTTCCATCTCTCGATGACAAATATTGTGCTTATAGTTCTGATGACAAGAGTACTACTAAGGACTCCTCTCCTCCTTCTCTCACCTTTCTAGAGTATGTTGACACTCCTCCCTTCTCATCATACATCGTACTATCCTTCTTAGCCTTATATCATCATTTCATCCACCTCCTTTCCACTTCTAGTGTGTGAGGCACTTTCCAATCCTCTTCCTCCTTTATGTGATGATTCATACTTGTCGAAATCTATCTTTTATTTATCGATCCCTCTCCTTGGGAAGCTTATCTTCCAAACCTTGGTCTTCTTTTCATAGTGCCTACTTGTGATGTAGTACAGGTTTCTCATCCTTCTACAGGTGTTTCGGAGGAGTTCTTCATCTCATTTTTGGGAGTGCTCCATCTGGGACTCTTATCACTTCTACTTTTTAAGAGATATTCATTAATCCACCCTTAATTTTGGATCCTCTTTCTTTTGTGGGGTTTCTACTTTGCCCTCACTTAACTTGGGCATCCTTTCAACATATGTCTCACTTTCTCACTCTGAAATTTCTACGCTTGTGGCATTACCTTCAGTTTTTTTGCAATCATTTGCTAGACCTATGTCACATTTCCATGGACTGAATTTAGAGTTATGTATATTGCTACCTTTGGTTTCCTTCATAGAGTGGGAAGACTTTCAATACTCCATTTATATCCTTCCTAAGGGTAGGCACATAGTTAGGTGTGGGTGGCTCTTCTTCAGTCTAGAGGTAGAGGACCACGTAATCGACATTGTTCTTAGAGACTTCCTAAAGGTGAAAATTTTAGATCCATCTATGGCATCTCATGTGTCTCTCGTGGCTCCTTCTTCTCCTCTCTTATACTCTCTTCTTCTTCTTCTAGAGAGATTTCCTTTTTGTACATGGGTACCTTTTCGGATCCTTAGTTGGTGGGACCCATTTTTGGTATCTTCCTATATTGTTAGAGATTTTTTTCATATCTTTTTGTGGATGTTTTTCCCATTTTGTTTTCCTCCATTTCTTGATATCCTTTTTATGTATGGGTGTATCATCAAGCTTTAGTTATGAAACCCATTTCTCATTTATGACTTTCTCTAAGTTATGATGAAGGGGGTGTTGTTGTGATTAATTTTCCACTTCATGTTGTGAGGTATCTCACTTAGTTGAGGTCATAGGTCTAGGTGTCACAAGGGTTATGATAGGGTCATCATTATATTCCTTATGCGTTAGTGCATCATATGGGAGTTACTTCCATTCTAGAAATGTAACTCCCCTTCTCCATTGAGGATTCATGATTACATGCATTGGGGATTACACAAAGACCCCTAGTAGTACCCTTACCTTTTTCATATCTATGAGAGGATTTCTATTTTGTGACCATTTGATAATATTTCCATTCACGTACATGGTTGATGCTCATTCCCCATACAACCGCATCACGCTTCCAGAGTGAAACTCATTTTATGTTCGCATTATCCCATATGATCCTCATGCTTCACTTTTTCACATTATTCATCACATAATGATCATAATAATATGATATTTATTATAAGTTAACAATAATAACTCAGAAATGACATGATTCATAAATTCTTTTCATATGCACCAATAATTTTCATGCTTCCTTTTATTTACAAAGCATATTATTTACAAATATTTTCATCTTGTTTACAAATAACTCTTCTTTAAAGACTCTCCATGTCAAAATTGCAAGTCCTTTACCTTCTTGAGGCTCTCCTACCCTAATTACAACCATTCTAAATATGTAACTAGCTCCTCCTCCCTACTTATTCAAATGAACGTTCTAATTCATCACTTAAAGGAGGAAGTTACAAACTAACTTTCACACTTAACCATGGTTTATCTCACCAACACATGATTACTCAACTTGGTTAAGTATGGACACCTTAGTTACATTTCAAATTACTATTTATATTATTTACATGAGTATAATATTATAAACCTATGACTTTAGACCCTTAAATAAAAACTACAATTTTAAATATTTAAATATGTATTTTTGAGGAAAACTCCAAAATCACCCTTCTATATACATTGAAGGTTCTGTGTGTGATTATAATCCTTCCAAAATACCTCTCTAATACTCCTTGGGACACTTCAAACCAAAATATTGAATAAAACCAAAATTTGATGTGTTTTGTTTGATGATCCTTCACCATAAATTTGAAATAAAACCATTTTGATTTATCAATTAATAGTATCTTATATTAATATCATTAATCTAAAATTCAAATACTCCAACAATTGTCAATATTACAAAAATATGAGGACAAGTTTCAACTCAAAATTTAAAATTAGAATATGAAACATCATCCATGAACTCCTCACCGTATTTATCATCCTCATCCTCAAAAAGAGAGCCCAATTAATCCTCATTGTATAGTATTTCCCTCTTATACCTGCTTCATATCCTTGAGGTATAAATCCCACCATAATTTTAGGGTCTATTTGACCTTAGTCATCTTATGATCTATAAGACTTAAATTATTGTGTACACCTACCCGAATTATCCACTCTCTTAGAGGTAACTTTATTCCTTTTAATAGAGTATATCCATCCATATGTTAACTAATTACTCTCAAAAGAAGAGGAACTAAAAATATGGGAAAGGGTGTGGATTGTAAGGTTTCATTAAAATATTGGATGCCCCTATATTCTCCACAAAATCACCAACTTTGCATGTGCCAATGTTACCGTATCCATCTTCATTGAACTTTTGTATCCATAAAGTTTGATGAAGTTTATCCACTCCAATCTAGCATGTGAAATCTCCTTTGGACTATACATTTTTAAGGGCCTTCGTAAGGCCCTTTTTCACTTTCTCGTCATCCAACGGGATAACCTTACCTAGCATCTCCAAATACCATTTTGGAATATAGGGTGTTCAACTTCTCCTATATATTTTGAATGATGGGATGAATATGATCATGGTATAACTCTATAGTGGGGTCCCTCACCCAAATAGTTGCCTTCATTTCCCAAGCATGTTATCAATGTACTCATATATCTCACCAATATTGGGCTATCAGGATCCCCTTATTTGATGATGCTAAAAATAAAATATATAATTAATGTGATGTATTTCCTATTAGCCCAAAATTTCTTTCTCACCACCACTTATTTTTCTCTCTTCCCTTACTTTGTCTTGCAATAATATTGGTTGGTCTAATCATGTGTCATAATCATAACTTATAGGGATTCATGTAAGTTAATTATCATTTCTAAAAAATAAAATAGGATGCAAAGTAGGTGTCAACTAGTTTTGAGGAATTCATTGCTCGAATAGCTTCAAACAGTTGATAATGATGTGTGGTGATTGCTTATGAAAATTTTCACCTCCCTATCCTTAGCCACTAGATTTTGTGCCCCATTGAACCTTCCCTACGTCTTTTAGTGCATTGTTCATGAAATTCTTGTGATACATGATATAATAAATATGATTTTAGGTACCATCCACTAGTTTGCATGCTTCTTTGCACACATAAGTTACATTTTTTTATTACATGTATAAAATTTGAAGGGTCAACCTCCTCAATGGAATCCTTAAAAACATTGAAACTAAAACTTGGCATATTTCTCATTCCTAAAACAATAAATTCCTCTAATCAAATATGGTCGATGTTTACATGAGACAATGATATTAATGAATGGCCAATATATAATATTTTTCCAACCATCCATGATAATCCTACATCCATGTGACACCCATGTGACCTTCATCTCCTCCATTAATAAATTAGCCTTGGAATAGTTTCTATCCAAGATTGGTATCTTCATGGGGCACATAAATTGTACCTACTTTTTATACATTGGTCATAGCCTCATTATAATTTTTCTACCTTGGTCATAACCTCATTGTAATAAGGAGATGTGGCATAATGAAATTGGGTATCATTAACATAAAAATATTCCTAATATCATCATTTGTCTCTTCCCCTACCTTCAAATCAAACAAATCTACAAATTGATCACAATACCACCATGGTCTTTCTCTTCTCTCTAATTTCAACTTGCTTCATTCCAAAACTATAACTATCCAAAGTATTATTATATGTTCTGAGATAGCTTAAAGGGGTGTCAACATTAGATTTCATACCACACACTTGTAAAAATGTGGCATTTACATTATAAAGTATCACGATCTTTTCTCTCCGATCAAGTGAAAGAACCTTATAAACACTAACCCCTACCCGTAAGGAGAAACAAGTGTGAATTGATCTTGGTGATTTTTTATGCTATGTCTATAAACATATATTTCATTTCTATAGTTTACACCCCCTCTATATTTGGGGTTTACAACTATGTGAGAAAAAATTGCATTAACTCATTTTTATCGAATGGTCCTGTGGAAAATGTGCCCAACATTTGAGATAGGAATCGGTATCACTAATATTTTAACTACTAGTTAGAATTGCCACCGAATTTTCCTCACTTCTCTAGCCCCATCCCCAATAATATCATCATTAACACTTCCACCTATCTCAATCCTCTCCTCCTCTGATTCATAATCATATTTAGAAGAACTCATTGTGATTATTTTTGGGGTTGTAATGAATTAAAAACAATCATAACTATATGCAATGATTTTTTTGAAAATCCCTAATTATATGCTTCGTGCATTGATTATAAAAATAGACATAGATTTATGAAATGAATATAAACACATTCATAACTATATAATAAATGAATTAAAAACATCCATATGCCCATAACTATATGTAGA
This sequence comes from Taxus wallichiana var. yunnanensis, assembly GCA_018340775.1. Lineage (NCBI taxonomy): Eukaryota > Viridiplantae > Streptophyta > Pinopsida > Cupressales > Taxaceae > Taxus > Taxus wallichiana. The sequence continues at coordinate 195,330,326 of CM031241.1, forward strand.
AATATTGAAAAACAATAATGAACCAAATTATCAATCACTAATCAAGAGTTTGTATGTTACAATTTATAAAATTTAACCCTAACAGCCAAACCCTATGCAATATGCATTTTGTAAAATCCTAAAAACTATAAACAAGATTACAATGTGAATGTAGATACAAAAACTTAAAAACAACAATTAAATAATACAAATACAAACTAAATTTTAAAAACTAGAGAGTATTATCATGTAAACAAATAAAATTATAAATACCTCTTGCTTGCTCTTTCTCTTTCTCTTGCATTTTCCCTTCCTCTTCCTCTTGCTCTTGCAATTGCTCTCCTCTTCTTCTCTTTGCTCACTTTGCTCAAGTGTGAATATTGAATGTGATATGGAATGAGGCCATAGAATCATTTTATAACTTAGAGTGTCACTTTTAGGGTTAGGGTTGTGTTATTGTTTTCATTTTATGTTATTTTAACTTTCCATAAATTAAATTTTGAAAAAAAAGTCCTTTTTCAAGTAAATGCAAAACACATTTTGTACCACCAAGGATGTCTTGACGTCCCTTAACCATCTCGTAGATGTCACCAAATATTTTCTCTTACATGGCCTAGTTTTGGGGGACGTATCCCCGTGTAACTCTAGTATTTATGAAAATTTTCATAACCATTAATCTTATAAGTATGGTTAAATATATATATATATATATATATATATATATATATATATATATATATATATATATATATATATATATATATATATATATATTGATACTACTCTCCAATCCTAATAATAGCCTCTATTTATTTTTTATAAAATCATAACGAGTTACTTGTTAGATGCAATTCATTATGGAAGAGGGATATTGGTATACTAACAAATTCAAGTCATATCTTTTAATAAAGAAGTAGTAATTCTACCCAAATGTATAAATCTATAATATTTCTTTTTTTTAGATTTCATTTATTTATAATAAATACATGTATGTGGGTGAATGTCTTATGGTTATTAAAAAATATTCTAAATGATATTCATAAATATTATAAGGCAATAGTTTTATAAATATAGGTTAGACCTAAAATATGACCACCTAATTCCATATAGTTTATTCTAATAAAACAATTAATATGCTAATTAGATACCCTTATAACTATGATATGCATGTTATTCCATCTAAAACACATATATTTGTGAATTTTACATACAATAACATGGTGGTGACTATTTCTAGTATACCATAGTATAACATGGTGTACTATTTCTAGATATATTCCGATACTTGACTTAATTTCCTACTCCATAGATGATGCATCATACTAAGACACAATTGTTGATGTATAATACACCAAGTTTTAATCATTTTCATAAACATATTATTTATGATAGACTATAAACATAAGAAATGTAATGACTCCTACTTATCCTAACATAAATTATGTGTCATCTAGCCATGTGCATCATATTAATTCATCTACATCCATATGTGTGTGACCCTCATAAGGGATTTATGTACTCTTGTTAACATTGATATCCTATTATTTCTAGAGATTTGAGCTTAGATTTATATTATATGATTGAGGATGATATTATTGAATATCATACTACACATGGATATATCATCAATACAATAGGTCATTAAAAATTAACAATCATAAATACTTTATTAACTTCACATATTATACCTACGAATTTGGGATATTCCTTAAACATGATCATTGATTATTGTCTTATGACCATCACACCTTACAAACAAACTTTAACATCGTTATCAATTGATTAACACTTTTTTTCCTAGTTCTTAACTAGGTTGTTACCCAATGTTGCAAACACATTTCACGTGTCCGATGTGATTATTGAGGGAACAATACTTACCCATGACCCTAACTTTCATTTTTCTCCATTTTTTTCATATGATATAATTCCATTAATATCCTTTATGTTTGGCATTTAACTTTAAATTATTATTTTTTGAAAATAATATAACATTATGAAAATATAAAATCATGACCTACTTTTTACATGTTCAAATCCTTGTTTAGCATTGATCCTTGTGATCATCCGGATTCAATAACTACGCTACCTTGGCGCTTACTACTATGACTCCCAAAAATTTCCATGTTAAATCATGCCAAAACAACAACACTAAGACGTTAAGCCAATTTTACATACATTGGTAACGATTATTAAAAACTTACTTCTTTATTCAATCCATCTCCTTCTGAATTAATTTAATTTATTTAATCGGTATTATTATCTCACTAGTTTTCCCATTCCATTAGTTAATAATAATTTAAAACCATCAAATATAATTTATTCTCCAACCTTAACTAATTAAATCTCACCCCACCAAGGTTTATTTAAATTAACTTTAATAACATTCCTAGCACATCATTAATCATTTCCTAGAAAACATTATTCCTAAGCCACCCCATTAATTAATTACCCTTACACATACACCCATTAACCCTTTTAACTTTCCATTTAATACATTAACCCATCCCAAACACAACATTAAGTTAAAAGACTTAATTAAAATATCTCTTACTCATTTAATTTCATGAATGCCCGACAACATACTCTTAGGGCTTTATTTGATTAATTTACCCATACAATATTAAATTTATGCACCCATCACTAAGGGTTGAAGATTAAATCCCAACCATATGATTCATTGAATCCTCTCCCTTAGATCTTAGGGTTCCTTATTTTTCCCTAAGTTTCCTTATGATTATTTTTATCTTTCATTATAACCCTAATGTGCCTCCATTTGCATGGCAAACTACAGGAAAGGGAAAGAATGGAGACAAGGGATATTGAGATGAAACTATGTTGAAGAGGATGATATAGGATCTACAATGGGAGGATTTCTCCCCGCTTTCTTTCATTATTTCATTTTTATTGATTCCTATCGTTTGGATCATTTTATTATACAAGTTTCTTTTATATTTATTTTACCAGATCTTTGGTTATGGGTGTTTTTTCACCCTTATGTATTTTTTTCAGAGTTACGAGAGAGGAAACCATATTTGTTTGGGGTATCTATTCATTTATAAACTACAAATGCTTTAGATCTGGGTAATATACATCTTTATTTTGATCATTCTATAGATAAATCTCTTCTCGATGTATACATATGTATATGTGCACCGAAATGTGTGTATATCCATATATATACTTCCCCGACTAGTAATATTTAATCGGTATTCAATTTTTTGAGTTTAAAGTATCGAAAAGGAACTACTGGGTTGAATCGACCCATTTGAAAAAAATAGTTTTGCACAGTGACCAAAGACCGATCACGTAACCAAAGGTCGTCGGTTTAGGAAAGGCTACCGACATCGATAGACAAGCCGACGCTAGTCACTCACTTGTAAATCCATATTTTCTTATATGCGAGGATATGTACATAAATATATATGATGTGCAATATACATATATATACCCAAGAGCTTTAGTCCAAGTATTTTTAAAGCACTAAAAAAATATCATTACTCTTATTACTTAAAGGAAAATAAACTAATTCTTAGTTATGTCAAGTATGTCAGAAAATACATAATCTTTTATGGAAGAATGTTAAGACCTTTAAGTTTATTTCTTCATAGATATTTATAGATTATTTTCAAGGTGCAAACATATATTTAAGTTAGTTTAATATTTCAGAAACAAAAGGATGCGGGAAGTGTTGAAAGGAAAAGCCATAGTGCTATATAGGAAGACAGAGATATTAATCCTTCTAGTTTATCATAAAATAGAGATATTTTCATTCAAACAATACAGATATCTGAATAAGTACAACTTACAATATTTTATGGGATTTTCACAACCATGAGACAATGTGGGATGTTCACAACCATGACAGAAAAACAATGGCTTCACATTTACAATACACACACAATCAAATGTTACAACACATGAATAAATAATTAAAAGCCTGCAACTTTTCAATTAATCACACACTCAATTTAGAGCCAAAGGAGAAGGAATAATGGTGGCCACCTCATTATACCTCCTAAGTGGGTTAAGGTTCCACCCAAGAACCTCCAAATTGCACATCATAACACTCTCAAAAATCAATTATTTCTCCATCAATCAAATGCATATAATGCAGCAAGAAATTTTAATCTTTTCTCTCCACATAGGTGGAACACCTTACCCACACTCCCTCCTCAAAATAAATCCCTTTTATCTCCCCAATGGCCACATATTCCTTCTTCCCACACCTTTCTTAAGGGAAAACTACCCAACCCAACAATCACACACAAACATACATTCATTCAAAATGCACTAACATAAACAACAAGAACAAAGAATAACATGAGTTAAGCTCCTACCTTGCCATTGATGGCAACTTCTTCCTTTAAGTAATTCCACTTCAATTCCTTTCCTCAAGAAATCACACTAACAAGCTCTTCCCAATCCAAAAATCAAGTGATCAAAACAAGTCCTCCCAAATTCAAAACAAAAATGGAAAATCAAGATAATCAAAGTAAGTAACCCCAAAACCATCAAAGGGATGCACATAAATAGACAAGAAGGAGGGAGAGGTGATGTGGCTCCATGTAGGATGCCACTTCATCTCCCTCAAATCCACATCACCCATTCCCCCACACAAACCAAAGCATCATAAAGAGGTAGGTGAGGATATACCTTCACCAAATTTACACACAAGCTCACTTTTGTACATTCCAAGGCTAAATTTAGAGGATCAAAATGTGAGGGAAATAATTGCCTCTTTCCTCTCAATTTTTCATGATTAAAGGCCTAAATTGACCCCTTGGGTCATAGGTTAGGTTAGGAGGGAAGTCTAAAGAGTGTGGGACAAGTAAAACTTGTCCCACAAGCTCTCAAAATTGGGCTCAAAGCCCAAATCCGAGATTGGGCTTAGGAATGGCACACATACCAATGCCAAATTAAAATATCAAATAAAAGAGGTGAAAGGAATAAAGTATATTCCAAGGAATCTCTACCCTCCCAAAATCCACATCATCACATTAACCATTAACCCCCTACAATTAACATAATTAAGCCAAGGCACAAAATAAATATAAGAAACATAAGGTGAAACATTAGCTCACTCTAACAATTACATAATCAAATAAGGGGTACATTGACAACATAGAACAAAAGGTTACAATGGTACATTAGAACTTAATTACAATCACAACATCCATAGTAAAATAAATAACATAACCACAAGACAATTAAAATAAAGCAACACATACCTACCCATGGTCACATGTTATGTGCTCCCCCATGGAGACCTCTAAAATACGATAATTAAGAAAACAAAACAAACAAAACCATAAACATGAAATCTATCAAGGTGACCGTGTTGTTAACAAGTGACATTCCTTCATGGTTGGCCTTCCTAGTCCCTCCTTGTTTATTTAATAGCATTTCTTGTAACCACAAATAACATCACCTTCGGCCTCAATGCCACATCAATACTTCAAGGAAATCAAAGCATGTATAACCATCCATCATAAAATTATCATCATACATCATAGTATGCAATTCTACTCTAAATCAAACATTTTCAATTATCCAAAATCACATTTCACATTTTACAACAATTGCATAATTCACATACTGATCACCTAATATAATCATGAAATCAATAAACCATAATATCAATGTACACATGGTTAGATGATGCATCAAAACATAATCGCAATCAATGAATCCAAGATGTCAGTATATAGTAAAGTAATTCTAAATCACATGTGCTGTAATCCACCAAGATCAGCTAGGCATCCATATAATCCATGATAAGAGTCAAATCACAATAATAATCAATGTCCATATAGTCTAAACATATGCTATCCAAAATAATATATCAATATCCATGTCTCTAGGAAGCTAAAGAGCATCAACATAGCAAAAAAATATGCCAAAGAGGAGTGCACACTACACTTACACTTTATATAATTAATTAAGAAGTTAAAATCCATGGAAATAATACACTTTATAGCCCATAACACCTTGGGGGCATGTCTACACCAGGATATCTTAAATAATAATCCTACTCTAATCACATATTTAACACTTTATATCTTTTTACATTCTTATATCTTGTGATATTCCTACCACATTAGGGCTATACCTATACCGATGGTATATACATAGTTGATTTCAGCACGATAACATTTTTCTACACTAGTTCATTGCAAGTACTACACTAATATATCCTAGCTTACATTTCTTTTCTAATTATGACATGAGTTATATCATACTTTGATTGATGGTCACATTGTTTACTTTTAGATATTTACTTAGCTAAGATCCATGCTTACTTACATTTATCATTTTTGTTTTTATTAGGTCAATACTTATTTCCCGAGAACCTATTTTAGATACACAACATTGTTTCTTACACCATTCTTTAAATTCCCCATCCACTTATATGCTAAATTCCCTTATTACTTTAATCATTTGATTGTTTTTATTTCTCCATGCACTTGTGTGACTACATACTTTGATTCATGATCGATATTAACTTATTTGACTACGTGTATGTTACTTTCGTTGATTGATTTAGGATATTGATTACTTTCACTTCTTTTTGTACTTATATATTACATTTTTTATTACTTTAGGGAATTTATTACTTTGACTAATTTTTGCACTTATGTATTCTTATTATGCACATATCTTCTTCTTTCTATACTAGGATTATATATATGATCCCTCTCTATATTATGTAATATAAGATCTAGCAACATCCACAAGCGAGTCTATCGTTCCAAGCATGCTCTTAGTGCACTTACCTTAGGAAAGAGGATATGTCCAGTCTCCATCAAGCTTGGCATAAATGATGAGTTACAACCTTATCTTACTTGATGTTTTTTCATGAGTTAACTCACTCATGAAAATGTTAGGTTATTGATAATAATAACATCAATACATGGATACACTTAACAGTAGTGTAGTCTTATTGTACCCACTCAACAGCTTATGCACTTTGGCACTTCATCCAAATAGATCTAGAGGCTCACCTAAATAGCGTGCAGCACTGCTAATTCCTTTCTTTGTTATGCTTATTAAAGGTTTAGCATGCATGTTTACGGAATGCATTACCAATTCAACCATTTATGCATAGAGAATCATCATAATTATGAAAGTGCATAAACACATATAATAAGGAAACATAATCAACAATCAAGATATACAATAACACTTGAATTCCTAAAACTCCATCATAAGCATAACTATATTACATAACAAAGGTTGATTAGATCATAGTTCATTCCATACACTGGACATGTTCTTCTATGCAAGCTCATAAAAAAACCATGATCTTCATATCTTAATACAAGCATTGTAACACACTACTACATCTAAGCTCCAAAACCTAGCTCTCCCTAACTCCTTAATTCAAACACACTTAAACAAGAATGCACTATACCTATATATACGATGGGGAATTTCTCTTCACCGCCTTCATGCACTTTCTTAATAATAAGTTTGCATGTAGACACTAAATCATACACTTGGGTATATTTTCAGGTCCTTATCACATACCACAATTGATATGATTCCTAAGTGATAAAATTAGTAATTGATAGCTATATTTGGCCTATTTTCCATCTTTCTCGGTTTCCTCTTTGGTCTTGCACACCCCACAACCCAAACTAGCATGTATTGCTTTATATTTTTAAATCTAGGCACCAATGCCCGTGTGCCCTCATCCTCTCGGGCATCCCCAACCTCTTAGTATCTCGACTCGCTTCTTTTGGATTCTTTTATCTTATAGGAATATTATTTTCTTATGGTTCATCCATTTAGTTGTCTATTATGAAATTCAAACAAGGGAATCATATAAATACAAAGTTATGTGACCATAATAAAAGACCAAGCTCTAAAAATCTACTATTACCACCCAAGGTTGTATCTAAAGGCATTCTAAGAGCATCAAAGAATCCATCTAACACTCACTTAAGGGAAAAGGGATTGCATACATGTATGAAAAGTTCATTTTGACATCCACACATCTATTTACATTGCTACATCTAGCTATTGCTCACTATCAAGTGCATCTTGCATAAGAGATACCTAGGGCACAATTCTTGCACACATGCACGCACAAGAACTACATAGAGTCTGAGATGTAGTTCAATGCTTGGTTATAAGTTCACTCTATCGAGTGACCATTGGGGTCAATCCAACTCCCCATTTTCATATTTTTCTTGTTAGGATTTGATGTGTTTCAGGGTTTTGCAAGTTATCTCTCTATTTGTATATTACAAGAGAATATATTGATCATCCAATGACACATAGGTGAAAAACAACAAAGGTTATAGACCATCATACGACACAAGAAGAATCATTTTCTGATCATTTTCGTGGTCATGCACACCAAGAAGAGGTCTTCAGTGCCCAAGTTCCCTTGACCCAATCTAGGAACCTTGTTCCAAACTTATTCTCGACAATTACAGAATTTACTAGTGCACAACTTACAACAGCTTCCTCCTCATGTTTATCAGTCCTCCACCCCACTTAATTCAGGATCAGCTACAAAATCATCTAAGTCTTTTATTCCCTCTCTTACACCTAGGTTTTAATTTTTATCTAGCTTGTTGTTTATGTCGATATGTACTTTACTTTTTATTTATCACATATGAATCAAATATCTAGGGTTTTACAAATTCATTTTTCTTAAATCATTTGGTATACCCAATATTTCAAACACTACCTTCGAGCATGTATCAAATTTTATCTTCTTCTCAAGTCATGGATCAATCTTTATCGTAATTTAACCCCAATTAAGGTTTCTCGGCATAGTTATTGTTATCACAAAAAGTAACACCACTGGGATTTGTCAGTCACAGATCCACTCGCATTTTGATAAAGATCGGACCATCTCTCAAGTTATGAGACTTTATACTTGAGATGGACCTCCGAGAAGGTTAGGTCCTCTACCTATTCCTAATACTAAGCTATTCCTAAGAAGGGAAATTCCACTATCTAATCATAATTGATAAATCCAAGGGACCATGGAGAGAGGGAAATGCATGTAAAAATGGAAATCCTACACTAAAGGAGGTGATATCACCAAGAAAAGGGGAGATCAATATCTATGAGGGAGAAATGAGAAATAAACGAAGGAAGAAGAGGGCAGAAAAGTGTTCCATAGATCTAAAATGACATTCAAACTATCATTCCCATGGAGCAACACGAGAAAAGAAACCTACGAAAGGAGAATAAATATGCACAACATACCACAAATGTAATAGAGAGGCAAGATAATGCAATAAACACAAGATAGGGTAGTGAATAACCACAAAACATGAATTTTATTGCCTTAGAAGGATGCATAGTCCATTAAAATGAAGGAAGAAGGTAAGAATCACCCAACAGAGGTCCAAATCTAAGGCCTATAACTCAAATTTGTTTGGGATACCATTTTGACATGGTGCCTTTTAAAAATGGAGAAAGATTACATTACAATAAAAAATGAGTTGCATATATAGAAGAAGAAGAGGGGAGAGATAAAATTCAAAATTAAGCATCTCACCCACTCCTACAACCACCAAGGACCACTTTGAGCATTATATTTTACAAACCCAAGATGGGCATCATCGTGGTTTTTATAGCCCATACCCAAAAACAACCATGGGATAATTGTTTGTAATTATATCTTATAAAATTACATTATTATGACCCAAACCTACTCTCATCATGTATTACTCCTTGAGACCTTTCGACAATATCAATTTTGTCTTATTTGGAGTCCTGGATCAAAATTTATGGCCATTTTAAGTCCTACGAAAAAAACTATCGTTTTCCTTTGTTGCCTGATTTTCCTTTGTTTCACACCTTTTCCTTTGTAGCATGGATTTTTCTCATTTTTTACATTTTTCACCAAGTACGGATTTATTTGATCCTGGAGGAAAGGAGATCAATTCCTTAAACCATTTCAAGCGCCCAAAACATGAGAAATACCTAATTTTATTAGATTCTTCATCAAGGTCCCATGAAAATGCCCACGTCTATATTTCCAAAGTTATCCAATTTTCAAGGGGTGTGAAATTGGATAACAAGCATTACTTCCAATGATTTTATGTAAGTTCGTACTCAAGATCCTCCTTACTTTATTACGCCTAGGGCTGATCCAACTATTAATGTATTCACCACTCGCCACATTCATCCTTATAAAGCTCATCCCATTTATATCCCACCACCTATCACTTCAATGGATCTTACCACCACTTCTAAAGGTTATGATATCATTAATCATATTAATAACGCACCATCCAAAATATATCTCTATGACTTATTACACAATGCACTTGATTTTCATCATACATTAGAGGTTTCCCTTCATTCTATCCACATTGAAAGCAATAATTCTTCAGTGGCCTTCACACATCTTATTCAGTCTCTCAAAAATCTACCACATGTTATATCATTTAGTGATGAGGACATATCACCATCTACTATTGATAATCCATGTGCGCCTCTACTTATCACTACTATCATTGACACCATTTGTATCAAGTGTGTACTCATTGACAATGGATCCACCATTAATATATGTGCTCACTCCCTTTTAAAGAAAATTGATATTACTAATAATCATTGCTAAAAATTCCACTCTCATTTGTGGCTATGATTCCACTACTCACACATGCCTAGGCACTATCACATTACCTATACAAGTTGGGCCTAATATTGTTCCTATAATATTCTTCATTATCAATGCCTCATTTCAGTTTAGTCTTTTTTTGGGTAGACCTTGGATTCACATAATGCGTGTTTTCTTATCTAATGTTCATAGATGCGTTAAATTCTTACATGATTTTTATGAACATATCATTACTTCCAACCCTGATCCATTCAATTTCTACCACATAGACCCCATTACTACTATGCATATTCCTCCATTGCATCCTATTCCATATAGCAATATTGGTACATATGATATTGGTCAATATAGTGCTTAACACCCTCCTTCCACCTCTCGTAATCATTCCATCCATTTCCACCGACACTATTGATATCGTTTCACCTACCGTGTCTACTCCCATACCCACCACCACTTCACTCATTAATACTCTTCTCATTCGTACATCTATCCCAATTCTTACCAATATCCTTGATAAGGTTATCTAGCATGATAATGCCAGCACTAATGATTCTAATGACAAGGTTGATACCATTAAACTTACTACTAAAAATTGTGCAATCTTAATTTTACTCCTATCAATATAGATGAGTCATACTTTAACGATACTTTCATTTTTATTGGCCCCGTGAATATCAATTCAAGAAACCCCTCCTTCTACTAATGATATGGTACTTTATCGAGGGTCTGTCCATACATTGGACATCATACCACCTTCCTCATTTTCTCATAAGGAACCCGCATCTCGCACTTCCTCTCCTTTTACGTGTACCATTTTCATTAATAATTCTTATTGGCCACACATTCCATCCGATCCCACCTACTCTAACATTATTTACACATATGATGGCTTAGCTTGACTAGGATTCACACTAGATGATCTTCTCCATCCATCTCATTCTTCTCATTTATATCATGGATATGTTCACATTACTACTACTTATGGCCTCTCGTGTCTTCCATCTATCATTTTTTGTTGTACGCACTTCTCCACTTACTCTTGGGTAGTCTTGGCTTAACTACATTGGAGGAACTCTAGATCCTAATCATATTGATATCATATTTCTTACGCCCTTCGACCGTGTTTCTATTTGCAGTGATCCATTTCTCACCTATTCAAAAATCTTACTCATTGGCATGCACATTGATGTCCATTACGCCTTTCACCGATGATGAATACGTAATTCACATGTACAATTTACGTCGTAATGGATATTTACATGATCAATCACATAGAATCACTTACCAAGCCTCTAGCGCATATCCATTTGGCATCATGATACTAATGATCTCTTAGATGATGTTACTTAATTCTTATTCATATCATACACATGGGGGCATCGACTTAGTTCCCCCTCTTATCATTGTTTGGTATCTCACATTTCTAGTCTTATGCTCCATACTTCACATCTAGTATTTCTCATGCATATTACACAACTTGTATCATCATTACCCTATGACACACTCTTATGCTATGATTCACACTTCATTGTTGAGGGCATACCGCATCAATGAATCTCGCATCATACACATGAAACATTTCACACTTTGTGAATTCGTGACACACTTTTATAGTATCACATTCTCACACATCACACTACCCGATGACACACTCTAGTTCCATGGTTCATACTCAACTACTGAGGGGCTAAATTTGAAATGAACCTCACCACATTCACTCTCTATGCTACATGTTTCATTTATTTATATTTCTATAACACACTATTAAACCATTTCCCAATGATGCACTCTTATTCTATGGTTCATAATTGACTGTCAAGGGTCTTTTATAAATGAAATTTATCTCATATTCATATGAATTTTCTTAGGGGGCATGTTTCTCATGTCATGAAATTTTCATTCCATTCCATTCACACTCACAACATGTTTCATATCTTGGTTGCAATTATTCTTGTTTTCTTATACTCACATGTTACACTTTGCTTACTATGTTAGCCGATATCTAGTATGTCATTATATTTATCATATACACATGCACGTTCACTTGTTCTCTAGTTATGAATGTAGACTTCATACAAATATTTACATGCAACATGGATTCTTGGCACTATACCTCTTACTAGTCCCACCGAGGCTCCTAGGGGCATCTACTTTCATACACATCACATGTGCTATTGTTTCATTTTATACTACTTCATATTCTTACTAGCACATTACTCTATCAATATATACACATCTTGACATACTTTTTATCTTTTTAACATGCTAATGGGTACTTCATGTGCAACATTTTTCTTACAGGAACTATTTTCCACCATGGTTGTTTGATAATTTTCTTGATATTGTTTTTCATTATTTGTCATTGTATGCCATTGTTTTTGGACTTTTCCTATGTCTTTCTTGATCATTGTTCGTATGCTTCTTTCCACTTCGGCCCTAATTGTCTTGTGACATTGTGAGCTATGTCCCATGTTTGAAACATGCTTATTGTCGTCTACATCATATTTTTTCTTGATATATTACACATTGTCTTCTATATGCATATTTTTCTTGATTGTACTAACACGTGTTTTGAGCCACTTTTTTTGCATGTGCCTTAGTTTCTAACATGCACATACCTTCCCCATGTAAGGTATCAGTTTTAAATGAGCATCCAATACTCTCCTTTGCACCGCATCCTCCTAGTGACATCGCATGCACCCAAAATGAGGGGGCACACATTGGGTGAATCAGTCACCCCATACAAAAGCTCAAAGCTTCAAAGTATAATCTTTCACAAAGACAAGAACAAAACTCGGTTATATCACAACAATAATCTAGATTCTTACTTAGGTCCTCATTTTATCATAGATGCCGATTCCAGATACAAACATGAGCACCTGAGTGCTCCTGACCCTTCTTGGGCACCTATGATCAAGGGGAAGATACAACCATTTTCTCATATCAACAAAAAAATTCAAAGGTTTATAGAGAAGTTTTTATAGTACAAGAACAATCCTCCAGCAATCAAAATGCATTCTACCTTCATTTTCTACTTGGATCGAATATGAACAAAGAAAGATCACACCATCTATAGTGGTGTATAAATTTTAGGAAGAAGTCAAGAATGGAGAATAGCACTAGAACTTATAAGAAGTAGCCCCACATCGAAATAAAGTGACAACAAAAATGGGTATAAACATGACACAACACATATGCTTCACTCATAGGGTCACTTCCACTTCATTAACTTCCATGCTTCATTTTTTATCACTCCACACTTTTTCTTATATCCTCAGCATGCTTTCATCATCGATCTAAATTTTTATCAGGTACACATCTCTTATCTACTTTATGTTATCAATTATTCACTCAACAGCATAAAGTGGGGGACAATGTAGACACTAAATTTTGCACTTGGGTACATTTCTAGGCCCTAATCACATACCACTATTCATATGATTCCTAAGCAAGAAAACTATTAATTGACATCTATCTTTGGCCTCTCTTCCACCTTTCTAGTTTTCTCTTTGGTCTTACTCACCCCACATCCTCGTATGACCTGAATTGTTTTATCTTTCTTGACTCTAGACACTAATTTCTAGCTAGGACATCAGTTCCTAGGCTTCCTCATCCCCTTTAGGCACCCCCGGCCTACTTGTATCTTACTCGCCTCTTTTGAGCCTCTTTTATCTTTTAGGCATCATGTTTTTGTATGGTTCAACCTTTTAGTTTTCAATTACGAAATTCAAATAAGGGAATCGTATAAATACAAATCTATGTGACATTAATAAAGGACCAAGCTCTAAGCATCTACTATCACCACCTAAGGTTGCATCCCGATTCAATAAATTATAATTATTTTATTAAAATCAGAATGCAAAGATCTACGATAAATGATATACAATGGATTATAAATGTTAAACAATTTATTTAATTTTAACTATGAAAGGAAATTAGAGGGTAAGTTACTTACCTCACTTATCTTGCAATGAATTTGGACTGAAATTATGATGAAATAGAAGAAAATACCATTGCAACATAACACATAAAAATGTAATAGAGGTGTAAATGGCTCGACTAGGCACCCTGAGAGGGACAAGGGTGCCCGCGGGTTCCCTAGGCCTAGTTTTGGGTGCCTAGGCTTACATAAAAGGTCATAACATGGTTTTGATATGGTCGTTGGGGCTTCACTCTTGCTTGCCTTTGATTGTATATACATCGCACTTGGATCACCAAGGTACCTGTAAACCTGCAATAAATTATAAACCTGTAAAACCCTCAAATAGACATCAAATCCCAAAAAATGAAGATGTAAAATGAGGGGTCAGACTGTCCTCAGCTATCATAATGGTGAACTTATGACTTAGCATTGCACTACATCTTAGACCTAATTTAGTTATGTGTACTTGTGTGTGCAGTAGTGCTCCTAGGTCACCCTCGTGCCAATGACGCCAAGATAGCAGAGCGATAGCTAGATAAAATGTAAATTTATGGATGGAATAGAATGAACTCCCCTTCCTATGTTGTATGTATGTAGATTAATGTGCCCAAATGTAGTCCCTTTCTCTATGTAGATAGATATCCCTTAAGTTGAATTTTTTTCCCATATAATGGTATATATGTTGTGTTTATATAGGGATCTCTTGTTCAAATTTAAACACTAATGACCCGGCATGCTGACTAGTAGCTCAGGAGATGAGAGGGAAAACTAAAATAAAAACCTCAAATGTCAAAAATAAGATCAAACATAAAGAGGACATGGGTACCTAGGATGGACAGGAGCACTGGAACTAGTGTCCACCACAGGCATTAGTGTCCGAGACGAGTGATGAAAATAAGTGATAACTAATAGACAGGGATCCCTGTGACCTAACCAAAACTATGTATATGAGTGACAAGTGTGAAAGATAAAAGTATAAAGAATAATAAGAAAAGTGGATGGACTATGGAATGGGTCATCAGTGAGTACTTTTCTTACGTAATATCCATATATAAAATAACATACTTGGTGCTATGGTAAATAGTAGTAAGTGTGTGATTTTGTGTCTACACATTCAAAGGCATTATAAGAGCATCAAAGCATCTATCTAGCACTCACTCAAGGGACAAGGGACTAAATTTAATGCATACATGCAAAGGAGGGGAAGTTCATTTTGACATCTACACATCTACATACATTAGTACATATAGCTATCGTTCCTTATCAAGTGCATCTTGCACAAGAGCTACCTAGGGTATAATTTCTACACACACACAAGAACTACATGGATTTTGAGATGTAGTGTAGAGCTTGGTCGTAAGTTCACTCTTTCGAGTGACCTCCAAGGTCAGTCTGACTCCCCATTTGAATCTTTTTCTTTTAAATATTTGATGTGTTTTGGGGTTTTGTAGGTTATCTATGTCTTTTCAGTTACAAGAAAATATAGCGATCATTCGGTGACATATAGGTGACAAACAACGAAGGTTAGCGACCACCTTGCGACACAAGAAGAATAATTTTCTAACCATTTTCATAGTCATGGGCGCCTAGTATAGGTATCTAATGCCCAATCACCCCGACCCATTCCAGTGCCCCGATTTATCTTATTCCGGTTGTAACATAATTTACCAGAACAGATTGCAATAGTTTACTCCTCTTGTTTACCAGTCTTCCAGTCCAACATACTTTGGGATTAATTAAAAATTATCTAAGTCTTTTATTCCTCTCTTGCACCTAGGGTTTCATTGTTATCAATCTTAAATTTTGTGTCAGTCTCGTACTTTAGTGTTTATAAGTGCGTAAAAATAGCTTGCATGCTTTTTAAAATCCCTCGCTAATATTAGATTAACCTAAATATATAACTTGTTTTAATCCTATTATTGGCACGATCTATGCATGAGCCTTTAATTCTTCCCCGCATGTGCTTTTCCAATTTATCTCATTTTTTGAGTCCCAAGATACCCTTATTTTCTATTTATAAACTTTTCTTAGATGCCACTCCATCTCTACTTTTCTATTTACCCATGTCCTTAGAAAATTGGCTAAGTCCCGAACTCTATTCTACTCATGTGCAAACTTCCATCCGTAGATCCTTCTTGTATGCATGTGACCCTTTATTTACCCCTTTTGATTGGTTCCAAACCTCCGCATGTTTCTAGTACTTATCCATTTTCCCCTCTTAACATTACCCCACACTACATTCATTTCATGTTCTCGAAATGTTTCTCCCTAATTATTCCTCCAATAAATGAATCAAATAACTTTGAAGAATAAAGAATAAGGCCAAAAATACCATGAATCAAAGAATAAGAATTCTCAAACTTATGTGCAGGTGACCTCAAGCTTCGGAAGGCTTTGAGGATCTCTAGAAACTCCGCTCTAAATGCATCTTCTAATTTTTTCAATTCTACAAGCTCCTCTATGGCTTTCCCTAGTGTTGCATCTACAATTCCTGAAATTTGATCATGTGCCAACTCATCCACTTTCCCCTAGATTTATTTGATAACCACATTCAAATCTGCACTCACTCTCTCCATCATATCCATTCATTCCATGACCATGATTTGAATTTTATTGATTCAGAATTCTAGGGTCTCCCTCATGGCCTTTATGAGATCTCTCTTTGTATTGATATCTCTGTCATGACCTTTATTCGCTCAAGCTTATTTCTTGGTGTATTCTCCTAGATTTCCTTGAGCTCTACCTCTTCTTTAGAAATGTGTTTGTTGAGGATAGGGTCACTCTTCTGGAACCTATCAAAATATAACTCATCTTTTCTATTGAAACCCCTAACCTTTGTGAATAGAGCCTCAAGCTCAACTATATTTTCCTCCACGGTTGTTTTATTCATTTTCTTCTCTTCATCCAATTATTTTGTTAATGGCCTTGCACCACTCTTAATTTTCATAAGTAACATCCTAACTAAGTCCTCAAGATAATCCATCTCATCATTATAATTCATTCAAGCTTAGCTTACCAAGTTGGGGAATGCACATTTAATATGCTTCACCAATTATCTTTCCATGTCATAAGCCTCCTTCATGTTATTCTACTCTCCTTTAATATCATTCTTCAAGCCCTCAATATTGTGCTCCTTAATCTTCTTATCTTCTAACATGAACCTCATGGTGGCCCCCTTGTCTAGGTTTTTGAATGTAACCTCAGTTGTAATCTTATTTAAGGCATTGCATGCCTGCTCATCGATCCTCGTGGGATCAACAATCTTGTATTATTTTCCTTGTTCCTTTGTTAATGCCAAAGTGGAGGACCTATTACTTATCTCAAATTGTGACTCTTTTGGATGCATATGCATGTTCCATGATAACATCTTCTTCATGTGTGAGATCCCACCTCTCTCATATAGTAGGTCCTAGCTGAATAATCTTTCCTTAGGCATCATGCTTTAAAATTTGGTCCTTAATACCTTTGATGGATCTTACATGAGGGACATGAATGGTGACTGTGGTTTGTGTCATTTCCTAACTACCTTGGCCTTGGTGCACTTATTTCTAGGAGTGAAGGGATTTCCACTTATCTCTCCACCAATTCCCTTATCCTCCTTGATGATATAGGAACCATCACCTTCTCCTTTATCCTTCTTGATATATTCCCTAGGTTTTGTGCATCTCCTCTTCATGTATCGATACTTCCTCCCTACGCATTCTTTTATGATTTCTACCCTCATCACCTTTCTCCAGGCTTAGCTCCACATCTATCGATTCTCTTTTTCTTCTTCCTGTGTGGACTTCTCATGCATTAAATCTTTTTCCACCTTCTCCTCAAGGTCTTCATCATCCTTGGATACAACCCAAGATCTCTTGGGATCCCTTCTTTTCCTTAGTGGACTTACCTTTTCTAGATGGGAAGAACTTATGCCCTCACTTCAATTCTTCCTCTTGTATTACATCTCCTTCTTATGACTCTAGTCTAGTGTATCCTCCTCTTCTTCTTCCTCTTCTTCAAATGGGGTATCTTCCCAAATTCTCTTTAGGATCTTTATTGTACTCTTATTTGGCTGACGCATAGGAGAGTCACATACCTCGACTTATTTTCCATCTTGAATCTTCAACCATAGGGTAAAAATACCCTGTAAATCATGTTTCCAACTATTACATTCATAATGAGGCTTAGATCCGTGGTTTCTACGGCTCTAACGTCTCCAAATATGTTGGCCTAGAAGGGTATCCAAATATTTTACATGGATTGTGCCAATCTGAGTCCACCTTATCTGCATCAAATGTCAACCTTTGGGCATCCTTGATCCTATTTATTACGCATTTAAAATATTTGGTTATGGATGCAATGATAGTTTGCACCACAACCTCACCTCTTTGTTATTCATTATGAACCATGTAAGGATAAAGTTTGGCATTATTGCAAACTTTTCAGGATCTCCTACTTCTCCAAGTAGCTCCCTTGGTATGCACCATTCATTTTCAAATGCTGCATGCATCCTATTATACCATTTTTCTAGCCACACCTTATATTGATTTTTAAGTGCACCCTCACATGTAAATTCTGCATATTGAACCATGGGAGATTTGTTCTGCACTAGGTAGATCCATATGTTATAATTTTTTCAATTATGGACAACAATTTCCCATAAGACAATCAACAATAAAATTGATCCTTATGTTGTCTTTTCTCCTCTCTTAGTCTATGCCTTGGATTCCTCAATAATCCCCTCGGTGATGAATTGCGCAATATTGTAGTGTTTTGTGTGCCATATTGTGTGCGATTTAGAGGAATTTATTATTTACTTCCTCCCATCTCTCCAAAGTTTTAATCTTAACTAACCAATTGAGATGCTACCTTGGTTGCAGTATTCTGTAATATTCTCCATGTCCATGGCCCAGACACCTCTATCATATTGTAATTTAGTTACATGCTCATCAATTTTTGTTTCGTCACGTAGATCTAGATCTAGGTCTTTGTCAGTATCTTGTAGCCCTATTACTTTCCCAATCATATGAATTGTAATTATCATTCTTCGGCCCGTGAAGTAGAATTCATCCTCATGTATTCTCGACATCAACCACTAGAATATGTGTGTAGGCCTCCCAAATAACAAAAACTCAAAAAATGTAGAACCCCTACTTTCTCAAGAATCTTTCTCACCAATTCATCCATCAAGTTTACTTGACCTTATGCAATCCTCGTGAGTAGTTCTAGTAGCATATTCTTGTTTATAGTGTCTGCCAATCCCTAGAAATCTATGATTATACTCACTAATTTTTCATTTTGTGATCCGAAGGTCTAGTATTGTGCTACAATCACCTCCTTTGGCTATTACATTTCTGAGAATATCTCTTTAGATTACTCCCTTCCTCGTGGATTCCTATCTTTATCCTTATCCTTACCTTTTCCCTTAGGCTATGTTTTGGTAGCATTCTTTAGTGCCATTGAGTATTCACTGTTATACTATAACTTGTGCCCTAGGTATTCTTGCTCCTCAAACACCTATTTCATGTTCAAATCCTTAGTTTTCCTTATGTTTCCTATTTTGTCAACTCGAGGCCTAACTTTGTAGTGTTTGAGCTCTTGCGAACCCTAGTCATTTAGTCTCCAGCTCTGCAAAGCCTACTTCACTCGTTCCCTTGCCTTCTACTCAAATTTCTACTTTCCCTACTAAAGGAGCTCCACATTAAAAGCCTTTGCACAATACCCTAGTTTACTCATTGTTTGATTTTCTCTTATGCGCTTGGTCTCTCGGATTCTCGGTTACTCAAATATCTTCAAATGTAAGGTAGCAAATGAATTGATTTTCCCCTTTTTATAGATTTTCCACACTTAATTACTCTATTGACTTACTTTTTGGCTTTAAAACCTCATTTTCTTGATTTAAAACACTTTCTTGTTTTTAAGAAACTTTTCATAACTTATCGGTACTTTTTTATTTTCTCCATACTATTCTTATGTGTGTTGTAGTCGTAACCTTTTGATGCACCACTACTTCAGGACTACATTCATCCTTGCACACATTTTCTTGTGCCACAAACCATCTTCCTCTGTGCCACATACCAAGTAGTCCATCTGGTTGTTGTCTCCCTCACATTACACTACACAGCCTCTTACTCGCATACCTTCATGATCTAAAAATCTTTTCAATCATGATCATTCCTAACCACCTCGCAACACCTTCCTTTTCTTACATGCATAACCCACTTGTATCCATAGAGAACTCTTATTTTAAATTTGTCATGCATGCCTCTAAACCAACTCCAAGGCAAGTACCATTGTCAAATATTTCATGTTCACACAACACACTGCTTCCTCCCCATACTAAAAGTATGTGCACTATGTGCATTAACTCAATTTGTAGTAATCGGATCTCGCACACTAATGTGTTTATTACAACAAAATAAGTAAATAAAAAAAAAATGAAATCTAATCTAAGTGGAAATACTTCCTTATTAGAAACATAAAGGAATCTTATTTATAGTAGGGTTGCATCCTGCTCCCATTGAAGTAACTAGGAAACATGGTATCATCCAGTGCTTGTAATTGACACATGTCTGATTCTAGTATCTTGGTTACTACATAAGGTCCCAACAAGTGGACTTTCAACTTCTTTGGGTGGTGTGAAAACTTTGAGTCATATAGGAGCACCATCTTTCCAATAGTAAAATACTTGTTCTTGATGTGCTTATCATTCCAAGCCTTCTATCTTGACTTTTTATATCTTTTGTCTTTAATGCATAATAATGCCTCTCATTTTATTACATCAATTTATCAATATGCTCATCCTCATCCTTTCATCATCCGATCTACCCGCACGCACGCACAATACATGCATGTGATGTTAACATGAATTCCACAGGTAGTACAACCTCTGCACTAATAAATAACTTAAAAGGTGTGACCTTGTTCAACCATTTATAGGTTTTCTATATACCCAAATAATGGCTGATACCTTTTCATCCCAATCCTTTCTTCTAACATAAAAATGTTCCACCATAAAATTTTCCAATATAATTCTTATAGTTTCATTCAAGAAATGAGTTCCTTTATCACTTGTCAAGCTCAAAGGGAATTCATAACTACTAATAATATTTTCCCAGAGAAACCTTGTTGATGAAGTTGTTGTGCAATCTTTTTAGGCGCAACCCCCCCCACCTTGTCAATTAGTTACTACACATGATTATGTAGCATGTGCATGTCATGTGTGTGGGTGGTGCAATAGGTCCTACAAAATAAATTTCCCATTTTTCAAAAGGTTATGCACTTTTTATAGGTATCAAGGAATTTCATCTCTATTCCCACGCTTTCCAACTCTTTGATAGTGATCACATGCTTTGAGAAATGTTTTGGTATTTTTTAAAATGTCTCCCACCATAAACCAGCTAGAAGGATCTTGTGTGTAGTCACATCCTTTGCATAATGGCCTCCTACGCGTTCCTCCATGAGCTTATTCTATAATAGCTTTGTGCTCATGCTTCAGAACACATCCACGCAAGACTTTATCTCTTCCTATTTTGTATAGGTCACCCCCAATAATATGGTATGGAGTTTCTCATATAGAAATATGCTTCTTTTCTAATGTCTTCATCCCCTATGGCACAAGTCCAATGCGTAAAAATACTACAATGTTGTCCAAATAATCTGGCATGTGATACAACTTGAATAATTGTGCATCATGTATAGTGTCTTTGATGATTTATGTGTCCTCTCTAGAATTGATCCTTGATAAGTGATCAGCTCTCGTGTTCCTCTTGTCTAACTTTACTACAATTGTGAAATCAAATTCCTAAAAAATGAGTATCCACCAATAGATGTGCCCTTTCAAAATAGGTTTATTGACCAATTACTTCAATGTCATATGGTCTATATAGAAGATGAAAGAGGTTACTAATAAGTATTTTCAAAACTAGTGAAGCACATAGATCATGGATAATGCCTCGCGCTTGGTTTTTTGTATAGTTATACTCTGGTAGTGTCAAATTCCTATTTACAAAACGTATGGGGTGATCCACATTACCCTCTCCTGGTTATGCCAAGACTGCACCAATAGCCATGCCAAATACATCAACATGTACATCAAAGGGTTTGTTCTATGAAGGAAAGTGCAAGATAGATGCAATAGTCAATATTTCATTCAAGTTCTTAAATGTTTGTTGTTATGCGTCACCCAAATAAAAATTTATTTAGCCTTGATTAATTCCTCCAAGGGCATAGCAATCTTTGCATATCCTTTGATAAAATTCTTGTAATATCCTATATGCCCCAAGAAAATATGCACTCAACTTTGGTTGGGAGGTTCTTCTAATCCCAAAATCACTACAATATTAGTTAGATCCACCAACAATCCATCCTTACAAATTATATGCCCAAGAAAATTTCCAAAGGGTATAAAAAGATACATTTCTTGATGTTGAGAGAGATGTTTAACTTCATTCACCTCTCAAACATGAGCTTGATTATCACCGTGATATTTTACAAGCTCATAAATAGATCAATCATCCAAATAAACCTATAAAAACTTGTGGATAAAGTAATGAAATTCCTACACAACTATGTGTGAGAATATTATTGTTGCATTCTTCAATCTAAAGGGCATTATAGTATATGCAAAAATTCCCCATTCATTGTCAAATGTGGTCTTGTCTTGATCCTCACACGTAATACACACCTAGTGATACCCTAAAAATGTATTAGTAAATGAATAAATTTTGTACCTGTAATGCCTTTAAGAATATCCTCTATCAATGGTGTAGGAAAAGGGTCTATGACACATGAAGCATCAAGTTCCATGTAATAGACACGGATCTTGATCTTCCCATCCTTCTTGATACTAATAACCATGGGACTGGCCCATTTAGATTCTTCAATTGGTTCAATGATCCCCAAATTAAGAGTTTTTTCAATTTCCTTTTTCACCTTCACTCGTAGGTTTGGATTCTTCCTATAAGGCCTCTTCCAAACTGGGTGTACCTTATTTCAACTTAATATTCATCTCTTCCAATGAGGGATGCACACCTTTCAACTCATAGTAACCTCTTGGAAAAAAATCTTGGAAGTCATGCAAGATCTCAATGATCTTTGTTACCTCTTGTTCTAACTAGTAATCTTCAATGATAGCCTCCTTAGGTGCATCCTTAGTCCCAATATTACCATTATTTGTCTCTAGAGGAGCATGGTACATGTGTGCTTTCTCATCTAGTAGATTCCATTTCCTTGTGTGCACCCTCTGCATGGCTAATATCTAGGTTCTCCACTTCCTCATCATCAATGAGGTATACCAACTTCCCTTTTCTTTCTCTTTCCATGTGCACCCTAAAAGTGTCTCATTTATTTCCAATATCTCTTTGTGCAACTCACGATCAGGTTATCCAAGTAATTAAAGTATGAACTCCTCTACTTTTATGTAATCCCCCAATGTGATGCACCTCATGATCTCGCAAGGCCTCATATACTTTGGCTTGGTAGAAAAATTATCAAAAGTATGAGTCATACCTTCGAGTCATCTCACGTCAAGTTGTAGTCTCTTTTTTTAACTCAACATAGACATACCACGTACACGTGCATCCACGTAAAGTAGAATAGAACTTATGTACCCAAAGAGATTGTGGTAAATCCTCCTACCCTTGATCACATTGTCTCTCATAGTTTTGGATGTGTACCAAATCAAGAGTATGTCTTAGCATAGTATGATGGTAAGACTCATGCTTTGGAACATGTCCACAACTATGAGAGACAATGGGCACAAGGTCAGGAGGTTTACCACCATACTCATGTACATAAGGGATGTAACATTGCTTGGATTAAACATTTTCAAAAAATATACCCTTACCTCGCACCAGTCAAGAAGATTATCTTTGTTTATTTCTCACTAGTGCGATGTTATTCCACACAAGGTATAAACTATCATATTTCTCCTATCTCCCTCATTATTCAACTAATCCTCCATGGTACATAAGAAAGAATCAAGTTCCTCTCCCATTATACTTGGGTAACTAGGTTTTACCCAAGTGCTTAATCATGCATGGCATGATCATCCTGGTGACTCCTTACGCCTAACCATTTCATATATTTCATGGGCTCAATTGTAATATGAAACATTGGTATTTTCACTGACACATTGTGTGTCTTTCCACTGAAGTATGCCTTAGATGGTTCCACATTCTCAAGGTCACACACTTTGCGTACACAAATTCTATTAAGTTATTCTTCACTCACATGCTCAATGTATGGGGCAACCTCATAACATCATCTAGGGGTATGACCACATTCTCTTCCATTTTCTCAAAACTAATGTATATTCTATTGAATTTTGAGTCAAAATTGTTTTTATAATACCAAATACATCCAAGCAAAGTTTGGGAATTTATCATCCTTCCCAAGCTCTAATACTTCAAAATATCCTGTGAACTTGGATCCTCAAATAGTAATTAAAACAACCTTCAACACCCCAATAGGCATGGCCCTTATTTTATTTTCCATGTATAGAAAATTAGAAGATGGCTGTAATGGTGGCCTCCCCATCTGATTCCATGCATCTAAAGTTATATCATTGATCTGTATGCATGTATCAATCAAGATGTTACTTACCAACCAGCCATAAATCACTGCATCTAGTGTAATTTCCTTTCCATACTCGTGGTTTTGTGGTGGAAATTTTTCATGAAGTATTTTGTTCTCACACTCAACTCTTCCACATGGTATCTAATCGTACATCTATTCTCCTAACACTAAGACGATATTCTCCTTCTTCGGCATCCTACATACCTTCTTCAACTTATCCACGTCTTTATGTGCGAGCTCAATGTTCTTTGCGCATTCCCTTATCCTTTAAGAATTAGATATCACCATGTAAAAATCTTATCAATCCCATGGTTTCCTCATAGACCTCCTTCTAATGAGTAGCATCTATACATTTCACATGTATAATCTCTTCTCTCCTAATGATGATTTTTTATTTCAGGGGCTTACGCGCGTACATTACTTTTGTGTGTGTAGTGACTAACACAGTTTGTAATTCTGGATCAAGTTTCCTCTTATGAATCTATTGCTCATCCTTTGCACGTTTCACCTTGATCATCCCGACACCATTTTCCTTCTTTTTGTTTTACACATATGTTCATAAAGATTAGGACATTCCTTAACCTTATGTTGTTTTCCACAATACACGCATACCTAATTCTTGGGACACTCACACTAGTAATGATATGGGGACCCACAAGTATAACAACTCCTACATGTGGATATTCCTCTCGCCACTATGGCCTTTGCTCCTATATACACCTTGTAACCCATCATCTCTATCATTTTTCCCTTTATTAGGCTAGGATTCCTATTTCTAAGAGCTACTTTCCATAGTGGTTTGCCACAATCTAGTCTTGTATGCCTCATGAATTTGGTCTATCAAAAAAAAATATTTTGTATCATGGGTGTGTGCGTCACAAATTTTATAGTACATAGAGACATTCTTCATCATTGCGTGTTGTAAGAGGGGAAATTCTAGACTTTGTGATTCTTGTGGAAAATATCACAAGACTGTAATAGTACACACACAATCCTACATAGATAACTATCCTTAGTGTGCCCTTCCACATCACAATCGGTGCACCATAACCCATTGTGCATCTCATGTGTGGAATTAGAAGAAAGCTTCTCCAATTGTTTATCCATTGCTTGTTATTTGCACCTCTAGAAAAGGGTTCACTCAAGTTTTAATACTCATAATTGCTTCAATGCGCAAAGATGATTCCAGAGACTCGTGTTGATCTGAGTATGTATTATGTGATAAATCCCTTCAAAATAGATTTATCAAGCCTCCAATAAACTATGGTGCATGTTGGATTTGATGAATATCATAAGATAGCTTAGATAAAAGAGTTTTAAACTATGCATCATACTCCCTCACACTTTCAGATAATCCCTGCTTGATATCCTTGAGCATGCTAATATTCTATTTCTCAAACTCGAGAATGTGAAATTTAGTAGAAAATATGGTGTGTAAAACATCATAATCCACCACAAGTCTAGTGTGGATTATACTTTCTATACTAGTTGTGTGTGTGCCCTTTAAGTATGGCGGTAAGTTGACTTGTCTTTATGTAAGGGGTTACATTTCCATTAGCTCTCCATATTAATTCACACTTGTACACATGCTCGGCAGCATCCTCCACACCTCTATACTTTGGTAAGTGAAAATAAATCTCAAAGAAGACCTGAGGTGTCTTTTGATGTGATTTCTAAAGTGGTTTCTAGTATGGCTGATTTGGTGGTGGTTATTGGGGAGGTTGTTGTGGTGATGGACCCCGCACTAGGTTAGGCTTAGACCAAGATCCTAAACATCCACCGTGATTTCCTCTACACAAAGGCTGACCTATACCTCTTGATCCTCCCGCTAGGACTTGTGGTCAAGTAGATGAAGTTCCTTATGTCCTAGAATTTGTACTAAAATAGACACCTTTTTTCTATGTTGTAGTAAAACATACAGGATTTATTCCAAAGGTTTATACACGAACACTCTATTATGATGACATGCCTATAAAATTACCTCCAAAATTACTTCCAAATATTGGTGCCTACTACACTACCATATACGCATCCCTAATCTATTTTATTTCATGAACTGAAACTAGAATATGCCTACCTTTATCTCCTTCCTAACATGGAGATCCTACTTGTTTTCCTTCACTATGGTGATCTTTAATAACCACCTCCGGATCGAGAACACCTTATGCAAGGGCTAGGTACCCAAGTTGGCTCAAACTCATGCCCATGGTCCTCGTTATCTCCTCTAATGTTCTCTCATCAAAATCGAGATAAAATCTCTCTATTGTGCTTTCCCAATGTTGGGAGGATGTGATACTGCATCTACTTCTCTTCCACGGGGATCTCATAACTTCTACCAGTCATCATTCTTCTCGATGAAACTCTTCATTAACTTCCTTCTATTGTGCTTAATTATACCATAGATGTCTTTCATCTCTATCTTTTTCCGCCATGACTTCCACCATCCTTTCCAAACCTGATCTTTCCCCTATCCATGGTGGGGTTATATCTAGCCATAGGTAAATTATCCATTCCCAGTTCTACCATAAGGATATTGATAACTAAAGGTATTATGTGTAAATAATATCCTCTTATTTCACACAAAAACCATAACTCTACCTCTTTTGGACAAGAATATGTAGAAAGTGTGTACTCTAACATATAGCTACACAAAACACCTTCCCACCAATGATCTACATCTTTATTTGATGTCTCAGTTGAATCAAAGAGTTTCTGATAGTATTCATGAGTCCAAGATCTCTTTCTTAGGTGGAGACCTTTGTTTTCCATGTAAGTTGTCAACCACTAGTACAACTCTACTAGTAAAAAGTTGGGAATGTCTCATACAAACAATCATACATATTGTCTTCTACCCACTTTCAAGCATTAAAATCAGGTCTAGTGTTATATCTTTGTGCAAAATTTTCATGGTTGTCTTGTATCCATATCTCAATACTCTCTAAATACATTAGATATGCCATCTGCATGTAACATCCTTATAGACAAATTTAAAATACTTCTCGACAACGGAACCAAAATGTAGTCTTATTTTACCCACTCAACAGCTTATGTGTATTGGCACTTCATCCAAAAATATCTAGAAGCTCACCCAAAGTGCACGTAGCCACCAATTACCTCATTTTTATGCCTATCGGAAGGTTAGCATTTATGTTTACCATTATCATAACCAATTCAACCATTTATACACGTAAAATCATCATAATCATGACAATTTAAAAAGACATATAATAAGGAAACATAATCAACATTCAAGATAAAAAAATAACACTTGAATTCCCAAAAATTCATCATAAGAATAATTTTATGACATAACAAAGGATGATTACATCATATTTCATCCCATACACAAGACATGTGATTCTATGCAATCTTATAAACAACCATGATCTCGATATCTTAATTCAAGCAATGCGCAAAGACAAGACTACATCTCGAGCTCCAAAACCTAGCATTCCCTAACTCCTTCATTGGCACACACTTACACAAGAATGCACTATACCTATATATATGGTGGGGACTTTCCCTTCACCGCCTTCATGCACTTTCTTAATAATAGGCGCGTGCAAAAAATATCTTGCATACTATTTACAATCCCTGATAATAATAGATTAATCTAAATGTACTTCTTTCTTTAATCCTACTATTATCTTGATTTGTGCATGATATTTTAATTCTTCCCTACATGTACTTTTCTAATTTTATATCCTTTGTGTGCATCCAAAGATACCATACTTTTATATATTTATAAACCTTTATTGTATGCCATTGCTTTCCGCTTTTCAATTCTTAGCCATGTCCTTGAAAAATTGGTTAAGTCCCAAAATCTATTTTTCTCATGCTCAAACCTTCACGTTTGATCCTTCTTATGTGCATGTGACCCTTTGTGCACCCCTTTATGCATGGTTCCAAACCCCCACATGTGGATAGAACTTATCCATTTTTTCCCACTCAACAAGTAGTATTCACTCAATGACTTACAGTACCCATAGACAAAATGATCATAAACATCTTACACTCTATTGATATATTAGTCAATGTCTTTCATTACTCGGTACCATTACAATAGTATCCTTGTACTCATAATTAAATGGAATTCCTTAAAATGGAAGTTGGGATATCGTTAATTACATACACAAAATGACACAATATAACTTCAACTAACCATTATTTTATCGATTGACCACCATTTCATCAATTGACCACCCCTTTACATAAATATGTAAAGGGGTATTTATACTAGAAGGTTTTTTCCTTAGTCGGCTCAAAATTAATCATATTGGCCCTTAACCTATGTATTTAAATGATTTCCCTAAAACAATAGCGTGGCATACATTGATAGATGGTGTCACTCCCAATACTCTTATATTAAGAGGATTCTCTAGATCCCCGGGAATTATGATCCTTAGATGAATTTCCTCTTAACTCATTGTAGTGTTCTAATTGTGCCTTATAATTAAACTTTCTCTTCCTTACAATAGCATGCCAATGGCATACACTTTAACATGTATGTAGCCTATCCTGAAAATTATATTTTTAACTTTCTCTTAATTTGGAGCTCTTCATCATGTTCATGCACAAAAATCCTTTATGAGTATACCATGATAAATTCACACATATATGTCATTTATGAAAACCTTTACATCCCACCTGTAGACACCTAAAATATGCTTACACTTAGCATTTCCTCCAATTCAACCAATTGATGACATTTCGTTAATCAACCCTTCTTTGCTCCGCTCTCGGATGCCCATTTATGACACCTTCTCACCTGTATTCCTCCTATAATTAGCTTATTTGGCTAATATGTTTCTTATTAGCTAAAAATTCCTCCTTTCGACCATTCAAACCTCCCTAGTTCTCTCTATACCACTTCTATTGGCATCGTAGGCTATCTATCACCACAATTGGTTATCCAAACCCTCTCAACTCTCAATGAGTCTCTAATCACTTTCTAATCAAGTTTAAATAGCCTAAACCAAGCTTATCTAATCCTAAATCATGTTTATCCTAAACTAATCTAAAATTTCTTTTTTGATCTTTAGTCCCACATGCACCCAAAGTTCAAAACTCACTTAGACTTGCTAATTAGTCTAACCTAGGTTAATTACCCTAAACATAGTCAAACCTCACTTAGACTTGCTAAAAAGTGCTTTTGGACTTAAGCTTTAATCCCACATGCACCCAAATTCCAAACCCTCCCAAGTGGAAAACTATAAATAGAAGGGTCACTCCTCCCTCTCAAACTTACACCTTGTTTTCATAGAAAAATCTCTCATATTTGGAGATATTGGCATTAGACCTCATTTGCATTAGCTAAGCTAATAGGCATTTGATCTTGGCTATCCTCCATTAAAAGAGCTTCATCTTGCACCCATGATAGGTTAGTAATGGAATAGCTAAACTTGGCCATGTAGCCATTTAGTGAGATTCATTCACCCTCATGGAGTAAACAACAAAACTGATTGCTTAAGTCTTTAGTAGGCATATTTTATTAAGCTTTCAAGAATAGAGGTTAATGATATTTGCTATATTTCTTGTTTAATTCAAGTTTTAATACATGCAAATAGGATTCCTTGCTCATTTCTTATCATATGGTACATTGAGGGACTTTACACAAAGCTTTGGGGTTTCACCCCATATCCATAACTCTTTGCAAAATCTTTCATCAACACACCACCCTACTCAATATTTCTTCATGGACTGATATGGAATATATTATTCTTATACAAGTTCCTACCAATAAATACTATGTAGTAGAAAATTTGTGTGTGCATGCATAGAGGAAGTTCCTTACAAAAATTTTAGAAAAAATATCCTTTTATTTAGATAAATTTGGGTCCCAATATTACCCCACCCTAGTTTGGTTTCCCACCCTTGGGTAACCCTTTTCAATCTCTTAAAATAGTTGTGGGGCTTCTTGTTGCAAAAATTTATTTCTCCCCTTCCACGTATCTATTTCCTTCTACAAAATTTTCCTAAGATTATCAAGCTATCTACCCAAATATTTCAAGGCATTATCTTTTTCCTTATTTGTAGCTTCATCATGCATCAATTGAATGGTCTTACCTACCTCAATATTAGCCTTTTCATGCATATCTTCTTCTTGAAATGTTCTCTTATGTAATTTTGTGAGGCTCTTCCTCATCTTATCCTTTTAGGAGTTATTTCACCCTCTAGGTATTCAATGTCTTGAATAAATTTTTCTTCTTAGCTTTCTCAATTGTATAAACTTATATTGCTAAGGAATTCTAATTTTCACAATTAGGAAGGTGTGTACTTCTATAATATTGTTTTTGTACAAATCTCTTGCACATTTTTTCAAAAATGTTGTCATCTTACTTAGTTTGGTTGTTAATTCCCCACACTATTTGAGATTCCTCACATAGTTAGCTTATTCTTTAGCTTTCTCTACTTTCACCTACTTCACATGATATCATTTGTCACTTTCTCTTTCCTTCCAAAGTAGGTTGAGTAAAGTCCCAATATTTTTAATGTCATTTCATGAGTTGAGTGGAACACCATCCCTCAAAGCTAGAGAATTAAAACATATCTTTTTTAGCTAAAAATATTTTACTTATGTGGTTGTATACTTTTGTAGTAACTCACTATGTACCTTTACTTCAGTTGTAATATTTTTCCTCATTTTTTAGTGTTCTCAAGTTAAATTTTGTGCTCTATATTTGAGAATTCAGAGGTATTTTTTGTTTAAACTATTTTTATGAATGATTTCTTTAGTAATTTTCAGTAATGCGTCACCAATTTATGCTTTCATCATCTTATAGGTATTTAGGAAGGCTAACTTTAGTCCTTCTATAACATCTTCTAGTATGGTATGTAGGATAGAAGCTAAAACATCAAATTGGGGATCATTATTACACACACTATAGTGAATGACACTAACTTCCTAATTTTAGATGTCACAATGGTCTGATCCTTGTAATTATAGTAGAGTAACCCTAAATTCGTATTTCCTTTTGGAATCAAGAATGGAGAGTCTTTAACAACTCATCCTCATTGGATGTTTCAATACCCTCCTCCTTTAATTCTACTTGTTTTTATTTTTCCTTATAGCTATTACAATTTTCATGCCTCTCTTTAGTCCTTGTGCACTCGTAGCTTTGGTATTATTCATTGTCCTCCTCTTATTCTCCCACATTTATTACCTCATAAGGATCCTTGTAGTTGTGCTAGGTCTAGTGTTAGAATCTTTGAAGTTATTCCCATCATTCCTTAGGGATTTCTTATGCACTTTATATTCTTTAGGGATGGTGCTCCTTGGTATATTTTATAAACTTGTATCCCCTCCCTATCTTTCTTTTCTTGTTGCATGCACCTTCCATCTATAGTTGTATTTTCTCCTTGATCTTATGTGGGTTTCTCTTATGCACACATTTGAAATGTGTTTCTTGGTCACACTTCCTTTGAATTTGGCTTGGTTTTAATCACTTATATTTCCCCATCTGGTTGTGCATCCAAATTCATGAAGTACCCATCATGTCTATATGTCCAAAGAATAATTATTCATCGCATGTTAAGTAGAATATTATCTGGGTCTTATTCTTCATATTCTTTTTCACCGATTTGTTCAAGGATCCTTGTGGTAATTTTAGTTTTTGTGCCTTATTTTTCATTACCAATTTTATTTTCTTGAGCGTGTGCAATTATTCATATTTTTCATCTTCTTGTTGTGTTGATCCTTCTACCCTCCTTTTTGGTTTTAGTAAGTAATACATTCAACATGCTTTATTATTCACCATAATTGTATGTTGTGGATTAATTGTGTTAATATTGGTTTCATATGCACTTTTCCTCATATACCTATTTTTCATTCTTAACAAATGAATATTGGCATCAAGTTACTTCATATCCAAATGGGTTTTATTTACATTCTTGATCTAGTTCACAAACCGCATAAAGTACTCATCATTGAAACTAAAAGGGAGCTTAGTATAATATGTCATATTATTGTTGGTTAGATTGATACATGCAAGATATTAAGGTTACATCACTATAAACTCGCAAGTAATATTTCACCAACTCGAGGATATTTATCAAGATACATCATTCATCCCAAAAATTTCCTTCAAGTGCATGAACTAATTGTCTTGTTTGGCTTTGTACACCTTTTTGAGTGTGATAGCTCTAAGTTAGTCCTTACGTGGCTGGAGATTTATCTTCAAGGTAGAATTTCCAAGTCACTTCCTTGGATCCTTTAGGTAAAATGATATAATTAAACACTAAAAAGATAAATATCCCCATATGACATGAACTAATTTTGCATCTGCCTTTATTCTATCGACAATAAATTATGAGAGATTATAATGCATTCCCTTAGCCATCTTACGTGTTATGTGAGATAATATTTTGTTCACTTCCAAACATCTCTCTCGATACCACAAATTTACAACTGATAAGGTATTTTGAAAATATATTTCTTGGTTCCACGATGTTAGAAATAGAGAAGGTGTTCCCTCCTTGCTTATATTTTAACAAATTTATCATCTTCTCTATCTCCTTCTCATCACAAAAATCCAACCCAATATCATCCCTAGTATTTACCAACCTATTAACCTTGAGTATACATTTAGTTGTTTATCATCATCCTTCACCTAGAAAAGTAAAAATTTCCCTCATGGATACACAAGATAATGATCTGGATCAACTTTGTGGGCTTTCCAAAGTATGAAACTTTTTAAATAGTTATAATACCCCACCTAATAAAACATGTGTTTCATGAAATTATCAAATATGAACATGTAATTTATGGTATTCTATTTAATCTCTTTCATGTAATATTCAGCAAGTTTTGCTTCTAGTCCTAACGTGTGTTGATTGAATTCAGTGATTTTACATACTATCACCATGGATTTCCATTCTACTCCATGTACCATAGAGTTTGGATATTTCATCTATGAGAATATTTTTGTAAGACGCATGTGATTCTTAGCCTTTATTTTGGTAGTTTTTTCATGTTTCATGATGTGTGCCCTTTTTTTCATTTGTTCTTGTAGTAAAAGTAATGGTTTATCCTCTCCTATTCCTTTCCCAAGTCTTCTAGCTCTTAGATAATGATTTTTTCCACTTATTTATATCCCAAAATTGAGTCATTTGATTCTCATGATGACTTTGGAATACTAGAATAAATTGATCCTCGCACGGAACTTAATTCATGTACCTCCACATGTTTAAATTTTTTCACCCTTCAACTAGTCCTAGACCCTTGTTGATTAACTTGGGAGTAGTTAAGGATATTAAAACCCCTTGATTATTTGGAATATCTTGACCCCTAATGTTAATGGAAGTCTCTGGTGGTAATTAAAAACTCTATCACCTACAACTTGTAATCTATTTGGTGGTATTCTCTCTTCCTTTCTTTTTAAGTGTATTTGACCTTCATAGTATACAAGTAATGATAGAATGTATTTTTTATTCTCTACAATATTATCTATAAATAGAACTTGTTTTTTCACTAGATCTATAAAAGTTCTTATGAAACGCAAGTGTTTTGTGTATGAGTTCCTTCATTTTTTATATATATCCTAGAAATTTCATGTCCTATCACAATTAATTTAACACATTTGTGAACACTCACTTTGTCACCTTTTTCATTCAATTTTAATTGCTATGTTATTTCCCACTTTTAATTCTCACTCCTTTTATGGTTTTAAACTTGAACTTAAATAGTTAATCACATCATTAACTTACATGTGTGTACTTTTATTCCTATGGACTTCATGTTGATTTCTCCTTGTACTTATAGTTGCATTCATCCCTTACATTTCTATGATGCATCACATTCCTCAGTGCGCCTAAAACATCCATTTCTCATGTGCACTTCATATCCCTATATCCTTTCTATAACCACTTCTTTCCTTCCAAATTTTTATTTCATGCGCTCCCACCCTTCCTTATGATATACCTGTTATCTCAATTTTTGTCCCCTGGAAAATTGGATCACCCACGACCCCGTGTAGAAGAAATTCAAAAATGGTTTCGTCGAATGAGCCCAGCTTCAAATCCAATGAATAGGTTGTAGGTGGGATCTAAAATGGAATAGTAGGGTTGGGGAAGGAAGAAAAAATTTTGCAAAGAAACCAGAGGCTCAAAGGAAAAGAAACGGCAAAGGCTCAAAGTCTTCGGCTCTACAAATGACTCAGAACGAACCCCAAAATTGGCTAAGTATGGAGGAGACAACGGAAGCTTCCAAGTGTCCAAACAAAGGCACCTCCAAAGATTAAATCCCAAGCCAGAGACCCAAACTTATGCCAAGCCTCCACGTGTCTAGAACCCCAAAAGTTACACTGGCCGTTGAAAAGTCTAAGAGTCAGCAGAGGGTGCCAAGTGTCTCAACGGCACACATTCAAAAGCGGGACCCTGAGTGGAGACTCAAATGAGCGTGAGGCTTCCACATGTCCAGGGGACCAAAAAAGGAGCATGGGACCAAAATGACTAAGTATAAGAGTGCAGGCGGAAGGTGCCACATGTCTTAACGATGCTCCTTCAAAGGTAAAATCCAAAGTGGGTTTTCAAATGAGCACGGACCTTCCACGTGTCCCGGGTCCAAAAAGGGACAAAGTCAAGGGTTGAATAGTCAAAGTAGAGGCAAGCCGGTGGAAGGAGCCAAGTTTCAGCACGGTGCTACTTCAAAAGTAAAATTTGGGGAGGGTTTCCAAACATGCACTGCATCTACGTGTCCAGTGGTAAGACTTTTGACCCCTCCAAGCAAAGGACTCGGAAAATACAAGGGAACATTGTGGAGCCCGCAGAAGCCACCACATGTCGGTCCTAGTGCTATTTTAGAAGTGAAAGGAAGGGACCAAGTCTCCAAGGTGTGTGAGGCTGCCACATGGACCTGGTGCATGATGCAGACTCTTTCAAATATTATGTGGCCGTGACCCTAATCTTAAAATGACCATATCTTTTGACTGGAAACTCATATTTGGGTGAGAGAAGACTTTTTGGAAATGTCTTGACACCCTCTATGCCATGGAAACATAAAATATCATTCTTAATAGGATTTGGTGGGTGAAAAATGGTAAAATGTATTTGTGACATTAATATAAGATCTATTTTCTCCAACAACCAGATCAGATTTGATCTGATCCGCCGTTCTTCCTCCTTCAACGTGTTAAACAAGTAATCAATGCAGACTTGACAGATTGTAGGTGGATTTGAGAGGGGCATTGATTGATGGTGGTTGAGATTTAAAATTATGATTCAATGCATATCTCAATATGATTGAAGTAGGATTCAAATTTTCCCTCCTCTCTCTCTCATTCTTTCTATATATTGTAATGAAGGGGCATATTCAAATGGTTGTTCATCTTTTCTCTCATGTCCCCTCTCTCTTTCTTCCTTAGGGTAGAATACAGAGTCTAAGCCTCCTCCCATGTCTCTATAATGGTTTTTTCTTCTTTCCCACTGATGATGTACCGTGTAACATTTTGGAGCAATAAAATCTATTTCGTGATGCATCTGTCCATCCTTGGCTTATTTTGTTGTCTTTTCTTACCTCTCATCATTGCATGGTATATTGTGCATACTCTGATGTTTGTTGAAGGTTCTAAGATTTATTTTTAATGGGTTTTGAAGTGGTGTTCTTTATGAAATCTATCTCTGGTCCATGGTGCATTCTGTCCACCCTCTCCTCTGCTCACCTCTCTCCACTTCAGCAATCGGATTTGTGATTCAACCACTTCCTTTTCTAGTGTATCACTACTTAGTGTAGGATCTTTCACCCTCTCTCTCTCTCTCTGTCCCCTTGGAATGGTTAGATTAGGATAGAATAGGTTTTGCCTACACTGGAGTAGCTTGTGGCAGGTAGATTAGGAAGCAAGAACTAGCTTTCTCTAGAGGTCCATCTCAATTTTTGCAAGTCCCACAGCTTGAGAGATGGTCCCATGTTGTGCAATCACACCAAATGCCCCATTTCACACTGGGCCATTTGAGAGTGCTATGATTTTGTACTAACAATACCTTTTTCATCACCCATCTTATTCCTTATCACTTTTTTGATAAGTTCCTTCAACCTTACATCTTATAATGGCTACTTCCTTTTCCCATGCCCAAATCACGTTGTATTCCCTATGTGCTAAAAATTTTACATACACTATCTCACCCTAACTAATCATGTTCCCGGTCCCTCATGGAAAGATATGTCATATCTTTTTAGACCTCTTAAAGCATAAGGTGCATGAAGTTTGAATAATTTCAACAAAAATTTATAGCTTTCCAAACTTTAAAGAATATGGAGAATGATTGACTACAAATGTTGATTTGCAAAATAACCGTGCTTATTTCAACTAAAAGAAAGTGTAGAAATTCAAACTTCCTAAAGAGAGAATACCTACCTAACCTAGTAGCATATACCATATGTAAATTATAAAAAGTAAATTCATGGATATCATGGTTTTATCGTACTTCCATTTAAGTGAGTTGACAATAAATATCTATTGAGATATTTTATTTTACATTTCCCTTTGGGAAATATCTCATGTACTATATATAGGTTTAACATATGAGTCTTTAATTTTTTTGGGTGGCACACCAACATTGATTCATAGAGTAGAGCCAACACAACCTATGTGAAAGTTAAGTTCTTTATGTGTCTATCTTGTCATTCCTTTTGGCATCAATTCTCTACACCTTGAATCTATCATGCTTAAACCCCTTTTCATCCAACTTGAGGATATTTTTAGGTTCTCTAGTATTGATTCCTAATCATCCAGATTAGAAATGTATATTATTCTAATTGATGGTACCATGAACTTGATGGGAATAATTTATTTTATTCCAAATGTCAATTAAAATGCCATTTTTTTATTTAAACTTTTGTGCATCATTTATATGCCCATAGAAGTGTCGATACCTCATCACCTAGTATTTTCTTCCAACCCGTAGATTATATTAAGGGTGGTACTCAAAATATTTTAAAAGGCATTCATTGTTCCATTTTCTTGTAGGTAGTATGGAGTGGTCTTATGGTGCATGACCATAAATTCTAATAATAATAATACATAAACCTTATCATTTAGGAAATGAGTACCCCTATCACTAGTGAGACTCGTGAGGGGACCCATATCTACTTATAATATTATTTCATATGAATCTAGAGGTTGTAGTGGCATTTGAATCATTGGATGGCACATCATATGTGTAATGAGTAAGATAATTTTTAACTATGAGTATGTACCTTATGCATGTTCATTTTGATGTTATGTTGATTGGGTCGATGAAATTTTTTTATTTCAAAAATATATATCTTGTGTGAGGATTAATCATGAAATTATGTCACCCATATTTTTGGGCCATCTGATGTGCTAACAATAGTCACATTTTTGTGCATAGTCCTTAGCATATTGAAAGAGGTTTTTCCACCATAACGCTACCACTAATATGTTTCACATTTTTGCATCACTAACATAGTGATCTACCATGATTCCTTCATGTTCCTCAATTAAAATCTTTTTTTTTCATGTTCCATCACACATTTACACAATACTTCATCTCTAACCATTTTTATAACTCCCTATTGATGATTTGAAATGGCATAGCTTTCACTTCCAATAGTTTATTTTGTTGCACATTCTAATTTTCTTGGGAAAATTGGAGAATGAGTATGATGTCATTTAGTTCATCTAGTAAACTCTTAATGTGTATTGGTTGGGAATATTTCATGTCATATTCAATATTATTTTACTTCTCAAAAGTGTTGATGCATGAAATATGGCTAGTCCCTACATTGTTCTTTCCCGAGCCACCACTACTTAGAATTGGAACTCTTGAAACAATATTATCCACCGGCATATGTGTCATGTAGAACCGACTTGTTCACCGGATATTTGAGTTTCATATTTTCTATATAGAAAATGTGGAGGATGAGTTGAAGAGAGTTGCAGAAAGATCACAGAAAAACAAATAATTTACAAACAATAAACCATACTCATAATAATCTCATTAATTCATATTTACGATACAAACCATATATATAGGAATATGATTCCTATATTTATGATGTAGTTCAAACTACTCCTTCCACGTATTTCTCTCAAAATTCTATTAATGTGAGTTGTTGAAACTCACTCAAAAAATATATTTTTTATAGTTGTTTTATATAAAATAACTTATAACAAATTACTAACATACATATAAATAATAATTACCCCAGTAATTATTATCTAATAGTTTACTAAATGTACATTTACCTATGTAATAATTACATACATAATTATTATTTACCCACATATTAAAATGTAGCTATAACATATGAACTCCTAACATTCCCGCCCATTAGTACAAACATGGGAAAACATGCCTTTGTACTTGTACTTGCTTTCATGATTTG